>QUSF01000003.1:12779099-12801913 GCA_003676055.1 Chloebia gouldiae
TCGCCGCCGCTTCCCGGTCCGGCCGCGCTCACGGCCCGGGGCTCCCGGCACCGCTGCCCACCCCCTGTGCTGCTGGGTCCCTCTCGTCCTGCCCGGGGCCGCGGCCGTGCTGCTCCTTCCCCCTGAGCTGCGCAGGACTGAATCCTGACAGCTCTTTTCCCAGATAAAACACTGGGAAAAGACGCACAATATGTTTTGAATAAGTACCAGAGTATTGTGCTAGGCATTTTCCACCCTTTGTTTAAATCACAGTTTTTTATAGGAAGATACTTGGAAATGTCGCAAAATTTGGTTTCTTTATTTGAATTGCAAAATAAATTGTATGAATTAATGGCAGAAAGTCAGACCTGTGCAGTGGGTGAATCATTATCAAGTCCACTCATAGGTGAAGCTTGAGACATTTTTGTATTTTTCTCTCATTTCCAGCTGACTTGTCTCCATTGATCCACACACTTGAGCAGCACAAGAGAGGTGGGAAGAGTCATTCCTGATGAGAAATGGATTTTTTCCTCCTGCGCTCATTATTGTAGAGGACTGTCAGTTTCCCTTGGCAGCCTGTACAATGGGCTTGCTCTCTAATAAATGCAGATAGCATTAAATTAACGCTTCATTCCCACAGCGACAAACAGTGGCATCCAATTCCAGCACAGGATAATTCAATGACAGTATGGCAGCGGAAATGTACCTTGCCTGTTACGGGCTAATCAGTGATGCAGTGTTCAAATTGGACTCAAAGCATCCACAAAGCTTGGAGTGAGTTTGTCAACCTTTATTAGCTGGTGAAAATAAGCTGGGAAGTGCAAAATGAGAGAATATGAATAATAATTTTTTTAAAAGAGCCAAAAATGCATAAAAATCAGAATAAAAGCACGAGTCGAATCTTTCTTTTCTTTTGGAGTTACATCACACGTGGGAAAACACTCCAGAGGGAAATGGATACTGAGATTTTTAAGACAACTTGCGAAGAAGAAGAGATTTTGCAAGGACAGGAAATTCAGCCTTCACTTTTACCACATGCTCCAGGGTTTTGTTCTGCACATCAGCAGATCTGCAGGAGGGAAAGGACCAATGGCAGCCGTGGAAAACACAGGGTTCCCCTTTCACTCGTGCTCAGCTTTCTGGGCTGTGTGGTTCTGAAAGGCTATTTTGGTGCATGCTTCTCAGTGAGAGCAATGCTTCAGTTAGGGCTTGGCATAAAATCTTATCAGTGCTAGTTGCTTTTTACTTTTCATCAGCTGAGATATTTAAAAGCATCTCATTCGTGTCCCCTAGAATTAGTCTGAAGATTCTCATCACACTTGGTATTTTATTAATGGAAGCTCTTGGAGACACATCTGGCATATTTTATTGATCATAATCTCATGGCTGGAAGCTCATCTTGGTAGCTATAGCAACAGAACTTGTTTTTTTTTTCCAAATGTCAACAGAGCTCCACAAAAAGTGGAGTAAGGAGGAGTAGATAATTTAAATTACTAGACAGCTAATAACTCCTTCTTCTGTAATAACACCTTCTTCTGTAACCAGTTCTGAGATTTCTGGTTTGATACAGTAAATAATGGATAGGAACTAAATCTTTCAGTGACTACCTCTGCTGTGGAAGCTTGTGAAATGGATGGATGTGCTCTCTCAAGAGTCTTTTTTTTGCTGATTGTCCATTGCTCCCATCCTCTGCCGGGCTGCAGGGATCATGAGCAGGCTGTGGGCACAGACCATGGAGGATCAAGAGTACAAAGCATGCATTTGCAGCCCTCCCCCTACTACCCAGTCAGGCAGGGGTCCCAAACACTGCCCACAGCCGCAGGGCTTGCTCCTGCTCCTGCAGGCAAGAAGCACTCCCAAAATGTACCGGGGAGTCAAGATGAAATTACAGCCTGTAAGTGTGCTCTGATGCCTAAAGACCCCTATGAGGTTGGCACCACTAAGTTTTCTTATCAGAGATTTTCTCAGGTGTGTCTAGGCAGGCACAAGTGGGACCTGCAGGTAACCTGGCCTGCACTGTGGGATGGCTTTCCTCTGCTTCCAGCTCAGTGTTTGGCTCTGAGAGCTCTCCCAGCAGTGTTTCTTCATCCTGCCTTACAGGAGCATCCTGCTGGCACTTGAAAATGGTGATGCTGGGACAGCCAAATAAAGCAGTGGGTCGATGCTGTTGCCTCCCTTGCTTTCCTTCAGGGCATTCCAGCAAGGCAAGTGGAGAACCCCCTCAGCCTCCAACCAGAGCAGAAAGTTAGATCCAGCTGTGGCTGCCTGACTTCTTCAGGTCTGCAAGAAGCTGCATATGGGTATAACCAGTACTCCCAAAAGATTTCTAGACATTCAAACCTTCACATAAGCTTCTCAGAAATTGAAAAAGAAAAATATGCATTTGGAAGCGCTGGAGAGCACAGCCCTGAGAAAATTGCGGCGGGTGAAGGGCAGACTCCTTCCCTGGGGGCTGCAAACGCTGCCAGGTCGGGGTTAGAAAACTTCCCACCAGCTCCAGGGCAGGGCAAACACTTTGGTGTCCTTAACTTGTTCCCCCAGTTGGTGATTGCATTCCCCAAATCCGCTTGGGTGGGGGGAATTTCCCTGGGCCACACAGCCTCAGGCAGGGCTGAGGCTCTTGGCAGCACCCTACAAAGGGCCTAGGTGATGATGGTGATGGTGATGATGATGGAAGTCAAACTCACAGCTGTCAGGCAAGTAATTCAGGAGCTCTGCTGCTCTAAATGTCACCTATTTGACCCCCACTTCTGCAGTCCTGTCCTCAGTCCCACAAACAGCGCAGCATGACGCTGTCCCTGCAGATACCTTTCCACCCAAGGAACCGCATAGACCACCCTCTCAAAACCCACGGTGGGTTGGGTTTGGGTTGGTTGGTTTGTTTGCTGGTTTTTTCTTTTCCCCGTGTCTCTCTGGGCTGTGTTAGCTCGATCCCCAGCGCCGCGGAGCTGCGGGCGGGCAGCGCGGCGCTCTCCCCGCGCGGGCGCCGCAGCCGCTGATGCGAGCTAATCCGTGCCCGGGTCACCGAGCGGGAACAAGCGGGGATTGTTCCCGGAGCTGGGGAAAGCCGGGCGCGGGGAGGGCAGCAGGGCGAGCTGCCTTCCCCTTCCGCCCTGGGCAATGCCAGGGGCTGGCTGCTGAAGGGATGCTGGAATCGATGCCGAGACCTCGTTCCTAATGAATACCGCGGTGACTTGGCTCGGGTTGGCGCTGACTTGGTGAAACACGTTTCCCCTGAGCTGCACCCTGGGAGAGGAGATAACCATCGGGAAAATATGCAGTGATAGCGCTGCCGGGGGTTTGACACAGCAGAATGAATACTTGTGCCATTATGGGTTTCTGCTGGCTGGAGTGCGCCTCCCTGCCAGGAGAGGTTCCCCAATCCTTTAACACTTCAAAATTCGGGGAGGTGAGGCCAGAGGAAAGCACCAATCTGCCACGTGTTTAAGGGTGGGCCCTTAACTTGACTGAACAGGGCTTTGCTTCCTGTTAGTCAAGCGCATCACTGTGAAGAGTCTGCGCTTTTATATGGTGAGAGCGAACATGGAAGAATAAAGTAGGTCCATAAGAGCAGACAAAACCAATGTGCCTGAAGAGAATTTCAAAGACAAAATGGCTCATGTGGCTGGGGAAAGTCGAGCAAACTTCTTTAGAAAATGAGTGTGGTGTTGTACTTAAGAGGAATAAAGGGGTACAGAGTGGTTTTTTTGCTCACTTTAATTTCTTCCTCTGCCTTTACATTTCCTGAATGCTATCCCACAAAAGTCTTTCACCTTAAACAGAGGTTTTGCTGCATTAACATAGCTGAGGGCCTCTGGCAGATCAGGGCTGGAAGAGTTTGCCTTGTGCTGCTGCTAGCAGTGGGCAGCATCACTGACAGGATCATCAACAGAGAACTGAGCACCCACTGGGAAGTTTTGAACTCATACAGACCTCAGATATTTTAGAAAAAATTAATGAAGCCACCTTTTTTTTTAATTCTCATTGTGTCTTTATAGCTGTGCAGATTGCATACCACCCACATCTAAGAGGAGCTTCAGACAAAATCATAACTCGAAATTTAGGTGCACCACAGTAACCTGCTCTGTCCCAGGAGGGTTCTAGTTCTGTTATCTCCTCCTGTTCCACACTTGCAGACATCAAAGTCCCTAGATGTCTGCCACCTCCTGGGACACCACAGCTGGGGAGAGAGGAGGTGCTGACCCCTTGCACCCAGATTAGGGCTCAGTATCCCAGAATGTCCTGCAGGCAACATTACAGGTTACATTATTTGGTATTCAGCATTTTCAGGTGTGAGGATAGGAAAGGGCTTTTCAACATCTGCTGATGAGTGGTGACCTCTAGGCCAGGGACTCACACTGACTTGACCCAAGAAATATTTATGGACTCCATACAGAAGTGGAGAACTTCCGCCAGTGGAGCTGAGAGGGCAACAAGAACTTGCCACTGCCCTTGGGCAGAGGAAGGACTAGACCAGGATTTCCCATGTCTTGGCTGTTTTAACCACAAAAAATGCCTAAACCAGAGGGTGAATGTAGCAGCAGTGAACACCAAACCCAGAAGCTAAATGAACTGAAACAGAAAGTCAGAAAGTCATGACTCATGTATGGTGTATGGGTCTGCACAGAATTTCCTACTCCTACCTCCCATATACCTTCAAAGAGTAGTAAAAACCCTCCCCTCTCCCTCCCTTTCTTTTTTTTTTTTTTTGTGGTTTTTTTTTTTTGGTTGGTTGGTTGGGTTTTTTTTGTTTTTTTAAGCTGAGTTTAGAAAGAATATTTACAAAAAGCTATTGCTTAAGCTCTCATGAGGAGCAGGGATGGGCTCTACCCTCCTCAGCAGCTATTTCAGCTCCTGCCTGGGGCATACAGCACTCCCTGCACTGGCTTTTTGTCTTGTGGGTACTTACCTACGTCTTCTGCATCCCCTGAGTGGTTGTGATACTATGAATGCTAGTCAAAAATGAAATATCACAGGGTGTTATTCTAGCCTAAATCATCCCTGTGACTCTGGTCTGTGCTTGTAGCCAGTTGTGTGTGATTATTGTAGCAGAATCGTTTTCTAGGCTTGGAGCTTGTAAATGCCAGCTAGAGAAGGAGAGCAGGGAAATGAATTTGGCTGAGGAGTTAGGTTTATCTTCTGTACATGTTACTGATATGATCATTTGTATTTGACTCAGTCAGCAGTCATTTAGAACACAGGCATTAACAAACACTCATTAAAGTCAGGTAGAAGCTGATTGCTACTTAGTACACCAAATACCTCAGGCTTCTCCTAGCACTACAAAATGATTGTACTATTTATTCATGTGTATATATATATATATATATATATATATACATACCATGTGTATATAGAGAAAGATGTGTGTAGATGCATGCATGTGCACGCATGTTTGGAGACTGTTATGTTCTGCTGATCCTTCAATACAGAGCCATCCCTGTGGATGCTCTCCAGTTGAAATTACCTCACTCAATTTACACCACGAGTATGGGTGAGGCAGGGCTGCTCTCACTGTCAGTGCAGCCCCAGCCCACGCAGCCTGAAGTCAGCAGCAGCCCCACCAGTGCCTGGGTGGCTGTGGCCAGAGTTCCTCCCACTCCAGGGAGCAGAGCAGCTGTGGATGAGCATCCCTCTGGAAAGTGGGAAAGGAGCAGCTACTCAGCCCAGCAGGGCATTGGCTGCATAAAACAACTTGGTGCAGACTGGGCCTGGTTCCAAGTGTCAGAAGAGGTGACATTTTATTTAGTGTGTCTGTTCCAAGGCAAGAGCCCGAGGTGGCTGCAGTCCTGCACTGAGAGCTCTTTGCTGCCCACTCCATGAGGCACAGTGAGCGTTCACCAAGGAGCAAAACTGCCCTGAAATTGCAGTGTGTCTCTTAAAACTGTGGTCCCACCACCAGTGCTGGTGGCAGCAGCCCACCAGCTGCTCCTGCCAGGACAGACCAAGGGGGCACCTCACTGTCAGGGACCAGGGGTGGCTGCTGCACTTGGGCACCAGGGCATGGGGGTAGGCAGCTGTTTTGTGCCACCTCTCTTCTGCACAAGCACCCCCAGAGCATCAGTAAAGTGGAAGATCTTGTCCTGCACTCTGATTTACTTGGAAAAAGATATGTCACTAAATATTGACTCATTCTGCAATGAGACTAATACTTTCCAAACAGCTGCAGGTCTCTCCTACCCTCTGAAGTATTCTTGTGGGGGAGTGACGTGGAATATGTTCCTCTCTGAAATATTATTTTCATTTGATGTGTGTTTTAATGTGTGTGCAATACTGTCAGTGAGATTACCCCAGACTGTCACGTGTTGAAGACTCTGTGCAATTGGTTTCTGTAATGGCACTTCTTACTGATGAACATTTTAAACTTTTTTTTATAAGCAGACAAATAAGTATTGGGAAAGTCTCACTTGAAATAGGGAAAACAGCTCCTGGGGGAAAACAATTTTTATTGTTCTTGGTTTATGAAACACTTAACAGAGGTCAGACTTCTTTTCTGTGTAAAGATTGCACATGTGGGTACAGAATGATTTTGAGTCTCACAGTATGTCAGTAGCGGCAGTAGAATGCCATTATTAAGCATTAAATAATTAATGTTAATAACTAAGATGCTGATGGAAGGGATGAGGTGGTAGGGCTGTGTTCAGACTAAAGCTCCTTGCTCCTGGTCTGCCTCTCACACTGCTCCAAAGCAGGTGCACACAGCATCTTTGCTCTGCCTGTGCACTTCAGCTGCCCTGACTGAGCTCTGCCCTGACCTTCCCTTGCAAAGAAGGGCAGGCTTTTGCCCACAGGGAAAGGCAGATAAAATGAAACCAAAACCAAACCAAAAGCACCCCCAGAGCTCAGGACGGGGCAGTGTGTTTGAAGGGAAGCAGCCCGCTCCCCGTGCCCGGTGAATCACAGCCTGCGAGCAGCAGCCGGGGCGCGGCCGGAGCCGGACGTTGCTGGATGCCAGGGGCACCGTGGGCACGTTCAGAGGCAGTGGGAGGTTCAGGTAGCACGGGGTGGCACACGTGGCCCTTCCTGTCACAAACAGGCAGAGCCCAGGCTCAGCACGGGCACGGGCGCTGTGTTCCTGTTCACCCTCAGTGGCTGCGAGGCTCCAAAGGTCCGGAGGTTCAGGAGGGGCTCAGCAGGGAGGATCCAGGTGCCCCATGGCACAGTGGCTCCATGGTGGGTCCTGCCAGCTCCCCAGTGCCCTGGAGCTGCCCCAGGCAGGTGTGGGCACCCCAACTGCCGTGGTCCTTCCTAGAAGGAGCCTCTGCTGCTGCTCCTCCTTAAAAGTTAGGAGATCAGCTTGTGTGAAGAAGTATTATTCATAGTCATATTTCACTACACACACCTCCAAGCTGGCTGTGATGTCAGGAAAGATGTGAGGTTAACAAATCAGGGAGTCAAAATCTGCTCTTCCCACTTGATGAAAGAATGTATGAATTTCACCCTCACACTGTGACTTGGGGATGTACCTCCAGCTGGCCCTCAGCTTTTGCTGCCACTATTTATCTAAGATTATTTGCAATTTTATAGTTCCCAAATCTCTGGCTTAGGTAGAGCAAAACCCTGAAGTATTCCTACCAACCCTGTGTGCATGAACAACATGAAGTATAGAAGCACTCACCAGGACAACAGTAATTAGCTGCAACTTGTAAATCAAAATGCATAATTAATGCTGTGTCACATACTGAGTATAAGTCATGCAATGAGAGGGTTTGATGGCAATTAGAAATTCCTGAGCTTTAAGGCCGTTGCTGTGCCAAAAATCCTGCTCCACTTATACAAGTTGTCTGGGTAGTTCAAGCCTTTGTGCAGCATCAGGCTGAGGGACTGCTTGCACCTCACAGGGACCCTCTTGCAGCTCCCTCTCTGAAGAAATGACAATTTCTCTGTCCTGGAGCACACCTCTGAGTGATAGAGTAATCCTGAGCCCAGGTGAGAGCCAGCTCTCCCCCTGCAAAAGGGGAATATTGAAGGTCCTCCTACTCACTTTTCTTTCCTTTTCTTTCCTCCTCCTACACAAACACCAAGTGCTGCCTCCCTCTCATATGAGCTTCTCCCGTTCCATGGAGCGTGGGGAATGGTCATGCCATGGCCCAGGGCTTCAATCTGAAGTGTGAAGGAAGCTGATCTGTGCCTGCCTCACGCCCATGGCTCAGCAGTGCTGGGCTCTGAAACCAGTGGGTGATGCAGCTTGTCCATGGGTATCCTACCTGCAGTGCTCCACATCCAAAATACCTGTCCAAGGGCTGAGACACCTTTGCAATGACTCAGATCACATGTTGTCTGTCAATAACATTTGCTGTTTCAAAGGACATCCTGGGCTGGTGCCACCCTGTTTGTCCTCTGGTCTTGTCAAATGCTTCCAGCATCACAGAATGATCATGTCAGATGTGTTTGGTTTGGGGGCCCAACCTAGTATTTCCCAGTATTTCCCTAGTATTTCCCACTGAGACTGAAATTTAAAATCATGCTGCTTGTAATATGCTAAGGCTCTTATTAAAAGAGGGAGGTGCAGACAGAGCAGTGTCCCGTGCCTGGCAGAGGGAGGAGGGGAAGGGTGATCTCCCCAGCTTCCCCCTTAACACCACTCCCACTCTTTCTTACAGATTTTTAGGAAGAAAATTTCATTCTGCATCAAACACCTCCCACCTCTATACCCCACACTCCTCATGGCCTGTAAGTGTTTTTCCAAAAGCATTTTGAATTAAATGATGCTTTCAAACATGTCCCCAAGCCCTCCTGGTACTCCTGGATCATCTTTTTTAGCCTTCCACCCTTTAATGGCCCTCTTACAATATTAATGGTTCAATGTTCTTATAATATGAGATTAATCTAACTCTGCATTTTTTTACATAGTAATTGTTATTAAATCTCTGTGTCCTGATGAAATATTATGAAGAGGTTTCTACCAGCTGCTACAGTGGTAAGGCTGGATGCACAGGACACTGATTTCTTTTGTTTTGTGGAAGCTGTACAGGACTGAAGAAGGACCACATATTATTTTTACTGCAGACTTTCCACAGGTCACTAAACTGACACCTACAGTAAGCAGATCACCATTATTATTCTGAACAGAGAGGCAGCCCCATCCCAGCATTATGAACTAGTTTGAGAAAATTACTGATTTTTTTTTCACTTAAGCAGCTGAACCAAAATGTTAATAAAAGAAACAAAGAAGCAATTACCAGAATGAGCAGTATTTAAAACTTGCAGGTGTTTCTTTTAGCTAAAAAAAGCCTTGTCCACACAACCCATTCCATGGAACCCACATTAAAACATTTATTTCTTTACATTTGTAAAAAAAAAAAAAAAGAAGACACGAAGAAAAGGAGAGGCTCCATACACATATCTGTTTCTACATATTCATGATGCCAGCCAGCATCAGCTGAGAAATCCTCCCTCAGAGAGCAGCTGTGCCCTCCTGCACTGGGTGAATGACAAGGATCTCACACGGACCCAAAACGCTGCTGCTGTGACCAATTGACCAACAAATAATGTCTTGTTCAGGGATGATCTCCTGAAGAGCCAGGCAATGGCTGTTCCTTGCCTAAGTGCTCCCTGATGGGTGGGGATTCATGAGGAGGGATGCGAGTCTCCAATGCTTTATGGGTGAGGGTTTTTTGGTGCAAACTGAAAGTCTGCAAGGGAATGGGGCCGGGAGCATCCTGCAGTGTCCTCTCTCTTTAGTGGGGTGAATTGTCACCAACAATTAATCACATCTTTCTTTGCTTGTTTGCTATTTTTCCCCAAAAATTTGGGTCAAATTGATGAACGGTTTTGGGATAACTGAATTACTTTTTAAGGAGAATTTGTAGTTTCCTTCTAAGAAACTGCTGAGCTCTACCTCAGCAGATTATTACTGTTAGCAGCTCTGAGAATCCTCTGGGCAGCTGGAGACCATGTAGAAGAGACAGAAGTGAGACAAAACATTTTCCAAGCAAAGATATAATTAGGGATTAGAGAGACTGATCCCACTGCATAGTGTAATCAGGAGATTATGGCGGGGCATTGACTGGGATTAGATTTGACAGAAAAATCTGTTCTCTACTATATAAAACCTTCCAGGTTTTGAAATGGAAACCTATTAACAAAAAAAAAATCTTCACTGTCTTAAATCCATGTTCTGTAGCAGCCTGGCTGCATGTTGAGGAGTGAAGGGAAACTTGTGTGGTCTCTGAAACCCCTGAGAGGAGCTGACCACAGCTCTGCCTGCTGCTGCCCCGTCCCTGCACACAAACTGGAGCCAGCTGAGCCTCCTCTGGTGTCCCCAGCACCCCCTCAGCCAAGCCTTTCTTCGAGCACCTCCTGGGTGGCAGCACCATGGGCCAGTGACTCGAGGACCCCCTGCTTCTCCTCTGGCTTCTGGGCTGCTGGGATCTCCCCTCGGGTTTGGGAAGAGGCTTGAAGTGCACCTGCCACCTCCCCAGCCCTGGGAGGACAGAACCACTCTTTTACTCACTAAGTGGGGCCAGTGAAGGCACCCTGAGGGCAAGGAGAGAGGGAGAAACTCACCTGAGCACAGCCCTGGTGTGCATCAGCCAAGCCAGCCCCTAAACCCAACGACCACCACGAAAATTGTGAGAACCAGCTACATGGATCACATTTCCTTATCTCCCACCCTAAAGCAGTTCTAAAATCAATAACTCAAAAAAATCCCTAAATTATACCTCTAGATGAACCTCCAGCAGGACAGGCTTGGTATGCTCTCAGCAAATTAATTCTTGTTAAAAGTCAATAAAATACTCCAGTGAAGCACCTCCCAAAACAAGCAGGAAGACCAATTCTGCCATTCTGCTGCAGTATTTTTTGTATTGCCCAGAAACATAGATTCTCTGGGGAGAACAGCAAAATTGGGAACTATGGTGCTCCCCTGCAACTCCCAGAACTTTGCCATGGGTTTCTTTGTCACACACTACAGTTGCACCAAGCCTGTCCAGTTCCCACAGCATTTTCTTCTCTCTTTTATGCAGTATTAATTCTTCATCACAGGAGCCACCTTTTTACTGTGTTATATTTATTACTGGCTATTCCTGGCAGAGTAGATTATAAATGTGAACAACTATGAGTACTCCACTTGTCTCATTATATTCCCCAGCACAGGAGTTGGATAATAAAATAACAACTCCATCCTATGATCAATTAAGAGGAATAAATCTGGGGATGAAATACACGTGACAAAGCCCCAGTGCGAGAAGGCACTGCACCCTCTGCAGATATATTTTTTAGTTTACCAAAAATCAATGTATTGCAAAGTTTCAACAACCTTCACAAGAAGATCTTGAGCAAATCAAAGGCTTCTTTTACTTCAGGGAGCATTGATTTTAGCAAGGTCAGTTGCCTTTCTCTTGCTGTGCAATCACAGAATGAAAAATTGCGGAATTTACAGAAAATGGAGAGTCATCAGCACATCATCTTGTCCGAGCCTGATTTGTCTGGAGACAAGTGACTGTCAGATTTCCTCAGCCTAGGAAGTTAATCTGAGTACTATCTGTCATTAGTAATTGTGCTAAACTTCCCAGCACTCACATCAATCCAAATATTCAGGATACTAAAATGATGATTAAACATGTGATTTTAAATAAAAATTATTCCAGAACAAGTGCTTGGATTTTCAAATATTTAAATTACTGTTTTGAATTGTTTTGCAATTTTATCTCTCATATGAACTAAATCTTCCAATACAGTGTAGGCTTGTCTAACAAATATTGTTATTTCTCCTCTTCATTCTATTTTCCTTGGCTGGAATTATTACGCACTGGAGTACCTTACTTAGCCTTTTTTCTATCTGACAAACTAATTAAAAAGTTACTTGAAGTTGGAAATACAGAAGTAAAAGATTTAGAACTATAAAAAGTAATCTGTATGCTTCTATAAAAGCATGTCTCTGGGGGATATAAAATGACTGCAACGTACAGTCAGGAATAAATGGTAACCCAGCAAATCAGAGCTGCAATTTCATCTCCCATTAAGAGATTAAATCATTTTCCTTTGACAGTGATTGCAGTTGAGCTTCACCATAGCTGAAGTTGAGCTTCGCACCTGAAGGAGGGGATGTCACCCAGAGGGACCTGGACAGGCTCAAGCAGTGGGGCCATGGGAACATCATGAGGTTTAGTAAGACCAAGAACCAGGGGCTGCCCTGGGCTGGGGCCACCCCAGGTATCAGCACGGGCTGGAGAGGTTGAGAGCAGCCCTGCTGAGAAGAGCTTGGGGTGAATGAGAGGCTGGACACGCCCCAGCCATGGGCACTGCCAGCCCAGAGAGCCAAACGTGTCCTGGGCTGCATCCAAAGCAGGGTGGGCAGCAGGGGAGGGATTCTGTCCCTCTGCCCTGCTCTGCTCTGCCCTGCTCTGCTCTGCTCTGCTGAGACCCGCCTCGAGCCCTGCATCAGCTCTGGGTTTCCAGCACAGGAAGGACATTCTTAGAGCAAGTCCAGAGGAGGCCACCAAGATGATTAGAGGGATGAAGCACCTCTCTTGTGAACAAAGGCTGGGAGAATTTGATTTGTTCTGTCTGGAAAAGTGAAGGCTTTGGAGTGACCTAATTTCAGCTTTTCAGTATCTGAAGAGAACCCACAAGAAAGATGGAGAAGGACTTTTTACAAGAGCATGTAGTGACAGAATAGGGGAAATTGATTCAAACTGAAAGAGAACAGGTTTAGATTTTATATATTAGGAAGAAATTCTTTACTATGAGAGTGGACAGGCACTGGTACAGGTTGCTCAGAGAAGATGTAGATGCCCCATCCCTGGAAAAGTCCCAGGCAAGGCTGGAGGGAGCTCTGAGACCTGGTTTAGTGGAAAGTATCTCTGCCCATGGCAGGGGGTTGGAACTGGATGGTCTTTAAGGTCCCTTATAAAGCCATATAATATGAAAGCATGAGAACTTGTTTTAAAAGTGTGTGTTGACAATGTACAGTATATTTTCCTCCCACATTTGGCCCAGCAGGACCATTAGGTCATTTGCCAGAAGCTGCAAAAATGGTCAGGAGCTTCTGAAATGGGAATTTCATTCCCTTTTTCCAGAGAAGGTTATTTTGTCTTTTGTAAGATCTTGAAGATCTTACTGTTCCTAAAATACCTGCTTGCTTAGGGAAATTTAAAATGTGAGTCTTCTCACTTGTGTTTATTTATTGAACCATTGGGAGAAAGAAGTCTTCTTGTATATCCAGCAAAGTACCCTGAAAAGATCTATATTTAAAGCAAGCCTACTCACCTGCCTGACAGCCTAGTTCTGTGGAATTATCTCATTGCTTGGGGTTGATCCAGAGCCCTGGGAACAACTTGTTCCCTCAACACCCCCAAAGAGCCACTTGCACTGCAGTGAGCCCCAGGTCAGCCCCGCAGTCCGGGCCCTGAGCTCACTTTGGAGCAGGGATGGGTTCCCTGGCAGTGCCCGCTGGCTTTCCAGCAGATGGCAATAACCCACAATGGGTGAGTGGCAGGTCTGTGCAGGGGGCTGGAGTCCCCCAGCAGCCCTGCACATCCCTGCGGTGTGGGGAGAGGGAAAAGCAGGCAAGAGAGAGCAAGGCAATGAATAATAGATTACTAAAATCTAGCCAGCAAGAAAGTGCATACACAGGAGAAGGATAGAGTGCATAATTCATCTGTAATTGCTTGGGCTGGGGGGGGGGGGGGCGTAAAAAAAAGAAGAGTGGGGTGTGTTTTCCCCTTTTTTTTCTCTTTTGAGTTTTCCAGCAGTGTAAATGTGTTTTTATTCACCTGTCTTGGCCTTAGGGCTCAAAGATGACCCAGCTACCATCCTGCCATCTGTCAGGTGATGGGGCTGGTCACACATGAGATGCCAAGGCATGACTGAAGCATGACCTAAAAATTACTGTAGCCTATAATGGCCCAAAGTGGTAAGCGTTGAGGATACACCTTTTAAAAGACCGGGACAAAATGCCGACACCATCTTGTCAATGGCTATTTCACAGCTCCTGAAAATACCCTGAAGGAATTTCTATCTTGTGATTCACGGTTAATCATCCTGCTCACTTTGCAAGCCATAAAATGTAGTGAGGTTGACTTTTGTCACAGCAAATGAAAACCTGTTTAACTTTCTTGTGTTCCTGCAGAATGAACAAGGGAGCAGAGGCTGGCTAACTCCGAGTCTGTAAAGGATGTTTCCTTGGGAATTGAGTATGTTTGTGTCTAAAAGTGACGATTCTATGTGATAACTTATACCCTGCAGCTGTAAAGATTAAACACCACTAATTCTTTTCTGCATTACAGAAAGTCACATAAATATAGGCCCATAGTCTCAACTCAAGAGTTCTGTTTTTGCCAATATCCTGTCTCTGAAAGTCAAAAAATTAAGCTCTTCTGGAGGAATAGAAAGTGAGACAACATGCCCTGGATTCCTAATCACCGGTGGGGGAGGGATAAAAGGCTGGTCTCTGCTATAAAACCTGAGCATTTGTGACTGCTGCCGTTCCAGGGCTACCTGTGTGAAGTGCCTTTTGTTTTCTCATCTTGCTACACTCTTGGCCTTGGTGAAAGGCTTTGGCAATAAGTTCCATGTTCTAGTTTGTGTGAAAACCTTTCTCAGTTTCTGCTTTGTAGCATTTCAGTATCACTGGATGTTCTCTTCTTTTTTCTTTTTATGAATAAATGCACTTAGAAACTTTTGATCTGAGTTGTCCTTACCATGATGATATATTTTATTTCAGAGTTTCCTGGTACTGATCTCTTCCAAAGATGAACGTTTTCAACATCTTAAAAAAAAAAGAAAAAAAAAGGCACAATAAAGTGGGAAGAATGGGTAATGCCCACTCAGAAAACATGCAGAAAACTACAGAGCTGCTAACATAAAAGAAAGCCACACTTCAGTTTCTATGTCTCCCCTGTCCTCTTTTGATAAGCAAATGCAAAAGTAATTGTTTTGTGGGGGTATCTGATTGCAGGAGCAATAGCTGAAGACCTATATCTGCTAGAAATTAGTATCTGTTTGTTATTTCCTCATTGCTGTATCAGCAGACATGTTTTAACTTCTGCTGTCATGGCAGCTTCTTAGCCTCCACAACAATAACCTGTCTTGTGCTTATTGCTGAATTACGGTGTGTCCAGCACCTAACAAAACACTCAATTTGTGGCATGCACAGACTACCAGCTCTGCGTGTCTCTTGCTATTCTGTTAAGATGGAGCTGATGCAGTGAGTGCCAGAGATCATTTAGTGTCAGAAGGACTGGCACAGAAAACTGCACTTCGAGAGACTTGCTCAGAATTAACTGTCCTGCCCTTTATTTTCTGACCAAGAGATGACCGTCGATACTGGGGTTCTTTTGAGGATAACCTGTGGTTATTAATGCACAAAACAATTTCCATTAAACAGGACTGGAAATGGGTGATATATTTCCCAGTGAATAGTAAATTAACAAGAAATTTGGCTTCAGTCATTCAAAAAATTCAGATTTGCTCTGAATTAATTTGAACGATGCTGCCTAGGGAGAGCAAAGGAAAAGCGATGTCATTGTATTCCTATCACAGAGCTGGGGGAGGGGGACACCTCTTTTGAACATTCAGGCTTGGCATGAAAAATGCAGGTTCGGTATCTGCTTGAGGGGATTTAAGCCCCCTCTACCACCTATTTCTCAGTCCTTCATCACTAGCAGCCACGCCATTTAGTATTCTGGGATGGCTGCAATCCTGTTGCTGCTGTTCCACTTAGCATTAATAATTAAATCTTCCCTGCAGAGGGACTGGGCTTGAGATATCTTCCATCCTCGAGGAGTGCTCCAGGCTGAGAAGCATTCACACCCTTTGTTTAAATGACTGCTCATATATTTTCCATGCACCAAAACCGTGGCACTCAGAGGGACCAAAGGTGGCCCATTTAGTGTGACTCTTGTGGTTAACAGGCTAATCTGGAAGAGATTATAGACATTACTTTAAAGCCAGTTTCTGCTTCATTTGAACTAAACTACAAGGTCATTGTTTTGGTATAAAAACTCTAACATTTAAATTTGTTTTGACCCTGGTCAGGACCTGGTTTTAATTTTGTTCCCTTCCCCCGCCCTCCTTGCTTTTTTTTTTTGTCTCGGCAGGAAGCCGAGAACTCTCCCTCCCTTTTCATTAATTGCAAACATAATGCTAACAAAACTCGGAGCCAGTGAACACCTCTCACTTGGCTTTGGAGTTTATTCATCCCTAAGGTAGAGCTATTATTTCATAATTGGAAGCACCTTCAAGGGACTCTTTTATCAGTAGTTTAATAGATACTTACAGCTCTGCCACTGCTTCCTTGTGAATCTGCCTTGGTGTTAACAGCTTTTATCTTGGCTCAGCTGTTTGCAACTGCTCTGGGGCTCCCCCCTTCCAGGACATAGTTTCATCCTGACCGAAACCAGCATCCCACACAGCTTCACTCTGTCGTTGCTGCAGACAGGTGCTCACCATATTTCTTCCCATGCTGCAGGAAGAGATCATGACCCCAGTTATGTAAAACAGTGGATGGAGAGAACATATTATGTACTGGTAAAGTCATGACCTGGTATGCACAAGGCCTCTAGACTTCCTAATTAGGGACTGAGCTAATTAGAACTGGCTAAAATGCCCATGTAGTGGACACGGTTTTATTTCAAAAGAGATATAAGCCTCTAAAAAGGTTTAGCATTTATTAAAGTGAAACATGACTTTTCAAAGGAAGTCTGTGATTACATGAATCAAGAATTTTTATGAGAGTTTGGGAATTGCTTTAATGACTTTGATAAGGGTAAGGCATTTTCACAAACATTTTAAGGAGTGCCAGCTCAGTGAATGGCTGAGGCTGGGGAAAAAGGCATTAGACCACAGCTATGGCAAAGAGATGCAGTGCAGTGTCACAGTCAACACAGCTTCTGATTTCTCCTTTTCTTTATTGCAGAGCAATTGTAATGGCCAAACCATGTACATGAAACATTCCAGGAGATCCTTCACATCAGCTTGGGATGTAAAACTACAATGGCTGAGCCAAAATACAGAAAATTTCCATTCTTTCTAATGAAACTTCTATTTTACTATTTAAAAACCACATGAAAATAACAAAGACACAGCCAATCCTCTTTTATCACTTTGTCCCATGGTTTCCTCTCTAGTGAGAAGCTGGAATTACTAATTTCTGGCTAGAAGCAGGTGAGACAGCAGCAGCATTGACTGTGTCACCTATGGTGTTATTCCTAGGTCAGCCTTTGAGCAATGAAATTCTTTATAAGGGTTTCTGTTCACTTTTTTTTTTTTTTTTTTTTTTTTTTTGTGGAAAGAGGAAGGAAAACCAGCAGAGAAACTTTCAAGAAAGCAAACAAAATACAAAATGTGGACTTGGAGTCCTAAAGATATCTCTGTTTGAAGGAGTGATGGACTGGAAAGGGTTTGGGCCCTGAACTCCAGTGACTCCTTGGGAATGGCTATGATATACTGAAATTACTAAGAACTCTGAGCCAGCACATAGTTTCCTTCATACCAGCCCACTCAGGGACTTGAAATAACTTATATTTTATTTTTTTTTTTGTCAGAAGCAAAACTCAGAAATGAAAGCTAGAAACACAGCTTGCCATGGAAAAGTTGTGACCTTCTACCTGACTCTTTCTGCAATAGCTATTGGCACAGGAGGATTGTTTTCTTCTTTTATGAAGCAGAATAAAATTCAGAAGAGTTGGTGCAGGGGCTATGATGGAACAGAGGAACTGGAGAAGGAAGAATAAAAGATGGCATCTGTACTAGTCAATTAAACACAGTCACAGGTGATGGAACTTGATCATCCATACTGTGAAATTGTGAAAGCAGTCCTCCCCATGGCTTTGGTGAGAGGCTAGCTTGGCATCTCCCACACATGTTCTGCAATAGGACCATTCCCAGCCAAGCTTTAGGCTGTGATTTGCAAGAATGTTTACTCAGTTGAATATTGCAGTTAGCACATTAAGTATTTTTCTGAGTCACTGGGATGCATAGAGTGAAACTTCTTCCACCAGGATTGCTCTCTAATTCAGTTTTCTTCAGGAACAGCCCCATGGTGACCAGGCAATACCTTTAAGAAAGAAAATTCATGCTTATATACCAAAAGAATTTGAAGAACATCTGAAGTAAAATGTGTGTCCATTTTTCATATGATTTGAGGCAGCTGAAAATTAAAATTTAAGTCACTCATTTTTCTCTGATGAATTTGTCTAATTCTTTATGAACATGGAAACTTTTGGTATTCACCATTTCCAGTGGCAGTGATTTCCAGTAAGTACATGGACAGACTCTAGAGTGCAATTGATCTGATCACGTATGGGTGCCTACCCTAAAAAGAGATTAATTAATCCCCAGACTCCTTTGGTTGTGATAAACAGAAGTCCACTGACTTTTAACTATGTTTGTTAAGATGAGGGGAAACTGATTCAGGTTGTCTGTTCCTGCTGTTCCTCAGAAAAACCACCCAGCGTTAACCAGACAACCTCACATAACTTCACTTTGACTCCACTGGGAGCTTTGCTGGACCTTGAGAAGCCTCTGTGGTTGCATGGGACCAGCAAAGTGCAGTATGAGTTGGAGCTTCCAGTTTCAGAGCACCCACCAGTGACTGGGTTGTTTACCAAGACACACCAGAGCCTTGCACTGAAGTAAATACTGAACTTCTGTGATTTGAGGAACGAGAAACTCCGCTGTGAATCTTCTCTAAGCCTGAATTTGGTGCAGTATAATAAAATTAAATTCAGCATGAGTAAAACTTTTATCACCCTAGGTTTTATTTAATTCTTTTTGCAAAGCTATGTATTATTTAGATTCTGCTTATCAGTGGTTGCTAAACAACCCTTCCTTTTCATTAGAAAATATATAAAGTATGTAAAAATTAAAGACACTTATGGGGGGCTATCCTTTATTCTCCAAGGTATAAATGGACATTTATGTTGTGCCTTTGAATATGAGCACTTTTTATTATAGGTTTATAGAAATAGATATTACTATTTAAAGGATTAATTAAAGATTAATTGCCTGTTAGCTCAAACCATATGACTAGCTGTGCAAAGATGAGTAAGATTTAGCTTAGGAAAAGGTCTTAGGTCAAGGTAGCACAAAGAAGTGTCCGCCTTCATCTGCTGTAGGCTTTAGCTATTCAGTCAGAAAATTATTCATTACTTTTCTCCACTTTTAATTCTCTGCTGTGACTCAGAGGTATATTTTAGTGCTCCACACAGAAGTGATACAGTTTGGAACACCGTTCTTGATACGAGAAAAGCAATAAACAGTTTAACTATACAGGTGAGTAGGGAACCAGCTCTTGGCAAGAGCAGAATCAAAAGATCAGTTTGACAAAAACAAATCTCACTTTGTTCTTTAGTAAGGCTGTCAATCAGATAGCTGCAAAAAAATGTCCTTCACTTGCAAACTGAGACTGCAAATACAAACAATAGGTATGTTTGAGTTTTTGTTACAACTTCTACTGGATGCTCTGAGAGAGATGTGAATATTGAAGATCACAATAGTGATGTGCCTAACAAACAGAGCAGAGTGAAAAAAGCATGTGTTGGCCACTGTCCACTCTGCCTAATACAATTTGCAAAAATCATCTTCTGGCAAAATGGAAAAAATTACAAATTCTTTGCTGATTTTTCATAGTACAACAAATCATCTTCTCTGAACTGTGGATAAAAGTTCCTCCTTAAGGCAGAAAATTCCTTTGTAGTGTCATGGTGAAAGAAGTTCTTTACTGAACTCGTGAGAAATCTGGGTTCCTTTTTCTGTAGTCTTTACTTTAGTTGTTCCCCCGTCAATTGATTTTCCTTATAATGCACAGTTATATAAATAAAAATGGCTCATCTAATAGTTGAGTCAGGAGATGGGGAGTAAATTGACAAGTTCATGCAAAAAGCCCACAGCATCTGCACTTTGTGAAAAAGTGCTTTTGTAGTACAGAGAAAGAACAGAAAGAAGGAATTGATTGTATGTCTGCGTGTAGGTGGTAAGAGTGTTTTTAGATAGAGGTGAGAGGCTGGAAGCTGTCAAAAAACTGAGAGTAGGAGCAAAGTACACAGGAGATGCCCCAGGTAATGTGTTTTAGATCAGGCAAGCTGAGCCATTGTACAAAATACATTTGTAACTAGGATTAAAAGTAAAGTAAAAATATATTCTAGTTATATAAAAATATTTGCTGAAATAAGTGCATTTGTCTACATTCAGAATGATTTCTCTAGAGCATATCACTGCTAAGGTTATAAGACCAAAAAGAGAAAAGGTCACTAAAAAGGAGTGAAAACTTGAGGAAACAGCACAATGAGCAAGGTGGATATTTGCAGTATCTGCCTGTTAGATGTGACAAAGCTTTTTGTATTTGCCTTCTTGGTCATTTCCGAAAGAATCAACACAGTTCATAATGAGATTATGTTTGGTAAGGAGGGGTGGCAAACAATGAATAAACAACCCAGATTTAATACCAATCACGTTTTCAGCAGCACATTTCTGCTGGTTACCTAACACCAGTTCTGGCACTGTGAGTAACAGGATGGCAGCAGCCACTCTCAGATATGCATTTCTAATTAATTAAAACATGACACACATCTACTGTGACTGAGGCATAAAATAATGGACAGCTGAACTTGCAGAGATTTGATATAGACTCAGAAATAAAAAAAAATAAAATAAAAATATGGCAATTTCACCTTCAAAATTAATAGGCTCAGCTTTTAATACATATAACACTAGTACTTGAGAAATTTTGAATCTGAGAAGTGAAAGCAACATTTCTATGGTCTAATTCAAACACCAGAAATGGATTTTTTCAAGACTGGATTTTCAGAATTGTGAAGCTTGTTTTCTATGGATTTGTGTTTTATCATAGATAGTAACTGTCCTCTTTTCCTCCACAATTGTTGCATTTATAATGTCACTTTCTTATGTGGATTCTTCTCCACCTCTACATGGCTGACTGCTTCCACAGACCTTCTGGGAGCTTAACCACCTTTAAGGGAACTCCCTTTTGGCAAACACAGCTAAATTTGGACAAAGGTTTTGAAGGCTTGGCATAATAGAACAGCTAGACACTTCAAACACTGATGTTTCATAGGGAATCAGTTTACAAAGAGAGAGACTGATGTACAAGGCATGATACAGAACAGTCAGAACACAATAGATGAGTGAATTGAGTCCTGTACTCTCTACCATACTCGCACGTACTACATAAAGCAATTATAGTTGGCAGTTCTTTCAGTCTAGGATTTGTGAGGTCAGTACATGTACTGGATGTTTCCAACTAATATATACATGTAGTCCCATCTGAGGTATGAGTATGGCAGCATTCCTACATCTCCAGGAAAAACAAGTCATGGTGAGTAAAGGTGGTGAACTTTAGCTCTTTTTAAATGGCAGAGAAATCCTTCATGGGCAGAATATGCAACAGCTACTAAAATTGGAACTTGGGCTGGACAGTTTATTTGTAATGTGGAATCTTTCATGACTGCACTTGGGCAGGGACTCAAAATTACATATCTTCTGGCACCTTCAGCTCTATTATGCTTGTTGATCTTATGTGGGACCATTGGTTCAACCCTGACTCAGAGGGAAGAGTGCCTCAGACTGAATCACTAACGCTGTATCCTGCAGCACTCTAGTGAAGCCTTGGCACTAAGGAAGGATAATTACTATGTGGTTACTATGACTGATTTTTGGGATGCTTTTATATACACCTTAGGCATGTCAGCAATTAAATGCAGCCAGCATGTTCAGAAGTACCCAAGTGTCCCAAGTACATTATTTTTTACCACAAAACTGGGCATACAGACAGAATCCTACTAGACAGAAACATCCAAGAATTACTCTATACCTTTTTCATGTATGTGTAATTTACAAAAGAGTGAACATGGATAAACAACTACTGTCGTTTTACATGTTTCTTTTACCTTTTAATGATAAATAATGGACATCTTTATACGAGATGTTGTTTCCCTTACAAAAGAAAAGCTGGTGTCTAGTCTGTTTTTTCCAGACCCTGTGAATAACTGCTGAATGAATGGGTGTGACAGTGTTATCAGTCTTACAACACCAACAGAATTTTAATAATTATGTTTTGTGAACAGGCAGCCCAAAGTCAAATCATCCTTGGTGTCAAGGGGACATTCTCGCAAGTATTCAGGCTTGAGAAGAAGCTTTAAGGTATATGCAGTGTTTTCTACTTATCTTGCATGTTTGTTGCATAACACATGAGATTTCAAGGAACTATCAATATTGAAAGTTCAAGATGGATTGCAATTCCATATGAAAATATGTGCACATGTTCAATTAAACCTATTGATGTTTTCATCTTTTCCTCGGTTAAAGTCTGTTTCTCTCTGTTACTGGCACTTCTCAGGTATTTTTCCATTGCTTGTCCTTCCCTCAGCAAACCTGTTATTTCCACCTTTTGATGGTTTTACTGTCTCCTTCCTCCTTCCCTGCATTAAAATAGTCAAAGCAGAAGTTAGACCAGCATTATCCTTCATTAGATTAATAGAGTGCAGACAGTTTACACATCTCCATGCCATTGTTTCAGGCTGTTTGCAGATGCATTCAGATACCACTGTATCAGTTACAGTCAGTTCATGCTTTCAAGGTTATCTTTGCAACCAAGAGAACTAGATACTACTTTTTCAAAGAGAAAGATAAGATTACTTACAATTTGAAAACGCTATGAAGGCCACCTAAATATTTTCAAACAATGCTTGAAAACTTTCTTTAATATAGTACAAGATACCAAGCGAGTTAACTGGAAATAAATGTCAAGGCCTATTTCTTATAATTTCTCTTTGGGCAGCTGTTTAGAAGATGTGGTTTTTACAGGTATCGTCTGTTAAACATGCAAACCGACCCCTGTTTGCAGCGAGGAAGGTGCGTGGTTTCTGTTTTCC
>QUSF01000003.1:12806913-12823583 GCA_003676055.1 Chloebia gouldiae
GCGGCGGGGCCGGGCCGGGCGCGCTGCCGTGGGCGAGCGGCGCCCGCTCACCTGCGGGAGACAAAGGGAGGCAGCGGCGGCCCCGCCGCCCTTCCCCGCGCCCCCGCCGGGCCGGGGGGATCCGCCGCCCTTGTGCGAACTTGAGCGCGGTAGCTCGGGGTGGCTGCGCCGGGCTGGTCGGGGCGGCCGTGCCCGCTATTTATAGCCGGTCCTCGCCGTCAACAACTTAACAAAAGCCCGCACCGGGAGCGAGCGGGACTGGCGGGGAGGGAGCGGGGGGAGGGGGGCGCGGGCTGCAGCGGCGCTGAAAAGTTGTCCTGACACTTGTTTAAAATGCATCGCTTATTCAGTGCTCTGAGTCACGGGCAGTTATTAAATGGTTGCTTATTATGCCTCTAGCGTTTAAAGACGTGTGAGCTCCGGGTAGGTAGTTTGCTTGCAGGTAGTGCTCCATTTCTAACTGTGTTTGAGGAAAGAGCGAAGGGCTAAGCTTGTTTTCATACAGCTTGTAAGTTGTGTGTGTTTTGTTTGTATCTCTCGTTTCCATTTGCCTCTATTTGTATGCAACTTCTGCATGCTCTCAATGCGTGCTTTGCAGAGGGTGGCTCTTGCAGGTGTTGGTGAGGACTGGTCTGCAGGAAAATACTGGCAGAGGAGTCAGGTGTGCTGGACAAGCAGTGGTGCCCCTTGGGGAGAAAGGTATGAATGGGGTTGAAGTCTGACAAGGGACCAGTCTCCCAGGCAATGGTCATGCAGATACAGCCTGAACCCCTAAGAAAACTGCCCAGGGAGAACCAGAATCATGGAATCTATTGAGGTGTAGCTAGGGTATCTCATCTGGCCTGAACTGTTAAGAATTTGTCTTAATTTAGCCTTCATAATTGAGTTTATTTCTGTATCAGCACTGCGGAAGGGTCCATTTCAGTAGTGGGTGAAGTTTGGTGCTGAAAATGGAAAAAGATGGCACAAGTCAACTGCTGCTACTTTGTAGGACACTGCGAACAAGGTCACACAAATAAATTTAAGGCGATCCGTTTGTACTCAGTAGCATTTTTTACAATTTATCAACTGCTTGTATTGGAAAGTAAGTAACAATTTCGTGTTCCCAGTAAGGTTTTTTTTTTTTCTTTTTCCCCTAGAGGAAAATTAAAGAAATAGCAAGAAGTATTTTCGGTTATTTCCCAAGACTCAGTTACCTGGTTCTGGAAGATGAGAAGTAAATGCTCTGTCCCTGATAATTTCAAAAGAGAGGGTAGGGATGAGTCTTGAATTCTAGGATAATGCTGAAGGTAGGGGTGATTATATCTCATACGATACATAAGCATACTATATGTGTATTGTACATGGTCATATTTATGATGCTGTGTCTTAGAACCGTGCTTCTTTCAAGCATTTGCACGGATTTCAGGATCAACCCAGAGAGCATCATTCTGTAGCTAAGACTGGGTGCTCCGAGGAGATGAGGGTGGAGCTGCAGGGTTTAGGTTGCTCCAGGGGAGGCTGAGCTCTGAGCGGACCTGCAGCTCTCCGAACGCTGCCTGTGTGAGCGTGATGGGAGCTGTCACATCGGGTCTAGACAAAAACGGTCTCGTTTTGTGGGGACGCATATAAAAATGTAGCTAGAGGCGAGTGTTGGCATGCCGAACCCCCGGTGCTGCGAGTGCGCCTGCTTGTGCGGAGGGTTCCGCGGAGCCCCGAGCGCGGAGCGGGCGGTGCCGGAGGGGCCGGTGGGGAGGGGCGCGCCCGCGGGCGGAGGCATGGGCAAGGGAGGAGCTGACCTCTGCGAACACCCAGGGTTGCCAGCCTTACTCAGCCTTGGCTGAGTAAGAGATGGGCACGGTTCCATCGGCAGCCGGAGTCCGAAGGGATCTCCGTGCCCCGGTGCCGAGTGAAAGCCCTGCCCGCCTCTCTCGGCCGCACCCGGTGCCGTGCCTGCCATCGCCAGGCTCCGCTCCCGTGGGACAGCGGGAGTGCTCCGTGAAATGCTTTGTGTGTCCACGTGGGGATGTGACCCACCTTAGATCACTTGCCAGTAGCGATCGGGGTTTTCTTTTCCAGGAGAAAAGCAAGGTCTGAGTCTCTTTTTTGGTGTTCATGAACATAGGTTTTCTTAGTGAGGCCATTTGTTATTAATCTCTCAATCAGATACTGAGGCATTATTTAAGGTGTTGTTTATTTAAGTTATGAAAGCTTACAGATGTTTTCTGTGGAAGTAAATGATTTTTTATACTTTTCATTCTCCAATTAGAGGAACTTGACCTTCCTTACCAATGTGGATGCCATCAAGCACAGGTAAATGGTAAGGAATAAAAAATCCTGTGAGGTTACAAGGGCTGACCAGCTGTATCACTTCAGCTGTTGGCTAGTAGCACAGTGAAGTCAGTAGTCCAAGTGTCAATATTGTCCATTCACACCTGCATTGCTGTGAGCTCCTTAGAGCAGGGGTTTGACCAAGGCTCCTGTGGCTCTTTGAACTGTGTTCTATGAGACAGCTTCGTGAAAGGGCGTCACAATTAGCTGTCCCCTGGGCTGCACAGAGACTACGGGCAGTCTATCTTTTGTGACACGAGAGCTGCATTAAAAAAATTAAAGCAAAACAAAAATTAATGCTTATGAATCTGTGAAATCAAGGCCATGATAGTTGTTTGCTGATCTACAGGGTTAATTTCCCACGTATACCATACATATTTCTTGCATTTTGGGTTGAGGAGGAGAATTAGAGCCTTGCTCGATCCTGTTGATGTGATCTGTTTGTAAAACTGTTTTAGTATTCTGGCTGAACACAGCCTGTCTCTCTTTAATCATATGTTCAACATTACCAAATGTTTGCTATTGACTTGATAATTTTGCAGCTTGGATGAAGGACCAAAAATTGTTCTGCTTATTTTTGTTATTTCTTCTTTGTTGTTATTTTTTTGGAAGGGGATTAGGCTGCAAAACTGACTTCAAAAGTGGGTAGAGCTGTTTTTGTAGTGGTTGTTGTATTTAACTTGTATTATTCAAAATTTGGGTTTTTTTTTAAACAGAACATGCAACCTATTGAACCTTTCTGTCTTGAGAAAATGTTAAGTGTGCATTCTCAATAAATAGTCATATGGAACCAGAAAAACGGAGTGAAAAATCCAAGCTTTTAAACACTCATTAATCCTGTGGGAAACTAGAGGCTGATGTCCTCTCTTTGGTTTCTTTGTGGGAGAAAGAGATTTTGAATGGATCCTTATCCTATGGTTCAGCTTTTTGAGGTAACAGAGCTTTGAAGTAGACTGCAGCTTGGTAAGACTTGCATTTTTCTGATTTCTGACCTGGAAGCCATGAAAGGGGTTGGTAGCAGCTTTGAGAAAGTGTTGGAAGGGGTCAGGTTTGCTAAGTAGAAAAAAATAGCATTTTCATTTCAGAGCTTCCAAAACTAGGAAGAGAGTGGGAATGGCTGCAATTTATTCACGTTTATCTTCTGCTACTGTTGCTAAACAACTGCAGAGCTGCTCTTAAAAACACCTATTTATGTAGAATAGCAGGTAAGCAAGTTGTTTTGTACCTAGTCTGTAAATAGACTTTGAATGTCAACGTACCATTTTATGGTAGAGAGTAAACACCAGAATCCTGGCATTCTTTTCTACTGCTTTGTGTTCCTATTGTCAGCTTTGTTGAATGTGGTACCATCATTCCTTCTATTAAGTCTTTGATAAAATTGTAAATCTGACTTAGTGATGCTGTTTGGAGCCTGGAAAATGGTGGTGGCTTCCTAGCTGCCTGTAGGAAATGCTTCTTGGAAGTAAAAGAAGATGGTCTGTGGGAGAGTGTCACAGATTAAGGATGGGCACTTCTGTCTTGGTCTAATACTTCAGTTTTTTACCTTCTACTTTGTCTCTGAGTTATGAGGCAAATGTATTTTTTCAAGGCTCAGATCAAATAACAGAAAAAGCAAAAGAAGATTGAATGATCCTTAGTGATTTCTGCTTTAGATCTCCCCAGAAGTTCTTTTCTGTTGTTATTTCTGTCCTTAGTGCCGTTTAGCAGCTGAGTTCACTCTGCGTGTGTGTGCCTGCATGGAATTGCATTAGTTCTGCTCTGTGGCAGGGTGAAGACTGCAAATCTCTTCTCAAAGTCTTAACTTGCAGGCTGCAAGTTTCTACATAACTTTTCTCATTCATGAAACGTGCTTTTAAAAATAAAAAGATGTGTTTGTTAATCTTCATGAGACTAAATATGGCAGCATTTTACTTGAATTCTCCTACTTTCTCTGTGAATGATGGAGATCTTACATGCTTTGATTTTCAAAGTTAAAAACCCTACCTTTCATATTAATTTACTATATTGTGTTCAGAGCAAGTTGGCAAGACCAATGCTTACCCATCCATGAATTTGGACATTGATGCTACATGATTAAATAGAGAGAATTTGTTTGTGGGTGTGGATGCAGTGGCAGTTGTCTGAATTACAAAGATGCTGAAGAGTACTTTTCAGAATTTTTGCGTATTATTAATTATTTCATTACCCATTTTGGTTCATAATCCTGTTTTGTCACTGTGGAGGTTTTTGTTTGCATTTTAAGATCTAGTCCTTAAACATTTGGTTAGATCAGGTTTTCTGTGAGGTAAATAAGTCTTCTTTGAAATATTTGATAAAAACTAGTATATTAATAGTTTATTTAAGAAATTAAGCCTATATGCAAGCAAGAGATTGACTCAGATCAGCCGCCTTACGAAATCCCCAATGATTGATCAATGTTAATCAGTAATAGAAATAAAAATAAATTAATTAATGAAACTAATGAGCCACTTGATAGGAGGAGGCTTGTGTGAATAGGACAGTTCAATCAGTGAGCCAAGTTGTTCTACTAATTTTCTATTTCAACACTCAGAAGGATATCTGAAAATACTGCATTTTTCCATAAATTAATCTAAGTAGCCAGGATTTTTTAAAAATTATTTTTATCCAAAGTGCTCTTTAACAGCCACTTGATTACATATACTTTTTTTCCCCCTTACAGCTCTGAACATTAACAGGAAAATAACACTGAAACAGAATGTCGCTTACCTTTTGTCTGAAAAGGTAAAATCTTTTCAAATAGAAATGGCTGATAAGGGCGGGAAGATGCTTCCAGGACAATTTTACATTCAAGTGGAGTATGACTATGAGTATGAGGCGAAGGACAAGAAAATTGTGATCAAGCAAGGCGAGAAATACATCTTAGTGAAAAAGACTAATGATGATTGGTGGCAAGTCAAAAGAGATGAAAATTCCAAACCTTTTTATGTGCCAGCTCAATATGTGAAGGAAATACCTCGGAAAGCACTGATGCCACCTGTGAAGCAGGCAAGCATGTTGCCAAATAACACCTTGAAGTTGACACATGGATTACAGAGATCAACTGAAAATGTGAATAAGTCACCAGAGCTTTCTAGTTTTGGAAAATCTTCTCCAGTTCAAGTGTCTTGCTTAGTTCGAGATGCCAATCAAAATCTGGGACCGAACAATAGCCCCTGTCAAACTTTTGGTTTGAGTCTGGACCTTACCCAGAACAATGGAAAATTTAACAATGAGTTGCAATCTCCCAAGGTTTCCAATCAGTTTAGAACCATTTCCATGGGTCATTTCCCATGCCCGGAGTTCTTGGAAATAGAGAAGACCAGCTTTTTGCATGAACAATCTTGTGATTCAGCAGGAGAAGGTTCAGAAAAAATTCACCAAGATTCGGAGTCTGGAGATGAACTCAGTAGTAGTTCCACAGAACAAGTGCAGGTAAGCTAAAAAAAATGGCCCCCACATCTGGATTGTTTTCTTTTGTTATCACCACAATTGTCTGCTACTGTTTTGAGATTATTCCCAAAAATTTTCAGTTGTTCAAATAAAAATGTCTTCTCTCATCATGAAATTGTTACTAAAATGGAAACATTTTTGTGTTTATTTCTTGCAGAATTTCTGTGCTATAGGAATTGATTCCATTTACATTATTCTGTGATTTAAAGTTAAAGAAAGAACAATAGTGTTTCCATATTAAGATTGTTTTAATATGGCACAGCATTTGGGTTATATTTTCTTTCAGAGGAAGGGAACCTACTGCTTTAACTTCTCATGACTTGGCCTGTTGAAGTAATAGTGCAAGTTACTGTCAGTTTTCCCTAAGTGTGTATAGATAACATAAGAACTGTAAATTAATTTCTTAGTGGGTTTAATTACACTTAAAATTTACATGGAGTTGAATTTCTGGCTTGATCATATTATTTGTAGACTGTTTTAATGAGTCAGCCCTGCCAATTCTGCTTCTCACAACTTTGGATTAAAACTCAAAACATGTGAGTTTGTTAATTAGTATGGAAGAATCTCAGGAATGATGTACTCCTACTTCAGGCTAAAACTAAGCATTGACGGCCTTTGTCCTTGGTAAAGCAGTTTCTCTCAATTTTTCTTTTAACAGACATCCCCCTCCCCCTCAAAAGATTAGAACTCTAACCTAATCAGGTCACTTCTGGTACGGGTAACCAAGTTAATTAGTCTTTTGTAATCCAGGTTTGCTCTTAAACCAGTGATGTATGTGTACTTACACATAGTTATATATTCATATATGTGTGTATGTAGATAATTCCTCCACCTCACACTTGCCTTCCCCGTCTCTCTGTAGGGACATGTTTGATTATTTTAAATTTTGTTCAAAGCTCCCTACTCTTGAATGGAATCTGTAGTGTGAAACTGTTTTTGCTTGGATAAAAACTGTTGCAGTAAATCCCACTTGGCAGCTTGTGTTCAGAGTACCAGAGTATCTCAAATCAAACTTTAAACATGCTAACTTTAAACATGAAAAGTTTTACCATGGAGAGCTGTGAATCAGTACTTTGCTAATAAGAGACCATGGAGACAAAGCTGCTTAGGAATGGGTCAGTATGGAAAGATATTAAAGACAGAAGATTGATTAGGTGAATTACGGAGTCTTGAACTGTGTGTATATGTATTTATTGAAATACTCAGTAGCTATAGTTTTTCAATATCCTACTATATTCTTGGCCTCATTGTTGATATTCAGAGTTCTATAGTTATGGGACATCATGTCTGTAATATGTGTATATTTTATGTTAGTTTTAAATTCATCTCCCCTCCCACAAATATTATGGAATGAATAGGATTACTGAATTTATTTTGTTCAGTGATGTGTTTCTTATGCAGTGTGAGAATCCATGAGCTTTCTTGCACTTTCTTTATAGCACTGCCCTAGCTAGCTCAGTGTAGTTGATGTGAACCACTTAGAACTTGGCAGGATAAAGTGATTACTAGATATTTATTTTAGAAGTGTGTGTTGGCGTGTTACTGCCATATTAATCAATTGCCAAACAAATTATGAAAATACTGAACAAATTATGAAAATAATGTTTAGAAAGTATATCCTACTTTAAATAGTTTACCACATTAAAATTTATATTACATGGTGGGACAGTTCATTCTTCTGTGTTGACTATAATTTGATGCATTTCCTTCTCTAAAGCAGATGGAATTAATATTACATGGGTGTCTTTTGTCAATAATAAATATATGGCCTGCAGCTCAGTTTCCACTGGACTTTGTGCCTCTTGATGCAGTGACACTTAATCTTTTCACCATTCTCCCCCCTCCCCACTATACTTTATTAAGTGCTATAACTGATTTATAAATTTATATTTGAGCGGGGCATCAATGCATGTGTTGTCGATGCTGTGTTATGGGGAGGTCTGAAGTGGGGAGTTTTCACAGTGTTTAAGAATAACAAATGCTAAAAATGCCACATTTTGCCTGTGGAAAATGCTTGGCAGTTTCACTTGCCATTATGAGAATCTTGGGCAACAGGAGTGTGGATGCTTGCTATGCCTTGCAGTTTGCCTTATTTTGTAACTTAATCTCATGGTATGTAATTGCGAGCTCTTTAAATGCAATGAAAATGTTTGACATTTAGTAGCCGTGGGGATTAAAGCAGGGGTAGAACTGATGTCACCGTTAGCTCAGTCTAGATGTTCAGAGTGCCAGCCTTCTCACTGGAACAGCTTGGCAGTTTTTTTAGAAGTCTTTCAATAATGAGCATTGTTTAGTAGAAATCAGCTGTGTAGAAATTAATGGCTCAGAAAGCTGTTTTTATTACTCTTAGTCTGTAGTGAGAACATCAAGTTCCTGGCTTTCACGCACAAACAGGATTTCACTTCACAAGACTGACTGCTTCTCCCTCCCCTGCCTGCTGTGGAGTTCAGTTTTATGCAGTCTGCATTATAATAAACTCTTAAGCTACAGGTGTTTTCTCTTAAATTTTTAAGATTAGAAACAAGAATTACCTTAATAATGCTTTCATGTGAGTAATTTTTTGGTGGTGTTGAGGTGATAGCATTCAGCTTTAGTCTGACCTTCAGTGTGTTTTCGCTGCCCTTGAATGCAAAAAATGAGACACAGTGGAATGCTTCTCTTGTGAGATCTTTCTAAGAAGTGGTTACATTATTTCCTGAAGATTATCCTCCTCCTCCTTTCCAGTAATGAAGTTCAGGTTCTGCAACTGTACAGTCTTGAAGTCAGGCTTGCTGGCTGTAGAAATACTGGAAGATCCAGAGCTTCTAAAGTAATGCTTAAAGGAAGGATTTTTTAGCAGATAAAATATGTGAAGTCAAGGACAGAGAGGTAGCAGTATGAGCAGAAGTATGTGCTAATGAAGCTGTAGCAAGGGATTGGGTCAGAGAAACATCAGGACTGGATAATGAACATTCTTGACATTTTACACAAAGAAATGACAGCTGTTTGTTGCCGCTCTGGTGGGTAAGGCCTTGTGAGAGCCCTGTGTTAGTTTGTGGACTTGAACTGTAGGAAGCTGGAGGTAATTAGAGGAAATAGGGCTTGAGAGGAAACAAGCTTCAGTTTAACCAGATTTAAATCTCTGGTGTTGACAGTAACTGCAGGTGGAATTGGAGCTGAATGAAATGGTTTGAGTGAATGCACAGCTGGGTGTGAGAATCACTGATACAATGGTGGCACTCAAAGCTCTGAGAATCAATGACGTTAATAAAATTTTAGGAGAATGGTGTCAGGTGGGTGTCATGTCCTGATCCCAAGGAAAGGACAAAAGCATTCCTCAGGGAGGGCAAGGATGGGGGGGAAGAAGGAAAGTTCTGAAATAGTGATTCTTTAGCAGATATGGACAGTACTTGAAAGAAGCAGATAGGATGTCTGAACAGTATGCAGTAGAAGCGGAGACATGGGTAATTGTTCTGAAGTAAAAAAAAAAAAAAAAAAAAAAAAAAGACACGTTCAGGCATGCCTAAACAGGCAGGAAAAGCTGAGGCAAAAGAAGACATTAGAAGTGGTCTTTAGAAAGCACCCTGGGCAATGCTTGTTTTCCTGTCAAGTTTTGAGAGAGAAGGTGTGCAGACAGGGAGAGAGCTGGATAAGTTCAGAGATCATGTCAAGAATGTTTAGGTGATACCTTTGAGGATGATACTTTGGAATTACAGACAGAAATTAAAATCTGCTTTTGGCAATGCTAATGTGTAACCTATGGGAAATAACTATGTTTCTGATGCATGTTACCTCCTCTTTTGTCGTAGGAGACATAGAATGTATTTAAGAGTAAATACATGGCACTGTGTAAATGTTGCTATTTATGCTTATTAAAAGTTACTTTTAGCAGCAGATTGGTTTTAATCATTATAAATATAGACAGTGACCTATTTGCAAAGATTGTTCTGTCTTTCATCCTGTTTAGTAATTGACTATTGCATAAACTGTGAAGCACTAAAGGGGATTATCACTAGGATGGCTGTTTAGCTTTGATTAATTCTGAGTAGTAAAGATCTTAAAGAGCTCTTTCTGTCTTGAAAGAGACAAGATGCAATTTCTGCAATTTCTGTGGTATTACAGTAACTTTTTAGTCGGGAGAACAAAACATTTTCTGTGGGTGTCACAGCATATCTTCTGGAGGTCTTGGCATTCTTGACTTTGTCACTTAGTTGAAAGACTGGTGGCAAATTATTAGTGCTGGTCAAACATTAAACCTCTGAAATAAATGGCTAGCACTGCTGTGCGGGCACAGAATCTGTTTGTTTCTATGATAAGAAATTTCATGCTGCCTTTTTTATTTCATTCATTTGTCCAAGAGATGAGTAATGTGACAGTATGAAGGAGGCATGCAAGAATTTTTTTTCTTAATAAAACTGAACATGTTTGCAGATTCATGGTGATATGTATAATATAATAGTTTGAATTATGTTTTAAGTACCATCCTCTGGTCTCTTACCTTCTTAAAAACAGCATTTGTTATTCTAATGATGTTAAATGCTGAAATATGCACATTATAATGAGGTGAAGAATCACTTTCAATGACAAGGAACTAAAAGCTTTATAATTTAAGGAGTTTTATAAAACATTAATATTTTTTTTGTGATTTTGGTAGCTGCTGCTAGAACTTTGTAAACAGCTTGAAATTTTGCTAAATTAGATTAATAACTTGGAGGTTCTGGACAGATAGTATTAGGAAATATTTTTCCTGTCTGTTTTTTTTTTGTATTTTTTTCTCTATGCAGTGTCAACAGGTCTGGATAGTTTCACTTTACAATGCTGCTCTTTGTGATCAGCTCGACCTCTATAGTTTTAATATGTAAGTCAGGTTGTTGATAGTTCTCCTTCTTGTTCCAGGTGAGTAAATCTGGGTTTAGGTGCCCTAAAATGAGCAGCCCTTTTGTGACAGTAGCACTGCCCACAGCCCATATCCCATATGCTCCTCTACACATCCCTGCTGCAAATCAGATTGACCTTCCTTAAAAAAATAAACAACAAGCACCAGTGTTATCTGTGTGAGGCAGTTCTCAGAAAATCATGATGTGTGAGACAAGGTGGATTTAGTTGACTGGTTAGTTCTAATACTGGTGTTGGAATGCTCAGCTGAGTAAGCTACAGATCTGCTTGGTACATGCAGCTTTGTCTTGTGCTTTCAGACTTGAAACAAACATCTAGTGCACTGTCAAAATTCTGCAAGTGCCAACACAGTCTTTGACTCTTGCACCCCTATTTACCCTAATTTCATGTAGAAAATGATGAAGTGGAACTTCGAAGGCACTGATTTAGATGAATAAACCTGTGGCTTTTATCCTGGTAGAATTATTTCCTAGCTCAAATGAAGCTCAAGTTGTGCTGCGTAAGGAATAATAGTCATAACATGGAATTGATTGTTCTATTTTTATCTAGAAAAGTGTAATTTCTAGTGTGCAATGTGTGAGTTTTGGTGCATGCTGTCCCACCTGTCTTTTCTTTTGAATTCGTGCCAAGTGCCAGCCTCAGCAGGGTGATGACAGAGTCTTTAGGGGGATGGTGGAGTAAAGGTTTAAACAGGAAAGCAGCCCTAGGAAAAGGAATGGGTGTTTTGTCTCGGTGCTGCCCAAGTTGAAAGCAGCTGGAGATACTGGGGACCTGCTTTTTCTCATTGGCAGTGCTTCTGTCATTTGAAGTAGGGAACCACCAGGCACAGAAAGGACTGTAATAGGTAAAACTCTGCTGGTGACCGTTTTGAGAATATTTGATCATATCTTGTTCTCTCACATAACTCTGGGTACAAACAATGGCTTTTGCTATGTCTTCACCTGGTTACGATCTAGGCAGTTGTTTAATATTGCAGTGCTTGCCTATAGAACAAAGGTAGTGTTATTCTGTGGAATCCTAAAGAAAGTATCATTTGTTTCACAGCAGTGTGACAAAACATCAGGGAACGTATGACTCTGTAGAATAAAATCCAAAACGCTTTTTTCCTTTTTTTAGGCAGCTCTCTGGAATAGTAGACATTTGTGTTTAAAAAAAAACAAACCACAAAGCAAAATCTGTGCATATCTAGTACTGAAAGAGCTGATATGTTTCTGATGTGCCTTGCCAAGTATGTTTGATTTAAAAATTATAGAGACAAATGACAAATGGGTTTTGCCCTTATGTGGAATTTGTTCTAAAGCTAAGGACAATACATTTGAGCAAAACAGTCTTTCAGGATAGTAAGAACTGAGGATTTTCAAATTACTTCCATGATCATGAGTAACTGGACAATATACTGCTAGAATATTTATATCCATTTTGAATTTAGTTTATCTTAAAAGGACTTCTGACCTAGTTCTTGGGAAATACAGTAGATTTCTAGTAGATTATTGTTCTGTTCTGGTAGGTATGAAACTGCTAGGTTAGTGCAGAGAGGCATTCAAACAAGCATAGGGAATGTCAGTAATAGGAAATGGTGCAGAACGAAAATACAGAATGCAAATTTCATGGTGTTTCTGTGTTCTAAATAACATGCAGTTGCTGGCCTCTCCCATCTTGAAAAGGATGTAATTTTGGTATATTTTCCCCCATCTTTTGATAGTTTGTCCTATCTTTGTAAATGCTTTTTACAGAGATTTGGAGCTTGTGTTCTTTGATGCTATGAAGACTGACATAAGGTGTTTGGAGTCTCTATTTTAATTCATTCTAGTTTTCCATCTGATAAGTTTTGTAAATGAAAGCTAGAAGTTGAGGAGCTGTCTGAATGAACTTGGGTTATTGCTTATGTTGAGTTTTGATGTTAAATTATCTGGCTTCACCTTCTGCTTATAATCAAAATCATGATTAGAAACTTGGACTCCTATTTTAAATCTGAAATTACATATTGTATTTTGAATTTAAATAGTATAATTTTAATTATTCCCTTTTAAAATAGTTTACCTAAGGCTTCTGGATGATCTTCAGATCATCTAGTTAAATTAAGTAACTTCCCTGTGTTTTTTTTAATGCAGTGCTGAAGAGCAGAGTTCTGTCTGTTTTCTGCTGGTGTGTAGTGTACACAGTTGCTGTCTTTTGCTTTTGTGGATTGTTCAGCTGAGTCACCTTGCTGCTCTAGTCACCACCTGGCTCTACAAATATTTATTTCCAGTGCTGCAGGGAGGTGGTAGTGCTGGCCTGGGCAGTGTTGTGACGAGGGTGTCAGTGGCCTGTAAGGAGCTCCCTTATGGCAGCCTGGATAGTCTCAGTCTAGTGCAGAGCCAGCAGATCTGAAGGACTTGGGGGCACACTTGCCTTTTTACTGTCACTGATGTGATGGGACTCAGGCAACAAGTATGCTTATGCAATACTGTAATAAAATGTTATGTCTGATAAAAACAAAAATACAGTTAGCAAACTTTCTGGACTCTCAGCTGGGTGTTCAACATGTCTAGTAATATTGCATGCTCACTTATTTTCTAGAGAGCTTGAAGGGTCACCGGGATATTGTTTGGAAAGGATTCATGGTACAACAGAAATATTGCAGTGTTGCACATAACTACTGGGGTTTTTTAAAGTATTTAGAAAAAGTTTTATCCTGCACTAAAGTCTTGCAATACTAAATGGGGTTATTGAGTGACTTTGATTTGACTGCTTTTCCTATTGAAATTGAATATAGGTACTTCCCTCCTTCCCCCAGACCCCACCAATGAAGATTTATCAACATGCTTGGCACTATCCATATAAATTTTTGGGTATCTTTATCCAGCTGGAAAAACTAATAGATGTTTGTTATGCATAACTGCATTGTGCTTTAGGCACAGGGGACTCTGTATGTGTGTGGGTATATATATCTGTATACCTATGTTCTCTGTATATATGAGATATAAAAAAAACAGGGGCAGCTGTTCTGTTTGATAGCACTTTGATCTTGATTTTCACCTCATATAGTGTTACTACCAACTTTAAACTTTCTCACAACAACTTTGAGATGTACTCATCAGTACTGTCTTTTTTCTGTCATCCAGATAAGTCTATTTGTCCTGGCTGTGACTTTGTTCTGTCCATCCCTCCCGGGTGCTGCACTCTAACTTTTAATAGCATTTTCATGCTTCCCTGAGGCTGTGTGCTTTTCCTGCTGCAGTATGTGTTACCCCATGGTGCTGGTGCCCACCAGCTGTGCCAGGGCACTGCAATGCTTCCTCCTGGGAGAGCTTTCACAGCCAGGCTCTGTGGCTGCCTTGCCTTAGGCAGGGAGCAGGAGCGTGGGAGGAGGCAGTGTGGCCCTGCCAGTGGTCACACACACACGGCTGTCCCTCTGTCCCTCTGTCCCTCTGAGCTCATCTGCTCGCCTGTGCCCGTGGCAGCTCCTCATCAGTCACCCACTGCAGCCTCCTCACCCACTGGAGCCTCCATCTTCCCTTGCTTTCATTCTTCTTGCCTTTGCCAGCCTGAAGGGTTGTGCTTATGTGATCCTGAGGAGACACACAGGGTGAGAGATGCTCAACTTGAGATAGGTTTTCTTTTTATTCTTCCATGCTTCAGTCTCAAAGAGCGACCTGTCTTGGTGTTTCACAAGGTTGTGGGTTGTGGTCCACCAAGGGGTAAATTTTACTTTAAGTTATGTTTACTTTTCAGTTAACTGTATATGTAAAAACTGTATTGTGTCCATTTTTGCATTTTGCTAGTTCATAAGTTGCTACTGTAACTATCAGTTGAACAAAACTTATATATGTACTTGGGCTTGTGGTTTTTTTTTTCTTCTGTGGAAAAATAGAAAAATCCAAATCCTGAGTGTTATGCTAAAAATCTAGCTCTAAACTCTTCTTCTTATTTTCTTGTTTTGTAAATAAAGGCTCAGCAGATTATGTCCAAACTTCAGGTGTGATGATTCCCTGTACAGCATTTGAGAGGGCTGTAAAACAGCTCTTTCCAGCTGCTGCAGGTCTTTGGTGTGCTGTTTATTAAAACAGTTGAAGTGAACATTGTGCTGAGATGGTACTACATTGAAAATTCTTTCTTTGCAATTAATTTTCCAAGGAAAGTAGCTTGAAGGGCTGTATTTAAATTCCATAGATGGTCTCGGGAATTGTGGGTGCTTGTCATGCTCTCATATTATTACTGTCTATCCATAAACTGCTGCTTTGCTTCTCAAAGTATTATGTTAAATGGTAATTTGAGCCCTGAGCCAGCCTTCTGTGTTGTCCTTGGTATAGTTGGGTCTGCTTGAGTGCAGCCTCAGAATTATAAAGTAAATAAAATTCCACAAATACTGAATCTTATTATGTCTTCTTAACTGCCATCTGAAATAAAAAATTGCTGGCTTAATATTCATTGAAGTAAAGTGGAAGTTGCAGAGTTACTTTAATATTTTCATGTTGAAACACAATTAAATGAAAAAGGTATACTTCTTTTTCTAGAAACTGATTTGCAGAAATAGCTGTTATTGGAAATGAAAGACATTCTTGCTAGTGTAAGGAAAATAAAGGGGAAGAAAAACTGCAGAAATGCATGGCTGAGAGTTTCATGCTTTTTGTCCTTATACTGGGTGCCAACAAACTGTCTGCAAGTAGAGAGAAACAGACTAAGAAGTACAGTCAAAGAACAAATACTTCTATTTTCAGTAGTCGTAGAGAAAAAAAGATGCAACCTGGTTGAGATTCCCATGAGAATTTAATTGTTTTGCTTAATTCTGCTATAAGCAGTACATATAATCTATTGCTGAGTATTTCTGGGATTTTGAGAAAAGTCTGTACAATTGTGTACTTGGCTTTAGCATTTTAAAAAGCCCTCAAAAGTGATCTTAAAAAAATCTCTAACTTCTGTAAGTTAGGCACCATGGGTTGGATATATTTCTAAAATTGTTCCTCCTGCTATTCAGTATACTTTTGGAAAACAGAATCCCAGTGTTAAAACTGGAGTGATCATAGCCTGTTCTAGCTCAGTTAAATTTGAAAATTAAAAATATCTTAGAAGCACCATGGTATAATTATGTACAGGCTTCCTTTTGTGTGGTCTTAAACAGCTACTGAGGGAAATATTCTTGCTCTGCTCAAAATTTGAAACAGCTCATATAAATATGTTAACTGATACCACTTATTTTGCTCATCCTATTATGTATTTTAAGGCAAAATTTTAAACTAAGTCTTGACTTAATGTTCTCTGTATGTCTTCTCTGGCATGGGACTTTGCTTTCCACTTTATCCTTCATTACCAGAAAGAAATGTTATATATGATGTAATAGGAGGCATTCTTTGTCCTAAGTCATTAAAATACATGAGATTGAGGAAGTTCAAGCAGCCCCAACAAAACCTCAGAGTTTTGCTTGTGTGCTGTAAGCACATACATTGTCTTGAGAATAGAGGCAGTGTCTTGGGAATTTAGAAGGCCTTGTGACATTTTGTCTTAATTCTTTTTATCTTTCTCCCCTCCAGTATAAGTGACAGATGCCAATATATGTGGAAATTTTATGGTTTACTTAGAAACTTCACCATGCAAACGAAACAGCTGAGTACTTATGTATACTGGAGGTGACAATATATAAAGAGCCTGTTAAGAGCCCAACTTATAACAGGAATTTAATTAAAAAATTCTTCTCTAGTGGAGCTGTGAACTTAATTTCCATAATGCCAAAATCAGAGATATTTTTCCTGGTCAGAGGAATTTTAAACACAAAACACATGTAAAGTATTGGAAAACCTGGAAATACATTCATTTTAATGTTAAGTATTTTTCCCATCTGTTGCTTTTTGCCTTAGGGTTTGTTTGCTTCAGGCAGGCCAGTGAATGCCCCGTTCCAATATATTGGGAGACAGGGAGGATTCCAAAGAAATGCAGTGTCCTAAAATACCAGAGTCTCCTTTGAAAAGGGAATTGTAATCTCCTCTCTAAGTCCTTATACAGTGACTTTGTCTTGCACCTTGTAAAAAAAGTCTTGCTGTCTGTCATAAAACCCACTA
>QUSF01000003.1:12823593-13064102 GCA_003676055.1 Chloebia gouldiae
TACAGATTTAATAAAGGATAATCTAATACAGGGACTAGTGGGTTTTAAAAACAGGGAAGTCTAATATGGTGACTATTCTTTGAAATCTGCTAGGTGAAAATGAATTTTGATTTTTAAAATAATGAAATTTAATTTATCTATTTTAATAATAAGATAAATAAGTGAGAACATGGTGTCTTAATTTTAATTTAACCATTTAAAAGATTACTTGTTAGCTGAAATTGTTTAAATATATTAAAATTTTTGAATAGTTTGGGGAAAATGGCTTTTGTGTAATCTCTAAGCTTCAGTCTTTATTGAGAGAAGGTTTATGTGGAGAAAGAAGCCCATGAAAAGCCATCAAAACCATATCAAACAGCTTCTTGGTCTGACTCTTCTTCACGCTGCAGGATCTTCTCATATTAATGCATTATGCTAAGCATATCAATAAAGGCATGATTTATGATAAGTGACTTTAAAAAAAAATTGCTAATTGTAACGTCTTGATGCTAACAGATGGATTTTGGTATGCCAGCCAGCATGGCCCAAAGCTCTGTACTGCTGTGGCAAAAGGGGGCATAAAACTTCAGTTTCTGCTCAAAATAGATGAATCTACATGCTAAAATGGAAAGTATGTGTTCTTAGCAGTTTAATATCTCCCTGCGTTCCTCTGAGGGGATTTCTGGCTGCAAGGCTCATCTTGAAGCTGGAGGCTTCACTGGAGGTTTTGTTCTGATTGCTGTACTGTTGCTGTGCCAGGTAGTTTGCCTGTCCTCTAATCCCCAATTCAGTGGCAATCTGAAATGCACAGCTAACACTTGCAGTAAGTGTTATTTAGGAGATAGAGCTAATCACCCTCCATACTCAATTACTGCTCTTGTGAAGACAAAAGCATTTGGAGCAATGTTAGCCTAAAGCCTATTCAAGCACTTAAATTTTCCCAATAAGCTTTTTATCTTTAATATTGCTGTTGTACTAAATCTGGCTGAACAGCAGAATCTTAACAGCCATGCAGCAGAATGAGCTCTGCCACTGCCAGCAGCGTTGCAGAAGGCTCTCTGGGCAGGGGACTGATCAGCTTTCTGCACTGTTACTCCACAGCCCCTCGTGGGACCTGGCATCCAGAGCTCCTACACTGCCTGCAGTTGCGTAATTCACCTTTTTATATGAGCTCAATGGAAATCTCGCTGTAAAACAACACAGAAAAAACCAGCAAGCTATTAGTGTATCCAGTAATTCAAAATACATTAATTATTAACTAATGTTTCTCTTGAGACTCCCGGGAAGTTCAACTTCCATCCACCTCTGTTTTCTGCAGATGAACACCACCAGCTTTCTGTCAGCTTGCAAGAACAGCTTCATAGGAGCATGATTGTATACTCAAGCAAATATACGTGTCCTTTAAAGCATTTTTTCCCCCAAAAGCTTGGCAGACAGTGCTGCCATACTTTATTATACTTGCAGTTTCAATGAGAACCTTCTCTAAGGCTGGTGGCTCCAGCTGATCCGCTGAATGCTGAGCACGGAATTGTAATTCAGCAGCACGGGGGAGGGCTGTGCTCGCTGTGGCGGGCACAGGGCACTGCTCACTGCCTGGTGCTTAATCAGCATGAAACTATTAGCAAATTCTTGCCATCTCAGCTATAATGTACTGCTAATAGGTTTGCTTTATTGCATAGGACAGTCAAAAAAGCCTGGAATGTTTTAGTAATTTGGAATAAGCATAACATTCCTCTTAATGAAGTTTGACAGCATTTTCAGAACTCCCTCACACCGTATAACAAGAGTACCACTGCACATTCCTGTGTACTATGTGCTGGTAATTTATTTGTGTCTTTTGCAACAGAGCTCTTCTTACATGAAAGCTTTTACATTAGAATTTAAAATTATGTTGTTTTACAAAGTAGATTCCTTGCAACAAAAGCATCTACGTTTTTAGTCCATTTAAACATACTCTCTAAATTTAGTTATGGTTTTACTTGTCAGAAGACTTTGTAAATCCTGCTTCAGTGAAAAACTAAATCACAGAAATTATTTGGGGTTTTAAAAATTAATTTTGATTATGTCTCATCCCCCCGTATTTTGGAACATGCTTTGCAATCTGGAGCACACAGTGTGCTAGTGTGGCCTCTTTCACTTGGATCCCCAGGAGTAAGTTTCAGAGAGGGTTAGTGCCACATATCTGAATCTGTTTCTTTTCCCTCCCAAACTTTTGTTAAGGGCAGGTTTTTTTTTTGGTTTTTTTTTTGGGCAGTTTAATAAGTCCTTCATTTTACTGATAAATAGGAATGAATCTCTGATACCTAGGGCTTGGATGATTTTCAGTTTTTATTGTCAGCAGTGAAAAATGGTGTTACATGGCAAAAGGAATTCAATTATGTCAGTTCATTTTACTTTTAGTAAGTTGTGAATTTGTCTTACAATCATGGGAGAAGTGAGAAGGATCCCTGTGTTTCCCCACTCCCCAGTGTGGTACCAGACAGTCAGCCCATGCAATCTGCATGATGGGCAGGGATGTACAAAGAACTCTGCTTCCTATTTTTATTGCAGGGTCTGGTTCTCTTACTTCTGAGAGTCTTATCTCATTCCTGGAGCCCAGAATTCAAAAAAGGTTTTTATGGTCCTAATCCAGCAGTGCTGCTAATGGTTAGAATGGCTGTTACTTTGATTGCAGTGCATCCCTGGGAAGACCAGGTGCAGCTTTTATGATCAGTGCATCTTTAGCAGACCCTCTCTGGATTGGCATAACTGTGACAGCAGGCTTTGGGAGAAGGAGTCTACTTCAAATATCAAAATACTTGACCCCCTTCCCACACACACCTCCCCCTCCTTTCTGGCAGGCCATACCTCTTTGTTTCAGCTTTTCATAGGAGGCCTTTCAACCTCAAACTTTGTTTGAGAAGGACCTGCAGACAAGCAGGGGGATTTCTGCTAAATGTTTGATTACAGTAGATGTTCATACTTGTCTGAGTGAATGAAATCCACACAGAAAACTAGAGTAAGGCATTTTGTGTGTATGTCCTGTTACTTACACAGTTGGCATCTACAGCAAACACAGCATTTTATCTTGCATAGATAGTACCAAGTCTTTTAATTGCTCAGCAGCCCATGTAGAACATAAGGGACCATTAAAACATGTTCTGACACCTGTTTTGCAACACATTCCAATGGTCATAATGCAGTAATTTTCTGTGTGAAACATGTAACTGGGTTATGTTTAAGGAGTATTGTTGGAAGAGGAGAGATACTCAGATTTAGTTTTGGCTTTGGAGGGTGGATAGCTGTGATGAGCTTCTGGGGGATTTGTTGATGTGTCCATTCATTATTCTTTTTTGGGTATTGTGGCATACACTCTTTCTCTCCCCCCCCCCCTTTTTAAAAAAAAACAAGTTTCTAAACCACGTGACACACTGCTTTAGTCCCTTACCAATTGTTTTATGGAAGATAGAATAGAAAGCTATAGGCACTATGCATTGATGCTATTTTGTGGTTCTTTCTTGGTTACTGTAGCATACAATCAACAGAATTTCTTTTATCCTCACGGCCATGTAGAAGTTATGTTTTACTGTGAAAATTATAATTAACTGCTTCTGAATGGATGAATACTGGATTTTATACTGCACTGCATTTACTCAGAAGCATAAAGAAGTTAAGCAAAAGCCCCAAAGCCCAGTATATTTCATTTGCAGGACCTCTATTTTCTATTGCAAAATGCAGCATGTTTCATCACTTGTGTATTTGCAACTTCTCAGGGAAGAAAAATGACTTTAAGTTTCCTGTCAGTGTTGCAGCTGTGAAAGTGAACCAGGGGGACATGGCCACAGGTCCAATAAAACTACTTTTAATTAAACATGTGTGGTTTGCCAGCTCATAACATTTTAGGGTTGTTTTTGCAAATCATACCTGGGAATCAACTTAACAGCTGCAGTTCTGAGGATGGTGATGTTGAAAATTCGCAGTCAGGGGAGAAGTACGGTTGAAGCACAAGTATTGCCACTTGTTGGCACATTTCAGGGTGTTGCCTTGGGTGACTTAAATTCTGTGCTGGACAGCTTTTTCATATAGAGATGATTTTACTGCCTTTTTGATCATCTCTGGACATGGAAGTAGGTTTGTCCATTTGTGAACTTGCTTGTTCTGAAAAAAAACTTATTAATCCCATGAAGTACAGCATTGTGTATATTTTCTTGTCTGGTTTGTTTTGCATCTTATTAATTTTTGGGGGTTAACCACCTCAGTGAACTGAAAATGGGGGCATGTCCCTATTTTTTTTTCTGAAATCTAGAAAGCTAGAGCCATAATTCATTCCTCACATTTGTGGAAATGTCTGAAATTGGAAAGATGACTAGACCCAGTGGTAGCCTCTTGTTTTATCCCTGCTAGTTTTGCTACAGGTTGAAGAAAATTGTCCTTAAATTTTTCTTTTTTGGGAAGGTGTGCAGAGGGAGGTGAGAGAAAATGTCCTCTTTCCATACTGGTATGATTTTATAACAATTCTGGGTTTTAGCTTATTTTCAGTATTGAGATACCCTAGTGGTTTGCAGAGGAGAGAAGAATATAGCATCTTCCCTGGCTTAAATTGATTAAAGATATTCCCAACATTCCTGACTCAGGTTTTCCTACTAAAAATTAATATTAGTAATATTTTTAATTTTTCAAGATGCGGTGAGGAAAATGTTTTATTTTATACTTCATATGTAAAGTAATGAATGTGTTAGATGTAATGTTAAAACAGTTTTTCTCTGTTGACAAAAAACATGTTCTTCAGAATTCAGTTTTTTTATTCCAAGTGTGGGACTTCAGCTAGTAAGCAAAATATCTTTCTCTTTTCACTCTTAGCTTTCCTCCTACTGCTGCATTCTGTACTCTGAGGTGACAGGAAGAGCTGTCATTAGTCAGCTTAAAAATATTTGTTATTCTCTGCCTGAGCTACTTGGGGTACTTACTTCCTTCTTTGATGGCATGAACATCTCTTCAGCTTCAGTTTTTGAATGTTCTGATCACCATGGATCTGTATTGCTCTTTCTAACAGGCTGCTGGTTTTTCTTAAGAAAAAAAACAAGGAATTAAACCCAGCATTTCAGTTGTGCATACTTGTACAATAAATCAGCTTCTTACTATAAACTTTTATTAGCTTCTTCATTTGTTTCAAACTTCAGATATGAATGTGCTGTTTTTCAGGATGAGGGTTAGAGATGTGTAGTGTAGCCTTGTTTACAAAGCCTTATGGGAGTAAGGAAAATACAGAACAACCCCATTGTGGTTCTTTCTCTCACTGCATAGGGACAGAAGCAAGAATACCAAAAGTGCTATTGAAGGTTGTGGACTAAACTGCACTTAAGCTTTCAAGGAAAGTTCCTTATTTTTCTGATCAGGCTGTTGCAAAATTTAGTTCCTTGTTTGCTCCATATGTAAGTAACTTTCCCCCCCCCTTCAGTCTAGCAATTTTTTTTTTACCTGTCCCTGGGAGAAATAGACAGTTCTTTACTTATTATTGTTTCTGTAACTGATTCTGTTTTAGATACTTGAAGATAATTCCTTCTCTCAGCCACCTTTGGCATTTAATTAGGCAGCTAAACCTCCTTAAGAACTAACACAGAGGTTTTGAAAGAAGGTCCTGCTCTCCTGTCACCTTAGTCAGACACTTCAGAGGTGTTTCTGCCTGACCTTGCAATGACCTGCAAACACCTAAGGAGGCTAAATATGGGAGGGCATTTTGTTTGTTTGTGGGGTTTTTGTTTGTTTTGTTTTTGAAGTCTGAACAGGGTTAATTTATTGCCATTCTGTTTTTTTCCATCCCTTCGCTGCAGGCTCATATCAGCATCAGGAGTGCAGAGGGCAAGGGAGATGGGGTTGCTCCTTCTGGTAGCCGGTGGCATAGACAGATAAAAATGTATCATTAATCTTTGATTTTCTGAAACAACTAAATTTGTGTTTTTTCTTGTTTTCTAACCTTTCAGTTGTTGCCTCAGTCTGTTGAAATATGTGCTTTATTGATTTGGTTACCTGAACTGAATTAGCAAAAGCATTTGCTGAACTTCTGATTATGCAGAAGTGTAAGTGTGGCTTCTGCCTTTCTGCACGAAGGATATTCTTTGTTTGTGTGCATGGGTAGTTAGGGTAACTAACTCATTTAAAGTTACTTTATACATACAAGTATAAAAATACAAAAGTAACATACAAGTTACTTTTTTCTTGGGTTCCCTTTCTTCTAAGATTAACAAACCAATTTTTTCAAAAGGAAAAATGAAAAAAGTTGTTTGGGTTTTTTTTTTTTTAATAGTAGACATTCTGATGTGTTAGAAAGTATAGCTCTTGTGTGTAGAGATGTAAGAACATTCTGAGATTCTTACTTCCTTAATCCAAGTTTGTTTTATATTAGAGTATGAATACATAACTTGATTAATAGATTTTATGGTAATTTCTCTAGACTTTGGGTGTATAATTTATGTTTTGGTTGGTAACGGTATAGAGTTAGTATGTAAAATGTGGTTCTTCAAATCATATATTTTAAAATTGTTTGGCCAGTCATGATCCCTAAAACATGCTTTTTCAGGTGTTCCTGTGTATAAATTGAGCACTCTTGAAACTTGTTTCTCAAGAACTTAATACAGTGTTTGTGGAAGCCAATGTGAATAGCTGCAGCTACATCAGCTGTTTCTGAGGTTTATTCCCAAGTCAGCAGTGTAATCAAGGAAATTACTCTCTGGAGTTTTGGGGCACATGAGAGGTGTAGTTGCTTGTGAATGGTAATTGCAGGTAATAAACTCAGGGAATGCTTGGAGAGGCAGATGTGGAGGATAACAGGGTAAAAAGTGACTTAGAGCCTACCAGTTACTGAACAGAATGTATTACTGTTAATATTTTAGTAAGGCAAACCAACAGATGCCATCATAGTATCTGATTTGATACTTTGCTTCCTAGGCCAGTTAACTGTGTTCTTCACTGGGGTTTGCCTCCTTAATTAAGCCCGTAAGATATTTCCAGTATCCCAGTAAATGTGCTCATACATCAGCTTTGCTCATATGTTTGAATACTGGTGATGTTCTGCAGCTGGATGTGTTATTAAAAACTTTTAAGTGTTGCAGTTCATAAGCTCAAGAAGATATTTTGAAATTATTCTAACACCTAACAAAGAAATACTGCCATAATAAATGCTTACTGGATTTGCTGCCACGAGCAACATTTGGTGAAGCAGAGTTTCACACAAGTGAAATCTGCGTTTGCAGCAGAGTAAAAGGACAGCAGCTGTAAACTGAGTGGGAGTTCTGCATTTTCTTGTCAAGTGTTTGGAATGAAATACCCTTTCTAACAGAACATCTTTTTGATGACTGCTCTGTTTTAGATTGCTTGCAAATTGTTATTTTCCCTATTTTTTTTTAAAGAATCCCCAACTGTCTATTGTGAAAGGGAACCATTATAATACACATATAGAATTTCTTAATTGTTCTGGGTTTTTCCTTCTCTTCCTAATAGGAGAATATTACAGGTTTTGCTCTACCTAATGATGTGGTTTTGGTAACTTCTATGGTAGTATTTAGATTTCATTCTGTTAATTCAAGTGGTTCTCAAGCTCTCTTTAAGGTTTTTGAGCTTGCTCTGTATAACTTCAGTAACTTGGGAATTTTATCAGAGGTGGTGTTTACTTTCCCATCTGCAGTTTCATGAGTTCCTGGCTTTACACTAATTTGTGTAAGCACTGGACCCTTAAAAGTACACTTAAAGGCTATGGGATTTGTACTTTTGAATACATAAGGTGTAGAAAAAATTGCTATTCAGTTTGAAGTGACTGTAATGAAAACTTTTCCATGACCTTTAGGCTATTATGAGTTCAAATAATACTATTCTACACTATTCCCACAATAATATTTCATAGGAGCTAACTTCGTAGATGTGCTGTGTTTCTGTAATGGATACAACATAAAAGTGTCCCATGAAGGTCTTAATAATCTGCCTTTAAGAATACTTTCACCTCTCTGAGGCAAATGAGATGTACAGCTATACACTGAACTTGTTAAAACAGTAAATGCTTTGATAAGTGAGGAGTCTCCACTACTTCTGAAACTTCAAGAGATTATTCTGCTGTAACAGTTCTAGAACTATTGAACTGCTTGTTGTGCTCTTGTGATACTTGCCATCTGAAAAGCAGTACCTATTGGCCTATTACAGGATAATTTTCCACTGGACAAAGCAACCTAGGCTTTTCTTGTGTTTTCTTAGCGTACCATTTTATTTTTTGTAGAATATATCCTTGAGAGAGATCACAGATTATTCCCAACATCTTTATTATTCACAAATCTGCATTCAGACATGTACTGCAGGCTTCACAGAGCTCAAGAACTGACAGCAATTGAGCTAAAATGGAGAAACAACTTGAAATTAACTTCCCTAGAAGTGTAGGAAAAATAAATGTGTAAATCTCCTTCTGTATGGCATATCCAAGTTGTTCATGATGTGGGCTAGATTTCTGAATTAAGTTGCAGATAACTTTGTTATGTGTGTTGAAAGTATCAGCATTTGATCTGGTGAACAGGGGGAAGAGGAGTGAAGGAAATTTACTGTCTGATTTTGAACACTGTCAAATTTGTCTCCTCCTTTCTAACTGGGGTAAGCTTGCTGTGTAAGCATGTATGATGTAAAGTGTTTCATATGGTATTGAAATTTTCTGCTATAGGAAAAGCAGCTTTGTCTATATCCTTGGACAAAAGCTTTTTTATGGAAGGGAGAAGCTGGATTGTGCAAGTGGCAGAGTACAAGTACGGTAAACACTGTCATCTTTGTGCATGTTTGACAAAGGATCCCATTGTAAGATCTTATTTCCGTTTTTTAAAATATTTGACATCACTGTTGCTGTCCTTCAGTATACTTTCTTTTACTGCTATAAACTTCCTACGTTCATATATAATAGTTTGCTCATGCAGCGAGCGACTGCAGGAATGTGAATGGGAAGTTTGCAGAGCATGCAGGAAAAAAATGGTTTTCCATCCATTTTCTTTGATCGGTCACTTATGATGGATGATGTGGGAGTTGTGTCTGGTACTCCAAGAGCCAGCCAAGTGCTCCCTGCTGTCACAGGCTGTGTCCTGCTGCTGCAGCCAGTTTCCATTCCTGTTCCCGAGTGCTTGTCAGTGTGGCAGAAGCAGCCACCTTTAGCTCTCTGTGCTGCAGGATTTTGCAATACAATTAAATAAATGATTCTCTTGATGAGTATGAATATGATTTAAGTTGCTTCTTTTGGGCTACAAAGGGAAGGAAATGTATGTAGTTTGAGGGGCTTTTTGCTATGCTCCTACATAGTGGTAGATTACAGTAGCACTAAATAAAGATTTATATTTTCATCAACTATAGGATTTTATTTTGTATTATGAGAGAGCTAAAACAGAAGAGAACTTACATGGCTGAAATAACACAAGAATATTCAGGCAACCCTGATGTCCTAAGACTTTCATAATCTGGTTTCATTAAGCAAAATATTATTAAAAGTAGACATAATAAACTTAAATGTATGCAACTATAGAAAGAAGTAATATTTCAGCCTGTAGTTCAGTGTAAGTAAAATACAAAATTTCCTGGAAGATAAAATTAGCAAAGGTGAATCATACTTAATTTAACTGTTTCCAGTCTAATAGGAAGTTACTGACTAGCCATTAAAAATTAGTTTGAATCTATCTGCTTAATTTTTACATGGGACATTTTAACTGCTGAATGGCTTTTATTAGGCAGATATATTTTAATGATTTGTATGGGATGATTTTATTTCTGTATTGCTTTGTCATATTTTTTTCTTACCAATTTACAATGGCAAGTCAACTGAACACAAGAACTTCAATGCACTTAAATAATATTTGCATTACTATAGCTTGTCTGAAATTTTTAATCAGCTGTTAACAGGCTTATAATATTTATTCTCATTGTTTTATATGTTCCTTAGACTTACAGTGTGAATTATCCAGCCTGTGTTGGAGAAGGTTGTAGCGTAAAACATTGTTTCAGTTCCCATTTAAATTTGGCTTGTTAAGTTAGCTTGCTCTGTTCATCTCTGAGGTAGTAGAGGACTCACTGAGAAATCTTCCCCATGGGTTTTTGGATATAAATTGTAAATAGGCCTGTATCTGTTAGAAAGAAAACAGAATCCAGAACACGTCTGTAAAAATGTAAACCAAAAGAAAGAGGAAGGAAAAGATGAGCTAATTATTCCTGTTGAAGCTGTCACTTTGTAGACATGAAACTGTCAAGTTTTTGAGATTTCTTTTGTAGCATTCCTGTTGAATAAAGCTGGTATTGAAGTCCCAGGCCTTCCTGAAAGGACAGTGGGAATTTCTTGGCAAGAAGCTCAGTTGTTGAGGGAACTGGGATGCTTCGTTCCCTGTCTCAGGATGCTGTGGGATTTGCCTGTTCTTCTTTCTTCAGCTTGCTGCTGCAGTGACTGTATTCCCTTGCTTTCCTTCTATATAATGTTCTTTGCATGACTATGGACAATCTGTTGTTTGTAACTTCATAAGGAGTATTGACATTTGCCTTTCCTTTTTGTTTTTTTTTAAGGTTCTTCAATTTTAGCAGCTACTTAGAGCAATCTGAATGCTGCTACTGATATGAAAGCTTTTACATTCAGGTTCATAGCATTAAAAGAAGCTGCAAACAGAGGCAGCGCAGTCAAAGCAATTTGATGTATGGTAGGTCGTGTTTTGCAGGCTAGCATTGCAGTCATTCTTTAAGCAATTGTTATGCTTTGGAGGTTTTTGTCTTGAATTTAAGTTCTGTAAAAGGAAAAAGGTAATTACCAGTTTCAAGCGAACTTTGTTTTCTGGCTTCTGCCACTTCACAAGGTACTTTTCATGACTGAAATGGGTACGTTTGCTTTCCATTGCACCGAGTTCAGGTTTCCAGAGGCCTGATAGCATATCTGTAGCCTTTGTTAAAAATGTTGACTGTTCATTCATGAATGATTAACAGGTTGTTTTTTTTTTAAAGGCCCATATCTGCTTCCTACTGTGCCAGGATAAAAACTGTGCTCTGAAAATGCTGTGTGTGCAGTCTCTGAAGAATGTTGTGTGTTGATCCTGGAAACTTGGTCCTGCTTGCATGAAACTCTCTTCTTTATCAATTAGTGAGGATCAATTAGCAAGGATCTTCTGAGAGTCTGAGGTTAAATGTGGCAGATTGTTACAGTATTATACAGAATACTACTGAGCTCTGGGAGAGGTCCTTTTGTTCTTGAAGTTGTCAGAGTGTTTAATGGGCTGTACAATTTTCATTCACGTTGTAGTGTCATAGAAGTATTTCTGCTTTCTAATTTTCCTACATCACTTTTCCAGCAAGAGTCCTTCACTGTTCTTAGCAGGAGAAAGCAAGATGAAAAAGTCTGAAATGCCTATAAAATAGCAAATGAATGTTGAAATGTTTGGAGTATAAGGCGTTTAGTGTGTGCATGCATGGGCATGTTGAAGGACGTGTTGTTGCAATTCTGATAGTGAGAAGACAAGGAGTCTCTTTGGGAAGATTTAATTCCATGTTTATGAGCAGTCAGAGTTTGATAGTGAAAAAAAAAAGGCCTCAGGGAGGGAAGTTCTCGCTGGAAATCCTGTTTAGTGATTAGCTTATATTTAAGTCTCCCTTAACTGTGTATGGTTTTGGGCATACACCCATGGAAGTGATCAGGAATTGTTTAGGTCTAGGTAATATGTTGTCTATTCGTATTAATATATTGTCAGTGAATAATGATTTTGATAAATGAAAGTTAAATTAATCTGCCTTTTGTCTCGAAATTTTTCAAGTTTTTTTGCAGAACTCAGTTGTGAATTCACAAAATGATCATTTGAAAGGAAAGGGGGAGGTGGTGCAGTGCCCAGGAGCTCTACAGGGACATCCACTGTGACCTGCCTGTGTGGGACTCCCCAGCCTGAGGGGGGATTGACCTTCCTGCCAACACTGGCATAGAATGCACACTAATGTTAACTTCAGGAAACTTTGAGCTTTCTAAAAGCTGTTTTTCTTATCAATAAATAAGATATTAACAAAATTAGCTTTGGTAAGGTTGAGTGCTGTTGAGCTGAGCAAACTCCTAGACAAAGCAACCTAACTCATTGTGTGGCTGAGGGTATGAGGAAGTTACGTTGTGTGCAACAAGGTTATTAAAAATAGATCCTGATAGCAAACTCATATCCCTCAAATACGTACTTATGAGCTAACTGTGTGTTACAGTCAGATTGGTGGCTTTGCATTTTTTTAATGCTTCACTAAAACCAGTAATTTCCTGATGTCTTTCAAAAATCTTGCAGTTCTCCCTGAAAAATCTGTCAGAAGGGAAAACAACAGGGAGTGAAAGTAGCTGGAGGGTTGGCTTGGCAGGACGGCTAGTTGTCTTGTTTGTAGCTCAGGAGAAAAGTTCTGTCTTCTCCTTGAAAACCAGAAACTGGTATCTTGAGTTTGGAAGCACTAAGCATTCAGAAGAAAATCCTTCATTGACGCTTTCATATCATGTTACTGTTTTAAACTTATCTTGTATGCTGCCTGTGTCAGGGGCAGTACTTTGGCTGTGAGCTCCCAGTATTGGCTGAGCACATCCATGTCCTGCAGTTTCATCTGGAGATGTGCTGGTTGTAATGCTGGAATGGCTGAAAACGTCCGTGTGAAGCCTCTGAGCCACATTCCTACATGTTGCTTAAGAAAATATTCCAATGCAAAAATATACCAAGCATTCTGTGTTGCAGGCTATTTAGAAAACACTTTTATTAATACACAGAACTGTTCTTTTAGTGATAGCACTTAACTGTCTTAATTAAAACAAAATAGTAGCTGTTACATACGGGCCAGACAGAGAAGCTGCCTTATTGCTCTGTGTGGAAGAGGAATTTCAGGAGGAGGTGAGGGTTGTGCCAGCCACCAGCCCCCGTGGCAGCAGCTGGGGCACTTGGTGGTGCTGCTTTTGCCACTTCCTTAAAAGAGAGGACGGAGCTGGAGGTTTGTGCTTTCTGTGCTGTCATTTCAGTGACAAACCCCGTGGTTTAATGGCAGGCTGGTTTACGTGGGAGATGCAGCTCTACAGGCTCTTGGACATCAGGGCAGAAATGGTGCTCTTGAATGTTGAGGCATCAAGACTACTGTCCCAATATCCCAGGGAATTGGTTCATCCCTGAAGACAGTAGGGTGGTCTTCATTCACAGTAGTGATGTTTATGCTCTTAGGGCTCTCAAGACAAAGTCTACCAAAGACAGCTGTTCTACCCTCCTCACAGAAAAACCCCCACAAAAACAAACAGAACAAAACAAAAATCAACATTTGTGATTTGAATAGTAGAAAATACCCTTTTACTGTTCATCAAGTTTTGTAACAGATTTTTCCCTTGAATCACATATAGGGGGATACTGGTTGATTTTGGCTTTCATTTTGCCAGTGCTGCATGTTTTTGTTTTCAGCACTTGTGGTTTGCCTTAGCTGTACTGTACTTGCTATATCTGGTAAGCCGTGTTCTCTCTTTTAAAGGCACGCAAAACAAGTCCATGCCTGTTACAATCTCATTAAGTTCCTCTCTAGCTGTTTCCCCCTTTGGTTGTGGATATTGCCCATATTTGGTTCTACCTATGGTGCAATCAATTTATATCTGATTGTGTGGTATGATACGCTGTCTTGCCTGAGCAAACCCTGATAATTTATGGTTAGATGTGGCCTAGATTAGCATCTTATGATTTTAATGTCTAAAAGTACATTATAAAAGATCTTTTATGTAATGCAGTAGCAACAGGAGGCACAAGGACTTGCCTACAGCAAAGCTGCTCAATTAAAACCAAGGGGATGATATAAATTGTATAGTTTTTCCTTTAGAGTACCTAAATATTGTGCCCTAAAATACAGAAATGGCAGTGCGTAACCAGGAAACTCTTTAATTTGGTTTAATAACTAGCTGCTTTCACAATCTCATAATCACAGTTCTCGTGAAAACACATGCTCTTACACTCGACATTAGACTTTAAAAATTGAGCATTTGAAGATTTATTTCTCTCCTAAACACTGTAGGGGCTCATTTGGAAGTACTTGTGGTTTCATTAAGTTTTTTGGTCTTGTAACCATAATCTCTGCTGTCTGTCACATTAGCAAACTATTTATTAATAAGCAATTGTCATTAGTGTTTTGTTTTCTTGTAGGTATTAGTTGTTCTACTTTTGTGCATGTATCTGAACAAAATCAGGTGGATAAGACTATCCACTTAATTTCTACAAGAAGAGGGGGATAATTGAAACACTTAGTGATGTTGCCTAAAATATTTTCAAATAAGCATGTTTGAAAAGGGATACAGGTGAACTGTCCAGGTGTTTTTCAGAATTTCTTAGTCACAACATTGTGCTCATCTTTCTGACTGAGCTGCTTGTTTAGACCTTGCTGAGAATGCAAAAGTGCTGCTTTACATTCACCATCTCTGTATCAACAGTGAAGTGGAAAGGTTGGGGAGCAATCTTTGCCTAACAAGTGGCATCTCAGAAATGCTATGTATTGTCTTCGACAAGATCGCATTACTTACAGTTTCTGAGCAATATTTGAACTGTAAAGTGAAGTCTTCCAGGAAGGCATGGCAAGCATATAATTTTTTGATGACAATTCCAGTGTATTTCAAATCCACTGTAAGACATAATTATCAGCTGTCATCTGGAGAAATGCTGAAAATTTGGTTCAGTATTAAATAAATATAGCTTGTGATATCTACCTTAGAATTAAGAATCTAGTGTTCTTACACCCCAGCATTTTATGGCTATCCTTTGTGCTTTTGTACTTAACAACAGAAGAAGGAGTTTGTTGGTTTGTTTTACTACTGTATTCTGATTTGTAAGGGAGCATTTGAAAATCCATTTGCTCGTTAACAGTGCATTTCTTCTCTCAATAGCCAACTACTCCACCAAGCCAAGGGAGGCCTGATTCACCAGTTTATGCTAATTTACAAGAACTGAAAATATCTCAGTCTGCACTTCCACCTCTACCTACAAGTGCTCCAGTCCAAATAAATGGGGAATGGGAAACCCATAAAGATACGACAGGACGCTGTTATTACTACAACAGAGGATCACAGGAGCGAACCTGGAAACCTCCGCGGTGGGCCCGAGATGCAAGCAGTAATAAAGGGGATTCCCAGAGCCATGCAGATCATGAGGTAGTTCCTTCTGAGATCAAAAACAATGAGATTGTAATGCATATGAATGGTCTTTTGCTGTGGAATTTGGTATCTCTTGGTTTCAAGGCGTCAAGGAATGTGTCTTCCTTTGTCTTTTTGGTTATGTGTCTTGGTATGAAGTAGTCAACACTTTCATTCTTGAGTTGCTTTTGTGTACAGGAATGTGTACATGATCTGTGTAGAAGAATAGCAACCTGTAAAAATGCCTGTAAAAACAGCCCCATAGCAAATACTGCTACTTTTGACTAGGTTACATTCAGGCCATAAACATATTCATGGGTATATCAATGGATTTTTTTCATTATGTAAAAGTTCTGCTTTTGCCAAGCCTTTTGGTAAAGCTTTGCTGCTGACCTTGCTTGAGATAGTTGACACTTACTGTGAAGTTATTTATGTTAGAAGATGATTTGGACTAATATTTGAGGTGCCAATTTATTCTGTGCAGCCAGTTGCTAGGGAAAGTCTGATTGTGAAGTGTGTTTATCTGAGCTGCACTGCTTCAGATAAAGTCAAGGAATAGCTGTGAGATGGATATTGCTATTTAGATATGCTTAAAATACTGTTCTTGTGTCCAAACAGTACTGAGGTTAACCAGTTTCCTGATGGAAAGAGAAAGCAAATATTTATCAAAAAATCTTCTACATATTTCACTTCTATATTCCTTTTTCAAATATATATATATATAGTTTAGGTGGGTTTTCTCCTGCACCAACTATATATAGTGTCTCTATATATCCTATAGATATATCTAAGCTATAAAACTAGCGTTTAGTTTTAAAATTGAATTATGGACTGCTCAAAAATTTTTGGTTGCTGGAAGCCTGTCACAGAAGTCTACCTCTGGAAAGTTATTAACAGGAACAGGAAAGAAAAGAAAATGGAAACCTTTCATTTCCTTTGGCACTGGCCTTCACAGCAACTGTGACATCCACAAGCATTTAAATAGGCAGTTTTTCTTGCCTCAGGCGAATGGCAGCAACAGGCAAACAGATGGAATGTTTATGCCTGTCCCTTTGGTATCTCTGGTGATGGTCTCTTAATTTATCACTGACTGTCCTTTTGCTGGAGAAGACTGGTTTTAGTCTGGGTAGGCAGATTGCTTTTTTGAGTAGTGGTTCTCCTTGTCCTAGTAATGGTTCTTCATTGTAGTTCCTTCTAGTAATGGTTTTCTCATTGTTGTAGTTCCATCTCCTGGTAATTGTTTTCTCATTGTTGTAGTTCCATCTCCTGGTAATCGTTTTCTCATTGTTGTAGTTCTTCCTTCTTTTCATGGAAGGATTGCAAGAGTTCTTTCACCCTCTCCATCTGCATCCAATCCCTCTGACTCCTACTCATACATCTGTACCATCACTTCATCACATGGTTGCATCTTTGGAATGCTTTATTTTTTGTTTACTTTTTAAAAATTGCCCACAACTTTTTTCGTCTCAGTTCTTCTGTTTATTTGTGATGCTTCAGGTATCACAAGTTGGCCATCAGACAGTTATGTCTATCAAGTTTTCAGACTTTGTGAGACCAATGGACTGTACATGTTTTGATTTTTAACTAGACACTAAGTCTGTATTTCTGTAGCATAAGCTCCTTAGGTAACTTGTGTCTTGACTGGGTAATCAAAATATGGATCTAGGGGGAGCTACACCTTGCATGGTCATGTCAATATACTTACCAGCAGTCATATTTTGATTTTGAAGCTGCCTTTCCCCCCACCCCTCTTTCTTTTTGTTTCTTTTCTGTTCTGCATTTGGGAACATACTTCACACTCCACTGTTCACGTTCCTTTTGGAACCTCTGGGTGTTTAATCCAATATAAAGTAAAGATTGAGATCCAAGCCTAAGCTGCAGGAAATTGTAGGGCATCTCAAATTTTGTCTGATTAGGAAAGGTTAGCGCTAACACATAATAATTATAAGTTGATTTTTATGATTATCTGAGTTATGCTCTTTTAAAAATAGAAGAGTACATGCAGAAGGATTAAAAGCTAGTTTCTACTGATTTGTCCTCAGAGGAGCTTGTGTTGTATTAGGTAGCAAAATGGAAGGTGATGTAAAAATGAGAACCGAGAGATCAGATATTGTAATATATGAGTAATATATGAAACATGACATAGTTTATAGTTGGTCTTTGAACTTTGTGATTAGCAAATCAAATTTTACTGGATAATTAAAAAGGAGCAGAATTGTACCTTATTTGCCAAAGTAGCTGGTCACAGACATGGTACAAAGAAAGAAGTTGTAGATCATGACATTTAAATGGATGTTATGTTACATGAATGGGATATGGGGAAGCAGTGAAGTCCTATGGACAGGGCCTATAAGAAAGTGTATAAGCTTTTGGAATTGCAGATAAAATGTATTAGAGGCAGTGATTTGTTGATGTATCTGAGGAAGGTGTGCTTAACAGTAACTAGGTTGAATCTGTCAAGTGAAGTGATTTAATTAAGTTGAACTGTAAAAGGAATGAGTTGTCACAATATCAGAGAAGACAAACCCTTAATATCTGGATAGGAGGTCATAATATGAAGTAGATATCCACAAATAACCCAACAGCTGTAGAAAAGCAATGGGTTTTAATTGAATTTCAAAACTGGATTTAAATTGTGCCCAGAATGTGATTTCATTCTGTGTTTTTTGTTTTACTATAAACAAATGGTAATGAAGGGATGATAGCTTCCTTAATTAGTATTCTTCCTGATTATTTTCACTTTCACAAGTAGTAGTAACATTAAAAGCTAGAAAGGGACATAGATAGCTGTTCCTAGTAAATGCATGATGATGAACTGGTCTCTGCCCCCCCGGGAACTTCCTATGTAAATAGAAAAAGCCAAGGATGACAACAGAAGAAATGCTGTGGGGTACCTTTTCTGTAATTCTCTTTAATGTCACGGCAAAGATCTTATAAGGTGTAAGGTTGGGCACCTGTCTGCTTAAGATGGCTTTATTTAAGTGTGGGATAGTGTAACTGTGGATGAGACTTGAGACAATATGAAAAAAATGTATAGGCAGGCAATGCTGAAAAAGTGTTGAAAGTGAAACTGAAAGCTGTGGAATGTGGTTTTTCGCCAGTGCTCTCTAAACCATCTTGATGCAGCTTTAGCAGCTGTTCCTGACAGCCAGGGGACAAGGACTGCCTTGACTTGGTAAAATTTGTAATAACTCAGGAATTTTGTTGAAGTTTAGGTCTGCAAACATACAGGATATGAGTTTAAGCCTTGCAGCATCTAAACGATTATTATATGGATGCCATGCAGACAGACACATTAACAGTCATCCTACTATACAACAGTGGTTTTTCTAGGGGAATTTTCATTTTTAGGTCCTCTGTTTAGTTTTACCTGTATAGGGTGTTTCTTCAGTATCAGGAGTTGCTTGGAAGAGGCAAATACCAATGTATTATATTATTAGGTAATAATCTCTGCAGATAGTAATAATAAAAATGTTCAAAGTCTTCTATATTGATTTGCCATATGGCAATACAATTAATATTTAACTATTAAAACCATGTAAACATAACTACATGTATGCAATATAGTTATCCTATGAAACAGTAGTTCAAATGGGGTTGATAGCACCCTTGGCAACTCTTCAGTCTTCATTCTGCAAGTGTAAAAATGGGACTGAAGACTCCCTGCTCCCTCTGCTCTCCTCCCCTCCCCACAGTGGTTAGGAATTGGCACTTGAGAATTTCACATTGCCCCATGTGCAACAGAGGTAGCACTGGTTAATCCATAGCTTACGTCCTCACATTCTGTAAGCAGTAGAGGACATTTGCATTTTTTCGTGTTCCTTAATTAATGGTCTAAAAGTTTCCTGTGGGTTTTCCTGTACATGACCCTGGTAAACTGGGTCATGTCAGTTAAAGGAGCATGTGTCACACAAGTGGCAAGGTACTCAGAAAAATAACACCAAAAATCTATGTAGAAATCATTTGGATATGTCACTAAGCATATAGTCTTTAAACTCACTTACTTTTAAAAACTGGGGAGCTTCTGATAACTGAATATTTTTTTTTGTAAGGCTTGATTTTTTTGGGAGAGGTTTTTTTCCTATTTAAAGTTGAAATTGTCTCTCTCCTGCCTTACAGTTTTTCTCAAAGACCTTATACCAATGTTATTGAACCATAGTGTTTTATTCCTGTAGTTTCTGAGTAGCAGGGTGTCTTAAATGTTTTGCCTCCTGCTAGCTGAGGATCCAAGACACTGTAAAGGGAAATCTGCATAGAATTCCTCAGGAGACCACAGCGTAAAGATGTTGTGGGAGATGAAAGAAGGGAGAATTTTTTTTGATGCACGGAGTGGATGCTTAGAATAAGAGTACAGTGTGTTAGCAAGGAGATGAACAAGGTTTATGGGGGAACAGAACTTGTTTGATGTGTGTGTAAAATCTTTTTTCTGCATTACACATCAAACTTGTTCCTAGGATAATAATTGATTTCTACCTTCAGGAAACAATTTTTCACCTCAGCTAGCTGTGTCTCGTGGAAAGCCTAGCTTTTGCAATGCTCTTTTTCATATGCATCAGAGTTGGAAGGAGGAGAGTGGAAATTCATAATATTTTCAGATGCAGTGGACAAATACTGGAAAATGCTGCAATCTGAGAAGGTGAAACTGGAGTTTCAAGTTGTCCTGTGTTTCCAGATGTATTTGAGAAAAGGAGAAGGATTTAGGTATGAAATTAGGGATGGTGGTAGAAAACTGAGGTAGCAGGCTCCCATTTTTTTTTAAAGCAATGCAGATTACTAAAGCTAACTCTCTTCATCAATAATGTAAATTTGTAGGAATGAAATTTGGGTGGACAAAACCCCTGGAGTTTAAATTTGAATAGTGGAAATGAACTGAGTGGTGGAAGTGGAAAAAAAAAAGTATCAGTAAAAGCTAGTTCCTTTTGAATTGTCTGCACTGTAAAAATGCATTTCATTCTCTCATAAGATATAAAAATGTGAACTCCCTGTTTTCATTACTATTCTCTTTCTAGTCAAATAATCTTTGATCTTTCAGATTTTAAAGCGCTTTCATTCTCAAAACTGCCTTGTATGTTTCTGACTACTTGTAGCATCTTTCATCAGAAGAAAACGACCACAGTTCTTGTTACAGCCAGTCAGATAGTCAGTATGGTTCTCCTCCAAAGGGGTGGTCAGAAGAGTTGGATGAACATGGTCAAACCTTATATACCAATGACTATACTAATGAAAAGGTACTTTTTCCTTCTTCTCATCATGTGTTCTAAATATTTTCCTCTAATTCACTTCTAGAAATGAAACCTTCATTTCCAAAAGTGAGGAGCATACCTCAGCAGTAGTTCCTTTTGTCTTTTTTAAATATGCATGAAGCTTTAGCAAGTGAACAGACTTTTTTCTTACGTATGTTTTTGTTATTTAGAAGAAGTTTTATTTCCAGTTATGTATCAGATTATATTCAATGAACATACCATGTATAATTTTTTTAGTTCCTGCCCTCCCCCTTCCTCTTGGTTATACTTCAGGAATGAACTTCATAAGTTTTTCTTACTGTCTTTTAAGAGCTGCTCTTGTTTACATAGACCTTCTAGTTAAGATGTTTTTAAACTGAATGTAATGCTGCTTTATCACTTTCATAATTTCCTTTATTAAGAGGTTTTTCACTACTGCTTTCAGATGTAGACAAACTTCTTAATTAAACTACAGCCATATCAGCAGATTTATGCCCTGTTCTTACAATCTAATTGCTACTGACAACTTACTAGGATTCTGGGCATGCCATAAGAAAATCTCCCACTTAGGATAAATTACAGTATTTGTTTATATTTGTAAAGCAGTCCATTTTTCTAATTGTTCACTGAAGTTGCATTTTGAGTTTTTTTTAACTTCTAAAGTTCACTGAATCAGTACTTTATCATATTATAGCACCACCTGGTCTTGAGTTGAATTAGGCAAGTTTTATTTGCAAGAATTTTCTAAATAGTTAGATTTTTTGTCAGTTTTAGAATTTTAGCCTCTTTAATCTGTTTCTGACAAACATCTGTAAAGCACATTCCTATGTTTTAGCAAATATGCAGCCTTCTTTTTTAATTGCACTGGGATTGATAAAAACCAGCCTTTCCTACCACAAAAAGTTATAGAAAGGCAATCTTGTGAAACCTGCTTGAGCCAAGAGCCTTGCTGTGAGTGTTTCTGTGTTTTTCTGTAATCATCTTGTTTAATTTTGCTCATTACAATTCTTTTCTTTCTGCATGAACAGTCCCAGTTGTCATGGGTTTACTTCTTTGATTGTGGGAGGTGCTTGTAGAGGTTACAGAAATTATATTGTCTTCTTCATGATTTGTCTAGGGACTGCATCTCATGTTTACATTGGTGTATTAAAAAAGTTGTTCAACAAGTACATAAATCTCTCATATTATGAGCACTTGCTGGTTGAGCTGCTTTTTTTGTAATTTTGTGTATCAGATCCTAATGCAGATCTGATGGAAAAATTGTGCCTCCCTAAACTGACAACATAATGTTGATAAGAATGAGATATGGCATCTTAAAAAAATATCTATCACAATCTCTTGTGTGATATTGTGGGACTTTTTTCTGAGGAGTTACAGAAAAAAAAATCAGGATGCTGAAAGCTGTTACTCTTACTGCAATCTAACCCTGGTTAGTTAATGGGGGTTGTGCATTAGACACGGCTGAAGTGGATGGCACTTAATTAAAAATTAACTTTAAATCTCAGGTCTCAGAGATTTACTGTTGTGACTGTCACTCTGATTACATTTTCTATCATCACATTTCTTTCTGCAGTGGATAAAACATGCAGATGAACAAGGGAGACCATACTACTACAGTGCTGATGGTTCCAGATCAGAGTGGGAGTTACCTAAGGTGAGTGACCTAAAAAAGAAACTTCAAAAACACGGGGCTTTCCCCTCTTCCTGAATGCATGTTCTATCAGGCCTTTAATGTGAGGTATTAACAACCAGAGGACTCAGATATTGCTGTTTGTTATTTATTGCATTTTTGTGGAATTTCTGATGATGAAGAGGAAAAAAAATGTACTCAAGGACATGAAAAATAAATGTATGTAGCTTATTAGATGTCAAAGGAGATCTGGTGTCTTTGCTGAATAGAGCAAAGGTTTTATGCAGGGCTGCAGAATAGTATCTGTGATTTTTCTGTGATAAAGAAGGACTGTATAGGAAAAAGGAGAAATTTTCACAGAGTAATTGTAGTCTATTTTTAGAAACCTCCCAAGTGCTTATACAAATAAGTGTTGAAAAACAAAAGTTTCAGCAGAGTTTTGTGGTATCTTTGAGGATGGCACAGTTTCACCAGAATTGTGTTCTGGTATTTTTTAATTTTGCAGTGAAAATAGAAATTTGTAAGGAAGTGGCAGGTCTGGGGACCCTTGGTAGTCTGAGGATATATCTAATACTATTTAATTCTCATATTCACTTAAAAAAACTAGGGCATTTGTGATACAGATGTATGTCTTCCCTGCTATTTATTCAATACTACATAATAAGCTATAGCCATGAAAAAATTGTTTCACACAAAACTATGTGCATAAAGCACAGCAGAAAGCACGTTTCTCAATTATTGTTTTATCAGTACAAAAATCAATGTCTTGAGTCACTTCCACTTAGAAAGGAGCAACTTTAATAAGTAGTGCTTTTTACTTGTGAGAAAATATTTACATGAAAATTATGAATGAAGTTATATACTAACCTCTTTTGTTATGTCAGTAGAAGAATGGGCATCTGAAGCACTGAAGAGTTGAATTAGCTTGGAGAATTCTCCTATGTCAGTCTGATGTGTTAGATAACTTAAATTTTGTAATGTCTCAATGTAACAATCTGTACCTATTGGTTTTAAAAGCTGTTTAGCTTTTGATTATTTATTGGATTTTTTACACATCTTAAAATCTGATAGACCAGGTTTTACCAGAAGTAATTATTTCTAAAATCTGTATAATTGAAATAATTTTGGGGAATAATGTCATGAGTACTTCATTCTGTGACTTCTGCTATGCAGAAAGTTTTGACTTGGAAGAAATTGTATTTCACAAAAATAGATTGAATTAGGATTTGAATTAAATAACAAATTGCCTTTAATCCAATCAGAATAAAACACAAAGGTAATCCAGAACCATTACCTGAGGTACATTAGGAGGCATAAGGGAGTGGGTTCTAGTATTTGTTTAATAATGCATGTTACTCTAGTGATTCTAAACAAAGTCTGAGTTCTGTTATATTAGTAGCCACTTTCACAATGAAACATAGCCTTTGGTTTGTAATTTGTGATCTGAAAGTGATCACAAATTGAATCGTAAAAGTAGTAAATCTTGACTGGTAGCAAATAAAAGGTTAACAGGAGAAAAAGAGCAATTGACTCTTAGATTCAGAATCCTTGGCTTTTAAATCTAAATTCTATGGAATAGATTAAATATTTCAATAAAAGATTTAGCTAGTTTATATAACTATATATTTGAAGATGTTATGCTTGTGAGTAATTAAACATGATTGAAGATTAGTCTCTCAAAGATCTTGCTGAAGCTGGTTGTGAAGTACTTAAAACAAATGAATTTGAAAGAACACTCAGACCACAAAACTGCTTTGAAGAAAAATAATCTGTGTTGAAAGTTCTCCTGAGTAATGAGAGAAAACCATAGAAAGATCTCAGCATTGTAACACTTGCTTAAATGAAAATTAAGTTACTAGGAAAAATCCTACTCTTGCTCAGTTTTTTTGGTTGTTTTTGCTTGGTTTTTTTTCCCCCCAGTGTATTTAGCACCGATACTGCCTTACAAATATTGTGAAATAAAGTGATGTAATAGCATGGTCATGTAATACTATAAACCAGAAAAAGAATAGAATCTTTTTGTTAGATGGTTCTTAATAATCTGGATTTCATTAGACTAAGAATGGTTCAGAGATTTCTGGAAATAGCACACTAGCTGAGCTAATACTGTGACATTAAAAATCTTCAGAGTAATAGAATTAACTATAAATGTGTACATGCTTGGGAATAATACACTGTTCTTGTACGTGTGTTAAAAATTGTGAGGGTATATGTTGGGAAGGGAGGACAGTTACAAAACAAATTACTTTAGACAGTCTCACAGAAAGCCCTCCAGTCATGTGGATTTAAATAACATCTAGGAATAGCTGGATGCCTCTGGCTAAAAATGATGTTTCAGATGCAGTAGCTTTGACAACTGCTGAAAAGTCTATTAAGGCTCATGATGAGTGTGACCCAGCTTTCTGCAGTGGAACAGAAGAACATATTGAATTAATCTTTAAAATGGATAATAATATTTTAATCATAGTTTCCACTAGATCCTGCAGAAGACAGATTTCTCATCTGCAGCATTCTCCTTTGGTTCTTGCAATTATTAAAAAAAAACAAAACACAACCAAAACAATCAAGCAACAAAAAGCCCCAACAAACAAGCAATTAAAGGTTAGAAACTAGAATATGTTTATTTCCTGTTTAGTGAAAGAATACTGTCTAAATTCAGTTTAAGGGCTACAACCCTATTCCAGAAATGTAGTTTTCTAATAGGTGTTTTATGACTTAAACAAATGAGCCATCTCTAGTCAGGGTGAGGGGAATTAAACTCATCTCAGGAGTGAGAACTCTCTAATTTCTGAAGTTTCAAAAAAAAAAAAGCCTATCAAAATGACAAAAAACAAAACAGGAAATCTAATAAATATCAAAAATAAATAGCTCAAATGAGAGTTAGAGAGGCCAACCAAATAAAAAGTAGAGATTAAAAATCTCTCAGACTTTTAAAAGGCATTCCTAGGCCAACACCTGACATATGAGTATGATGCTTGGCCTTCCTCTGAGCAAGCTCACTGATCCAAGACTAGCCTTTGGAAGAAAATGTGTCTACTATAAGCCTCTGGAGTGAACTCAGTTTTAGTGTTAATATTTACAGACTGTGATATTGCAATTGCCTGTGTTCTTCTTGCAAGTTCCTGCAGCACAAGCTCTCCTTGCTGTAGCCTCAGAGGAAGCAGTAGCTGGAGAAGTTTCATTTTTGGTAATGTTCATGGACCAGCAGTCTGGTAATTCACCCTGTGCACTGCCAGCCTGGGGGGTGAGCTCAGGAGCCTCAGTTCTGGTACTTGGTAATGGTTTCACTGATGGAGACCTGGAAGCTGTCAGAGCATGATAGCTGAAGAAATTACAGTAAAACATGGGGCAGGTAATGTCAGGAACATACTGTGCAGTCAAATGGTGAAGGAAAATAAATATGAGAACACGCAAACAAAACTTGGTTGTTTTATGGTAAATTTGTCTTGTTCTGAGCTGTGCTGCTGGATTTGAGGTTTACCCTCTGTGCTGACTTTTGAGTCTACTGCAAGTCAATGCACTAGGCAGTTTCATAGCAGTAGTGACATTCTTGTGTTTAAATTTGGGATAGGCTGGTCAAAGTTGAGACAGCCTCAGATGGTGTGAGGATCCAGGTGGTTTTCACCAGGACAAGTTGTTAAAAAAACAAACCCGAGTTAAGGATGAGAAGGTAGTCAGGACTTTTTTTTCACAAAACTGGTCTGATCTTCCTTATTGATCCTGGGGTTTAGTGCTCTTACCTCCCCCCAGCCTTTGCTTGAGCACACAGCAGGACCTGTGGCAATCAGCAAGGATTGGTGATTTAAAGGGGAAGCAATGGATGTCCAAGAGAGAAAAGTGAACAAAGTAGGTTATCCAGAGGTGTCTTCCAGTCACTGGTACTTTTGAGCTGGAGCTGCTTGTCCCAGTGGTCGCATTCTGGCTGGGTTCTGTTCCTTCTGTGTGGCTGAGGCCCCCAACTGCTGCCACCCTGACATTCTCTGGCAGAGAAATCTTCATTCCCTAGAGAAAGGAAGGGAACGAAATCCCTTAAAAGGGCAAAAATAATCCTTATTTATTTATGAAAGTTTAAGAAAAATGGTTACAGCTTTTGCTTTTCTTATCAACTAAATCAGTAACACTAGGTGTTACATCTATCACAACAACAAAAAAGTTTATTCAAAGCCAAGGACAATAGGAGTGCTAGAAAGTAGTTTGGTTCTGAGGCAGCTTTAATTTAAGGAAGGTTCTTCTATTTCAGACAGTCCTTCGGGACAGCTGCAAATAACATATATGAGGTGCTAAAGGGTACTAGGATAGCGCAATGTTTTTAAATGCTGCTGTTTTGATCTTTGATTGCAGTAAGGTTGTCTAAAATGCTTCACTTCAGCTCTTTTTCAGCTTTCAGTATTGGTTGCTTCCCAGTCTTTTCTCAGCCCACTCAGTTCCTTTGTCTGGCTGAAGATGTTGCTAACGCAAACCAAGAAGAATCTTTTTTCTGTTTCTTAAAACTGACAGATCTGTGCAGTCTCTGTTAGAATGGGGACAACTGCTACAAATAACTTGGAGGTGTTACATTTGTTTCAGCCACAATTAGGCTAGGGCAGAGCCTTGAGCCATGCCATGTATCAGCTTAAAATTAAATTGAAATCACTCAGCCAGTTGAGAAGACAGAGGTAAAGATACTGCGGCAAAGAAAGCCTTTAAGTAGCTGGAGAAGGTTTTGAACAAATTCAGCAATGAAAAGAATACTCTGTGACCTAAATTTACACCACCGGTGTCCTTGAACTACAGGAAGAGCTGTTACAAAAAAAAAAAAAAATCCCTGTTTTGCCTGGTGTGTGCAGTCAGAGAATGAACGATTTGCTCTTGTGCCCCCTGTGTGATAAGAGATGCTCCCAATGACATGGGGAACAAGCTGGGGTGATGTGCCAGAGGGGTTGGTGTAATGGGACAAATTTGAGTTTGTAGAGAATTTCCACAAGGAGGATTTCTCAGGTAGGATTTCCAAGGACAAATTTGGAGATATGTTCTACATTTTTAAAAGCTTTAGTGCTAGGGAAATAACTCTGCACCCTAAGAAGATGCTGTTAAGGCATGTGGTGTAGCAGGGGCTGTCCCACCAGGCAATGTGTAGTCTTGAATGGGTCGATTTTATTGCAGAGGACAGCTTGCCTGATCTCTGCCTTCAGGATCACACCAAGTCATAGGCATAGAAAGCCTGCTTATGTAAAAACAAGATTTTGTTTGAGGGAAGGCAAGCCCAGCCTAGTTTCTGATAAACAATGGTAAATACTGCAAATGCAGGAGGAGAGAGAGCAGCTCCTGTGCAGGTAGGAGTCCTGTAGAGTGTCAGGGAACCAGACCTGAAGCTGTTCTGCAAGGCTTTGTGAACTGAGGTTGGGTGGGGCAGAGCAGAGGGGAGCAGGGTGGTGTCATCCAACCAGGCAAGCCTTCCTGCCTGGTCTAGAGGATGGTGAGTTCTGCTGGACAGTGTGGAGTAGGAAGTGGTGCCTCTGTCTCCTTCTCATTCTCTTCGGACATCACAGGCCAGTTAATGTATTTTAAAAGTGGAGACTTGTCTTGAACCCAGAAACACAAAACTTTATTTCCACATCACCCTCCCCCCCAGTGTGTTTTATGATTTATAATGAATAAAACAAACAAAAAACCTCATAGACATCTGAAGAAAAAAAAAATTACTTCAAGTTTCTATTGTGAGAAAATGGGGCAAAAATGTCAAATGTTCCCTTTAAAGACTTGTCAGTTTACTATCACTGTATCACAATGCAAATTATTTAATCTGCTAAGATGCATAGAGCTCAGTGTTCCTGAGTTGTTAGCAGTGCTTTGTTGATGAGCTCCATATACTGTTGCTTTGTTTTCTTGTTAAATATGTTTAGTAAAGCTTGAATTTCATGTTACACTTCCTTTCTCCTTCAAGGTGGGATTGTCTGTTAGAGAAGTTAACTCCTGTGGCTTGTGATAGTATCAAAGGAACCGTTTAAATATAAATCACCTGTGCCCGTATCCTGACTTTTAAAATGTACTTAAATTCAAGATAAATTACTTCAAAATATTTGTTTGTTGAATTCCTTGAGTTACTCAAATGGAGAAGTGCATGGAAATCTCCATAAATAATGTATACAAGTGTCAGTAATGTGTAAATCTCTTTCTGAAATAAACAGTTCTGTTTCATAGCAAGAAATGTGTTGGAATTGCCCACTTAAATGGGTTAGAGCTGCTGCAAGGAATGCTGTTTGTTGCATCCTTTGTGATTTAGACACAGTTTGCTGGAAATTTTAGATTTTAGTTTTGCTGGCAGGCAGTTTTGCTGTACATTGCTCTGTGTGCTGCTGTGGTTTGGGTTGCAGGAGCTCTGGCAGAGTGGATATTTCTTTATAACAAGAAAGCAAGCCAGCACTAGGGTCCTTTCAGCATGTATCACAGCTCAGCTTTTGATTTAACAAGGAGACAAGCTGAGAGCTGCTTAAACCTCACCAGTGTGGGGAAGCAGTTGTCCTGTGAGGGAAAATGTGCTAAAGGCAGGCTCAGAAGTGACTTTCTGCAGTGACAGCTGATATGTTTCTGTCTGTACATGAACTACCAAATTTTATTTTCAGTACTGCAACATCCATTCACTTGGGAGTGTTTTACTAGTCTTGTGCATACTAAAATAATGTAACAAAATGCTAAAGTTATTTAGCTTTTAAGCATCTGTTAGCTTATTGGAGCATTAACTCTGTTCATAGTAAACTACAAAGCTAACTCAAGCATTGTGAGTGCTAGAACAGTAGTAATGCTGGTCCTTTAGCTGGGCAATAAATATAACTGTATTACGCAATTTTGGTTAGATTTAGTGTTTATGTTGTTTAGGTTAAACCCTGCAATGCTTTGTTGGTATGTGCAGGTATGGGTTATTCTGTCTTTGAACACCTGAGGCTTGAGGTTATAGCAGGATTCAGAACTAAAACTATGGAACTCAGTGTCCTTGCAGAGATTATTGCTTTAGGTAAAAGGTGCACTTCACTTTTCTTTGTTATTTCCCACTTAGTGGATTCTAGTGCTTTATGTGACTCCACAAATGCTGCCTTAAGTTTCTCTCTATGTGTGGATTTTAATCTTTTGATACTGACTAAAAAGAATGAGATTTTAATAAATCACTTAAAATCCCTATACATTGATGTTGTCTTTTCTGGTTTGTGTTTTCAGTATAACGCTTTGTCTGAAATATTTTTAGAATTTTTTATAATATATTGTTATGATGTAAAATGGCAATGCTATTAATGAAAAATATGCTGCAATTGTGAGATCTAGTTAATGCTGTGTCCTTCTCATGACCCTCATATTTTCTCTGTGAGTTTGCATACTCTTGAGTTACTAGAAAACCTATGTTATGATAAATATGGTCTCTCCTTGGTTGTTACAGCTCAGCTAGGTCTTAGAATTATTTCCTGCTAAATATTTATCTTCCATGTTTATGGAATGTGTACATTTGTATGTGGTAAGTACATTCCACACCAGCAAATTATTTTATAAGCAATTTGATCTGTTTATTCTGAAAAAGCAAGTCCTCTTGTCTCCTTTCCTTAGGCATCCCAAATCTTTGGGTCAAAGAGAGTCATACCAGGCAGTAATAAAAATCTAAATATCTTACTGCACGATAATAGATTTTCTTTTTCTTACACAAGAGCTGGTCAGGTGCTGTAGTACTGTCAATGCAATATGAAGACTGCCTGTAATTCCTTGGTGGTTCTCAGTACCTGTTGGGTTGCAAAATCAGCAGCATCTGCTGCAGAAGAAATCAGACATCTCTCTGCCAGCTGTGTGTATTATCCCAACACACCAGTCTTAGTTACTGTTTCAGAGAGGACTGCAGAAGAAAGGACAATTCTTAAAGACAAAATGCAGAATAAAACCAAGGCTGTTTTCATACCCTTGGGTGGTGATATCAGGGGTCTGAAAGTTTGCATTATTTAGGCATATGAGTGGCATGTCCAGGTCTTGTTTTCATTAATTAGATTCTGCTTACAATTTTATTTTTCTTTTCTTTAGTATAATGCTTCACCACAGCAGCAGAGAGATATAATAAAGAGTAGGAGTCTGGACAGGAGGCTACAGGAACCAATAGTTTTAACAAAATGGAGGCACAGCACAATTGTGCTGGACACCAACGACAAGGTAGGAGCAAGTTATCGGCATGATGAAAGGTCACTTGTTTCTGATATTTGACATATTTAATGTACCAGAAGTTATTATGCCTGAATTTCTGAAATTTCATTTTTCTTTTGGTCTCTTGTATCATAGTGTACAACGTGCAGCAAAAACAAGGGCTGTTCAATAACTTCACTACTGTTACTTTGTGAATAGTAGCTCTTTTATTGTCCTTGAAGTATTTTAACTAGTGTCAGTTCAGGGGAAAACCTGTGCATGATTACAACAGGGTTGTGATATTGTTATTGAAGGGCAGAGGACAGTACTGAAAGTGCTGAAACACTTGGCTTTGATCCTCTCCACAGCTGAGCTGGTGTTTAGTCTGGAAAATGCTGTGGGTCAGTAGCAACAAAAGCTGGTTTCTGACCATTCTTAGGTCATGTTCTTTCTGGGCTGTACAGTGAGAGGTGCTGTTTAGGCCAGCAAGGAAGACAGGACCTTTCCCTTGCTCTCCCTCTGCTTTGACCTTTTTCCTTGCCATTTCTGCTTGTGCTGGGCCATTATGCCTGTGGGTCAGGAGAGGTGATGCAAGCTGAGCAGGGAGGAACTGAAATGGGTGCTGTACAGTGGTGACATGCTGGTTTCTGTAACTTCACTGCAGTCCATCCCCAGATAGCTGGAAAATCAAATAACTTGGTAGTGCTGAAATCATAGCACAAACTGCTCAATATGAAATACCAAGAAATGGCATTGTAAGCTCCCTTTTCCTGAAATTCTGAGAAAAAAAATTAGATTGCTGCAGATTTGAAAATGTAAGGAAAAGCCTATGAGTGGCTTTGTGTAATCACAGATGTCAAAGCCAAACTTGAATGGACAAAACACAGTAGTTGTAATGACAATGGATCTGCTGCCCAGAACGTTGCTTGCTTGACCTGTTGTATCCATTTTAATGGACTTGCTTTCCCTGAGTTGACTTAGCTCTTCAGAACAGGATTTATTGGATTTGATCTTGAGCTTTTGAGTTGTCACTTTGGGATATATCACGGGTGGTGTTGAGGAGGCAGTGGGCCGTGCTTGGCTGGAGACTTTGCACCTCTGGGCATGAGTTCAGCTCCAGCGATTCTGAGGTCCCGCTGCTGCTCCTTTCCCCTCCCTCCTCCTCTTCCTCTGCCTCGTGCATCCTTCTGTACTCAGTGTGTTGTGGCACTCCATGAGACACAGCCTAGATGGAGCTCTCACAAATCAAAGCTGAGTGGACACTTCTAGCCTCATGTGCAGTTTATGCTTCACAGGTATGAATGATTTTCTTGGAGATAGCTTGAAGTTATGGCTTCGCTTTTAAGGAAGACTTAACTTTTTATTTTTTGGCATAAGATGTACTGCTGTTTTGGAAAGAAGTTTATGTAATGCTGCACTGAATGAAGAAGCTTTTGTAAAACATTGAGTAAGTGGAGTTGTTTGCATTTCTTCAAGGCTCAGTGTTCACATATGAGTAACTTAAACCTAGTGAAGCAAACCTGAAAATGCACAAATGCTATGGGTAATAACCAAAAGAAACTCTATTTGAGCTGCATTTGTGAAGTCTTAAGTCAGCAGCCTAAAGTTCCTTTAACAGTTTCCAAACATGTAGGCAGCATGTGTTTTTTATTGGTAAGAAGAAAATAGTTTATATGAAGCACAGCATTAAGGCTTTGAGAAAATTTTAAACATGTAGTGGAGCAATAAACTAATGTTTTATGGAAAGACAAATAATTTTTAATTCATTAATGCAGCTGTTTTATTACCACTAGCAGGCACACTGTTAATATATTCTGTTTTAAATTAGTATGTGGAAAGGGCATGTTTCATTACCACAAATACTGGATTTCTTGTTCCAGAGTTGCTTTTTCTGTATGAAAGCTACCTCAAAGTCAAATTAAATAGAAAGGAAAGCAACTGATATTTGGATGGGCACATGAACCCCAGAGTTTCTTTTTAGCTGTCTCCTAGGGAAACTGTTTTCTGTTTGTTCTCCTTATTTTTTTTTTCCTGGAAAAACAATGGAATTCAACTGTATGAAAATAGGGCAAAAGAGTACTTGAAATGTGTCAGAGTGAAAGTGTGGGTTGCCAGGGCTCATGGAATTTGATGATACCAAACATTCTGGTTAACAGTTTATTGACTCTGTCACATATCTGGGTAGAGCTATCAGCTAAAAAATTTGGTAAGCATAGGGAAAAAAAAATAACTTCCTGGGAGGGACAATTGATTTTCTTAATTTGAACTTTTTTGTTTTTCTTTGCAGACATCTGAAAATATGGAACATTTAGGCTGTTCTACTTAGGAGTGCTAAAGTTCTCTGTTATTATGCTACTAAAAGATCTAGTGGGCCACTTTTAGGTAGATTTGCAAGTGGATTTTAAACACAAGTGTGCAGAGTACTGTGTAATGCTGCAAAAGCAAACTGGGTTTAGGAGAGCTATCAAGGGATTTAAAAAGAGAGAGGGGGAGAAATGTGCTAACAGTAACAGAGAACAAGTGATGTTTTTCTTCCATTTGAAATTCTTTATCAGATTTTCAAGCAGTGTGTTTGTGCAAGGCACTCATTACTTCAGAGAAAACACATGCCTTTTTTTTTTTCTTTTGTTGCTCCAGATGGGCAATTTTTCTAGTTTTCAGAGATTAAGTATTTTATTTTGGTCTGTAGTTAACAGTTCAAAACAAAACCCCAAATCTCTAGTGATTTTCAGTGTTTGATTATATCAAAGGAGATTAATGATCATGTGTCACAAAAATTAATAAAGTTGGTATGTGTTTTTCTACAAATATAATTTTTTATGCTAATCTTGTATTTACTGTGTGTAACCACACAGAAACATATTGCATTTTTTAAAATCATAGTATTTGTATATGGTATGTTGTAATCAGCCATTATTTTAAGTATACATCATATTTTGATAGCAATGTCATACATACATACCCTTTATAAGGATGAAGGCTTTGCTTGAAGCTGATGCAGCATGTATTAACATATTTTTTTCAGATGGTTATGTACTTACTAACCCAGTTTGAGTGTTGTCTGTAAACCTTGTAAGAACACTGTTTAAGTAAGTTTAGAATGTAACTGAGAATATTATGAATGCCTAAAAGAAGTACTTTTCTAATCTATGAGTGTGTAAAAAGAAAGAGAGAAAGCATCTTTAGGTTAAAAAAAATAATTATGTGAAAGATAATAGTTAGTAATATTAGTAATAATATCAGTATCTGTTGACATTGTCTATTTGAATTTTATAGGAATCATCAACTGCTTCTAAGGCCAGTTTTCCAGAAAATGAATCATCTCCTTCTTCACCAAAGCATCAAGCCACAGTCAGTATGCAAAATGTTTAAATAAATAAAGAGATGTTGTAGAAACTTAGCTATTCATGATTAAAGAATTGATGGCAAGCCTTCTTGTTCTTGGGAAAAATAATGGGATAAAACTACTTGAAGGCTTTGCATTTTAAAAGGAATGCATTGCATCCAGCTCTGCTTTCAGGGAAAAAATGTGAATGTCCTTGGTTTCAATGAAACTTAATGATAGTAGATTAAGTAAAAAAAAAATTGCTGTGGCCAAATTGTGCCTAATTATGTAGAACTCAGTTTGCTTCTTTCGACAGTCACATCTTAAGGAGCATCTAGAAAGGTAAAAACAGAAAATTCCCCCTCTTCAGAGAATCCCTCACTGTTAGTCACTAATAGTTGATATCTAATTTTGGCTTGTGTTTCAATCTTCTTAAAGAGACATAAGGGACCTGGCATAAATAAACTGTCCTTTTGATTTAGTAGAATAACTTCTCGGAGAAAAACCTTAGCCTGCTAAATAGCTTTTAAAATTTCAATTTATTTTTAAAATGTGATCATTCCTTTTTAAACAGCAGGAAATGAATAAAAAAAACCTTAATTTTTCTATTTTTTTTTAATTTTGGAACTTTACTATGGTAGCATTGAAATAAGTAACTTGGTCAGTTTTACCAGCCCCTGGATAGGTAGCTCAGGGCATTAAAGGCACAGCTTCTCCTGTTTTTTCCTTACTCTGTGCAGGGGAATAGTTCTCTGGCTTAGTCCTGGTAATCCATTCTCACAACACTTCAAACAGGTTTTCAATAAAATAAACATTTATTAAGCAAGCACAGCTGATAGCCTTACACAAAAGCAATTATTGCTGCGTGTGATCTAATTTCATTAAATATGGCTCAGATCTTGAATTTTTGAAACTGTATTTTGTGAAAGAGCTCACTCCTGATTTAGGTAATAGAAAAAACATTTGTATTTTCTTTAGCTGTTTCCTGGGATTCAAATACTCCAAAGAAAGCTGATAAATTTTTGAGAATTTTGATCCTTAACCCGCTTTCCTCTTCTTTTTCTTGATTCCGTTAATTTTCCCGTTAGTACCCCCTAGTGTTGCTGCTAAGTAACAGTATGATACTTTCTCTGAATAATTCTCTGGAACATCCCCACTGGTTCCACCCTGAGTAATTGACTAAAACCATGATTTATTTTGGGAAGTGAACACAAGTTGTCCAATCACTGTGAAAGTTGGTAACAGGCTGTTCTGCTTGTTAAAAGCCTGTTAAAGTTGGTTAAAAGGGTGCAATACATGGGACTGCTGGTCCCTGGTCCACATGGATCACAAATAGAGTAATCTAAAGAATGGGATGATTCATTTGTTTGGCCTTTTGGAGAGTGGATGAGGAAAGGGGCTCACTTCTTCTGTTATAAAAAAGACCAGTTTTGGAAAATAATGCTTATGTCACTGGCTTGGAAAAGCATTTCAGCCTGGTGAAGATATTAAACTGAGCAGCAGTTACCACTGGACTAAAGTAACATCTGATCCATCAGCTAAAAACCTTGATAATGTGTCTTTTCTGTATTTTATGTGCTAGGCTTGAATCATGCAGGTAGAATTTTTAAAGTCCATGTAAAACAGATCTATGTCTCTGATAAGAGTGTTGTCCATGGTATCCCAGCAAAAAAAAAAATTTTCTTCAAAATTGTATTGTGCGGTTATGGTCCATTTAAATTTGAGATTTAGAGGAAAATTCTGAAGAGGATCTATCTTCTGTTTTCATTTGATCTAGAATTGAGGTCATTATTTTAATGATAAAACTAATTTAGATCCATTCCCTAGTTGATTGTTTTAACTAATAGCTTATTACACACATTAGGAACTGTTAGAAGCTGTTACTGAAAAGGAATTGATGATAAAATAATTTAGCATTCTTCTAGCACCACTGGCTGGTCAGACAAGGCTGGGGTGTCAGACAAAAATGGTAGATTTTGATACCATCTTAAGGTGATGGTTTAAGTTAATCTTTTTCTCCTAGAATGCTTTTTGAACATTCCTTCATTTTATTATGAGAGAACAGAAATACTCACTTCAAATATTTCAAACTTGCAAACAGCTTTCTTTTTCAGCAGTGTTCTTTTCCTACCAGTCACTGACTGGTCTTCAAATTCTTTGGTAGACATGCTAATATAGATGGGTTTCATCAACAAGACATAACTAAGTAGTTTAAAATTCTGCTATTTTCCATGGGGATAAGAAAAAAGAGGACATCAAAGAAATACTTCACTCTTCCGTTTTTAACATGAATATATTAATTTTTTATGCACTTCAACCATGTTTTATTTTAAATAAGAAATTATAGTAAAATTAATAGGAAGAATTTATATTGGAATCTAGGCTGGTTTTTGGTCAGCCACCTCCTTTTTTAGTAAAGGACTACTGTGCTATTATTATATTACTATTTTGCAAATTATTATAAATTTTACATTCATAATTTTCACTACTTTCACAAATTATTTAATTTGGCTTGTCCAAAGAACCTTGGTCTTGAAGAAAAGCTTTTTACCCTCTGAATGGTAATAAGTACTTTCCCAGAGGAATTTTGATTTTGCTGATCTTTGAATATTTAAATTTACTTAAAGACAGTTTCTTGAAGTTATGACATGAGCAAAGATGGCTCACTGCCAGAAATGGGTTATTTGGACTTCTGTGATGTTAATAGAAGCAGACTTTCTTTTATGTTTATTATGTCTTACTTTTATCTTACAGGGTCAAGAAAAGTATGGGTTATTAAATGTGACAAAAATCACAGAAAATGGGAAGAAAGTTCGGTAAGTCTTGAACTTTAAAAGTACATGTGCTTAGGGTTTATCAGAGGTCTTTTTATTATGACAGCATCCTGGGGTTTGCAACTTCTTGCTTTGTGTCTGAATTTCCCTTAGAGGTGTTTGTGTATAACACAGCTTAACCTTACCCCGTGTGTTTGTCCCAGTGAGCCAATGGACTGCAGAGAGCCAGAGGCTCATGGACCAAGGCTTACACAGGCCAGCAATTTCCTGAAGGTGTATTGAGGAGAGACAGCTCTTTAAAATGGGATTGACTGATTGATTTACTGAAGAACAAATCTGTATAGGTTATAGGGTGTCTTGTTCCTTGGATAAAATCAGTGTAAGAGGAGCTTTCAGGCTTTCACTTGCTATCCTTTAACTTCCAAGGAGTGTACATCCATGTGTTCCCTAATTCTTCCTTCACTGTGCTTGTGATGGGTTTGTAGCAGTGCATTGCCCAACATCAGTCTCCTGTAGGTGATGGGTGACCTAATTTCTAACTTTCCTCTGCGTCCCAGGCAGCAATTTGCACTATAAATCATAATGTGTAATCAGGTGATGCTGTCTGACTACATTTCTGGTGTTTTGAACCAATGGCAAATACTGCAGAGGTGTGGCACATCCTCAGAGTTAATTTAGATTTGCTTCTTGTCTTTTTTCCCCTTTTTATTGTTTTTTGGTTAATATAATCTTTTAGATCTAATAGTGTGTTATATCTAGTTCAGTGTTTCCCAGACTTGTGATACACGAAGCATGCTCATTCTGAGGATTAAATAGCCAACACCCAGCTGTTATTGTAGACCCACCCTGACCTAGTCCAGTGTAGCTGGGCAGCACATCTGACCTTCAGTTTGGTTCCTCAGAGCTGCTTCTAAGAGTTTGGTAGGGCTGGGTAGACAGCAGCACGTGTGAGCTGGTGCAATGTGCTGTCATCATTTATGTTGCATCTGTTGCAGTCATTGATCTGGATTGTTGCACTGCTGAACAGAAAGATGCATTGTGGCCATGCTGTCACTTTGAGAGCTGCTAAGTAATAATTCATATAGGGCAATGGGAATAGATATTCAAGACTTGTCAAGATTTTTTTTTTTTTTAATAACCTCAGGAGGATGGACCTGCTGGCATAAAATCAAATAGTCAGACAACTGAAACAACTCGTTCTTTCTCTTAATTTTTCAGATGTGTAGGAAATACTTTTTTGCCAGTATAAATGAACATATTGTATAAACATGGGACCAGTTTCATATCAGATCAATGAATTTCAGAATTATGCAGTAGTTTGACATGATCTGTTAAGTACACAGGGAGCTGAGCATTCCAGATTAGCCCCTTTGAAATTATAATTGCATGGTGTTTCCCTTGGTGTACTGCTTCTACTACTAATTAGCTTTGTTTGATTTAGACTTTGATGGTCAGTCTGGGATTGTTAGCATATGTTTCCTTCTACAAATATGATAGCAATTAAGACTTACTGATGCCACTAATGACCATATATGTGCTTAACTATATTAACATACAGGTCAGCTGAGCAACAATGATCGACAGTTTAAATATCTGCTTTAAGAGTCAATTTATTTTATGTTTGTTTATAATTATTTACAGAAAGAATTGGATGTCATCATGGGCAGTATTACAAGGGTCATCACTGCTGTTCACTAAAACCCAAGGAAGTGGAACTGGCTGGGTAAGCCCAGGAACAACCCCCACCCTCGCTGAAGTGTTAGTCATGTAAAGCACAATAAACTAAAGCCCTCTTATTTGCAGGGCCTAAATACCTATATATATACACCTAACACAGAAAAAAACCTGTGTAGAAGTTGGCAAGAAAGTAGTTTAATATAACCATAATGTAATTATGATGTAGAGCAAGAAGAAAACCATTTATATGTATGTATTTTTGACAGGAAAGAGACTGATAACATTGAGGTGCTCCTTAGGCTTGAAGTTATTTCTCCACGCCAAATACTTTTGTGTTCTTTACTAGTGTGTTTGTCACAGTTTGTGTGTTGTACCATTCTTGGATTTTTTTTTTTTTTTTGAAAACTTCAGGTAATTTTGAATGTGATACATATAATAAAGAAAATAGTCTGACACGTGGCTTCTTGCATTGGCCTATTTGAGCAATGCAGTGTTGTTGTCTTATGATTTAGTCTTTGTCTTGCTGGATTCCATATTTTGTTCTAGGTCTTCATAGTGCATGACAAGCACTTGTGCTTATTTTGTTGTCTGATGAAGACCAAAAGAGAAACATCACACTGAACAGGATGATTATTCAATTTTTTATGACCTCAAGTGTAATGGCAGTATCATTAAATTTGCTATATTCATCCAGCTGCATTCCTGCATTAATAGGTATAGAAATGGCTCTTTATCTGTGGCTTTCATAGCCTCCTTTGGAGGTCTGACATTTAACTGTGTGGATCTCCTGTAATAAGTGAAGACAGGCCAGAGCCAGTGTTCATTATTTCCATGCATTGTCTTGTGAATTCCAGCAAAATTGTCTCTTACAGATCTGTGCTACCTTACTGTGCTTTACTGGTCTTTCTGCTTGGCTCACTTTCTCCTGCTGTGCTTCATTATGGATAATGAATTGAAATTGACAATTCCTTTCTATAGTATTGAGGTTTTTTCAGACCTGTAAATATATTTTCCCTCCTTTTGTAGAAGGGGTGGTTGGAAAGAAATAGATGAGGATGGATAAATAAAGTTTAGAGTACAAAAGAATGAAAAAGGTAAAGTTGGGCAATATGATCAACCAGAGAGAGAAAAGGAAAACCATAAAGATGAAAGGCATGAAAGAAGGTAAATTCCACTGTATGGCAGGAAGTGGATTTTGGTGGCTTCTGTGATTGACTTTTGCAGCCAAAGATCCAAAAAGTGTTTTAGTTTTACAGATATTAACAGGCATATTACAAAGTAAAAGTTCTGCCTATGTAACTAGTCAAGTTCCAAAATCTCAGTTACAGCTACTAATACTCTTAATTCAGGTGTAGCTGTAAATCAAAAAAACTCTTTTTCAACTGTATATTGATATCATTAAAGCAATGCTAAACAGTTCATGAATATATAATAATGTTATAAATTATGTGTGCCCAAATTGATTATCCATAAAATAATGGATAATAAATCATTGCATGATTTATGGGCAATAGTGTAAGTCATGTTATACCAGATATAATAATTAAAAAATAAATAAAAATCTTAACAAATAAATGTAAAAATAAAAACGTGTAAATTCTTTTGATAATTTAAGTGGAACAGAAGCCCCGTAGTCAGAGTATTTCTGTGAGACAGTGTTAATTGTGTGTACTGTAAAGCAGTAGAGTAGGGTTAGCAAAATAAGTATTAACAGTACAAACAGAATAAAATGAAGCAAAAATATTAAGCAAAAATATCTTTCAAGCACCTAATGTTTTACACCTGCGTAATCATAGCTGACTTTGTAGATATGTCATTGAATGTTCAGCACACACTCTTCTTGGTCTCTGTAGGCAAATTTTTTTTTTAGGTATTCAAAATTCCACTTCACCTCTCAAACTTTATTCTGTGTCCATATTTTAATAAGGTGAAGTCAAGTCTAACAGTTTGACATATGATAGGAATTACATTTCTTCACCATACGAGAATATTTAGCATTCGCCTAGTGATTGATATGACCATATCTTCTTTTTTTGTGCATTGTTTTTTGACTTCATCACTTTTCTTCCTTTTTCTCATCAAGTCATTTTGCCAAGGGGGCTCAATTCCTGAGCTCTTGCTCTCGCTGCTTTCTTCTTGGAAAAATGCTCTCAGTCATCGACCTGCTGTCACCTATGTAAACTCTGCCCAAGTTTCAGCTATCACTGTATGTGTTCTTGTTGCATGCCTCTTGTCACTGTAAGGCTATTTGCCACTAATCCTGAACATAAACTTGAATTTTTCCAAGATTTAGTTTTGACACTTCATATAACAGCACATGTATCTTGTTTGCTGTTTTTGAAAGTCATCCAAGGTGCAAATTAACACAAGTTTATTGCAATAATCCTGTAATTGTTCCACTGGAACAAAGTAGAAAGCATATCTGGTTCATTGGTGCTAGAATTATAATCCCAAATTTGCCTACTATTTGAACCACTAGTGCCTTAACTAATAAGCAGCATGATATTCTGAGTTTTTTAACAGATATTTTATCTGATTCATTCTAACACAACTAATGTGGAGTCTTTGTATGGTGCCTGTGATACCTTTGATACAATGGTGTACGTGATGTTTGATATTTCTAGCTGTAATGGGAATACCCAAAAATGTAAATGTTATGCATAAGGGGGTGAAAGGAAAAGAGCACAAGGATGTTCTGGCTATATTCCACATTCAGAAAGCTGATGTAAATTTGTAATTTTATATGTAGTAATTTGGTTTTTATCTGTAATTTAAGCATCTGTAGTTATGTTTTGAAAATGCCAAGCATAGAAGAGCTGCCTATCAAAAATTCAGTAATTAACCTCGTGTTTAAAATTATGTAACTGTCTTTTTCTTGTTTGTGAACTTAATTGTTCTGTATGTGGAAGCCTGGAACAGACAACTTGTGAACAGTATGGTAGCCTTGTAAAAGGCTACTTATTATAAGGAGATCTGGATGTTTTTTAAAAGTATTTTTCATTCAGTTTTTGGTGTGAATGAGATGTATTATTGTCAAAGTGCCAAGGCTTCATAAAGTAAAGAAAATGGTAACTGCTAGAAGGATTCATTTGTCAGCTTTCTGTAACAGGGACATGTCCTCAGTGACAAGTGCAGTGGTGACAAACCAGGCTTGTTAACTTCCCAAGCATCAAGGAAATAGATGCTCTTAAAGATTCATCTGAGCAAACTCTTGTTGATGTTACACAACTGTGATTTTAGCCAAGGATGTTGTGTACATTGCTGCAGTTCATCAGTATTGCACTGCTGATTATGCAAGAACTAAGATGCTTTTGTGAAAACTTCTTGGAATGCAAATGGTCAAATGCAAATCAGTCTGGTTTAAAAACAATCCATCATTTTGCTGTGATATATATAATTTTTTTTTTTTGCTTAAGCTGTAGTTTTGAAACTCCCCTGCCAGCCAAAAAGGTGCATCTGTCTCCACAGCTTTCTTTCCACAGTCCATCCATGGATGAGGAGGACTTGGAATGAAAACATCCTACCCAACTCTAGTTAGAAACAGAATTACAAGAATGTCAGGTGTTATTTGTGCATCCTAAGTCTTAACTTCCAGTTCTATTTCCAAAGAGTACTAGAATGTGTCACAGTACAGACTGTGTGCTTTGTCCCTGTGCAGACTTCCAGGACTTGGAGAAAATCCTGAAAATACAAAAAGGCCTTCTACTTATTTATGTCAGTATACATCTTCAAGGCCGTCCTTAAGCTACACAGCATCTACTCTATCTAAAGCAAAGAAAACACCCTATTCTTTCCAAAAAGTTGCCTCTCCCATACAACTAGCATAAGTACGTCCCATGACTATGTTTTTTGTCTAGAAAAAGGCATCAGAAGTGACTGGGACAGCTTTGTATCTAGGACAGCTGGCAGCACCACGTATAAACGTCTCCCTCTTTCTGTCTTATATTGTTGCCCTTTCCAAAATTCCCAGGCAGCTCAAAAAAGAAATCCAGTAAGAGTCAGGTGTCTGCTCAGTAAGAGCTGGATTTCTCATGACTGGTGCTGGCTAGGTAGCACTCTGTTTTGAGAAAGCAGATGTAATATCTGTGTGGCAGCAGATGCAAAAGGAAAGGATTTTTTTTGACCTCTATCTTTCAGAAGGGTTCAATTGCCTTCAGCAACCTTTGTGTGCAGGCTGTGTGAGCAGCCCTGTGCAGCATTTGCTCCTGAAAGCTTTAAGGAAGGAAATGGCTGCTGGCATCTCATTTTCACAGATCCAGGAGCAGAAAAGAACCTTGACAGGAAAACTCAAAGGAGAACCTGCATGCTGAACTTAAAATGTCCTTGAATAAAAAGGTTGTGACAAATATGTAATGTGTTGGTGTTTAAGAAGAGCTTTGCAGGGTAGCTGGATTATTTCCCCATCCTTGGATTTCACACAGCAGTTTGGCCAACACTTGAGTGAAGGAGTGGTAGAAGTCTTTTTTTTTCCTTTTGGCTTTAGAGTTTTCACTTTCTTCTGTTCTTCTCTGAAATGCTGAGGGGAGTCAGGCGAAAAAGATGGGTACAGTGTAGGTACTTGTAGGAGGTAGTGCTGTTATCTGTCAGGTGTGGATTCAGCAACCTAATGTAGTGGAGGGCTTTTCTTTTGGTCAAAACAGCACTGACAGGTAACATGTTTTTCTTGTTATGTGCTGTGTCACCTGTAGCAAGTCCTGTCCTGTGATTCTCAGCATCATGTAGGCCATGGTTTTAACTAATCACCCCCCTGCCCCCAATCCTGTAGAGGACTTTGACACTAGTTTCCTGTTCTCTCCAGTGGCAAACTCTATAAATTGATTTAATTTTTTTTTCCAACACGCAGCAAGATTGATCTAGACTGCCAGGAAGTGCAGAGTCTGGGACACTTTGCATGTGTGTGCAGCAATTCTGTGACTTTCTCTTGACTGGGCAGCTGCTGCAAAGAGCCAAAATGGCCCAGAGATTGTTCCTGTGGACTCTGCTGCTGAACTGGGCTTCTCTCAAAAGCTCTACTATAATTAATAAAAAATTGTTCTTGGATGAGGTATCTGAGAATTAAGTTAGAAAGTGAAAGGCAATGGGGAATTTTTTCCCAAGTGCTAATTGGCATTGGGTAAATTAGAAGTACAGCCCTGTTCTGGTATTTCATTGGTAAAATAAAGAAGTTAAGATGCTGCTTTCCGTTCAATACTTCATTGCCCTTAGGACTCCAGACATGGAGATATTCTAGTGGTAAACAGCCTTTCTGAAACACAATTAGCATTAATTAACATCCATGCTGGGAGTTTAATCAGAAGCAGCAGATTAGTTCTGTTTTCAGAACCATCTTTTCTCCCCTTGGGTATGGCTGTTCTTGTACAGGCTGGAAACTTGTGTTTGCAGCAAGGAACTTGTCCTGGGGCTTAGGAGGTCCCCCAGAGCTGTCACAGGAACAGCACTCGCACATCAAAGGCTTCATGAAGAAATAAGAACATTTCTGGGGGAGCAGATGCTACAAGCTTTCCCTGGAACTACAGCATGAGATTTCTGTCCTATAACTGAGTGACTTCCAGCTTTCCCTGTTCCATATTTTACTCATGTCACTTGCAATTAGAGCTTTTTGTTTTCTGTGGGCCACTGAACTGGTTTCTTTGAGGAATTACATTTCAAAGCTATGTGGTGTATGTTGAAATCATAGTAAAAGTACTTTATTTTTAAAAATTCTGATACCTAATATAAATGTGAAGGTAGGAAGTAAGAATAGTTCCCTGAGGTTTTCCTCCAAATTGTTTGAAGGGTTGCTTGTGGGTTTTTTTCTCTTCAGTAGACTGACAGTGAGTTGTGTTTACTTGGTAGGACATGCTCCAGTATTGAAATAGAAGCACTACAGAAAAGTATAAAAGTGCTGGGGGGGGGGGGGGGGTAAATGTTTTTAGAAAAATTATAAATAGATAAATGTACAAACTGAGAGTGCTCTTTCAGTGTGGAGGGATGTGATTCCTGTCCAGCAAATCTACTGTTTCTAGTTAGATTTTTGGTTTTATATACAATTGCTGATTAAGTGGCAGAATGCTTGGGGATGTTTTGTTCAGTTACTTATTAGCTGGTTTTGTTTAAAGCTTGGGTCTGTCTTGGCTAAAATCAAGCTACAATCAAATGTTGTATGGACTTCTGCCGTTTGTGATAGAAAAAAAAATCTCTGCTGCATTCTGATTGGCATTTAAATTTGTGGAATTTTGAGGGCTTTAAGCTGAGCAGCTTGTAACAGACAAGATAAAAGGCTGTTCTGTGAAAGGTTTTTTGTTTTCCTGGTGTCATACCTGTTGATTGGTGGCAAACTACTGTATCTGCTCTAAGTTGTAAATAATACATGTTGTATTTAAAAGATTGCAAGACTGTAAAGAATTTCCTCAGGTTTACTTTTATCATCACTGTTCATAATTTTTTCCAGAAGTTTGGTGTTAATCAGTCTAAGCCAGAATTTACAGTGGATCTCAAAGGGGCTTTGATTGACTGGGCCTCAAAGGACAAATCCAGCAAAAAGAATGTTATTGAGGTAAATTGTTTTATTTAAATGCAGAATTATATGCACTTCAATTACCGATGTATGAAATTTTCTTTAAGCTTAAAATCAAAACTCATAAAACTGAGTTTTACCCACTTCTACCTGCTTAAATGTAGCTGTTATCTTAGTACCTGCAAGAAATGTCTTTTTAATATGTCTGCATGGGTTATTCTTTGCAATATTAAGCAGACTGTTAATGGCTGTCCTCACTGGTACATGTTTTTGAGTATCTGTGTATTAGCTAACAATTTTGCCAGTGAGAAGTTTAATTTGATTTAAGTGATTTTATTTTTGAACTGTAGTGTGTTTATCAGTTCTGATGATATCTGTTTTTATTTCTTTAAAGCTAAAAACCCGCCAAGGTACTGAGCTCTTAATTCAATCAGATAATGACAGCTTTATTAATGAATGGTATAAAGTTCTTAACTACACCATCAATAATCAGGTATGTATTTATATCATGAAGGTTCTATTATCACAGTAGTATTATTTAGTAAACTAATTGATATAACAGCTTCTAAAGTTTCGTGTGCATCTTCATTTACTGATTTTCTTGAGAGCAGGCAGGAGTTTTAGGATATGGCAGTTCCTGGTGGTGGTGAGTGAAATATAATTAATAGTGGCAAAGGGAGAAAGATGGTCCACTGGCTTAAGATACAGGAAGTGTGGGCTGACATCCATCTCAGAAATTAACTTACTTCTCTGGCCAAATACTTGTTCTGTCTCAGTGTCCTGAAAGGTTCTGATAGAGAGGGAATGAAAGGGTGAGGATGGCTGGGGGACAACTTAATGACATACATTCTGTTAGCATTTCATGCTGCTCTTCACTTACTATGGCTGCACTGAAGTGCAAATTAAAAGTCCTGGCAAAATACTGTACTATCTCTTCTTATCTGACAGCATAATGCCAAGTATTTAATTATCAGAGAAGTGCTCAAGCATTTGCTTTTGATATTGCCAAACAGGATTAACAGTTTTTTAATTCAGAAGTTGCAGGAGATCTTGCAGAAAATGTTGCTGTCTATCAAGTGTACTTCATATATATTCTTACTTTTTAGAAGTTCCAGGCTTGGCCGCTGTCCATAAGCTCCAGTTTTGCTGCTTTCAGTGCCAGTCAGTGGCTTTCATTTCTCTTAGCTCTGTTAGTGTTTTTCACATATGGGTGTTTTCCACCAAAACACAACAGGCTAATATGAATGGCTGAGTTTCTTTCTGAGCAGTCCTAGTTTAGGTTCCTAATCTGCTCTCTCTTGGAATGGAAATGTCGTGGCCTTAATAGCCAGGCAAGGCAGTGTCACCCAGTCACTCAGTGACCCCTTCTCCTGTCTGCCCTGTGTAACACAACTGAGGCCAATTCTTCCCTGCTTATAAATGAGTGAAGAGGGAAAGGCTGAGATATGCTGAGATGTGAGGTATTGCGTGTTAGGTTGAGGAATGGTGGAATAAGGAGAGTTTATCAGCTTTCTGGAGGAAATGGTGGTGTATACTGCTGGGAGCTGGTAGACAAGACTACAAGGCATAAGTAAAGAAAATTATTAACTGATAATTTGAAGCACTGAAGTTTTGGGTACAAAAATCCATCAGATCTAAAGCCAACTTTTAATTTTGGAAAGTTTATGGTAAATAGTAGCTATGGTCTCTTTCCCATGGCCAAAGCACTATTGCTAGCATGACAAGACCTTCCTCAGAAGAAAGGGCAGATCAGATTCTGTTCTCTTTGCTCCCTCAGGCTGCTGTTGTGGCAATATCCTGTACAAGAGGAACAGCAAAGGAAGTGGCTGCTCTTTTTCAAATATAGAAATTTCCACGTTATTACTTTAGACTTGTTGCATAGTACAAACTAGATCCCAGGTGACTTTTTCCCGAAGCATTTAATAATTTTAAGATATGCCAATCCTAAAAAGCTTTGAGGCCTCTTGAAGAGTAGCGGAGGATCCTTAATGGGGACATTATTTGGGCAACTGAATATGTTGATCTATGATGTGTAAAAAGGCTATCCAAAGCTTTTGAAAAGGAACAGGAATGAAGGTGTTTAAAAGGAACTCTGCCCTACAGGTTAAAGTACAGCTTAGTGCAGGAAGTGATGCTGCTGCTCAGTGCCCTGGAGTGCACAACCCTGCCTCATTTTTACAGTTTCCTTCCTTGTAAAAGAAGGCTCTCTGCAGTCAGATTTTGGCAACTGCATAGCAGTCCAGTTCACTTCAGCTGAAGTGAAGTAAGACACACACGGTTTGGGAAGGGAATATGTTGCACTGAAACTGAGGAAGTTTCTTTCCCCATTTCCTGGTATGTCTGCAGTCACTCACGTAGCCTGGGCTGCAGGTAAGGTCAGCAGGCTGGTATCTGCCTCCACACTTCAACATGGTCTATGTTTTCACTTGACAATGTTTAATGAGAATATGCTGAGATAGCAGGAACACTGGGAAAGAATTTTAGACACTGGTACACTTATTTTTCAGAGGGTATTCAGTGTGTTTTGACAGTAGTGAGATTTTCCAACTGATAGTTCTATTTTCTATTAAGAAAACCTTACTTATAGAGAAAACAAATTGGGAAAATGCTCTAGAAATTTTTTTCTACTCTTATCAGTCAGGCATTTCTGTGGCAGACCATTAAATAGCTGATGTTTGTCTATTGGATTTGGAAAATAAGCCCAACCAAAAATAAATTCTGTCATTTATTGCTTGATGTAATGAAGTGTTATCATAATAGGCTGGTTATACTTTGTTCAGTGTCCAGTTTTATGATTAAATAGTATTTCTCAAAGTTACTCTGTGAATGAGAGTGGTGTTGTCTCTGAAGATGTTTAACATCTAGTGTTCAGGAAAGAACAAACTGAATGTCATTATAGGGGGAAAATTGTGGATTGTAGAACTGTCTGCAGGAGATGTGTGTGTTAATGCTGTATTTTCTGAACTGGCAAACTGAACACTGCATATTTTCTTAAATCCAACAGGTAATAGAGTCCGATGAAGCATTAGATGATGAGGTACCAGATTCCCCTGGAGTGGAAAAACAAGACAAAGAGAAAGAGAAAGAAAATAAAGACTCTAAGAAACTTCGTTGTGAGTTGAAAAATTTCCATTAATTTTTTCTAGCAATGCCAGTTTTCATTTTCTACATCTTCAGTGTTATGTGTAAATAGGGAAGAATTCAAAAGGACAGCTAAAAATGAAACTACTGAAGTCTGGAAACAATCTTAATATAGTTTATTCTACATCTTGATGCCACTTGGTAAATTTTATGCCATGTTTTATTAATTATACTTTAAAAAAGGAAGAAGAAGAAAAGAAGTGTGAAATGTCTTTAGCTCCTGTTGTATGCCACATTTAAAATGGAGGAAAAAAAGCAGTGGTGAAATTAATTATTTTCAAGGTGTTTTCGGATGCACAGAAATTGTATCTGACTTACCAGGCAAACTGTCTTCTCTGCTTTCTCTACAGACTCTATATGTAATTTTCAAAAAAGTATTTATTTCTTTCAAGAGAGGCAGGAGTGGCTTTGAAACATAGCTGCATTTTTAAATTCCCACATCAATTCCATACGTAAGCTATCATTTAGTTTAGGGTTGTCTCTTGGTAGTTTGAGAAATGGATACTATTTACAAGGAGTTTCAGAAAGTTAAGGAAAAAATTAGGGCTGCACTGCAGATTTGAAGAGGTTTTTTTGTGTGTTTTGGAGCGTAATGGTTTTTTATTTAATGTCGGTTCCTCGGCTAATAAATGCAGTGTGGGTTCTGTGGGTGGTAATGGTAGATGTGTTTCTCTTTTCAGCAGTGAAAGCACCCAGCAATATAGACTCCACAGATCAGAAAAAGACCAAAACGAAGCTCAAGAAGTTTCTTACACGGCGCCCTACATTACAAGCTGTCCGTGAAAAAGGCTACATTAAGGGTAAATGAACCTTTTTAACAAAGGACATAATTTGAAAAGCTGGGTTTAGTAGTTCATGTGTAAAATGGGGTTAAAATGGTCTAGTTTCAGAGTAAAATATGTGTGTATAGTTGGTTTAACAAAAGTCTTGGATGTATAGTGGAACTGGTGATTGCTGTACTTCTGAGTGCTGTTACTAGCCATTAAACTGCTCGGAGGATGCCCTCTCCTTCGGCTCAGTGCTGGCCAAACTGCAGTGAAAACTGGGGGCCCAGGGGCCCGTTTGGACTTGGACTCTCTAGCTAAGAAGCACTGCATTCCACCCTTCTGTGCTGGAAATCCAGATATCTGACCCTCATTTGTGCAAACAGGGGAAAGAACAGCCCTTTGGGTACAAAGCTGAGTGTTTGTGCTGACCCGTTTCACAAGGGTGTTTTAGTCCGTGTGGAACCAGACAATCATGTGCCATATCATAAGAAATGAAATATTTAGGAAAACCAGGATGAGGTTACAGGAGTCTTAAACATCTTTTTCCCATAACCATGTATACATTGTTTTAATTGTTTCATGAAGAGTGTTACTGATACTCTTGCATCAAAGTTATGAAAGATTTCTTTTTGTCACACTTGTAGAAATTTGAGACAACAGTATTTGCACAGGTTTAAGTTAATGTGTTTGTGTAAATTATTGACTTGGTACTCATTGTAAAACTTCATTTATTTATTTATTTGTATGCTTTAGCAGGACTTGTAGGTGGTGCTCTACTAGGGTCAAAATAGCATATGGGTAGGCAAATACCAGATCAGATCCTACTGTGATTTGCCTCACCGCATACTTTTAACAGGTGTGCTTCTGTTGCATGTAGCATTTGATATATTTGTGTATCTGCAAATATAATTTACTTGTAAATGATGGAAATTTTGTTTGGAATAATGGAGCATTATTCCCAGACTTTGACGTTTTGCTCTGCTTTACAACTTAGTATTCATGTCATGGCTCAGTGACGTAACTTCTGACATTGGCAACAGTGAACACAAAGCCAAGTTTAACTTGTACATGTGCGTGCTAATGATTGGATTTTTAATAAAGGCATTAAGGAATGAGGAGTTTGGTTTTTATTTAAAGGCATGGTGTAAATTTTAAAACTTGGATGTGCACTGTACAGCTTTACATTTATTGTATGAATGAAGAATACAGAAGTCTTCATTTAAAAGCCCAGTGTACTTTTGTGGCTGCTGCAGAACAAGCTTAATAAATGGAAAGCTTGGCAATCCCAGTATGAGCAGAAAAACTAGTGAAAAGTTCTGGAAGAAAAAATCCACTTGAAACAGCATGCACTAAGTGGAGAAGGAACTGTGTCAAAGTTTTGTTACATGGAAAATCAAAAGTACAGACATTACTTTTAAGATGTGAAGAAAAAATACTACTCCTGTATATGTTGAAATTATTAAAGTCGAAGGCAATTGTAGCAAATTACTTTGTTACATGCTACTATTTTCTTCTGCTACCTAATCTGCATTGCTTTACCTGCCACAGCTGCATGCTAGCCTGGCTTTCTGCTGCGTGGGCTTTTTCAATCCTTTGCTACTGATTCTGCTTATAAAGCTTGCTGCGTGAGTAGCTGCCACAGCACTGAGGTGGTGTGGACCACTGGCCTTATCATATCCCTCTAATAATGCCATTAAATGCCCATTTTCATACTGTAAAATTGGTTTGGTGTGCTGTTTGGGTTTCCCAAAGCACTAGTAAAGATGGAAGAGTTGTTAATCTACTGAAACTATTGAATATGAAAAATGGGCTAGCTGCTGTGCATGATGCAAATGCAAAAGCAGTCTCTCTTGCAGAAGCTCTGAAGTAAGATACACCAGATTCTGGGAAGATGGCCACTTATGTACCTAATTTAACAGAGTAAACAAATCAACAAACAACCCTTCCCTTTAAGAGTGGAATCTTTGCTTCTCTGTCTCATGACCCCATGTCACCCTCGTGCATCTGAACAGAAGAGGCCATCTATTATTTGGGCATCTTTGATGAAAGCCATAGAAATGGATCTATCAAAGGTTTTGGTGATAGCAATCTGAGCAAGAAGAATTAACATGCTGCTGAAATTCACTGAGACATTGCAAGACTCTCCTCTCTGTCCAAGCTAATTTTCATTTTTGCTCCACTTTATGATGGAAAATACTCCTCCTGGATTATGCAGTTTTGAAAATGAGATTCAGATTTACCATTGCCCATAAATATCTGTATTTAGATTCTGACCTTGCAGTCAGGTTGCCTAGGCATGGTCAGACTTACATCCCGTTCAGAGCTCTGAGGTAGAAGTCTGTCTTTTACAAATTTGTGTCAGAACTTAAAAATGTCAGAAGACTCTATGTTAAAGTAAATTAATACATAATGCTGTGTTAAACAGCGGGTGCAGTGAAAGATGACATTTTGCAAAGATTTTTTTCCAAGCAATGCCAAAAGCTTTCACTCCAGTTAAAGTTCATTGTCTCTTCAAATTTTTAACAAAGATTGCAATAAATGCATGTTGAGCTTGGGACAGGAATGGAGTGTAACAGGACACATTTGTATTCATTAAATTTCTTATAACATTATTGACTACATGACTCTTTAAAAGTATCACCTGATGGATTAAAATTATTTCAGTAGCAAAACTTCTTTTCTTCATACTGAGAGCTTTTTCTCTCTGGGAGCTGCTGAGAACTCTTTTCAAAACTTTCCTATTTCCTCTCCAATGCTGCGACAATTGTATCCAGTAGACTTTGCCCTTTGTAGAGGTTTGTTTTAACCTGAACTAGTTCTGTCACTTGTGTCCTGTTCCACTGTAAATCAGTCTCTTTACTTGGTTCCAGATCAAGTTTTTGGTTCAAATCTCACCAGCTTGTGTCAAAGAGAAAACAGCACGGTGCCAAAGTTCGTGAAGCTGTGCATTGAGCATGTTGAGGAACATGGTATGGTTGAATTTTTTGTTTACAAATCTCTCTAGCTTACCAGTCTTAATGTTGAATGTTTTAATCTTAAAATTCTGTTGGTTTATTTGGGGAAGATAATCTGAAATTTGTATCTGGAGTTAGCATTGGGTTTTCAAGAGTGAAGACATAGGTGGGATCCAAAATGGGGAGAGGGGAGGAAATCTTATATCTGAGAAACTGATCTACTTCAGTATATTTCAAACTGAAGAAAAGGCAGGACAACCTCCTGGCAGCAAGGCTCCAAGGAAAGAGGGATTTCAAGAAGTAGTATAAGAGCTCAGCTCATCAAGTTGTTTTTTTTTTCAGATTAAAAGTGAAACTATTGAAATACAACTATTCATTTTTGGAAGGTTTAAGCATGCTAACAATCACTTCTATTAAAACTTCCTTGGAATGAACTTTTAGGAAAAGTTGTGTTCCTGCTCTGTGTATGCACTGACTGCCAGAAGACCAGCCTGTTGGTTTGATGCCCTTCAGCCAGTTACATTAATTGCTATATTTTATGCAATTCTGGAGATTATCAGTGTCTATATATTGACTCAGTTTTTGTTTGCTTTGATTGAAAATATGTATTTCCTACCTAATAACTGAGAACACTTTGTTTGAAAGCTACGTGTGGCATTCTGGGTTTTCTGCTGTAAAGCACATCTTCACATTTTTGTTGAAAATGTGTTGGTTGTGACTTGGCTGTAGTCTCTGTGGGTTTCCTTGCCTGTTTCTTGCTGTTGTCTTTGCCTTATCTCTTGGAAAAGATGACTGAGAGGGGATTATGGAATCTCCATAATCATCATTCAGGTATTTACCAGTCCGTTAATCTGAGAACATTCTCTTGAGTATCAGGGTAAGTGTTACAGGGGAGTACATGTGAATTCTAAGGCATTTCCATGGGAACTTCATTCAGCCTGTAGTCCTCTTTGTCAATGCTTCTATCTTATGGCCTGGGAGGGGAGAAAAACTGTTTCCATTGCATTACTCCAGTTTGACAAACTGCCACCTTGCTTGTGGCAGCAGGCTTTATTCCATTCGTGATCTGCAGATTGTGAGAAAGGGGTTATTTTGCTTTGTTCCTTTCCTTTCCTTTTTTTTTTTTTTTTTAATTTCTTTTTAATTTTAAAGGCAGGACTACAGTGAAAATAGTGAAGTTTTCCTTTTTTAAATACCTGAAGGGAAGCTGACAGAAATGAACAGCTTTTTTTCCTACCTCTCCAACTCTTCTTCCTTCTACCAATACACTTCAAATCAGTCCATTCTGTAAAGGAATGACTAGTGGATTGTGGGGAAAAGGGATATGTCAGATGGTGCTGGTAACTGTGCTGTGTTGCATCAGACAACTCCTTGAGGAGCTACAGGGACTTGCAGGTATTCTGGCAACACTCACCCACTCAGTGGCACTGACTCACCTGCTGCATCCAAGTGGCTTTTCAGATAAATTCTTTACCTCCTAATCACTGCTGAGTAACTGCAGTAGCAACCACAGAGACACAGTTTTCTTCTTTTTGAGTGTGCAATCCTGTAAGGCAAGGGCTGCCCATTTTAGTTCTGTAGGCTGTTGGGTAGCTCTGAGTGTGCATGTGGTCATTCCTTCTCCATGTAAACCTGGTCACTTGACAACTTTGAGATGCTCTCTATGCATGACTGGATTGGGCTTTTCTTAACCATACATTAAAAATTGAACATTGTATCCACAAAATACCTGGTTATTGCATGTTGGATTCCCATGTATTCCCTGCCCACCCACCAAGAGCATCTTAAACAAGACATCTGATCTCATTTAGGAAACTTGGAGCTGTTACCTCATTACTACTTGAATAGAAAGTTTAAGAGATTACTTTGAGCTCTGTGCTGCCAAACTTGTGTCAGCAAATTAAATCCCCTCTGTTTTATATGCCCTGCCCATCAAAACAAGCTACTTTAACTTTTTATTCTGTGTTACAAGGTGGGTTTCCTTTGCTTTTAATTTTGCTGAATATACCTATACATATGTAAGTTATTAAAATGGATTTTTCTCTTTATTTCAGGATTAGATATTGATGGCTTATACAGAGTTAGTGGCAATCTTGCAGTGATACAGAAGCTGAGATTTGCAGTCAATCATGGTAAGCTTCCTCTAGTTACATTACAGTGGCATATATTTTCAGATTGCTGAAGTCCATAGAAAGCTAAGGAAAAAGATTTCTCTCTAACTGTAGTGTATCAAGAGAAATGACTGTCATCATCAAAGTAAAATTACTTCAGAATTACAGAACTGACTGTGTAGCATACCTTACTTGAAAAACCTGATATTCTGGAGGTTTAGTATCATGCAGACCATAGAGGCATTGCCAGAACAGAATTTTAAAAAAAGATAGTAATAGAATTTGAGGAATAACAAACAAAATAACTCAACACCTTATGGAAAAACAGGAAGCATGTTAAGCTTTCACTAGCATTAAAATTGTAAGTTAATGGTTTTTTAGTGAGATTTGCTACTGCCTTTTAGTGGGGGGAGGGCTTAGCCCCTCTTCACTGTACTCTGTGTATAAAACCTTTTCTTCTGGCAGTATCTTAGTGTGTAGCCCATCCAGAATCTGACCTTTCATTTCATGATTGAAAGGATTAACAGTAAATTTTGTGTTATATCAGCAGCTCCTGTTCCCTTCTGGAAAGTGCCCTAGGAGCAGGGGAACTGTATGTAGTGCAGTCGGCAGAGTTTAGCCTACTGCTAAAGCTGGTGCAGCTCTGTATCCCAGAATGGGATGTGGAACGTGCTGAAGTAGAGCAAGTCTTCACTGCTTTGAAAGCAATAACTAAAGAAGAATAGTTGACTTAATTAAAAAAAAAAAGAGCTTTTATAGTTGAAGTATTATCATTAATTATTTTTTTTCTCTCTCAGATGAGAAGCTGGACTTGAATGACAGTAAATGGGAAGATATACATGTCATTACAGGAGCTCTAAAAATGTTCTTCAGAGAATTGCCAGAGCCACTATTCACTTACAACCACTTCAATGACTTTGTCAATGCAATTAGTAAGTCTGGAGAACTTGCATATGGTGTTGGGATAAGTCCTGTACAATTTAAAAAACGATTTTGGACATAAGAAGGGTGTTTTGGCTGTGAGCGGGGTGACTCTGCGGAGCTGCCGGTCCGTGTGCCGGGGCCGGCCGGGGGGTGGCAGTGTCCTCTCTTGGATAAGCGCTCAACCCACCTTTCCCTCCCAGCCTCTTGAATTTTCTGCTCAAGTTATAAACAAAAATACTGAACTTTTGTTTCTCAACCTCATCCTTTTACAGAGCAAGAACCAAGGCAGCGTGTCCCTGCTGTTAAAGATTTAATCAAACAGTTGCCAAAACCAAATCAGGACACAATGCAGGTACTCTTTAGACACCTGAAAAGGTAAGTAACAGATATTAGGAAAGGCTTTGTGTTGCTGATCTTTTCTTAAAGATAAAGAATCCAATTTAAAGTACCAAGTGACTGTTCTTACTGCATTTTTTTTTATACTGGACTTGATAAAAGCATGCATGAACTGTTTGGATATGAGCTTGCAGAACACCAGACGAGACAGTATGTTGCATAATTGTGATGTTTGCTGCCAAATCCTTTAGAGGGACTGTGAGAGGACTAAGAATGACATTTCAAAACAAAACTATTTTCATAGAGAGGGGAATTACGGCAGCTGTATGTCCTAATAACAAGACTGCTCATTAAATAAATACTCTGAATAGCCATTTGCTTTGGAATGTGTCTTTTTCTGTCATCTCGTCACCCTAACACTGATAAATCTCTTCTTGTGTATTGTTTTCTCTTCCAGAGTTGTAGAAAATGGAGAAAAGAACCGAATGACCTATCAAAGTATAGCAATAGTTTTTGGTCCAACCTTATTAAAACCAGAGAAAGAGACTGGTAATATAGCAGTCCACACAGTTTACCAGAATCAGATTGTAGAGTTAATTCTACTGGAATTGAATTCCATCTTTGGACGCTGACATTTTTCTTGGAGCAGAAACTGGAAGTGATGGGTTGGCAGCACTACTCCATCAGAAGGAAAACCTCTTGCTGTATATGATGTTTTATGTTTGTGGACCAAGCAGCAACTTGTTTTTTGCACTTTTGTGGAGGGGAGAAACAGGAGAAATGTTTGACCACTATAATGCAAATTAAAGACAACACTTCAGATTTCTTTGAAAAGTTCAATATAAAAAGTGAATTGAAAAGTTTATAGTTTATCTTTTTAAAATATCATTGGAAAAAAGTAATATAGGTTCATACACTGGAATTCATGGAGAGTAAAACTAATAATCTCAGACTGGATAATCTGGAATTTAATCTCAGAATTCTTCCATATGATGGGGAAAAGTGTTACCATTTTTCCCAGTATGGAAAAATTCAGTGAAGTTACATCTTAAGCTTGTTTATTACAACCTACTTAGATCTGTATGACACTTTTCCAAGGGGTTTCTGCATGCTGTGACTGTCATAGACTTGCACTAACAGTTTGGTGTAGTTATTCAAATCTAATTCTTCCCTTGATGTCTGCTGCCCTCTGTCATTCTTTTTCTCCTGTTTTTCTGTTGTTCGGGGTTTTTGATGTCTTTTTTTTTTTGGTGGGGCTTTTTATTTCTTTTTTTGATTATTTGTTTGTTTTGTTTTGTTTACTTCTTTCTTTCTTTCTTTCTTTCTTTTTTTTTTCCCCTAGCAGCCTCTCTGGAAGTTCTTTGCTGCTTCATAGAGCAGCACACTATTACACTATTTCGAACACTGAACTTGTAAGAATATCCAGCAATGGTTATTTGTCTTGGGGCATAATAGAAGTAATATTTAATAAACATGTTCATTTTTTCAGGGTATATCCTGAAGTTTGTGTTATACTGATCTAAAGCTAAAGTCCTGCGTGAATACCGACTGTAACACTGTATTGAGTTCTTGGTATAATGCTGTGGTAGTGGAAGTTCATTCTTGATGTAAATACAGGCTGTCCTTTTGATTCCTGTATATAAGTCAGCTCCTGTATAGTTTAAGAACACTTTAGTCACACATTTCTAATCATGGGTAGATTAGCTACAGTAGCATAATGTTTCCAGTGGATGTCTGGGTTTCAGCAGGGAAACAGGTTATGGGGAGGGAGGGAGATCTAACTGTGTGCACTTTTAGATGTTAATTACATTTGCGGGCAAATAACTGTAATGCAAATGGTACTGGAGAAATACTGAGTGTGCTTGCTAAATTGTTAATGCACTACAAGAAGAGCCTTTTAGGTTATTTAATATGTACAGAATTCATTAGAAAAATGTATTATGAATTCTAACATCTGCAGATAGTGAAAGTCATGTTTTGATAGGTGTTTGATGGAATCCACTATGCTAAATTTAAGATTTTCTTTTTACATTAATGTAGAATAATTTGTAAAATTGGTTTTGAAAGATTTTGTTACAGGGAGCATGGTCAGCTGAAGATTTTTTTAAATGTATTTTTCTAGACTAACTGCTGTATCTGACATATTTGTTATGTCTAACCTGAATAAAGAAAACCAGTAGTTCTTTTAGAGTTTACCATACCCACTTCAGACAACATGAGCCTCCTTTAAACAAGACCAGTGTATCTTACCCCTTAGCATGGATGGATACCACTTGTGACAAAGAGCTGTCACACTGGACTGAAATATGAATGCCTACTTTATAACCTGACAATTTTAGAAACTTCCCAGTCCCTTTCTTTAACAACTTGAATTCTAACATAAGGTTCAGAGAGGGCAGAAGTAATTTATGGATACGAATTTGCAGTCTTTAAAACACATCCCAGCTTGGAGCCCTCTGTACAGGAAAAGATATGTTGAGGAAGGGATTGTGTCAGGAGCCTTGGATCTGCTGTGTCCCTCTCACACACAGCCCTGGCTGCCAGCAGAGGGGATGTGTGGTGACACTCCGAGCTGTAACCAGGCTGATGGTACGAGAATTTCACGAGCATAGGGCTTGCATGAAAAGCTTTTGGAGATGAGCAAGAAGATTAGTAACCTTGTGGCTTTCTCAGTGTCTTCTTGTGGTAACGGTGAAGTCTTGTGGTTTGTTGCAAAGCAACTGGGTGAGGACTGTGAAAGCCCTGTCTCAGAGGTGTGTTGTCAGCCTCCCTCTGGGCTGTCACACTGAGCAGTGCTGAGCCTGTGCCCTAACCTACTAGAAAATACCGACTGAGGTGGAATCTGTGGCTGTACATTATTCAAACCCTGCCTTTGGCTGTAAAGAAAGAATTCCTGCTGCTACATGAGAGGGCTTGTTCACCGGTCACCTCTTGTTGCGAGTGTCACCTTTTTCAAAGGAAGAATGCCTTTTTAAAGCAATTTGATTGTGATGATATCACACGTTTCCTTGTATTCCCCAAAAATAAAGCATTTTGTTATTACAATATCTAGCATGGTTTTGTCCAATGAAGTTGTCTTAATATTCCAATTTTTGCTCTGGGAAGGGGAGAGGATCCTTAATTGAAGGAAGTGTAGGCACACACTTGAGACATTTAGGAAGAGGAGGAAGTCCAAGCTGATGGTACATTTGTTGTGACCAACGTGAAACTGTGTGGGTCACCACATTGAATTTCTTCCCTGCTTGAAAGATCTTGTCTTGTCCCTGCAGTTAGCTTTCTTTGAAGTAAGCAAAATGAGGGATCTGCACAAACACATCAGGGGATAGGATAGCTATGTGTATCAGATGAAACAGTTAATTTTTTATATTCCTCAGTTCAGACTCTATATTGGATTTGGTTCTGGTTTGAAGTCAATTTAAAGCCTGAATATAAATTTTTTGGGGCCATAACCCCTCAAAGGATTCTGGAAGTCCAACATTATGTATTGATGTATTGGTGCCAGGTGAGATTTTTGTTCCAGCACTAGAGCTGTGTTCAGCTACAGAGCAGTAGTACCAACCAACTTTCAACCATGCTCGATCTGTACTGGTTAGAGTTTTCTTCACTTTGAAGCTGGAGAGAAGTGGACACAAAAAGACAAGGCAAATATGTAGCCACTTCAAGTAAACTAATTTTTTAAGTCTGAGTTGCATGCAGGAAGCTTTATTTACTTGCAAGTGGATAGGTCATGCTTACTGTCCAGGCTCAGGAAAGCCTCCCTCTATTCACAGAAATCCACGATAAATTCCTTTTGTACTCACTGTATCCTGGCAAGCAAATGCCTTGCAGCATGAGAGAGAAGGGAATTTATAGGTAACACAGTATCAGTTTATTCCTAGGCTGAGCCCTAACTTTTTTCCCCATTAAAGGCAACAGCTTTATTTAGCCCTAAAGTAGTGATATTTTCAGAATCAATTGGTTAATTCATAAGCCATAACATAACCCAGGCACAGTAGGGCATTCTGCCGGGCCCAGGGGGAGGGACAGCATGTCTGATGAGGCTGCCTGCAGCCGCTGGGGAGAGGAGAGCTCCTCTGAAGAATCTTAATTAGCCTCCACAATTGTGAAGTTTTGTGGGCAAGCAGCTGGTAGGACTGGATCAGGCCTTTACAAAAGTAGCCCTATGTGAATGTGGGGCTTAAATGAACATTCCCCCCCTCTCCAGCTCCCCCAGCATTCTTGTAAACAGAGCACTTGTAAAACAAGCTCACACTGTGTAACAAACCAACATGAAAGACATTCAGAGGCGACTTGGCCTCTCAGTCCATTTTATTGCCTTGAGAATTAAATGGCAGCTCTAATATTAGTTTCCTACAACTTCCCCAAACAGATTCTAGTTTCTTAAGGTAGTCAGCTGCTACTTTAAAAAAAAATAAAAGAAATCAGTGTTGTGTTCGGCAGACTCAGAACTCAAAGTGGAACAGGCCAATAGAGTGTTGTTTTATTTCTCATAGAATCTCGTTTTACAGCTTATTACACTAACATATAGTGGGCTGGGGAAGGGGAGAGAGATCCTGAGTGTGGGAATAAGTAAATGCAGAACACTGAAGGCAACAGACAAAGCAGGTGATGGATAGCAAGATAGCAAAGAAACATTCACTCAGAACTGCAGGAATCCAGGTCAGAGACCTGGGAGAGAGCCAGGCTGCCAAGAGTGTGGGCTGGAGTTGCTTTTTATTTTCTGTTTTCTTCCTTTGCACATCTTACAATACAGATGAGGGCCCAGCTATGTTTTTTAAGGGTAATTTTCTCTGCAAACAGGTGGAATTAAGTAACATTGCAAAGCAGCAGTACCTGCCTTTCTCCATCTTTTCTGGAGTGGCTTCTATGTGTCAGCTCCTCAAGGATGCACTTGTGTCTAACTTCCCTGGACACAAGCACCTGAGTGCTAACGGGGGTCAAGAGTTATGTCTCTTCAACCAGCATCTGTGCAATACAAAAGTAAACTTGTTCTCAGTTTGGCAGTGTTGTTCTGGTGACATTGAGGGCCCCATCCAAGATCCAACCCTTGTTGCACCAGATCCTGAGAAATGCAGGTGGTTCTGTCTGGTGTAACCTCAGCATGCCAGAAGAAACAAATACATGAAGCTCAGAAGTGGGAGTATGCCAAAAAATAAAGCTCCAAACTAAATTATCTTCACAACTAGTTTAGATCTGTATGCACAGTACAAATCTGCTCAGAATAGCTTGTTAATTCAGTGTGAAAGAAACAGCTGTCCTCTAAAACATTAAGTACTGTAATTAAAAGCTGTCATTTCTTATATCAGGAGTTGGAAAATACATCTTAAACATTGGTCAGCCTATCTAGTTCATCAAGTGCTGCAGCCAAATTACTGGAATCAAAGCACTGGCAGTGTTTCCTGGCCACTGATGTGCCAGAGCTCTCTGCTCTTATGAAGAGGATGATGCTGAGCTGATGGTGGCTTGATGGCTTCCTGCCTACAAGTGTCCAGCTAGTTATTTTTTCCAGTAAAGGAGGTGACTAAGCTAGAAACAGAACTGAATAATCACCTCTTTACAAGAAAACCTCTATTATCAGCCTGGCCTGGGCGGTGCTTGGGCTGCAGGGGCTTGACCTGCACACTGCTGTGCCCAAGCTCACGTGCCTGCTGCAGGGATGTTCTCCCCCTGCACTGAGTGACTGAGTGCATCTTCTGTGGGTGTTGGTCTTGCCAAAGCCTCTGCCAACACACATGTGTGAGCTTCTCAACTTCATATCTGTCTTCTGTGAGGAAAAACTGAGACATGGTTGTGCAAAAGGTAATGCCTCTCCTCTGGCAGGCTGAAGAATGCCACTGTATTTCCCACTGTGACAAAGCTGTTTCAGAGCTGAAATGCTGTTCACACTGATACACTAGTCCTGCTCTAATTCAGCTCAGACCTTTTGCTTCCTTATTTGTACAACAGTCTGGAGCCCTGGAATGTGCTGTGCTCTGCCCAGAGCGCTGCTTCCCTGGCGCAGGCTGAGGCACGGGCCACTCAGCCATAGCCACTTCATCACAAAGCAGACATCAGTGTAAAACCATGGACTAGAGAACTAGAAAAATGTTCCTTTCCAGGTAATAGTTCCAGCAGGCTGTGTGCTGCCGTGTCACAGAGTGCTTCTTCTCCTCCATACTGCAGAAATGTACATAAGCTGAGCCATCAGGTATTACACTTGGCACAGGACTGAAGGAAAGCAATGTGTTTCCATGCAACCTTTGAATCCCTGTCTGCATCGCTTGTGCAGGCTGAGCTGTGAGCCAGCTTCCAAGAGGACAGCACAATCTTCAGGTTTGCATTAAAACACTGCAGCTGTAGGCCAGGATCATGCTTGTTACTTTCTTTTGCCTGAGCTTCCAAGCCTATGCCATTCAAATGCATGAAAATGAATAACTTTCTGTCCCCCTTTCCTATTTATGGAGTACAGCAGCTCTGTGCAGCCAAGAGCTCAGGGCCCTCAGGTACAGCTTCTTACTCTGTATATACACAATTTAGTTAAGAAGGGGAGAAGACAGTTTATTATAAACATTGAACAGTGGGCAGCATCATTAGCTTTTAAATATCATAACTAACTCCCCAGGTGGTTGTTCTAACGTGTTCTGGGCTTTCTTTGCATCCCTGAGATTAAAAGAAAGCCTGAGAAGAAAGCACGTGAGGGCACGATGCAGCACAATGAATTATTGAATGCTGCTGCTGGTGGCACAACAAATTCCATGGTGCCAGCATCAGTCTCAGATGGCAGAAGTGCTGTCCATATCATACCAGGCAGAAGTGGGGACTAGAGCCTTTCCTTCCTTCCTGCTGCCTTTCTCATTTGCTAGGTTGTGATCTGAGGCTCATGGCACGTTGCAGGCCAGACATCATCACTGTAGCTGTCCTCTTGGGTTTTGGAGAATCTATGAATGGAATTGGCAGTAGCCTCCCATTTAGCCATGGGCTTCCTTGTTCCTACTTGGCCATTCATGGTCTAGCAAAAGAAAGCACTTCTTCTGGCCAAAGGCTTCCTTCCCATTTTTGTCATAAAGGAACACTGCTCGGCTGAGCAAACCTGTCCCATCACCCATGGCAGCACTCACATCCCTGCTGGTGTGCAAATCACTCTGCTTGACATCTGTAGGGACATATCCTTGGGAGGAGCAAAAGCTCACATTAACAGCTGATATATCAAAGTGCTCCAAAATGTACAAATCTACTCAGAAGTGTTGGCAAAGAGAACTGGCATTGATTATCAGGGAGGAAAGTGAAAACCATCATGGGCAGCTGCACTGGGTCTGGGCAGAGGAGTTGTTTACTCTGACTCCTTTCCAGAACAGCAAGTTTAGGTTATGTCAACACTCAGGTAGGTAACTGAAACTCTTGCTGTCCTTGTGAACAAGAGTTTTTCTGAAGTGCGAGGGACCAGAATACTGGCAGTAAGTGCTGCTCCCTGGGCTCGGCCATGTGAAAGGGCGAGGGAGCCTGAATCAGCACTGGCAAACTGCCTCCCTTGCTGTCACCAGGGCACTGCAAAGGGACTACACTGACTCACAAAACCAGACTTTGGACAGGGAAGAAGAAGAATGGCTTTCAGGAACTGTCACCAAAGCAGCAGCCCTGGCACACCCTGCTGTTGTCTCCCTAGAATGCCTCGCAAACATCCTGGACAGGGCCAGGGCCACAAAATGGGGAAGACCCTGGGGTTCCCCTTCCCTCCTCTTGTCAGCACCCTCCCCTCTGTGTCTCCCACAGTGGTAACCATGAGAGCTGCCACGCTGTCCTGCCCTGCCCTGTAGCTTCCATGAGTCAGGTCATCTGGGCAAGAGCTGCCCCACCAGCTGTGCACTGGACAGACAAGGAAAAGTTGGAATCACCTTTCTGCTCATGGCATGAAATTCAACATTGAAGGACTGTGCTGTTAGCTACCTTGTGGCAGCTAGAAGAGGTTTTGGACACAGAAAGACCAAACACATCTAGCTTGATTATTATTTTGAAGACAAAGCTTGTTGTGACAATGAACTATTTAACTTTGTAATGGGTTTCAGCATCTTGTAATTATGTACAAAAAAAATTAAGGCTCTGAACATTCAGAACCAAGATTAAAATAAAAATAAGGTACTAGCACATTTGGCTTAGTCTAGCAGATTTGGCTGACAAATTAAAAGAACGAACAGAGGTGCTATTTATTACTATTTTACGTGAGCTGGTGATCAACACTACACCTGCAACACCAGGAAGAGCATGAAAAAGCTGAACTTCCTGTTATTTACTGGAACCCATGAAAAACCTTTAATTCAACCCCTGTAAAGCTGTTCAGTGGTAGTTTGGGGTCTAGTAATGATTTCCCCACAGTGCATTGCTGTGTAGAAGATATGGCCAATCCCCTTCCTGACAGAAATTCAAGGTCTGCAAAGCAGAGCCTCCATTTCCCTTTTTATTCACACAAAGTGGTCCCCAAACAAGTCACCAAGTCCTGGGTGAAGTTGAAAGAGCTGGAAATTATAACTCAGGGCAGAGCAGATGGTGCAGTCAAAGTGAGTGAGCTACTGCTCCTTTGATCCCACCATCTGGGACCCCTCCCACCAGCCCTGCAAACAAACCCTGGGCAAAGTTGTTCCCCGCCCCAAAAGCTCTGCTCCCCACCAAGCTGCCCAGCATCTCACAGTCTTGCACAAGCACTTTTTATAATTAAAGCACTGAAAAGAGAGGGAAGACATAATTAGGAGGACTCTGGTTCTCTTTTTGCAACCTTAACCCTGTTCCTGCTCAATCTGGTAGAACAGCGCCGTCACCTTCCCCCAGTATAATGAACTTGACTCTGTCAGACTCTTTCTAGGGAGATGAAATATCTAACAAATTCTGGCCCCTGTTACCCATTAAGCACAAATTGCTTCAGAATTTCCTTTTTCTGATCACATTGGTCATCCTTGGTCCTGGTCATTATCCTCATTACGTCTCCTTTGCAGATCACACTTAAAAATGCTACCAGGCTGCAGAAAATTCCCTCTTCTCATCCTGCTTCTGGAGTCAGACACTGGATGCAGCTCCCCGTGGGCAGGAGGGCCCCAGGTCCAGGCACAACAAGCAGGGCAAAGTTCTGGGTTGGCCCTTACCACGATGGGCACAAGCAGGAGGCACAGCCTGGGCCAGGGTGGGCTGGATCCTCTGACTGAAGAGTGCCCTGGAGAGGACAGGCAATGCTAACAAGCACAGGAGCAAGTGGTTATTCCAGGAAAATTTCCAGGCCAAGTTCTCTCCTTGCATGAGACCTCACACTCCTTTCCTGTTTATTTTATTGTCCAGTGGTTGGCTACCAGTAGAATGAAGGTCACAGCTCAGTTTGTTAAAAATACCCACCCAATTATCTCTTGGATCATATTTATCCTTTATTTTCCTGGTTGTAAGTAGTCCTGGAAGGCACAGGACCACTCACCTCAATGAAGGCAGCCAGTCTAGGAATATGGTGTTTTATGGTCGCCTGTTTTCTCCCAGAAAATGCCATGTGAGGGATCTGATCTCCCTTTCAAAGAGGTCTCATAATCTTCCCTTTGAGAGTTCTGCGAGGTCTCTGGCACAGAGCAATCTGTTCACAGCATAATTATTCTCTGCTAAGGCCTCAGAGACCATGAGGCTCCTGACATTTTTCACTGCCTGGAGAGGGGTAATTTTTCATTGCTTTCCTGAGGACTCTTGTACTTTGCAACAGTAATGGAGCATCCAGCTACACTGAGCTGCAGCCTACAGTTTATTTTTATCTCTTGATGGGCATAAGCTGAAGGACTTCCAGCTAAGATCAGGAAAATGGGGAGGTATAAGCAAAGCTAGTAAGTATGGAGAAGAAGCCCCTAGCAAACCACAGATTCTATCACGGTGCATGAAACATGTTTTTGAAATTGTATGATAACAAGATATGCTTTACTAAATACTAAGTAAAAAGTAACAGGAGCAACTGGATCTTGAGTTACATTAAAAGAAATAAACTCTGAAATACAATCAGCAGTATCATACATGCTTCTAACTTCATCTGGCCCCAGCTACAAATCCAGAAGCCAGATCCAGCTGCAGCTGGTATGGGACTGTGTCAGCTAAGTTACTGGTTGGGAAAGACATCACTTCATCTCCGGGATACATACTAAGGAAAAAAAAAGCCCAGAAACTGTACTTTGGCAGGATCTGCACATCTCCAGCTAGTTATTGCACTTTTTTTACTTAGACTGTTTAAAAGAAAGTAACTGTAACAGAAGCCACTCTGGCAAGCAGCTGGTAAAACAACAACAACAACAACAACAACAACAACAACAACAACAAACCCCAAAACAGAGGACTGAAATTATAGCTCCTATTTGAAGGGCCATTGCATGAAAGAAGTGTTTTCAAATACTTCTGAAATCTAATATCTAACTTAACAAAACAGATAGCCAGCTATCTGCAAGCCTGAAACATAAAAACATCTGAGTTTTGCCAAACCTTTCCAGTGATTTTCAGAAGAGTATTTTAATTTCAAGCTCTAAAAGGGGAATTATTTTTGAAAATGTAAAGCAAAAATCAAACTCTCTTTTAATTTATTTTTCTGGTAGCATTCCCACTGCTGCTGCTGAAGGGCAGCAGGCTGGGCTGCCTGCTCAGCCTTACAAAGAGTTAGGGAGAGGGAGGAGGTACAAACAGGGCTGAGGACACTGCCCTGGGCAGGGCAAATCCCTGCTCCCAAGACAATTGAAAGCTTTCGTGCCCTGCAATTCCTTTTCTCTTGTATTAGACAATCTGCACTTAGGTGACAGAGTAAAAGTCAGTCAAATTTTTTTGGCACAGTCTAGGGCAAAAATTAGGTTGATGCTCTTTGCTCCAGACAGGGTGGTTTTTTTCTTTTCTTTTCTATTCTTTTTAAACCCAACCCTAAAATTCAAATTAGGCTCCAGCTCAAAGCCTTTGCCACTAGGGCATGAATGCTAAATAGCCTGTTCCCAGTCCAATCTGTTCACTGCTTGGCTAATGATTATTCTCCATAGAAACCTCACCAGAGTCAGTTATTATTCTCTCCTCATGCACTTGTATCTCTCTTATATTTATATAAGATTAAGTAGCCCTGTTAAGTTTTTACCTCTCTGATTGGAGCTTATTTTAACCTCAATTAAGCCATCAGCCCGGGTTTCTGAAGGCAGAGCAATAGCAGAGCCATTATCATTCTCTCCACCTTTTGTATGAAAATGATGCTGAGGATAGGTTGCTTTGGGGATTGCTCCGTGGCAGGTAACCAACGCTGAGAATCGGGAGGATAAATGGTGCCAGACTCCCAGAGGTGCCGTGGCACTGTGTAATTATTGTTCCAGACAGCTGAAAGCAGCAGGGTTTCTGGTTCCCCTGCTTAGTTTCAGTCTGCCATGATTGCTGGCACAGAAAGATGCTGATTGTAAGTAAACATCAATTATGGCCTGCTACCCCACTGCTAACATCTCTGGGCTTGCAAGAAACAGAAGCACGGTGCTGTGCTTGGCTCCTACTACCAAAAAAATCCACCTATATGGATTTCAGCTTCCAGATTTTTGTCTTGCTTGGACAAGGGACATTGCTCCTAAATTCCATCCTCATGAATAACGTGAGTTACGGTGCTCCTTGTATCACTTCTTATGTGCTGTACTTCAATGCTGTTGCTAATATAATTACTAAAGTACTTACTCTTTGAAGAAGGCATACTCAGGTGATGCAGCAAGCAATTCTGTTATCTGCTCTGGAGCAGAGGAAGCATTTTAGAGTCTTTAAAAGAAAAGGGAAAAAGCAACTAACCAACAAGGCAAATACAACTTATCAATCATCCTGTATGCCAAGGTAATTTTTTTTCAGATGATGTGTTTTTTTAAATGTCAGCCTATTCCTTACCTTTTTTTTTTTTTTTTTGTGGCTTTGAGATTTCTTTCTTTCTTTGCTAAAGGAGGCTTAAAAATGCAGAGCCCCGAGTGTGGCAGATGACAAGCCCTGCTCCTCGGGTTGTGTGGACAGTTACAAAGCGATTTCCGTGGCACTCGAAACGCAGCCTCCGACGCTGATGGAATTTCGCTGTGCTGTGATTGCACCGCACTGCAGTGAAATGGGTTCAATTTGATTATCTGGCTATTCCATTTCGCCTATATTTACAACCTGCCTGACCTCAGGGGGAAGGGGAGGACAGGCAGCCAGTCATGCTGGAGACATTTCAAAAGGTCAAAGCAATACAGCGTTTGCCACTATAATTCACAGGCTCTACAATTTGGAGATAGTGCTCTCACGACAAAAATTGGCAGAGGAACATAGTTAATGTGAAATATTTATCTATTCCCAGAGCAAACACAGAAAGTAGAGACTGTGTTAAAAATTCTTCCTTTTCTCCTTTTGGCACATGATGATCTATAAGTGCTTAAAAGCAGTGTGCATACAATACTTTATTTTTTAGAAGTTGCCCTTGGCTGGTGCCAAAAGGTTTTTGTTGGACTGGATACCTTGTTCACAGCCTTGGTGCTGATGTTTACACATTTACAGCCCCACAGGGGTGATTTTGAGTGTGTTGTTGCTGCTGATGTTGCTCCCAGATGGGTGCTACCCTCTGTACCTCCACCATCTGTGCTCAGCACTGAGGCCTCAACCTCCCTCCGATGTTGTACCAGCAGCTTGGGGGTGGGTGAGTGCAGAAAGTCCTCTGCAAATCTTAGTTAAACTTCACATGCAGTCCTCCTGTCTTGAGGTACAGATTCATTAAGGTCGTAAACAGCCGCCACTCATCCCAACTGGTTAACCAATAAAATGGTGTGTTGACTCCAAAGCACTATTTAAAAATTCTTGTATACCTCATAGGCCCCAATAGTCAGAAAGTAAGAAAAGAATCTTCATGCTCACAAAGTGTGTGCAGCTGCCCATTTCTGAGATTTCCAACCCTCCCAAGCCATGACCCCAAGTCCAGTTGGTCGTGCAGTCTGGATCTACATTTTGCACCTCTAACTTCTGTGTTTTTAAACACTGTTTGTTCCTAAATCTTCTCCAAAGTTAGGCCTTCTCATACTGGGGACAGAGGTGCTGTGAGTTCTATTAGTTTTATTTTAAAAACGGGACTGTGTTTTTTTTTTTTGGGTTTTTTTTTTGGATTTTTTTGGTTTTTTTTTTTAATGAAAACTTTGTATGACATTACCTGAGAGGTGCTGTCTATCATATTACTTCTTATTGGATTAATATATGAGAGTAGAGTCTGAGAGGCAGCTGTAGGACCCACTTCTTAGCATCTTTCATCTTTGCAGGAAAGATATTTGAAAGGTAGCCTAAGAGTGCAGAGCAGCTTGAAATAAGGCACAGCCTCAGCTCTGTGAGTCAGCACAGATCAGCACTGTGAAGTGGTGCACACAGGGAAGCATCTCAGTTAGATGCTGCATCACATCTCAAAAGGATCCCTTGAGGTTCACGCTGCCTCTCTCTGCAGCTGCCATGAGCTCTTGGTCCTCTTCTTAATCCCAGAAGTCCCTAACAGAGACCCTAACAGAGATCTCTGGTGACACCCAGACCCTGCACAGAACCAAGCAGAGGAATTTTCTGTCTGGGACAGGGACAAGCACTGGCTTCACTAGTGTTGATCAGACCCTTTCAGGCAGAAAATATTTCATCAGTGTGTTTCCCTCTGCTCCATCAGCACCACATCACCATCTTCCACCAGTCCCCACATGAGAGGGGAAGAAGAGGTAATGAGAACTATGTGCTGTTGGATATGATAATAAAGTGAGAAAGGAAGAAAAAGGAGTGTGCCAGAGGCACAGACCATGCTTATGAAGTATGTTCAGTTCTCACCCACAGAGCATGTCCTCTGCAACCCAGCTCACCCTCACAGAGGAGGAATCCAGCTTGGACCAAAGAGCAGCTCTGGTTAGAAGGTGGTTGAAAGCAGCTTCTGCTTACACACAAGACTTTAAAAGAAGCTTTGCACTAGAAGAAGTAAATGCTGCTTTAAGGTCACAGTACCTGGCACTAGCTGTGACTTTCCATGACCTAGGAGCAGGACATGATTAGGCAAAGTACTTTGGGGTGTCTCATCCCAGCTCAACCACTGGCACACTTTTGAGGTTTTCTCCTACATTGTAAAGGCTGCAATTTGCCTTTACCTCTAGATCCTTTTAATAATTCTCTCTTTTCTCTATCTCATTCCATTTATTTTTCCCCACCTTGCATTTTATGTTTCCCATCATTCAGCAAGAATCACTCACCTCTCTCCACCCCCTTCCCAAGGCATTTCAGCATTTATAAATTATGAATACTGTAGGCAGTCCAAAATTCTTTAATACAAGACTATTTTCTGCTGGATTATCACATCAAGATAAAACCATCAAGGGCAGAAAAGTTTGACAAGGTTTGCTGTGTGGGATTTCTTCTTTGGTTTGTAATGTTTGAGAGGCACTGCCACAAAACCTGCTCAGGAAACCTCAGAAGGAGCTCAGGGGAAGACCCTGAGGTGACAGACCTTCACTGGGGAGCATTAGCATATCTATTGTTCTAGGCAGAAATTCAGAAACTTGCTGAGAGATCTTATGTTAGTGATGGGATTTTGTCATTTCCATGCAGCTTGACCAAATATGGCCAATTTTTGAGTCTGTGAAAACTTTCAGACTGCACATGGGCAATAAATTCCAGCTGGAATTTGCCAGCTAAAATATCTTTGCACTGAACATGTACCCACTGAGGGGCTGTGAGATGCCAGATGAGCTTTCCACACCTCCCGTTGTGGGGCACAAACACTGGGGGGCAAAGGATCAAATTAAGTTACTTCAGAAACCTTAATTTTAGAGGTCCCTTTAATTCATTTCTTGGCTCAATTACCCTACTTGGAGCTGTGCAGACAAAGATGAAGATTCCCACTGTAACAGAGCCATTGGCGAAATTAATATTTGCTGTATTTAAAGTAAGCAAAACAAAGCTTTTACAACAAACATGTTCATATAACCAAAAATGTCAAAGGTATGTCTTTATTGTTTGCCAAAAGAATTGTTTAATTATTTATTACTCTTCACTGCATTGCCAAGATTTACACACTAGTTCAAATAACAGAGTTGCTCAAAAGAGCAAGATGATGTCTTTACAGAAAAAGCTTGTGCAATTGGCAGAAGCTCATCTTGGCTGGGCTCTGTCATGCATTTTCTGTAAGATTACATTACCAGGACACAGGCTAGGAAGGAAAAAACCCATCAGGCTAAAGCTCAGCATGGGGAATGCTGAGAAGGGTGAGAGACAGCATCTGCAGGAGTTTCTCCCCTTGAGCCACCTGGAAAGCAGGCTCGGCAAAAGCCTTCGTTAAAGTGAAGCAAGTAGTAAAAATAACAAGGCAATAAAAAAATGAAAACAAGACAAAACTATCCACACCAACAAACAAATGCATCTCCAGGGCAGGATGAGAGAGCAACTCAGGGAAATTTTCTGCAGATAAGAGAACTTGGTAAAAAATCCCCAGCCTCTCTACCCTGAAACTCATGCACTGGTGATGGGAAGATGGAGGATTGCATGGACTGTGAGTGCAGCCACAGCTCACCATCTGGGGGAGGATGCTGTGGTGCTCTTAGAGACCATGGCTGCTAGAGAAACTGGCATGCAGCATGGGGTCAGAAGGTCCAAAACTCTGCCAAAGCCACTCCCTGAACTGGCAGGCACATGCACATTGAGTGGGGCCAGGGGAAGGTGGATGGTGGAGCCACAGTCTCCAGGTGGAAGGGAGCCATCCAGGCCAGGTGAAAGAATGCCCATGAGACACAGGGAGAAATGTCATTCAACTGAGGAAAAGTTGCTTATAGAAAGTCTACAAAGGAAAAAATAAACCCTGGTGCTTCTTGTTGGTGCTTCTTGTTAATAAAGCTCCTTTCTTATTTTTCTTTATTTAAGTCCAGCTGTGAGCAGAGACAAGGAAACCTCTAACCCTGCATAGATTCCTCCAGGCTAACAGCTCTCCAAACAACTACAGCTACACAGCCTTGACATTCCTGATCTTTTACAACAAACTGGGCTTTGAAACAAGATTTTCCATGTTTGCTTCTTCATGTTACAAAAATTAGAACGGAACAAAAATCTACAGGCTGCACCAAAACACACAGACCCAGAGGGACATTCCTGAGTGTCCGCCCTGTGTCTGACCCTGGTCTGGCACATGTAACTCCAGCTGCTCTGGAAATGCCAGCCATGTCAGTGGCCATGCTGAGTTTTCCTGCCAGGCTGGAACTCCAGCAGCAGGTTGCTGAAGAGCCACAGAAGAGCTACAGGAACTACAGAACTGCATTTGTGGTACAAATGGGCAGTCAGTGTCATCCATGGCTATCGGCTCTCTGGAGCTTTGCCCTGATGGGAGCAGTCAGAACCACAGTATCACTGTAGAGATAAGGTTGGAGGGGACTGCTGGAGGTGAGCCAGAGATGCCTAGAGGAGGCTGCCTAGGACTATGCCCAGATGGCTTTTAAATATCTCCAATGATGGGGACTTCACCACAGCCCTGGGCACTGTGCCAGTGTTCGGTCACCTTCACAGTGAAAAGGTGTTTCCTCACTTTCAGAGGAAGCCTTGCACTACCTAAAATGTTTTGAGCACTTAGGCTTTAGGTTCTTGTGAAGAAGCAGAAGGGAATAAAACCCACTCTGCCACTGCTGCTTTGGTGGCTGGCAGGCAATGAGTCTCCAGCCTCCTCCCTTCCTATCACAATTTTATTGACTACTGGAATAGTGGCTGTACCCATTGACAAAGCAAAAATGAACAGTCATGCCCAAATTGTTAACAGATGTTGGGAACATCTCAAAAAACACATGAAGCCCTAAACTGGTCTTTCACTGAGATTAATATTAAGATGTCATCCTGGCATGGTGCAGTTCACAGCAATCTGCCAAGACAAAGAAAGCCACTAAAAACGTTAAGACCGTGCAGTAAGTCCAAATAAGGGAAGAGAAAAATGGAAGTTTACCCTAAGCTATCTTTAGCTCACCTTACTATGTCTAGATGTGGCAGGCTGTCAGAGAACTCTCCAAGAGCCTTGGGAGCAGGTATGCAGCAGATCAAGTTTTTCAGCTCTCAGCTGGGCAAGAAGTCACTGGTGCTTGCAAACCGGAGCTCACTGGGAACCTCAGCAAAGCCTGGTTGGATTTTAAGCCTGTGTTTCTGATGTATTTAGGCATGGGTTGAATTTGCAAAAACCCCAGCACCACAAGTTTTATACAGAGAGCCATGGGACTTTTGTTACTCTCTTGCTGTCCCTGCCAGGTGTTTTGGAAGAGTCTGAAGAATGCCTCACTAAAGAGACCCTCACCACTTGTTAGCTGATTTACAAAAGAAAGTCAGTTAAGTATCAGCTTAAGGGCAATACAAAAACCATGAAAATTTGCACTGACTATGATTTGACACCACAAACTGCCTAGTACACATACACAAAACCCACACTTGGGAAGGAATATTTCATTGGGCAAGAGTAAGAATGTGTGTAATAGGGTTGTGGATTCAACGACTTCAAAAGAAAATGAATATGTCCAAAGAAAAGGGGTGTTCAAGGAACAATTTAGTTTTCTCCTACATTTTGGTGCCTTTTGAAACTATCTTAGTGCAAAAGAATTCTTTTCAGCCACAGGTTTTTAAAGAAAGGCTTTGAGAGGTTTTGCCTTAGAAATTAGTACTTATGATGCAGCAATAGAAGGAGATCATGATGGGCAAGAGCTGGTTACAAAGAAGGAAAAAGATAGAAGCCAAAGGGAGCTGGGAAAGGTCAATAAGCACAAGTGGAGCACAAAGCAGACTACAGCAATTACAGCATCATTCTGCTCTTATGCTAGTACTATAGTTTGTTGAAAATGTGGTGCTTTTCTGTTCCCTTCAGCATAAGCCACAAACTCGCAGGATTGCTGTGCCAAAAACCTTCAAGTCTACATGCTGTATATTTATATCATTAAAGAAGTAAAAGGCCACTTCATTCAGGGTATTTAAGCTGATATATTCAAGACCTAAACGTGCTCTGAGTAACAAGGCCTAGCAGAGTTATTCCGTAGTCTCCTGCTATGAAATTTCTCCAAAGCTTCTGGCTGACTTGCTACAGGTGCATACAGGCATAGCCAGAATATTCACTACAGCAAACTCATGTTCCTGCAAGTCTCCATATTTGCACACATCCCTGTGCTCCCCACTGTCCTCTGAGATCAAAGATACCACCATGTCCTGGTTCATAGTACAGCAGGAGCTGAAACTGGAAGTGACACGTTTAGAAAGCAGTCCTTTAGCACTAGCACAGGCACTGTGAGTTGCCACTTTCCTTGATGTTAAACAGGTGTTAAACAGTAGGCAATTTTATAAGTTTCTTTTAACTGGAAAGTGTCTGGAAAGCAATGAAAACCTCACAGAGAAGTTTTTGTGAAATGTCAAAGGGAAACATCTGTTACTTGAAAACCTAATAGGAGGGAAGCACTGCAGTAAGAACTTTCTCTTTGGCATGTTTTTCCCATGCTGGGAAGTGCTCCTCTGGGACTCTCACTCCTGCCTGCTGCAACACTGCTGGTTGAAGGTTTTGCCTGCAAGACCTGAAGAAACTAAAACTGCCTGAGGTTCAGGCAGGACCTGAGCCACCAGCGAGCCCATGGGGTGAGGCAGCTCAGCATTGCACAGCCTTCCTGGGAACACAAGGCCACACAACTTAGCACCATTTTGCCTTTAATTTGTTGTATATCCAGCAAAACTTGACTGTAAGCACCACTGCAGTTCATTAAATTATGTATTTTCCTTGGCAGGGAACAAAAGGTTATTTTAGGGTCTGTCACTTAACTGAAGTTTACTGAGGACATCAAGGAAGATTCCAAACACAGAGAATAACAGGTAGAAATTAATCAGGAGAACTTACAGTAAAGCCAGATCCAAGATATTCCTCCTCTCAGCACATGCTACTGACCACCACTCATAAGCCTCTGGGCAACTGAGACACAGCTTATCCTAAGGGATGAATTTGAGATGGCTCCTGAAAACCTGTTGCTTCTGTTTTAAGTGCAGCCCTGGCTGCATTGCTGGGGCTCAGGGAGGGAAAACGACAATTTTAGAGCATCATGCAGCTGGTGTTTCAGCCTCCCCCAACATCCTCTGCTGCCCCAACCCCAGGCACAAAGATGCTGTCTGTCACAAAGATCCCCAGTTTGTCACAACCTCAGAAACTCTTGAAAAGAGCAGTCTGACTGGTGATCCAATGGGTCCTAGGAGAGAGAAAAGGGGTTGCTTTGCTATTTAGACCTAAGGGTTGAGCTACATACTGAGTCTGGTGTATACCTCAATATTATTTATGGTGTATACCTCAATATTATTTATGTACAAACTCAGGAGATCTGAATTAGATCAAGGCAAGCAAGACAAGCTATACTCAGTCAGATCTTCATTTCTCCAGTCGTTTCTTTATTTTTCAACTCAGTCTGAGGGTAGCAAGGCCTGGTATCCTCTCACATCAGGTGAGAGTTAGCAGGAAGAACTGCAAATTTTTTCTTTCTATCCTGTGAACAGGTGATGACCAAAGCAGTAAACAAATCCAGTCTTGGAAGACACCTGTTAACTCTGTTCAGCTTAGGGCAAACTCTCAGAGCCAAAGAAAGTGGTTGTTCACTGTTGTGCTGTCAGCTTTTAACTGTCTGGTATGACTGTTTTGGGTAGAAAAAAGAGCTTCTGCTCCATTCCTCTGCTGTACTTGGCTCCTGCATGCACCGGTTTATTGGATTAAAACATACAGATAAGGGGGTAAACTAGCCAACAAACAGGCATGGAGCTCCCCTAGGCTGGGGCAGAGGGTGGTGCAGTGCAGGCTGCCAGCACAGCACCCACTCCTGGGAGCTTCACTCCTCCCTGGGTGCCTCTGTTGGGGCACCAACCATGGGCAACCCCAGGGCACACACCTGGGTGAGAAGTCACATCCAAGTTCTCTTGTCCTGGACTCTTCTTCTGGGTCTGTGTGGGTCCAATTGTTCTGTGTCTGCACCTGGCTAGAGATCTCCTGGCTTAATTTTAGACCCTGTCCAAGTACTTGCAATGTCTGTCCTGGAAAAAGCCTCAGGTGACCTCAGGGCCCATGACACAAAGCCCTATATACAGAACATGCAGGCATTCATTAGTCACAGGCTTTCATGGTCCTATTTAGCCAAAACAGAATTATTGGCACAGGATGGAATAAATGTAGGAGGCAAGCCTTTACCAGGCACCCCTGCACTAATTTCCATGGGCACAAAGGCCATGTGCTGGTGTGCAGCCTGCTGGCAGCATTGACCCACTAGCTGACGCTGGTTTTTGCAACCCTCCAACCTTTAAACAACAAGAAAAGCAAAACATCCCAACCAAAAATACCCCTTGATTTTGGGGGACAGAGGAAAAGTGACCTGTGCACATATAAGCACTTTCTTGCTCAAGCAGGGGCTCAGCCAGGTATGCTGCTTTTCCTCTGAGTAATCTCCAGGGACACCACGCTTGAGTTGTGCCAGCTCTTTGCACAGGCTGTTTGCTGCTGTGTTATATCCCCACGGTATTTGCCATAAGCCAGGCTCCTAAAAGGCTTAGTGTGAAGTCCCTTACAGGAAAGCTATTTGGCATTCATCTGCTGCTCAGTTCCAAGGAAGGTTACCTCGGATAGGCTGCAAAATCATGATGTAAATACCTACAGCTTTACATTACAGAGCTAACTCAGCTCCTCCCACCTCAGAGCCTGCAGGAAAAAGGCAGCAAGTGCCTCCACAACCCTGCTTCAAAGGGCTCTGCCCTCCCTGGCAGTGGAAAGGCTGCTGTGTTCACAGAATCACCGAATATTCTGAGTTGGAGGGGACCACCAGGTCCAACCCTCAAGCAATAGCCCCTGCTGGGGCTGAACTTGTGATACACAGACATCAGCTCACAAGGCAGGCAGCATTCTTGAGCACAGAGGATTAACTTAATGAGTGACAAATTAAGAATAGCTGTCCCATCTTCATTATTATTCTAAAAAATTCAGAATGTTGCAGGAAATCTGACCCCTGTAACTGCCTTTTTCTCCAAGGCAGAAATCACATGAAATAAAAAGGCTCCAGTTTCTCACCCAAAGTCACGCTTTTAACCTCCTGCAAATACACAAAGATGATGAAAAATGGCCATATTTTATCTGCAAATGTTACATTGGGCTAACAGCCCAGGCTGAAACAGATGGGCATAGGTTCTAAAAGCAAATAATGTGTCCTGAAACACTATTTCAGCATGTGTTCCTTTTAGAAGTATGGCCTAAAGAGAAATTCTAGGTGCACTGATGGACAACTGCTTCACCTCTGAGCAAAGTCAAGGCTGTGCTTCCCAGAGCCACACCCTCTGCTGCACAGAGTAGAAAGCCCAGCCCATTCCTACCTGTGCTGTGCAAGCCACTTTCTCCAGCCTCTGCCCCTTTTGCCTCCTTTCAGTTGCCTTGATTTTGTGGACTGAAGCATTTGGACACTTACTGTAGGAGCCTTTTCCCTTACAGAAGCCCCAAGCCTTGAGTGAGGTCAAGGAGCTTTGTACGAATGGCTTAGCCTTCACTAATTAGGAGCCCTTTTTAAAAGTATATATTTTTTAGGCTATACTGACATCTGCAGGTGCACCATAATGGATTTTGGAAACTAGACATGCTATGGTTGAAGAATCAGCCTCCAGGTTTGCCATGGAAAGGATGAAGGGGGCGGAGGAGCAGGAACAGCTCCCACGAGAGGGTGCTGCCCACTGCAGTGGCCAAACCCTCGCTGGTGCTAAGAGCAGACTCACTCCTTGTTCATGGAATTGTTCTCAGGCCAGTAGATCACAGCAGGCCAACATTGCAAAGAACCTGCAAGGTGCAGCTCCTCAGAATTAGCAGAGAGCTGTATTTAGTGATATTTTGGCTGGTATTCAAACCTGTGTTGACCAATGTTGGCCTTTAAACAGTAGCCACAGAAACCTACATTTGGAAAAATGCAGGATATTTTAGATGAGAATGAGTGTGAAATGAACTTAGGACATTGTTACTTGAATGTATAAACATGCATTGAAATTTTATTCAGCCAGAGCATAATGTGCTTTGCAAATATTCTCAATTTTCTACAGTTCTGATCATAAAGTGAACAAGTGAACATCTCGTATGCTGGAGATATCACTGAAGCAAGATGTCACATGATCTGCAAAATCAAGTGGGGTTCAGAGTGCCTTGCCTTTAATGAAGTTTTAAACAAAAAAAATCCTTGAGAGATGCCACTTGAAATAGTTGAACAACAGGTGCCGAGACAGGTGGGAATTTGTGCCACCCAATGCATGCCTGCAAGTTGCAGAACTGAAAGAAATTGGCTGAAGCTTAACTACCCACGACATTGGTATATCATAACAGATTTGTAAAGATGAGTTTTTCTCAGATAGGTTCTTTCTGAAGTAAAGAATTAAACACACAGAATTATCCTCATTTACCTTCCAAAGATATTTCTGGCTTCTAAAAATATTCTGTTACCAATACAAGACTTTCTGTATTGAAAAGTATTTCAAGGCATGAGGATTTGGACAGCAATTGTGTTGCTTCCAGGTATTATTACACTATGAAAAAAGAATAAATAAATTAACAAGACAGAGACCTTTTTGTTTAAAGAGAGAAATTTCCAGTATCTAAGTTGTGATTTGTTTGTCTCACATCAAATTAAAACTTAGGCTCTTTGCCCACTGTTTAGAGGACCTCACCATATACCCAGGCCTGCCTGACCACAGGGAGGCCTGAAGCAGGGGCCTTCAGGGACACAGTTCCCACTTTATCCCTGCAAACTGTGCTTGTGCAATCTCAGGACCTGCACCTGTGAGCCCTCCAGACACCTTGTCACTCACGAGAGGGGCAGCAGGGACTGATCCTGGAAGCTGTTACTTTTTAAAATGAGATTGCCATGGTTTGGTACCAGGAATTAGGTGACATACAAATGAACATATTAAAGCAGAAGGAAACCTGGGATGAAGAAACTACTCTCTTATGTCAAAACCCAGGCTCTGCTCACTTTGGCTTTCCAGTTAATCCTGCTGAGGGTAAAGCAGATCCTGGAGCAGCTAAAGAGAAAGAAGTTGGACTGTGAGTGTGCTAATGTTAGAAAGCCTTTCCCCCTCCCAACCAAGACATTATATCTGAGTGCTGCTTCAGTGCTCCTGCAGGTGCAGAGCTGCATTTGTACCATTTCCAGGAGCTGATTGAGCTGTGGGTGCCTGGAGAAGGAGGTGAGGTGCCATATCCCCTGTGAGCTGGACAGGAAGGGGCTCAGGCACCTCCTCCTCTGCTGAGGTCTAAGTGTCCCAACCACAGCATACAAGAGACAAGTCAGCCAACACAGCTGCACTGCACAGTGCCTGAGAGTCACGTCCCTGAATCAGACTGAAGCCTTAGAGCAACTTTCAAAAAATTGCTGCAGAGCTTAAAAATGAGCCCAGCATGTGCTGGTGCAGAGTGCCAGCCAGCTATGGGTCAGGGGCCTGTGAGCATGAGAAGTGACCCTCTACTAACACCACACTCTCAGTACACATCTCTCAGGGCAAGATGCACAAAAAAGGTTTTTAAGACCTTATCTGCCAACTAGAAGTCATGGCCCTGAGTTATGTCCCAAAGCTCTCTGCACACCGCATGACTGCAGGAGTCAAGCACCTCTGAGTTTTCATCACACAAGGAGTGATGAAAACCAAGCTGCAGGGTAAGAAACAACCCTGCACAGCAATTAGGAAACACTCAGATCTGTCTTGTGCACTGGCCCATGTACCCAGAAAACATGGAGCTCCTACAGCAAGAGCAGTGGTTTATCTCTGTATGAGATTGACACCCTTGGAACTACAGAGCCTGTATCCCTCAGGCAGAGCTGTCTGCAGCCTGTTTGTAAATCCTGCAATGGCACATTGCCCAGTGAGGTAGGAGGCAGAGGTACAGCTCTCCCTGGCTGTGGTAACTTCAGGCATGTCCCTGCCAGCCCTAGGTGCTCTTGCAGGAAGGGTCTCAGCTGAGGGCAAGGTGGCTCTTCCAGTCCCTATAGCAGAAGCCGCTTCTTTTGCCTCACAATACAAGACAAGGCTGGAGAGTTGGAGCCTGAGTAGATCAAAGAAATACAAAACTCACTCAGCAAGTCAGGTTACAGCAGCTCTGAGGCAGATTGCACTGAGTGTGAGCTCCTCTCTTCCATCCATTTAACCATCACAAATTAAGTGCCTCAAATGGGGAAAAGCTGATTCTTCTGACTTGGCTGCACTGGGGAGAGAGGCTTTTAAACCTTCTATGGAGACAATAAAGGCTAAAACTGCTTAAATATCACCAAATCTTTACTGCCTTTGCTCAGTTTATACTGAGCATGTGGACAAAGATCTTGCCTTAAATGTGAGCTGTGGAGCAGCTCAACAGCCCACCAGGCACATCCCAGAATTCTTGGCAGCATGGAATCTCCCAGGAGTTCATCACTTAGCCACAATTTTGCCATGTGGTTGTTTGCATCCTTGTTCTCTAATTCAACAGTGCAACAAGCACAACCTCAAACCAAGCAGTGTCCACAGACCCACCATTTCCATGACAGTTGCATATCTGTGGAGAGAAAACAAACCTCCTGTCTCTTGGATTCCACAAGAAAAGCTCTGGGGTGGGTAAACTCTGCAGTAGTCATACATTGTGTGCAGCATGGCTGACAGCCACCAACATGAGGGAACCAAGAAACAGAGGAGAAGAGGAGAGGAGGTGCTGTGGATGCTCCACATCCCAGCAGTGGTGGAGACCTTGGGAAATGGTGCTCAGGAGGATACAAGTGCCAACTTCTTTCTTCTTAGTGCCAAAAGGGTTGTAGTACAAATCATCTAACAGACAGAAATATAAAAGCCATGGCACTAAAGGCCAGGGCAAACCTTTCTCTTCTTCTGTTATGAAGATTAGACATTTAATAAAACCAGGAGAATTGATTACATGCAAGACATGTTGAAGGCCCTGGGCTGAGGACCTGGCTCACTTGCTGACACGACACAGATTTAGTTCAGCGAAGAGGAACCTGAGGGCAGGAAAAATCCTCATTCAAACTCTACTTGGCAAAAGTGATGGAGAGAAAAGAAAGGAAAGAAACTGAGTCAGGAGCCAGAATGTACATTTTGGTTGTGTTTTGTGATGGTCTAAACCTGAAGTCTGATCTGAAACATCTGAAATGCAAGGAATTCAAATTCAGGTCCGAGTTCATAGCTGAATCCATTCCAAGCAAAACATAAAAGCACTGTCTACTGCTGTCTGAAGATTAAACACCTTTTTTCTGCCAAACTATCTATTACCTAGCACAATTATAAAGAAAAATTAAAAGGGTGTGTGGGGGGGAGTGGTATACATTTACTTGAGTTTTAAACAGATATTAAATAGTCTAGATATGAAAGTTCCACCTGTGGAGACATAAGACACTATCCCAGCTCTGCAACTGAGAGCTTTCCAATCTTTTAAAAAAACATTTTACACATTGTCAAAACAAACTACAGATAAACAAGCATACCACAGGTGAAAAATGTGACTGCAAGGGCTGTGATGACAGTTCTGTTTGCACAATACACTCATTCCAAAGTACTTGAGCATCTGTTACATATTTAGTTCTTTCCTGCTAAAGACAATAAAGCGAGTGAGCATCACTTACACCTAAGAGACCATATGTTTGTGAGATGCTAGGAGGTTCACTCAGCAGAGACAGAAATACATTCCCTTCAGGGGAGAGCAAAGCAGATCACTTTATTATAGTGACATTATTAATGCAAATCATATAAAATAATGTACACAGAATACAGCATCTGGACTAAATGCTTCCTCTTCCCTGCTGCCAAGACATTAAAAAAGAGTCTTGCTTTAGGTTTTGTGGACTGATAAAGTATAGAAATGAAAGTTAAGAGCAGCTGATTTCCTCTACCCTTTGTAATGAATCCACTTCCGAACTGTTAGAAGGTGACATTGGGCATGAAAAGGTGGCTTCCATGCAGGTTTCTCCTACTGAGGAGAACTTCCCAGATGCTCATCTTAAAGCCTCAGCTGAAGACAGGAAGAGAAGAAGTTGTTTTGATTTGAAAATTCTTGCTTATGATGTCCCCATTCCCAGAAACACAGCAATGGCTGCTTTTGCTTGCACAGTTTGAGGCAATTTTTCACCTTTCAAGGACAGCTGTGATTAACCTTTATTCAGAATTATGTACTGGGAGTACCATGTCCACTTTTGCACTGCCCAGAACAAGACAGACCTTGATATACTGAATTACGCCCAATAATTATGCCCAGGCTCCACCAAGATAGTTGGAGGCTGTTGCATGTGGACGAGGAGAGGCTGAGAGGGGCCTGCCCAGCCTGGAGAGGGATGGCTGTCAGGGCTCTTGCTGCTGTCTACAGCTACTGGGGGACAGGGAGGAAGGAGGAGGGAGCCAGATTGTTTTAAGAGGTGCACAGCAAAAGGCAATGAACACGATCTGGAACCTGGAAAATTCCACCTAGCTACTAAGTTGGATGTTGTCTGCTGTGAACAGAGTAAGATCTCCCAAGGTTACTTCTAAAATACATCATTCTGCAATGCTAAAACTGGAAGAACAATCCACCCTCTTCACACCTTACAGTTATACTAAGAAGACAGGAAAATCACCCCTGAAGGACATTTAGAGAGGACTGTGTTTCTTTGTGCATACTGAAGTACAGAAGTGCAAGTGCTGTGATGTGACCTTTCACTACAAGTATGTGTAGTGGTAAGAAAGGGGAAATTTTGTATGAGAAAAGCCAATGGATTTACCCCTTGAATGGGTTTTGTTTAAAACTAAAGCACTGGTATTCTAAGTAGTACTTACTGTGGGTTTTTTAACAATGTATTAAATGTTTGTTAGCAAGGAACTGAATGGTATTTCCTCATTGATGCAAACCGGAACTCCTGACACCTTCAGTCAATAACTGAGATCTGTGTATTGCTCTCTGGAAGGACAGAAGTGATGCTGATGTTTCAGGAAAGGGTTAAACAGAGATCCTCAGTAAAGGAGAGCTGAATGGTTACAGTAGGACTGGCAGTGAAAACGGGATTACACAGGCATGCAAGTAGGGAGGACAATTCCTACAGCTGAGCGCTCTCTCACTGCTTCCCTCTTACCAAATCAAGGCAATGTTATCCAAGACACCCCAGGTCCTTGCTGGGCAGGACATCTCCAGCCCACCAGGTAAGGGCCCTGAAAGCAGTCAGGCAGGACAGAAATGCTCCTGTGGGGAGCCAGCTGGCACAGGAGGAGAAGTGGGAACCACCACCCAGCCTCATGTCTCATTCCACGAGAAGCAATAGTGTAAAAGGATCTGCCCCACACACACTCCTCTTTCTGCATGGGCATTATCGGCTGGGGGGTTCCCACTGACAGAAAGGGCAGAGCTAAAATCTCTGGGAGCCTTGCAAGCCTGCCAGCATTGTAGAGCTGGCAGTTTAGGGATGCATCCTTAGCCTCCCCAGGCTCCTGCGGACAGGAGGTGGGCAGGCCTGAAAGGCTTTTCCTGGGCCAAAAGGGTGCTGCCTGGGGCTCCTGCTTTCCCCCATGCCAGCAAGGCAGTGCTGGCAGAGGGGAAGCAGCCCTGGGGGAAGCATGGCTGCTGGGCTGCTCTCCTCAGGCCCACTCTGGACTAAAGCATTTGTCACCCTGGAGCATTTAGTGGGGAAAACCGAGCTGTACAAACTCCCCAGAGGAAAGCCAGAGCTGACCTTCATTGTGCCCTCTCGCTCACCTGCCACCTCCTCCTCCAGGCCTCCAGCAGCCCAGAGCCCGCTGAGCCCTCTGCCTGCTACTTATTTATTTATCTTGCAAAGATGAGCCGGGGGTGTTTCATGTTTCAGTCTTTTGCGCCCTTGAGGGAGGAGATAATGGAAGACCTGGCAGGAGATACACACACTCATCAGCCCAGGGGTCCTCCACACCACCTTTGCAGGGATCTCTAGGAGGCGACCACACTGGCATTAATAAATATTTATCAGCACTGCACCATTAATCCATATGCTTTTTAAAATAAAGGATGTGAACCTAAATAAAGCTGGGCTAAAGCACATATATAAAATTTGCAGGAAACACTTAAGACTTGGAGAAGCATCTTTCCTGTACTAGAGGGTTTCCTTCTGCATAAATACAACAATAAATATGAAGTACTTCAACTAACAGCTATAAATAGCATCTTGTGTTCACACTCAGATGATTTACATGCTTGTCCTGGAGTGATTGGGCTGGAATGAGTTGCAGCCTGTTCCTCTTCCTACATGGCAGGAGTTCTCCCATTACCTAAGCTTCATTGTTTTTGCACTTTTTATTCCAGGGCTTCACGCATGGCTTGTTTGCTGCTCAGTTCCTTCCCGTGTCCAGCTTCCCTCCTTGCCAGCATTTCCAGCCATGGAGATGACACCTGATGGTGAGCTGATCAATGGCTGGTTTCCTTCCTCTGAACTCACCCAGTCCCACACACACCACAGTCTGTCGGCCTTGCAGATGTTCCCACTTGTTTTCATGGGATCTTTGAAAATATTTCAAATCCACCAGTGACTGAATGAAAATAATTCATGCCTGAAGTAAATGTGCTGATTTTAATCATATGAATCCTGTTGTAGAGAGGGACACATATGCACATGTATATACTTTCCACACTCTTTTCAGACATGCAGATAATATAGATAATATGTTTCTTCTGTTGTTTCTCTTGGTATGAAGCAGTATCTTTAGAGACAGGAAAAATTGCATAGAACCAACAAGAAGTTTCTACTGTTTGAATTTTTATGGCAAAGGCACTAGTGGAAATTTCCCTTGGGAAAATACATGGGATCTGAGATTTCTCCCTACATTAAGGAACATATATAAATGAGTCTTGATTTTATGAATTGCTAATTGAGAAGATACAATGTAATTCTCCTTGCTATCATAGCTGTAGAATTACATTTCCCTTCTTTAAAACTTTGGTGCTCCCTCAAGTAAATAAAGGCCAGAGAGACTGATGTACCTCATTAAAACACACCATTGTCCCAGAACAGGAGTTCACAGGCTTTTTAATCTGGTGTGCCAACTCTCAGCCTTTTGAACTGCAGCTTCACAGACGAGTGCCATCTCCTCTGCAACCCACATGCTGCTGGAGGTGGTTCAAAGACATATGGGGAGTGAGAGCCTGCTACAAGCAGCAGACAGCACGGCTTCTGCTGAAGGCCAGACACAATCCAGCTGAGAGCCTGTGATGTACAGATGAATTCAAGGCTGTGCCTGCTTAGCCCAGTGCTCTGTCAGCCTTGGCAACTCCCACAGGCGAGCACAGAGTCCCTGTCATCAACTGGGAACTGTAGGAGACTGAAGAAAGTCACCCATTGCTTTATTATTTCTTGTAGGAACACATGGAGACAGACCTCCCAGTTTATCCCTGTGGAGCCCTGTGAATATTCCTGCTCCTCAAGCAGCAGGATGTGCATGTGCTGAGGCTTCACACAGCTGCAGGGTCCTGCAGAAGGGCTGGAGGCACTCCTGCTCACAATGGTTGTTTGCCTGCAGCTGGGTTATGCACTTGGTTGCTTCCAATGTCCACAAAAGGTTGAAGAATGTGGAGAAAACATCTCAGACAATTGTTTATTTGTTTTCCAAAAAGGAAAAGAAGGAGGCTCTCTCAGTGGAGAACATAAATTCATAGCCTAGTACCCATCTTTGGGACTAGAATAAATGGTGTCTCCACCAAAGGAGATGAAAGCTGGTATCTCCTGCCAGGCTGGGCCATGGCACTACCTCTTGCTTTTGCCTCACCATGAGTGGCAGGACAGCCTGTCCCTGAGTGGAGTAGAATTAGGGTCTCAACCTCTTTGGGCATCTGTCAGTAGAGGGCAATGCAGTTACAAACAACCGACCTGCTCCAGGTCCCCACCCAGCAGAAGGCGTAGACCTTACCTAGTATTTTATATTGCCATGTGTGACCTAATAGTGTATCCTGCTGTTATGCGCCGTGTTTAACATACCAGCAACACTGTGTCATGCAGCTGATACCAGAATTAAGGTCTAGGGTATTTGTTTATGAAGGCAGGTTCCCTTGTGATCACTGCTATTTGTGGCAGGGGAAAGGAGGGGACACAGCCCTGGAATGGGTTTCCAGTGGGCGTTTGTTTACTGTACTTTCGATGCACTGGTTTATCAGGCCAGGGAATAAGTTATAGCCTCCCAGCCTGCCTGTCTGGTTACAAATTCCAGCCTGTTCCTCCAGGCTGAATATAGAGAGCAGCTGGCTGAAGCTAAATGAATAATACTGCCTCACAAAACAATAGTGCTGGGCTCAACATGTTGCACAGACATCTATTTTGAGTTTGGATGTTTGGATATTTAAAGACTAAGGAGGCATGACAGGCACATTTATGGGGCAGCAATTACCAGCAGCCTGCAGACTGTGCCTTGGATGTGAACAGATTAACACCTTCTTCTCTGCGTGTGTCAAATACTCCGGTAAAGAGTTCACCTTTACAAATAAAGTGTCTCTGAAGAGTTGACAAGTCCTTCCACTTCCCATACTTCCAGCATTTTCCTGTTGGATAACCTTAAACAGAAACATTCCGTGCTACAATCAATCCTGTCTAAAACAAAGAGGTGAAATGTGGTGCTGTTATTTTATTTTATTCCATTCTGTAACTTTTATTGGTGGGAAATGGTAGAAAGATCTAACAGATCTTTCTGGTCATTAATTTTCTAATTTCATTCTGGTCTAATGAAAGCACTAAGAACCTCCTTAGCACATAATACTCAAAAGCAATCATTGCTGTTTGAAAGCCAATGGAAAAAGGAGGTAATTTTCTGCTTTTCAAGACGATCAGAGCTAAGACATAAGCAGACACATAGTTTGCTTTTGGAGATACTTCACTTCTTTCAGTTTCATCATCTCACTACAGCTATGAGTGTCTGTATATACCAATAATCCAGAAGGAGGCTGGGTTCCCATTTTTGAGTACAGCCTGATAGCCTCTATTCGTTTCAGACCAAGCTGAATGTGTGCAGAAAAGTCTTTGTGGCCTGAGTTTGTAAGTATGTAATGAAAAGCACAACTTCAGGACACTGTCATGACAGATCGAAACACTCTCATGCAGGGCAGTGCAAGGATTAGGCTTTAAAATGTATTTGTTTTACAGTTCATGCCATAAAATCATATACAAGCAGTCATAGGAACTTGCCTGAGGTTTTATAATCTCATAGTAGATTCAGGTACTTGGAAGTTCAAAACTTTGGCTATTCAGCAGGAAGTAAAACTACTCTTAATTAAATGGCGCTTAAAGGAAAAATTGAGTCTTTCTTAGGAAGTTCACTGGCCAGTGACTCTGGGGTTAGAGAAAGCTCTAGATCACAATGGGAGGTCACTCAATAACCCAGGTTTAGGGGCTCAAATATAAATTAACATAGGATAAGAAAGCTCTTGACCTATTCTCCAGCTAAGTTAACAGTGTGGTCTGGCCTGCAGGTAACTTATGCACTGATGCATTAGTAGGTTCATGGCCAGTAACTAAAAATACCTAGGAGAAGATATTGAGATGGTTGATAAAAGAATACTAGGAAATCCTAAACTGCTATTCATGCCAGAATTTTTTCTGCAATTTTAAAACCAGCACTGTTCTCTCATCTCATCATGTAGTTCTGCATACTGCAGACTACTGGGACAGTGAAAACAAGCAGTAAACATAAAATCCCAGTAAAAAATAAAATATTTAAGCCTTTTGTCTGAAGATGGGATGTGATATATTTTATTTATATATATATATAGCTATTTATATAATATATTTATTACATATTATATATATTTTTTAATTATATATATTTATTAAGTGCTTTGGTCCAACCAATAAGGTCTGTAATCATTAAGTTGAGCATGTGTTTAAATGCTTTGCAATACTAACAGAATTTATCTGAGGTTTTGGGAAAGCTGAAAAAATAAGTATGTAATAATTTTTTAAGGAAAAAAAATATTCAGAAATCAGGTTGTGATTTCCAGAAAAAAGAGGATCTAGCAATTTCAGTAGAATTAAGCATTCACACCAATATTGCACACTTATTAACCCATTCACTAAGGTCTCAATGAAGAGTAAAAGGCTTCTTAATGGTCAGTTTGAAGAACCTAACCTGGAACTGTGCTCTGGAGCACATGCTTGAAGAGACCAGCTCAGCAGTTAGCCTGGATATTGACTTAGACCCACAGGGTAATTTAGGTTGGAAGGGATCTCTGAAGACCAGTGCGTCACCTTGCTGCTCAGAAGGGGCTGCAGCACGCTGCTCAGGGTTTTGACAAGCTGGGTTTTGCACATCTGCAAGGATGGAGACTCTACAATCTCCCTGGGAAAGTTGTTGCAGGGTCAGGACCTTCCTCTACCCTGCTGATGAGTCAGGTTTCCCCACTGCCTAATTTGAATTTCCCATGTTCCAGCTGGTCTGCTGCCCATCACTGTGTACCACTGAAGAGTCTGACTCCATCTGCCCTTTTGTGGACCCCCTTCCTGAAGCTTTCCCTTCTCCATGCTGAACAAACTCAGTTCTCAACCTCTCCCCATACATCACCTGCTCCAACCCCCTCACCATCTCTGTGGCCTCCTCTGGACTGAATCCTGATTGTTGATGCACTGTGGAGCCCAAAAGTGGACAGAGTGCTCCAGATACACTCTCATATCTCCCAGCCTGCTGCCTCTGCTTCATGCTCCCACAGCTCATTGTGGAGTTGGCTGCCTTTGCTGCAAGGGCTCACGGCTTCCTCATGTCCCAAATTTGGTCCACAAGGACTCCCAGATCCTTTTCTGCCAAAACACTGTCTGTTTGCTTCACCCCCACCCTGTCCTGCTGTGTGGGGCTGTTTCATCCTAGGTGCCAGACTCTGTGTTTGTCTTTTTGAGTTTCATGAGATTCTTCTCAGTTGATTCTCCAGGCTGTTCAGTTAAGCCCTGAAGCACAGCAGCTCTGCCCTCCAGCACATGTATTATCCATCTCCCTCCATTTCAGTACTGCCTGCAAACTGCAGGGAATAGAAGAAAGAAGCAGTTAACGGGACAAACCCCAGACAAGCAGTGTTTGAGCTCTTCTCTGCACAACATAGCAGCAGCCATGCACAGACCTCCTGTGAGTCAGCAGTGGGTGCACTCACAGCACCTGGCAGTGCTGGGACAGCCAGGACAAACTTCCTGCCACTAGCAGCCAGCCTTTTTGGGTGCCTGTCATGTTCCAGACAGACAGAAGTGTAGGGCTGCTGTGACTGAATGTCTAGGGAATGTGCCTGCTCCATCTGAAGGATTTATTTTTGCAATAGTGTAATATTAGTACAGTAAGCAGGAGACAAATGACATTATATATTTTCTATCAATTTCTTTTCCATCAGACTGCACTATGAAATTTTTTCTATGCCCCAACATAGGGGCATGGGAAATAAGAATCACTAACTGACCTGACAGTTTCCCCTAATTTCAGCCACTCCCTATAGCTCTCTTTATCCATATTTTGTGGTTTTTTTCTGGGATCAAGTTCATTGAAGAAGTTGCAGCTGGTCCAGATCTGATGGGTTAAATGCCTTGTTCCTATCTCTGACAATGTTTTACTGCTCTGGAAACTCTTTTAGGGCCTTGTGTCCAATAAAATTCAGTATCTAGATAGCAAAGCAAACAGTGTGCAGAGCGCACTGAGCCTGGCCTCTGCTCACCAGCTCCGCTGGTGCTGCACAGCTCCTGGCCACAGCCTTCTGCCAGGATGGCTGGGAATGGCTCTTTGTGTCCAGAGGAAGATACCAAACCACTCCTGTACCAGGGAGAGCCCTAAAGCAAGAACAAACCACTTGTCCTCACCTCATGCAAATGTTCCTCAGCACAAAAGGTTGCGTGGTTTCTCAGGGACGCGATTACAAAGCCGAGGGGATGCACATGCTCTGCCTGTTAATCACCACTCGGCTGGTTAGAAAATGTAAATCTCCTCTCTGGGAGCTGGGTTTTGGCAGTGCCAGGTACAGAGAGCTCCAGCTTCACCCTGCAGCGTGCACAGCGCTGCCTGACTCCACATTAAATAGGCTCCCACCTGCTGCAAGGCCTGAGGAGCCACTTGGCATTGCTTGCTTATAAATAGCACACACCTAATCCCAGCACCAAATTAAATTAGACTTAAAATATTCACACAGTCTACACCTGGTTTCCTGCTCATGGCAGCTAACAGCTACATTATTAAATGTTCTTTTTCTCTACCAAAGCTGTCCCCTCCAAGGCAGATCTTGCAGAGCTCTTTTCTCTGAGCAAGCATGGTTGGGATAAGGGATGTGCTCTGTCTCTGCCCCTCATTGAAGCCAAGACTGCCACCCAAGCAGGCTACCCCTGAAGCCTGGTGGCATTTTTTTTTCCCAAAGAGATATCTTCAGTTTGGTATTTTTGCATCACACACAAAGTACCATCTTATTTTAATTTTAAATATATATATATATATGAAAAAAGAAGACAAAGACACCATCTGCATTTTCAGAGGTGCTGGCAGAGTGTGTACTGGGCACTTCTGAAAACAGAAAATTGTATTTATTCAAAGTGTCTAATAGGTCTGTACAGAAGTCTTCCATTTTCTCAGTGACATGCTGAATACAGAGATTGATGACATACATGACTTTATGCTTTAAGGATTGCTGTATAATTGTTTCCATATAATAATATGATAAAAAGTGTTGCTTTTTGAAGCACCTACCTTTAGCCTAAAAGGCAACTTGCCTTGCTACACTTCCAAGGAACTGCTGCAGTAGAAAACAGCTAATGCCATACAAGAGGTTCAATAAGTGGAGTCTTTATCTGAGCAGTGTTGTCCAGCCCAGGCTGCAGCAGCTGCCTTTGCCAAGCTGGATGGTCCAGAAATTTGCAGGACAATCAAATCTAGTTAGTAAGTGTGAACTGCGAGCCCCCTGGGCTGGGCCCTAACAGGCTGCCCCAAAACAGCAAGAAAACTTTGAAACTTCTAGATTATTCATTTATGTATTTTAAAAAGTCAGCATTTCTTGGTTTTATTTAACCTTGATTTATGCTAATCATAAGGACAGGTAATTCAGAAAAAAAACGCCCACCTTTATCTCTGGCCTGTGGAAAGTATTTGGGAGTTCACTCTTTTGTAACAGTTTTGGCTGCCAGATATAAAAACAATCATTATTCATACATCTCTTTCCAGAATCTATCAGTCTACATGTCCCATATGGCAAGGCTTTTTTAGGCTTTGAGATATAGTAAATATTAAATATTTATGCAATTTTGGGATTGGGGGAAGATGGAAAGACTAAGCAACTGTTTATAATTCCGGTTCTGTTTAATCCAGGCTAAAAAAATAGACTTTGAAAACCACTGTGGAGGCAGCATTTAATAATGTAAGTGTTTAAGTCAGAACTATATCTCCTGGCAAATTGGAACTGAGTAAGAGGCACTAAAACCAGCCATCACAAGCTCTATAAAGCCCTTGTGCAGTTCCTTTCTGCTAGTAGTTATGAGCCTTGCTCTTAAAGATGTGGAAGATGTGCCAAAAAGCTGTATTCATGTAAACAGGACTTTTGATTTCATCACTTTGGAAAAGATAAACTAGCAGTTACACTCAGGGCACCTGAGGAAATGACAGGCAAAGTTTGGCAAATCTGGTGTAAAATATTAATTGTTTGCAAATTGTGTCTTATTTGCTGAGGACTGTGTAAAAATAGAGAAGTTGCCTGTTCTGGCAAGCCTATGGACTTTGTTTTTTTAGCCAGTAGCATGAACCAGACTGCTGTGGCTGAAGGGGAACCACTGCTTTAATCTGCACTTCTCACCGGCAGACCTACACATTAAAAGCTGCTGCCTAAACAGCCAAGCCACCCAGTAGGGAAGATGAAAGGGAAACCAAGATTTTGAAAACAGTCTTTATATTCCTTGCTTTACCTCAGAGACTGTGGGCAAGCCAAAGGCTCATGTTCCCCATCTTTTAAAGGCTGGTGACAACACTTTGCTGCCCTGCAAGGATGATGAAGATAGGTACATTTAATATTCTGAGACTCTCTGGCACTAAAAAGAGAGAAGCATCCTGAACGGATACAGAGTAGACAGGCTGCCCTGGAAAGGAATGACTGAGGAATGTGGCTTAGTATTTGCAAATTATAGTTGACACTTTTTTTAGGACTTAGTATTTTCTGGCAATGATAATATTCTCAAAGGAACAGACCTACAGTCTCTTGCAAATCATGCACTAGAGCAGATGTCACATTTCTGATATTTCATTCCATTACAGTTATTTTCGGAACTCTAAAAATTCCTAAATCCTCCAAATCTAGACTGAACACCCTATATGTGTTGTAGCATAAATATGCATAGCTGAAGCCCTGGTTATGACTGTCAGTACTAACTAGAGAGCCCTAATGTGCTTAAATTTAAGCCCACTTAATTTGCAGAAAGCTATTCAGATGCTGTCAGTCAAGCTGGGAATTTGAAGAATATTTAAGTTGTTGATTAAGTACTTAACATTACAAGTTAATCCAAAATTGTCTGTCCTACTTTTCTTGCAGTTATATGGTGACCTGTATAAATATTGGAGTCCTGTCTCACTCCTTCCAGTGCAATCAGATCTCATTACCCCAAATTATCCAGGACTAGAGGAGGTACAAATATGCATTCCTATGTCAGGCTGCTCACTAACAACTCCCTTGTGCTGCCCATTTGCTCTCACTGATGAGATGGAGATATTCGCTAGTCGAGTGTGTGAGGCCCAAATAAGGCAGGAGGAGGAGGAGGAAAAAGAAGAAGGTCCTCAGAGCTCCTCCTCTTTCCATCCCTGTGGTGAAGATGGGCAGGGAGAAGGTCAGTGGCAGCAAAGGCATGTGTGGGAACAGGCACGCTCTTCCAAGAGCCTGGGTTTTATTAGAACTCCAAAGCGCCGTGAGTCAAGGTGAAACTGGCAACACTAGATCCTTCTCTGACCAAAACAGCTTCCACCTGAGAAAATCCTGACCCTGTCATCATTTTGCACATGAAAGTGGGAAGGTGAAACCCTCTCCCCTCTAGAGACTGGGATTTGTGTGCAGGACACCAGGTCAACATCACAGAGCAGAACAGAGAATTTGTGCTGCCAGAACCAGAGCTTTCATGAGGAGGCTTTAATTTCTTTTTTCTTGAAGCCATAGGCTCTGCAACAAGGGTTTACAGGATGTTTTTAGCATAAAACAAACTAAAATATATATAAAACTCCCCACCAAATTTCTAACCCTTCTTACAGAGAAATGCCAGAAAAGATTAGCAAATGCCATGCAACAGACTTAAAACTCAGAAGTCTCCCATCTTTGTAAAATCTTGTAATTTTAAGCAGATGGACAGGCTGAATGTTAAGGCTGCCAGCACTACTTTGTTGAACACCATGCATGCCAGGGCAGCTCTGTACTTCTGGAGTTCTCTCCAGATGCTGTGTTAGGAGAGCTGTGCTACAAAACTCCTCTGCAGGTGTGTTTCTTGTGAACTTCATTTAGGGAAGAAGACCTTAGATGCCCTCTGTTCTCACAGGCTTCACTTGATGTGTTTGGGGCCAGGAAGAATTCGCATTTACCTATCTTTGCTGCTGTTTCAAGAGATGAAAAAATGCAGTGTGGTGGTTGAAACTCATCAACTGCTTGGAGCAGAGATCACCCAGTGACAACATCCTCCGCCACTTCACCCACCTCATCTTCTTCAGCTACCATTCCCATAGCTGCTGCAATTTCCTGCTCTTCCATGTGACACCAGGGAAGAGTATCATTGATTTCTTCCCTGTTTTAATGGAACTTAACAATTGGAAGAGAGGTAGAACAAACATTGCATCATCAACCAGTTCTCACAGATAAGCACCAACTGATCCTCAAACCACAACTGGGACAGCAGTTGGTAGAGATGAGAGGTACAGACATATCCATGGATTTAACGTGATGGAGGAGTTCCTGGTACTAATCAGGGATTTGAATTTTTGGGGTTATTTGCACAAAGCCTGTGTCTTTAACAAGTTACTTTCTCTGCAGTTAAGGAAATCAGATTACCACCTGCCTATTTGTCTCCTGGACTGTAAGGATGAATGGGTTGTTAAAATAATATATTCTTTAAACATGATCCACATGCTTATAAATGGCCTAAAAATCCAGGTCTAGTAACAATGACACATGGAGTATGTGCCTTTGTGTTAGTTTAGTCTTAAATGTACATGGGAATTGAACCAAACATTGTTCCCTTCAGTGTTAAAGAAAAGAGCTCATGGCTTATCTGTAAGTGCTTATTCTAGTATGTGTTCACTTCTCTGGGAGTTAGTATTTTAACTGTACACCCAGGGTAGTTGGGATGTTGGTAAATATTCATTGGCAAAAACATCCTCTCATGATTGGAATTCACTCCCAGCAGGCATTAAATTGGAACAGAAGAACAAAGGATATGCCAGACTTGATCAGACCACTGGTGTGTCAAGCCTGGTACCCTGCCTCTGGCACTGACCCATTCTTTATGCTTCAGACAAAGAAAAAAATAAACAAAACAATTTAAAAACCAATGCACCTGTCTGGAAATGCATCACAAATACCTAACTCAGACTTACCATCTCATCTCAATGTAGCTGGGACTAGAGTAACAGAGAACAAAATAACTTAATACAGTACTTCAGGGAATGATTGTATTAATTTTATTTCTGCTTCACTTTATTGATAATTTCTTTAGGAGAGACTTACTTTAATATTTATGCAGTTCTGAATATCCCTGACACTGTTGAAAATGAGCTGTGGCTTCTCAGGGATAATTTTGTGGGTGAGTGTCTCAGAAATCAGATTTCACTCTGGCAGTCTGACACACAAAAACTGCCTTTCACTTATGGCTCAAAAGCCCCTGAAATCAACAACTTGGGTGGCCTCGGCAAGAATTGTTTGATTCCAACAGTCAGGTTCTGCTTTTATTATTGCAGTTCATCCTGTATTAAGGCTTTATCAGGTCACCCTGCCCAGGACCCACTGTGGTAGCCCATGCACAAGCCTATCTCAGTTTTGACATCCCCTACTTTCAAAGACTTTACTGTCCTGAACAGAATCTGTGGTGAGGGAATGGAATAGGCAAGCAAGCAGGGAAGGTGAAGGGCAAATTTCTACATTCATCAGGAAAAAAATTAACAGGATTCTCTCACACCGGTGCAATGACAGATCTGATCTGCTCATTGAGTATGTGGTTTTATTGGCAGTGTCAGGAGAGAAACTGAGGTTTCAGTGACATGGAAGCTGAGTGATGATCTCAGCCCAGGTATAATTGCCTTCTGGAGAAGATCCGAGGCCTATTGATGAAGAGGTGCTCAGTACCCAGCTTGGGTGCCAATAGAGGCTCTTAGGAAACCCTAGACCTCCCCAGTGCTGTGTTCCTCATGGGCAACACAAAAATAATACAAATATGCTGTATCTTTGTGCAGGTCAAGTCTCTTCAGGCCTGTGACTATGCAGAGCATCTCTGTTTCCAGATGAGTAAGAAGGGCATTTAGACAAACTTCCTGCGCACTTTGAATCCCCCTGCCTCAGGCCACTCTCGAGCACTGTAGCTGAGAAATGTTTGATCCCCAGTGCACTGTATCACACAAAGTGCATGTGTCATGAAGTCCTTGCTTTTGTCCCTAATAAACTGTGGCCAGGTATGTCATAAGGCAGTGCTTGTCAAACCAAGGTGCGTGAAAAGCGATGCTCACAAAGACAGCACGGGGACGCCACTGGCAATGGGTGCCTGAGTGCTGAGGAACCAGGCCTGGTGAAAGGGACCAGTGCTTTGACCTTAAAAGCTGTTCTGAGCACATCCAGTCTGCATGGGAAACTCAGTCAAGAATAGACATCTGTGTTTTCGGTCTGTTAACTTGTATTTGACAGCTTGGGCTTTGGCAGCCTGAAAGGATTTTAAAAAATGCAGCCCAGCCAAGGTTAGCCTTGCACTGGAGCCGAAAGCAGCGAGGGATTAGAGGTGGAAGGGTGGCTGAGGTGCCAGGCACAGCGGTAGTGGTGGGCCCAAAGCTATGACAACAGCCACGCTGCTCACTTTTCCTCAGCTGGTGGCTGTTTGTTTGAGGATTTGTGCTGCCTGCCCCCTGGGTGAGGGTTTGCAAAGTGCCTGCTTGGGAAACATTTCCATCTGCGTTTCTGCACACAGCTGCTGGAGGAGAGGAGCACAGCCTGGCAGTCTGACACCCCTTCTCTCTCAGGCATGCCCTGGGCTGGGTGAGTTCCTGGCCAGATCCAAGCTCTTCCCAGTGCCTTTACAGCTGGTAGAGCTCTCCCCCTGCCTCTCCAGAGTTAGGATTATGTCAGGCCAAAACACCCTCCATCACAAGGAAGTATCTAATGTCCATGAGCTGATGACAATGGTATGCTAGTGACAAAGACTTTGCAGGCATTCTCCTTCTCCCAGAAGCAAGAACCAAGAAGCTGAGACTGCTGTGTTGCTTGTGCATATCCCGGTGAAGAGGTACTTCAGTGCAATGACATAGGAGCTCAGAGTACTGTTGAATGTCATTCTGAAAAACGTTGGTTTTGTGGAGGAGGCAACTGTTGTAATACCCAGCAGCGTTGTCTTCTGCTGGTGCAATGGAGGCAGGAGCCACCTGGAAGGTGAAGCTGTGCTGCTCCAGAAACCCACCCTGTAGGTGAGCAGCAGGACTAGCTGAACCTTGCAGACCTCTGAGAGCCTGTGACCATCCTAGTTCAAGGTCATTTAGCAGTAGCACCTGACAGAGAGGGCATTTCTTACAGGCTAACTTGTGATTAAATATGTTTTGTGACTGAAAAACCATCCAGTCAGTAAAGAGTAATAGGAAATACTAACCTAGTTGGTAATTTAATTCAATAATTCGTTAAAAATGTGACTGGTAGGAGGGCAGGGTTACATTCCCAACATCTGTAACACTTATAATAAACTACAGAATAGAATGGCACCATAACAACCCAGTTCTAGTTTCTGGCAAGGCCAGAAACACTGAACATTTGGAATTATTTTTGATTACTTCTCTAGAACAGCATGCACAGCCCTTATGGAGTGTCCAAGCTGCCATGTGTCTTGTTCGGGGGAGTTGTGAGTGTCTGAGCAGACATATGGTGAGGCGAGGAACCAGCCGGTGCGGGTTGATGCAGACACTGCCAATGCACTTGCTGCTGCTGCTGGGCAATTAGGCACATCAGGAACTCAGTGAGCTTTTCCCCTCTCTACTTGTTTGTAAGTGAAAAGACAAAGTGTCTGCAGGGCTCGTACACACTTTCCCTGCCATTGTCTCCATCTGAGTCTCCCCTGGCAGTGACCAAAAGTAAGACAAAAATAACACTGTCTGAGCTGAATGTATCTCTGTGCAGAGAGGCCGTGTAATGCCTTCCGCAGCATTCAGGCCTTGCCTTGGGACTGCATATGGCTCAGGGGTGAAGCAGCCGTACAAAGGGGGCTGTTGTACTGAACAAGTTCCTTTGGCACAATAAAAGTCTCTGCTGTTAGAATAAAGCTCCTTTGTGCCAGGAGCAGAGCGTTTCCAGTGTGTGGCAGTGGAAGGAACACCCTAGAGACTGGGCAGCATCAGGCATCCTTTCCCAGCACAAGGCATCTTCCTCTGATGCTGCAGAGCACACAGCAGCATTGATTGCAAATATGCAGGCTACCAAAAGGGGCTTTCTCCAGCTCCTGCCTCTGCCCCCAGGCCATGGGCCAGCCGTGCCAGGGTGGTCATCTCACTGCTCTCTGAGGGAGCTCAGGGCTGCAAAGAGGAGGACTTGCTGCTGCAGTGTTGTCTCTGAAAGCGAGGTGGCTGGTATCTGCTGCTCTAGTGCAACCAGGCCATCCTGGTACTTTTGGCAAGGATGCCAGACATGGCCAGAACACCAGGAGTTGGTAATCTCTTCTCCTGCACCCTGCAAGGCCAGGGTTGTGGGTCACATGCAGGCTGTCAAGCTGCAAAGTCCCAAAAAGGTGTTCATACCCCAGGCAGAGATGCCATTTCTTAAATGTTCTCCTGCTGCTGGTCCAAACCCAGCTTGTGAGATGAGTGGGTCCCTGTTGCCACTTCTGTACAGGCGGGAGCACTTGTGAGGCTGGAGCTTAAAACCACAACTGAAAACAAACCATGTCAACAGAATATCAGACCAGACACTGACTACCTCTGAAACCACATGCAAGTCTAACTTCAGCTGAGTCTGCCAAATGTGCAGGGCAAAGTGGCTGGTGTGGTCACATTTCCTGCTGTCCCCAGGCCCGGGTGCTGTGGTGCCATGAAGCAGAGCATTCATCCCAGGGAGCAGCCAGGGGATGGACCAGCCTCTGGAGCTTTGGTACGAATGCTCCCAGTGCTGCCAGTGCTCCCCAGCCCCATGGCTGCTCCCTGGCAGGTTGTCCAAGTGCTCAAACACTGAGCTGGGAAGTGCAGCAAGACCTGATTCCATCCGCTGGCATCAGTACAGGGCATTTGTGGGTGGGCAGGGTGGTCCCAAACCATTGTGGCATGCTGAGCTGTGGGGTGGCTGAGGGCAGCAGGCACCTGTGGCATTTTGTTGAGCAGCTTTAGTTACAGCCAGAGCTGTGGTAGTTAGGAGGACCTTTCACAGGGGCTTAGGGAATACCTGCAGAGCCTGCAGATAGAAAGAAATATTTCTGGATTTCAGACTTCCCTTTGGTTTGGGAAAGGGATGTTGGTGGGAAAGCTGGGCTGAAGAGAGGTCATGACCTGCCGTGATTGCTCCTGTTGACACTGCAGGAGACACAGTCTAGTCTCCTCTCCTTGGCTGAGGGAAAGGCTGCCAGCTCCCAGATCCTGTGATGGCAACTGCCAGGGCTTTGTCTGTGAGCAGCTACTGCTGTGCACCACTGGAATGCCTGGGGAATTTCTGCCTTAAAACCCACCCTGTTTCCACAGCAATCAAGCGTCAGGATGAGAGGGACCAATTAGAGGGACCACTGGAGAGTGGGAGAAGCTGCAATACTATTCACTCTCTGTCACTTCAAAAGGGTTTTATTTTCTCTATGTTTAATATGCAAATATTTAATGGGGTGTATTAGAGCATTACAGCCATAACTTGAGACCTTTCAGTCAAGAGTAAACAGGTGCTGAGTCTCTCTTTTCAAGGCCAGGCACAGCTGCAAGCCTGCCCTCCCCAGTACATGATTATGGGATGCTGCTGGGACTTTTCCACATCCCTCCCCCACGATGCTGCACACGCTCCTGCAAAGACCCTTTTTTTTTTGTCTTTCTGTAAAAGACTGTCCTCACTCTTCAAAAGGAACAGGAAAAAAGAAATGTGATTTATTAGCTCTGGCATAGAGGGCAAGGTTTTGACCTCAGGTGTGAATCTGAGAAAAATACTATTTTCCTGACAGCCAGCCCTCTTGGAGTGAATTAAAACTGCTATTGTGAGGAAATGGATTAAAGCCGTTTCAGCTTTTATGACAATACAAGCTGGTTACTTTATAGACCATCTAGGATGTAGACTCGCCCCAAGGTGTTTTATAATCATTGGTTTAAAGGGAGAGAATTTGCCTGCAGAGATGAATCAATGGGTGTATTTTATGAAACATTAATGACTGCTTTTGTAGATGTAAATTCAGGGGTATGTGCCTGCATCTCTCTGTGCTCTCTGTGCTGTCCTGCAGCTGCAACTTAAGCTCTTTTGCTGTTAGTGAAGATCATAATCCAGCAGTGCAGTTTTGCTGGAGGAGCTTTACATCATCTTGTAATGTAAACAATATTGTAAGAGAGCCCGACAGCCCCACAGGATTTCCATTGAGCTATGATTGATGTGGAAAAGGATGGAGCTGCAGTGATTCTGCATCAGTCACAGCTCTCGCCTGGCTCTAAAACTGACCCTGTTAGCACAGTCTGACTTGGATCATTTGTCTCAGAAGTACCAAGGGATTTTAAAACAGCTGTGGATTCAACCATTTCAAATGGGAACATATTTTTGGTTTGTGGTAAGAACAACATAAACCGTATGTGTTTCAGAATTCGGGCCTCAGCATTCCTGGCTTGTTTTGTCAGCGTCTTTGCTCTCCTCGGCAGCATTCACACGTACGGGTCCATGGAGGATTTTTTTGTTTGGTTTTGTTTTTCCACTTCAAGTCTTCCTCCTTTCTTTTTTCCTTCCATCCTCAAAGAAAGACAGACAGAAAGAAAATGCATCACCTTTGCTTTGTGGGGATAGACAAGGTTTAAGCTGAGACAACACTTAAGCAAAGGGACCATTTGTTTTTCAGCCTTTGATGTATCCCTCATCTGATGTGTTTTCTCCTAAACTCTGTAGAATGTGCAAGTGCCCGGTGGTAAAAGCAAGTACAGGCACTATGGCAGAGCCCTGAGCACTGCCTGCCCTGTCTCTGTGTCCAGATGGGTAACCTATTTCAGTCACGCAAATTATTCTGCTTTTCTACTCCTCAGCCCTTTTGATCACTCCTCCCCTTCTCCTTCAGCAGGTTCCTTCCCCACTGACATCTGTTCCCAGGAATGATGAACTGAGCCTTGGAGCCCTTACCACAGTTTTTATTTTCCAATCCAGCTTGCAGCATGTGTATTAAAAACACCAGCATTAAAAGTCAACAGGGTGTAAAAGGTAACAGAGTCTCCCACCTCAAAGCTAATGATGTTTTGAAACGTGAACAAGAGCTGTATATCCTAATTTGCAGGCTCCTTTCTCATTTGTACAATTTTGAGCTGTTGTTTAATGAAGCCCGTCTGGTTCCCATGATGGGAAATTATATTATCACAATGCTCATGTTAAAGGCCTTATATTTCACCCCAAGCACCTGTGGCTGCACAGCAAGGAGGAAAGCTCTAATGTGCCAACTTGGATTCAGATTTTGAAGCAGGGAAAGGCTGATTTAGGAAGTGCTCCTCTGCCTTCTTTGCAGCCAAGCACAGCAGGGGCTGGGGAGCTGGTGGGCTGTTGGGGTGCCTGCAGTCCAAGGCAGCTCTGTGCTGCAGCCAGCAGCTGGGGATTAATATCACAGAGAGAGTAAGGGCTGAGTTATTTCCGCAATCCGTTCACATAATGGATGTGAATGTCAAGATGTCGCCATCTGAAGTATGAGCACCTTGGAACAAGACAAAAAATTACTGGCAGTGTCAGCTTTCAGGAATGCTTTTCAGAGGTGGTGGAAAGCTGCACACGCAGCACCGACTTTCTTCAGCATCTTCCTTTCTGAATAAAGGGTGACCTCGGGCCCTCTCCTCTTCCTCCACAGGCAGTCATGCACAGGTCTCTCATAAACTAAACCCTATGCACAGGTACTACCATATTTGGCAGGAAGTTTCACCAGCAGGCGCCCTGCTCCGAGTGGATTTGTGGCTTCAGTGTGTGTTCAGACTCTGCCAAAGGGCTGTGAACGGACCTGAGCATCTACAAATCCTTCCTGAGGTTTTATTCCCCACTTTGCTGCAGACTGCCTGGAGCTCGTGTCAAACACATGACATGGGCTGATTTGGTAGTGTCCCTGAATCTGTAGGTCCAGGACCAAAGCAAAGCTGGAGCAAGGTTTACTGCTAACCAGGAGATGGCTGCAATCACACTGGTACTGAACTGAAGCACTCTATGCTCAGGAGCTTCCTGGCTGGAAGTTTAAGTACTGTCCACATTGTCACCATCAGTGCAGTTGGCCTACTCTGTGAGCTCTGATTATACTGGAGAGCCTGTTAAAATGCTTCTTTCTCAGTCTGGGAACACAGGCAGGGGGAGCTGCATTGATACACCTTGGGTGCTTTGGGTGCTCAGCAAGCCTCTGCCCAGGGCCCCAGTACTGCTATATGACATTAGTAGGAAATTTTGCCTTGCATATCCCGTAGGAAAATGCTACTGACTTTGCTGTGGGTCAGCGTGTGGGACAGTGCTCCTTCCCATTTGTAAGGATCCTGGCCCAGGCCCTGTAAGAGCTTTTTAACAGGGCCATGGAGAAGAGAGAGGGAGTTCTTGCAGGAGCTCCTGTATTTGGTGCCTATGCTGAACAGTTAATGATGTCTTAGAAATAAAATGCCTGTTGTATCAAAAGAGCTGTGAAAATAAATTTTTTCTCTCAAATAGACACTGCTGTCCAAAAGTGCTCCCCCAAAAATTGTCAAAGCTGAGGTATCACTCCTTCACCATCCCAAGTCAGATGCAAGGAGATAACTGGTATTGAGAATATTGGATGCAAAATAGGTATCTGACAACTGGATCCATCCCTGTCCATGGTCTGTCAGGATCCTTCAGGTGCTGAACAGTATTTCCCATCTCCCACCACATGTCACCAACTTTCCCATCATGTAAAGAAGTTTCATTTCCAGGAGAACAGAAGTGCCCTGGCATTCAGACCCGGCTGCCCGATTTGAATTTAGATTATTTCATCAAGGTAATAACAAGATCTGGGATCAAAATCTGCTGGAATAATTTAGAAAGCCATATGAGGTCACTGTTGCTTCTTACAAATAGAGCTTGGACATAATTTACCTGGCAGTAACTTGACCTGGAAGAGAGAGGTTTATCTTCTTGGCATGCTGAGTCTGAGTAGCTTGACAATCTCTACATAAATTTGAGATCTTTCATTCTCCAGCTGGTTGTTATTACTTATAATCTCTTAATGTAAAAAGTATTCCTTCCAGGGGCCCCTTTCTTTGCCTTTCTTACCTTTGCTTTTTTTTGTTGTTTTTTTTTTTAAAGATATATTGCTTGTTGGTTGGCCTTAGGATCTCAGGCCCGTGACCTTGTAATCATAATTTGGTCAGTACACCTAAAACCTTTGTTATGCTTTATATTTTAGGGGCCTCTTCACTTCTAAATGTTTCACTGTATTGTAACATACAATTTTCAGGAAAGATTAAGAGACTTATATTGAAAACTTTGCATTGTGGACACACTCCATAGCTTTGCTTAGAATCCATTTTGTGAGGAGATTACAAGCAAAACAGCAGAATTGCAGGATTACAGTACAAATGGGGAAAAACTGTTGCAGAGATTCCTGAGAGAAGCCTGGTCCTGTCTTAGGGTAGTTATGGTGCAGTTCTTACACATCACACTCCACTCCTCTTTGGGTGTTGGAGACTGGCAGTGGGTTGCTGTCTTCCCTCACTGTGGCCTTCTCCATGTCTTGGGACACAGTCCCTGTCTCTTATCCCCTTCCTTGGTGGCTGCAGGTTCTAAGCAGCTCCTCCTCACTGCCTCAGCTGCCTGCCAGCTGCTTCCTGCTGATGTCTGCAGTGCTGCCCCTTCTCCCTCACCTACTGCTGACACATCGGGGGATTTCTGCTGCCCTTCAAACCTCTGGCTGCTGGAGCATGAAGCACCTCCTCACCATTTCCATGTTCTAGAAAGGGTGGTTTCACTTCCTTTGGGGGTTTTTGACTTTTCTTAACTGCAGGAGAGCAGCCCACTGTGGGTTCTGCTTGCTGCTCTCTTAACCAGAAAGAGCCAGTGCAAAAGAACTGCCTCGTCCTCATGAGCAAACACCGTGGGGAGCCCTGTGCCACCTTCACCATTGTACAGAGAAGGAGGGAGAGACCAGATGAGCTGGAAGTGAGTTGTGCCTCTGCTGTCTGCCCAGGGCTGGCAAGACTCACTGTGAACTGTCATATGTGTCCCGTCCTGGTCACCAATGGTCACACAAGCACGTGATGGCTGTCCCTGTCTGTGCACCAGAGCTTCCCTCTGGGAATCCTGGTGGCTTGGCCCATAGCCAGGGCCTGTGCAGAGTGAGTCCCAAAGGACTGGGAAGCTGGGAAGCCTGGTGGGGTCAGCCTGCCATGGTGCTGTGTAAGACCCAGCCCGAGAACTGGAAGGCAGCAGATCCCTGGTGTCCAGCCTTCACCGTCAGAATAGAGTCAGTGCCCTGATGTGTCTGGCACCAGCCCTGGCTTAGAGCATGCTCACCAAAATGCAGCCACCCTAGAGGGAAAGAAGCAAGAAATGGTGCTGCTGAACATATTTGCATCAATAAAATATACTGTAATACAAACCTCCAGTTTGATATATTCATTATAGTTGTTGCCTGTGCCTCTGCTGTTTCTGACAACAATATTTTCTCTTTTCTTCTCTGATTATCTGGACCCCAATCACTACCAGTATCACTGAACCTCGTTTTAGCAACGTGACAAACAACAGCAGCCTCGGAGATGCCAGTTTTAACATGACTAAACCCTCACCCACACTTTCAAACTGGGACAGCTGAGAAAGAGCTTTTATGTAAGATGATGCAGAGCACTACAGCCGTCCCCATCAGGTGCTGGCTTTTTTTTTCTTTTTCTTCATCTTTGCCTCAAGATGTTGCAGTTTTATCTTGTGTTTGCTTTTTTTTTCCAGCTCATGACTCCACTTGTGACTGGAGGGCACAGCTCTGGAGCAGGCTCTGCTGATGTCTGTAACATTACTGGGGGCTGTCAGGGAGCAGACGGCATGTGACCAGGAGAGGCTAAACTGGGACGCTGTGATTCAGATACCGCCTTCCCTATTTCTGGCTCTGCTTCCAGGCCCAGCTTCTGCCACTCCCTCTCTTGGAGGTGGCATTGCAGGGCCACCACAGCTACCAGGGCCAGCAGCCAGGGCCCCGGGCTGCACAGAAGTAGTAGGTCCCTGAGGAAGAGCATCAGCCATGAAAGTGGAACCAGCAAAGGGACTGGGCTGGAAATGCTCCAAGGAGCCCCAGTCCCACTGCAGAAGCTGAGGCATTTCCTGCTTTCCAGCAAAAGGAACTGCTCAGCCCTGCACAAGGGAGCTGCTCTGTCCCCTCTGGCTCCTCTCCCATTGCTTTTGGTTTTGCTGTGAGTCTCTCTGCAGCTCTCCCCACAGCCTGTCGTCCCCAGCTCTTCCTCCCACCGCTCAGTCAAGTGACTGTGATGGGTGGAAGGTGGAGGGATGCTCCAGGGGAATTTATCCAGCAACCTTTGAACTATGCAGAAGTGTACAACTTCAGCGAAGTTTTAATCTGCCTCTGAAAGTAGCAGGTTATTTTCTATTGGAAAAGCGATTTAACTGAAAATTCAGGACTATGTCTCCTGTTGGGTTTTTACCTATGATGAGTTAAAACATGTCACATGGAATTTTTCTTTTAAATTATGGGGCAGTGTCACACAAAAGGGGCACCATTTCATTCTCGTAAGTGCTGCCCACAGACATTTGAGAGCAGTGCTCTTCCTACACAGCCTGCCAGAGGCCTGAGTCTAAAATGCATAAATTTACAAGAGACAGAAAGCAGAAATGAAACTTGCTCACTAATCCCCACTGCACAAACTGCTAAGAGAAAAGGCTGTTCTATACAAAACACCTATTTAAGTCTAATCTGCCATTTCAAATATTACCAAAACACCTATTTAAGGCTGTTCTGATAATGCAGATATTATGGTTGATGACAAAAAGGGGTAGAATTAAAGCCACTCTCCTTTAGTGTTCAGTAAGTGGCTCTGGAAGAAGCCTGCTCCATGCCTACAGGTACCTTGTAAAAGCTTTAACAGGGCAACAAAGAGTGAGAGCCTGTGGTACAATGCTGGCTGCAGGCAGCCTTTTCCTGCCCAGCCAGTGAACCCATTAGAACAGGCAGAACATCAGGGCACAACATCTGCCAGGATTTCACAGCTCCTTCAGCCCAAACCTTTAGCCTAAAGCTCTTGATCAAAGGCATTCCCAGCCCTGTCCCTCTTCCCAATCCCTCTCCCTGCTGGCCTCAGTCTGCTCCTGGCACCAGCCTAGTTCCTTTTTTTCCTCCATTTTCCTTCATGGTCTCTTTATTCTTTTCTATCCCCTATAAAACTCTCTTTCTGTCTGTGGCCTACCACAGAGAAAGAGAGGTCTTTCCCACAGTCCTTTTCCTCATGTCCTGCCCGAATTTTTGTGCCCCCAGGGAAATGGCACTTTCTGCATCTGAGATGCTTTCCTCCCTGCCCATTATCTCTGCCCAGCTTCTGCTGGGTTTTGCCTTTTGTGTCTCCTAATGACCTCCCACAACTGAGTCCAGTCCCACCACTGCGTCCCTGTACTGCATTTGCTTCAGAGAAACTCCTGCTGCCTGGAAGCAGCATTAGACTCAAGAGGACCCAAAGCAAAATGGAGATTTGGATATTCCTCCTCTATGAGCAGATGAAAAGAAGATGCTTAGCCTGACCTGTGAAGAACCCCTCCATTGCCCTCCCCATGGACGATTGCCCTAGCAGAAAAGGCTTTCCCTCCTGAGAGCCTCTCTCTCCCTCTCTCCAGCTGTGCTCTTTGCCTCTGGCTTCTCATATTCCTCACCAGCCACCAACCATCCCTTCCCCTCCAACATCCTCCCTGGGCTGTGTGGTTTGGCAGTAGCAGCATCACCTGCACCATCCCCTCTTGGTGTGCTCTGACTGCCCGCTGCAGCTGCCCAGCCTCACCCCATACCTGACACACAAACTTTGAATCCTGCTGTTGCTCTTTGACTCAGACCAGACACCCACCAAGGTGTCAGGATACAGCCAAGGATCAAGGGAAAGGAGCTTATCCTCAGTCCCCACCTGTTCTTCCTCCTGCCAGGTTTTCTTTTCCTTTCCCCACACTGTCCCTCACTCCATCACAGATTTTGTATGTTAACATGCCCTGGTTTGATTTTTCAATTCGCCCTGAGAGGCAGTAGTTCAGCTCTCTTCTTGGTCCTAATTGATTTTATTTTCTCAGGAATTTTTGTCACTTTTTAAGAAACCTTTCCTGCTCCCTCCAGCTCAGGCTTTTCCATCTGCCTGTGTACCTGCCACTCAAAGGACTCCTCCCATTTTTCCCCCTCCCTCTTGCATCTTATGCTCAAAGGCATATTAGATTAGAAGAATTGGGAAAGCTTGTGACTTTTAAGTTCCAACAATGCTCTGGTCTTGGCAGATTTCAGTGATGTTGTCACAGATGAATCTATTGCCTGGGAAACTGGAGCACCCCACCTGCGTCCTGCCCTGCCCTGCCCTCAGCAGTGACACACACTTGGACTCGGCTGGCTTTGATGTAATTATTCTTCCAATATGTCTCTCTGGGCTTATTATTTATCCTATGTAGCATTCCCTCTTACCTTTTTATTTCTGACACTGACCACATGCTATTCCACTTACCCCCACCTTAGCAGATCATTTCAGTTAATTTCTTAGCAAAAATTATGTGTCTTCATAAGTTTCTGTTATAGTGCTTCTCTCTCCTGTCAAAAAAAAAACCAAACAAACAAACAAACAAAAAAAACAACTAAAACAGAGGTGACATGAAATTGAATAACTTTTTGTGTTTTCCTCTGCATATTTGTAATCTCATCTGGAAGTGCACTTAAAAATGTTGCAGAGGATCTTGTTATGACTAATACAATTCTGTCATGCAATTAGCACTAGACTTATTTAATAATCTAGTCTTCAGAGAAAAATTGCCATATCAATAACATTTATCAACCCCCCATAACACTAATCACCAAGATACCAATCCATCTTTTCGCTTCAGTCACTTGATACTATATAACCTCCATTAAATGCAGCACACTTGCTTATGTGAGCCCTTTTCTTCTTCGGAAATAAAGGTTTGCCACACCATTCATGAAAAACAACCCAGCCCAGGGGCTCTTCCCTAGCAATATTTGGTATTCAACGTTTCAGAGGAATGTCTAAGCTTCACTTACATGAAATAAGGTAATTTTTTTTCTTGCCTCTACCCAGCAATGAGGTTATGTACTTAGGGAGAAATCTTGCCTGTCATGTAGTGTTACAGTCCCTGGCATAAATACAGGTACAAATATCACTGTTACAGTACAAGGACTTAATGTTTTTGGTTTGACTGTTGCAAAAAGCCACCAAATCTTAATCTGAGTAGAAAGCTTTCCTTTGCCCCTGCAGTTTCTGGTGCTGTTTTTCATCTCACTCCTTTTGCCTGCCCAGAGTGGGCTGGGGGTGAGCTGGGTGTGCTGGGCCGTGCCTGCAGCATGGAGAAACCATTTCTAATTCATCTTTCAGCAGCGTGGTTTGAGGAGCCAGCTGAAGCTGTATCAGGAATCAAAGCAGTTTTTTTATGCCACGGCGCTGGAGGAGAAACACATGCTGCAGCAAGTACAGGGTCTAAAATAAGAGACACTGAGGGGAAATAAAAAGCATGTCAGAGGGTGGATTGTTAAGCCCTCACAGTCAAATCCTGAGAGGTCTTTGGACCATGCAAGCAACTCCTGTTGGCTTCAAGAGGCCTCCAGGTGCTCATCTCCCTTCAGGATCTATACACAGGGCTTTTACTTAATGAAAAGCTTGTCACTGACTGGTAGGAGTTTAAGAACAATAAAACATTTTTCCTGGATTTGTGGAGCAGGCAGCACAGACTGGGTTTGTAACAACAGTTCCTGGTTCCCCTGGAAATTGGGGACACAACTCCTGGTTCTGGGAATGTAGTGCTGCAGTGAAACAGCATGTAAAATGGGGAACAAAAAGAATTGCTGTTGGAAGGGCTGGTAGGCAGCAGATGCTTGTGTGGCTCTCAGGAGAGAGGAAAACCTCTTAATTCTGATGTCTTTGAGCTCCTGACACTTCAACAGGTTGCATATTGTAAACCCCAAATCTTGCATTGAAACAAAAGATACTTCCTTGTTTCCATGTGGAATGAAGGGGGTCCCATATGACTCTTCCCAGGGAGGCAAAGTGATCGCTAATAAAACATTATTTCAGTGCTCATGCATCCCACAAAGGGCAAGTATTATTACTATTACTATTACAATTGTTATTATTAGACATTGAACAGAAGTGCTGTAACTCAAAATATTATTTTCAGTAGTTCCAACATGGTCTGTATTATTTCCATGTTCCAACATGGAGAGCAGGACACCTGCTCTCCATGGTCATTTCAAGACAGCTCCTGCTCTGTTGTTATTGGCTCCATACCAAGAGCCAGCAAAGCAAAATTTTTCACTTAAGCCCAAACTTACTGTTCTTCTGTCAGCTTCCCCATAATGTATTACTTCACCATGTCCTTTGACCTACTGCAGTTCTTTATAGAGAAATATAATTAATTTTGAGACACAGCTTAGCTCTGGGGTTCAAAACTGTTTCACGTGTTTACTCAAAACATTAATTTTTTTTCCTTAATTTTTAATTTTCAGGCAGGAAAGGTTATGAGAGTTAAACAAGAGTTCCAAATGCCAACATGGCTGGAAGAAGCTGATGTAGGGAGGAGGATGGAAGGGACAGAGGAGGGGGAATTCTCAGCCAGAACCCAGGACCCAGACTTGTTTCTCAGGAGCTCAGGTATAGGGAGGAATGAGACACACCTCTGCTGCACAAATAACCAGTGGTGAATGTGAAGGTGGATCTCTGCAGATCACTCTGAGCTTTGAGGGAAGATTTGTAGACACGGTGAAGCTGCTGCTGCCCACAGCTACATCATCACCTGCTCTTCCCGGACAGGCTCCCCTGTGGGGACAGCTCAGCCTGTCCATCAACATCCCAGGGATCCAGGCAAAGGCAGCACCTTTTTCTCACAGAAACCAGGACACAGATGGGGTGCTAAAGTGACCTGCCATTTTCCTTATTCATGCATTCATTCATGAGGATTTGTTATATGAATGATGACAAATCTTGTCAGCGGCGGAAGGTCTTACTTGTCATACCAATTGCACCTGCTTCATTTGGGGATTATTGTCCAAAGACTCAGGTATTTCTAGAAGCCATGAAGGACCCAGTTAAGCCCCTTTTCTCATCTTTTCTTCCTGCAGCAGAATTGCTTATGTTGTGGAACACACTCATAGTCCATCTGAGAGCAGGTGCTGCAAATCCAACACGTAGGTGCTGTTAATCCCACAAGAATTATTTTAGGAAATGGAGGGGGAAGGGAAGTTGCATATAGGTATAGGAATTAACAAAAAATCTTCATAAAAATGTAGCACATTTCTGAGACATCCAGAGCCACCCAGCACCATAAGCAATCAGTAACTGGAAAGAGATCTATTTAGTAATAATGAGAGATGCACTCAGCATCATACGTTCAAAGGGATGTGAGGTTTCCAGTCCTTACAAATTCAGCAATAGTCCCATATCTGATGCTCCACAGACAGCCTTGATAACCCTTTGCAAGTCCAGTCAGCACCTTTGAAGTCAACGTTGCCACAGTAATAGCTCTGAAGATCTGTGCTTGCTCTTGCCATGCTGGAAGACCATCTATTTTGTAACACTCAGGTTCTTTGAACTAACAGCACTCCCTGGGCTTACAGCACCTGAAACGTCTGCTGCCAAGCTTCTTTGCCTCTTTCTTACTGCTTTTCCAAAGCAAAGTCTCCTATAACTTCATTTTTTATGGCTTTCAATAAAAAAGAAAACAAAAAAAAATCCTGGTTCCATAATAAACTCAATGTCTAATTTTGCAGGAATGTTACACAAATAGCCCTGCTGGGATTGAAGTGGTGACCTTTTGCTGGATACTCGTGTTTGTACATCCTCTCAGTTTAATTCATTTTCCTCAATGAGAATGAAAACACGTCCTGAAAACACATTTGCATGGAAACTAGTGGGAAAGAGTCTAGATTTAACATCAAGAAAGATGTAAAACTAGTCAGAAAATGGACTGTGAGCTGCTTTTTTTTTTTTTAAGTCAATATTTCATTGTTATATTGTGAGGATTAAATAATGTTCAAACAAGGTTTGTCACAAATCTGGCACAGACTAGGCAAAGGCAGTGGTCCAAAGCTATTATGAAAGCCATGGCTGGCATTTAACATTATGCATCACCTATGAAAACAAGAAACCTCACAGCACACTCTGATCTAATCACGATACATTTGGCAGTGGAATGCCAGAAAGTTCTTTGCCAGTTGCTTAGTGGCATGATGGAGTACCCAAAAGGCAGAGTGACCCCTGCCCAGGCCTGGCCTGGGACTCAGCCTTGAGGCTGTGGGGTGAACCAGGCTGTGCTCACCTGGCTGTGCCAGGATCTGCCAAGCTGTATGAGATTGCACACCAGGCCAAACTTAGCCTTTGTTGTTCTGAGCATTTTGGGCACGATGCAAAGAGAACTGCTCCATGCTGGGTGCTCCAACAGATCCCACTGTGCCTTGGCAGTGCTCACCCCTCCCATCCTGCCCCTGTAGACTGAATGGAAAACCTAGCACAGAACTGAGCTTCCAGGCCACATCACAGCCAGTCCTTAGCAGGGGCAGAATAAAAGCAGTTCTAGAGAAAGTGGCTGTAGCCAGGGAGAGGGGAGCAGCTCACACTGCAGTGAGCAATCTCTACATTTTTTAATCTGAATATCCATATCATTATGGCATCTAATAAAGACGGGAAACCAATAGTAATTTATCGAAGTGTTAAAGCCTTTTGAGTTAACTAATTCTCCAGCCTGTCAAGCATAAGTCCATGTAGCCAAGATTCACTACTCTTTTAGTGCCCAAACTAAGATAAATGATCATCTTGTCCACAAGTCATCTTGTACCATTTCCCACAGGAAGACAAGGTTTGAATCCAAATTGATTCTGAAAACCCCTGAGGTATGGTCAGAAATCAAATAGATGCCAGTAAAAAACACTTAAGAGGGAAATGTCAAATACAAAAGTTACCAACAAACAAGCCCAACTTGTGGCCCTCATGAAGAGTGACCTGCCAGGCAGTGCAGACTGTGCAGAAAGGGACCCACAGTCTTCAGAGATCCAGCCACTGTTTGAATGTTTGGTATTGTCTGCCCACAACAAAAGGGAAGGCAAATGCCATCCTGGGACACACACACCTGTGAGCGTGCTTCATGTAAAACACAGAAGAATTTATTGTGGTCTAATTGGCACCAGTGCATTCTCTGCATAGTCTGGTGTCCAGTTCACGGCATCATTTGTTAAGGAAAATGGACGGTCAAGGCTCAAAGATTTTCATATGAAAGCCCAAATGTTTAGGAGATGCAATCCTAGCCAAAAGGCTGATGAACTGGGCATTTTCTGTGTGGAAATGGGGAGATGAGGAAAACTTAAAACTAGCAGAAGCCTGACATCTTTCTACTAATTATAAACTGGCGAAGTGAAATATGATGTCTCTCACTCTCTGCTTTTGTTTGGTAAAGTTTGGTACAGCAGGACTGTGCAAATTTAGACCACCTGTTAGAGAATTTTCAGACCTTTTATCTGTCTGAGCAAGAGCTTCCTCAGATCAAAGTTCTGCAAGACTCCCGTCAGGATCCAGTTGTTTGGCCAGCATTCATCACAACCAACTGCTTTTGAACATACCCAGTTGTCTGGGATATTGCATGGTTTAGCCCTGAAGTGCTGTAATGAAGCTGAGATGAGCTGTGGGACACAGCACCAGTCTGAGGAGTGATTGCTGGCCCTTGGAGACACTGCCTGGACACCCAGTGTTGGAGGCATTTCCAACATGGGCACCTTCAGTGTGCACCAGCCAGGGCTGCCAGGCATGACACAGGACCTACATAAGACCCGCATCTTCTGGACCAGCAGCTGGACTCAGGTGACACTTCCTAGGGGAAAACAGCCAAAATCCATTTTGTGGCCAAACATCTGAACTGTGCATGCTGTGAAGCAGAGGATGAAGAGTTGGAGCAGCAGAGTGTTTATTAAAGCACATATAACAGGGGCACCCAGTGCATGGATAAAGAATTACATCATGCTGCAGCGACAGCGCTGTGCAGGGCCTGGGGTTTCTGTCTGTCCTACAACAGAGACTCCCAGACTGAAGCCTGGGGCATCCACAAGCCCACCTTGCTGAAGGACCAAGAGCAATGTAGTGCTCAGCAGGGCTGGCAGCAGGGCACACAGAAGAAGGCCAAGGAAGGCAGCAGAACAACGGGAATGGCTGGGATAGGGGCTATTTCCCCCACAGGGTACTGCAGCCACCTGTCCCTGCAGGCGCTGCCCCCATCCCCTGGTGGAGCTGTCACCACCAAACCCACAGCTCAGCCAGGGTGTGGAGCTGGCACGGACCCCATTGACCCCAGATCCTGTTTCTGGGCTGTGCTGACCAAGAGGGCAATCATGCACACTTCCTTCCACATTTATGCAAAAAGCATCCACCCCACACGTATTTCCACTGTATTTTAGGCCTTGTGAAATCTTGGCAGAAGTGGATGGATTTTGCCCAGAATACACAATTTAGTGCTAATTATCTCTTCCTGCTGGGCTTTAGAGCACAGAGCTTTCAGTTCAAGAACAACAGCTACAAGAGCTAATGGATTGCTCTGTTACCAGGAAGCAAACCCTTTGCAGAGCACGGAGGATCCTGCCCTGCTGCAGGTCCCGGGGAAACTCTGCAACAATAGGAGGATGGAATTCATTAACTCTTCAGGGAAAGAGAGCACATCACCAGCATCATAATTGCCTTCCACTGCTATGCTGGGGAGAACATCCCAACACAAAAGAGCATCTCACCCCTCCCAAGGCATAGCAAATTATGTTGTAAATGTAGAAAAAGAAAATTCCTCTTGTTGGGTCAGTGAGACGCTGCGGAAGAGAAAAGGATAAACTGTGGCTGTGATTCATTCCCTTCCATGTCACATACAGTGGAAGTCCACATTTTCTGTGAGTGTACAGGATATGGATTAAATTGTTGCTTTCCAAGCCCCACTTCCCACGTGCACTTATGTCACATCTAGGATGGCCTGTGGGCCTCTCTGATTGGGCTCCACTGACAAACCTCTTCTGGTGATACTCCCTGAGACAAGGAAGAAACTTGCTCCACTCTGCTGGCAATTAAGGGGCAGGTAATAAATTAATAGCATATAGGAGTCACACTGGGAGCCAGTAATAATTTCATTTTCCTGCACTGGCAGTTAACCACCCAGCAGTAACCATCCCAGAGCTGCTCTCCACACAGCTGATTTCAGAGCTTTACAGACCTACATATGGTGATCATTTTGGTGATTCCAATGCTGACATGTAGCCTGAAGGAGAGTCCAAAGTACCTCCTAGTATAGCGAGCATTTTGGCTTGTGGTGACCACATCTTAGCTTTTCTTTCAAATGAAGTCTTTTTGGTGTGGATACTCACCTTCTCAAATATCCTTACAAGTGTAAGAAATAAAATACTGAAATATAGAGCAGATGCTTCAGTACCTTGGACTAGATCCACTATTGACACAGGACCAACATTACACCCTTCTCAAAGACACTTTCTCACTTGCTCATATGGTGCACAGATGTAGGTTGCTGGCAGTGATTTCTAAAGCAATGTGGGCAACTTCAAGATTTTCAGGTACCCTCTGTCTCCATTTCTTGTACAAGATTCTGGACAGTTTATTCTCATTTGGGTCTTTGTAGTTATAAGGCTAAAATAGCCTTATTATTGCTGTATTTTTGTTTCCTCTAGGAAACAGGGAGAGGGAAACACTGCTTGATGAATGGAACAGCACGCAGGAGGTGAGGAGTGGTGGCATTGCCACAGATTACCAAGATAATCCTGTGACCTGCCTGCCCAGCACGCAGAGGTTTTAGTGGCAGCTCTTCAGAGAGCATGCAACTACCAGTGGAATAGGTTTTCACAGCTTGGAATCATGATTACCACCACCAAAAAGTAAAAGCCTGTGAGACTAAAAGGAGTGGGAAAATTCTTCCTGAGTGAGCTGAGGAAACAGCCGTACCAAGCCTGACAACCCTTTGCATCCTCCATCATGTCCAGACAGAGTTCCCTGTCTCGAGAACAAGTTGTCCAGCACTAGTTCTCTGGGAAACACCAGGAAAAAAAAGTGAAACACCAAATTGATTCCAAGGATGATTTTCTTCCATGAAATGAAGATAAATAATTCTTCTGCTTTATGACTGGTGGTTTTACTGTGAGGTATTGCACAACAGGATTAAATAATGTTCAAGTCTGACTGCATCCAGTTTTATCTGCCTGTGCTTTCCTTAGCTCATTGTGTCTCAGAGAAGGTTGGTTATCAAGAACAAAAGCCTTTTAGGTCTGCAGACTACATGCACATGAACCGTTCTCACCTGCCTGCTGTAACAAGCATGTGGAATACATATTGAACTCATTCTTCATAGTGTTTTGTCTCATAACATTTGGAATTTAAGTAAGCTTTGTACCTTCATAAATAAATATTGAGATAATTGCATTAATAAACACAAAACAAAAGGCAGAAAATACCCTTCCTATCCTGCATGTGGACAGCCTCAGTTCCCAGCATGAGCTGGAGGATGACCATGGGCAGGGACCATGGGGTTAATCAGAGCAGCTGGACCCCCTGTCCACCAGGCCCCAGGAGCCCCAGCCTGGGCTGCAGAGGCCCATGTCCCCCATCTCTCTGCCTGGGTGACCTGCCCCTTCCTCCATGTTTTTAGCAGAGTTTGCCATGCACCTTTTCTATCCAGGTGCTCTCTGCCTTAGTACCATCCCAAGAGACAGGAGAGACTTGCCCTCCAAAAACTGCTGCCTGCCTAATCTAGTAGAAAAAGGAACCATGGCAACTCCACCTTTGAAAGAAAAGCATTATTTGCCTCTTCTGACATAATACACATAATAATGAGAATGCTCCACCAACATTTTCATTACCCATCTTCTCAAAGGACAAGGTACTTATCCTCTCTCCTGTACTTAAAAAAAAAACAACAACCAAATAAAAAACAGTTGACAAACAGTTAACAAATCTGAGATGCAAGTCTCCACATGAAAAATAGAACTTTTGCAGAAAATGATAAGCAGCTTGAAGCAGACCTTACTGGGGCAGAGTCAAGCAGGGCTGTCAGAGTTTAAACACCAAGCAGGCCCAGAGATGTCCTTCTGCCTTCTTTTGTGCAATGTCTTCAAGCCAATGCCCTGGGGGAGCTACAGCCATGGGAGAGCCACATCACAGAGGTAGGATTTAATATGTTGCAGCAATTGTGCAGGAAAGCCATGGTCTGTCTTCCCTCCAGGCCAGGCTTGGGATCTGAGCAGTAAGTACAGGACAGCCCCTATTGCATGGGGCATCTGGAACTGAGCACCAGGCTACCTCCATACCATGGGCAATGTTCCAGCCCCATCCACAGGGCAGCAGCTTCACTTTCCTAGAGCCCCTGTGCTTCACCAGATAAGCATTACTGAAATTGGATCCCACAGCATGCCTGTGGATAATAACTTAGACTTACTTTTCCTCTAAAGATAGGAAAACCAGACCAAAGACAAAGTTGTTTGTTTTTTTTTTTTTTTTCCCTGCCGTAGAAATGGTTCAATTGTTTCCATCCCAAATGTGATGTTTGTGATCCAGGACTTTTGCCTTCCACCCCGTGTGTTCCTGCACAGGGGGAAAAAGCAGGCACCTGGCTGTTTCCCCTGGCAGCTCTGCCTGTTGGCTTTGACAGGAAGGGACCAAGACACACTCAGATGCCCACAAAAGTTGTTGGTTTGTTTTGTTTTCAGTAGGGCAGCACACTGCTCACCTAGGGGAAGGGGGAAACAAGATTGATCTTTGGATATTTTTTGGAAGCCTTGCTGACCATCTGATGGATAGCTATATAAAAACTTTCATGGGGCCAGGTCTGAAAACACTGCAGAGCCATACTCTTAGCTGGAAAGATTTCATATGGAGACTGGATGAAAGCCTGCAAGGCAATGGACGTGGTTGCATTTCTTTTTTGTTGTCACGGCTGATGGAAACATCCAGCCTATGTGTTTGTTGACATGATGTAGACATCTACAGATCTAATGAGATGCCTCAGCCCCTCCAGCAGGCACCCAGAGGTCCCTGTGCCCAGGTGATCAGGGCCACCCCAGTGCCACTGGGTCGGGGCATCCTTCCTGCCCAGGTGAGGGGCACCTTGTTTTAGAGAGATCCCAAAACCTCCTAATGAGCCTGATCTGCAGGCTGTGCTCTGAGGTCATCTCTGAGATCTTCCAAAGCTTGGGTGGAAGAGGCGCCTGTTCCTCGTGCAGCAGCTTGGAGCAAGCACTTGGCAAGGACATCGTGCTGTGCTGGGGCTGGTGCTTCTCATCTCCTGCACCACCATGGTGGCTGAAGATGCAGGGACTGGTCCTTGGGACACAGCAACAGCACAGGGGCATCTCCTCTGCCAAGGGACTGCTCTTCCCACAGGATCAGAGACCAGAGACGGGGTCCCTCTGGTGCCTACACTTGTTTGTATGACTCGTGCCCTCTCTCCACCTTCTCCTTTTTCACAGGTCCTGAAACGCTGTCTAAAGAGGAAAACATCCTCAATAAAAGGAAAGGGTGTGCTCCAGTGCTGCTCTGAAATACTTTGTGTCTGCTAGGTTATGTCCATCAACTACTGAGGTGACAATGGGTGGATTAAATAGGATGTTGGGTTCCTTCTCCTCAGGTGAATAATTTAACTTTTTGCACATGGGCAGGAGAAGGGCTTGAAGGAGTGCAGTGAGCCCTGTCCAACACAGATATGGAAAAACACTGATTCTCAGGGAGAAATCCATGTTTTGGAGCATGCATGGACCTGAGTGCATCCCTGATCCAAGGCAATGCCAGGCACCTAATTTTCCCTTTGCCCTCCGTAGCAACCCAACAGAGATGCTTGGACTTTATTTCAGGCCCAGGCCCTCAAGTCTTTTCTTATGTCTAGCTTCCAGTCTCAGTGTGATGATGTCCTGCTGCCAGTGCCTCATTTATAGGGAATATCCAACCCATTCAGATTTTGAATCTGCTAAATGATTAATGGAACTAATTGTGCCCTCTGCTCTTGTAGCAGCTTGAAAGCAAAAAAAGAGGAGTTGACACAACAGGGCAAAGGACATTTTCTAGCTCTGACAATAACTCAGCAGCCACTTTTGCATTTGCAGAGACATGCTGCCAGCAGCCCGCTCTTACTGGGGTCCTGCTCACTTTTGTAATTTACTTCAGTTTGTGGCCTTCAGTCCAACCTTAAGCAACATTGTTTTTGGCTTCACTCTGGTACCTATCAGAGCATACAGAAACCCTGTGATGAATAAAGCAAACCCAGAAAAGTAGAATACCTCTAATCCAGAGACTACTTTGTAGTTTGAGCAAAAGCAGCAGCAGGCAAAGCACAGACATTGCAGTGGGAGAGTGAGGAAGAACTATTTTAAGTCAAACAGCACAGGAAGAGGTTCTTAGCTCAAAACAAAAACGGTCTGCTTGCATCACAAAATAGGTTTTTAGCAGTAGCTGGAAGTCACACATACACAGAACAAAGGAGATCATTTACACAACACTGCTCACTTACATTTCAGAGTAACCAATGTCAATGCAGGACTAAGAGCAGAGCAAACCCAATAGTCTGGGTTTAACTACGAGCTGTTACTGCTGCTGACTACAAACAGTGGCTCTTTCCTAAATTGTTTCTCAACCCTGATACTGGGCTATGTGTCTTGGACTAATAAACTGTACAGGTTGTTTCTTTTTGGGAAACCAGCTTTAAATTAAAGTGAAGAACATTTCAGAACATGTTCAGTGCCTGCTTTGCACCAGTCTAAAAGGAGAAAATCCACCCCCCAACATTCCTTTCTCTTGCTTTGGTGTTACTCGGGGAACTGATTCAGCTGAAAAATAATTCAGGAAAAATGGGTGGTTACTTGTTAGCTTATTATGGATCAGTCCTGATGGGGCTGTTCTGAGAAAGGGCAGAGGATGAGAGGGTGCTGGATTCTTTATTCCAGCAGCAGCAACATTTACTAATAGTGACTGCAGTGGTTGCTGAATTGCAGACTTGTAGTTTGGAAATACAGTTCTCAGGAGTTTTAAACATCTGCTTCTGGCATTCCCAGAAGTGCACCAGCATCAGCATGCTGATTAATCCATTAGAGCCCATGGACCATCTCTTCCTTCACCTGTAATGCTTGGGAAGAATGGCAAGAAGGCAAGAAAGGCTTAAACCCACCTAAAACATTTGGACTGAACTGCACACTGATGTGGGAATAACAAGATAATTAATGATTACTTCCATATTACAGCACTCATGAAGGACATAAACTTGCACTCACTTTTTCCATTGAAACGAGGAGGTTTCAAGGCAGCCCACTCCATTCTGCCCCTCCTGGAAGACAAAGACTCCATTGTTGGGCTAGTTCTACTTTGCATGACAGAATCCCCTATTTGTTTGGCTGGAGAATGAGCAAATAAACATGATTCTTAGCCTGTGATGGAGGTGAAGGTATCAGTCCTGTTGGCAGTGTCCCATATGGATAATGGCCAGACACCGTAGTTAGCACCATGATTCAAGTCTCCTGTTTAATGGCAGTGCAATAGTAAATCACTAATTAGACATTAATACTTGCACTTTTGTGTTTGTTTCTTTTCTTTTATCTTTTGTCCTTTCAAATAACAGCATAAACAAGAGGGTGATTGAACTAATGGAGCCCACTCTCACCTTTCCTACCGCTCTTGGCTGGACAAGCAGTGGCACATGCTGGGTGCAGTTCAGAACTGCACTGTAAGGGATGCAGTAATAGCTGCCTTTGCCTAGCAAAGGACATTAGTTTGGTCCTCTGCCCTAGGAAGCCAAGTTTCAGAAGTCATGCAAGGATTTCACATTTTTGATACACCAGCTTCCCTGCCAAAATTGTCCAGGTGTAATCAGCAGGTCAAAATGTAAAATGGAGAGAAGGGGACATGCAGCACAAGCTCACAAATACCACTGCTTAGGAGATTAAGGCCAAAAAACAGGGTAGGTGGTTACAAGATATTTGTAGCAATGGAATGGTATTTCACAAGGTTATTTAATTTATTTCTGCCTTTTTTTTTTTTTGTCTGAGAAATATCCAATTATCCTAAATTTAGAGCACCTCAGATAGTTTATACAGCAGCATTCTCTTACTCCTTGTCACTGCTGGTCATTCAGCAGAGCACGTCCATGAGCTGCATGACACTGATGGCAGCATGCACCTTTTGGGGGAGCAAAGACTGCATTCCATAAGGAGAATTGGATATTAACATGCACTCAGAAAACTCCATGTCAGGAAACAATGTGTCTACATACCTAACCAGAAAGATGGGCAAAATGCATTTCAGAAGCTACAGGAGAGAGCTCATGTAGTGGATTACAGGAAAGGCTAATTTGTGAAATACAAGGGTATTAAGAGACATCCCAGAATAATTTAAAATTTGTGCTTAGAAGGAAGTCTGTAACTAGACCATGTGCAATGGTCTGTTTGAGGCAGTTCCACTGCAACAAGGAAGCCAGGCTGCCTCCTGTTCTGGTGTTCTCAAGTGCTGGCTCTTGTGGCAGTAGAGTCACTGGAACATGGCCACAGCATGAGAACCTTATTTGCCCACAGCAGCAACGAGGCATGAACAAGTGTTTGGGTGGATTTGGTCTATGGGGTAAAGCTGACAGAACTGGGTAGCAGGAGGAGCAGAAGATGGACTTGAAAAGCAGTTTTGAAAATACAGTTTAAAAAACAAGGAACACAAATGGTCTTCGACATATAGATGGTTCTTGTGACAAAATATGTGCATAATTTTTTACATCAAAATTTTCAGCTATTTCCAATTAGTTTTATATGCAGTGAGTGGAACAGATTCAGATTTCAGAGAGCTAAATATATTTCCACTATCAGAGAGTAAGCAATGCAGTACTGTAAATGGTGAAGCAATAAGAACTAGATTAAATATGAAACTACAGTAGTGTAGAAATTCAGTTTCTCCTTAATGTTGAAAAATCAGAACAGTGTAATAGCAAAGGTGAAAAAGCAGATCCTACAATGGTTTTACTGACTTAAGTAATCATGAGATGAGAAATTTCTGTAAAGCAGGATGGAACAATTTATATTTTTAAACATGTATGCAATTTGCTGCACTGAGGTGTTTTTTCCTCTCCACTCCTCTCCCCTGAGGATTGCAGGCAGAGCCTCTAGTGGGGAGCCAAAACACACATCCCTAACAGGTGACCTTCACCAAAAACCTACAAGGAACAAGATGAAGTATTGAGTCAGCAGGAGCTATAGAGAATCAGCAAGAACTATAGAGAATCAGGAATAATCAAATTATTCCTTCCCCTCCGTAAGCACCACTGGCAGAACTGAGCCCCTTCCAGACTGACAGATCCTCACCTCTTCATGTACAGCAGCAATCCCAGCATCAGCCTGTGCAGGGAGCAACAAGGTCCCAACACCACTGGTTTCTGGGAACATTACTGGAAGTAAATTGCTGATGGCAACCAACCACCCAGCCAAAAGTCCCACCAGAGCCCTTTTTTTTTGGCATCTGCTGACCCCACATATGACACTTTAATTGTGTACAAAGTCTGAGACTGTTGGTTGGGCTGAAGAATTGGCCTCTGACCACAGAGTAAGAGGCTAAGTTTGTCAAGTGGTGTAGCTGATAATGGCTGAGCTCCCCTGGGCTGCTGAAAATCACAGAAACATTCTATTAGCCACTGTCCTTCAGAACAAACTGCATGCCAAAGTAAGACACAAGGCTTTCCCAAGTTAGAGTTCTCAGTTCCGTTCCCAACTTTGTCTGAATAACCCTGTTCAAGTTATGTTACCATTCATAAATTTTTTCCTTTGTTTTTTTTTAACCCTAAGACAGGAAAACTCACCTTATAATCACAGCTGGAATGGATACAGAAATGGTGATAACACTCATCACAAATGTAAATGGTAGAATTCTTTGTTTCTCAGTTTATAGAGTGCCTCTCCCTAAGCTTCAAGACACAACACATTGTCTGGGAGACCAGGATGCCAGTAAGAAGCCTGATTAAAAAGATCAAAGGAGGATTTTAAAGGCAATTCCATGTTTTGGGGAACATGAATCACTACTCTCAAGAATTTGTAATTTACACACTGAGGGGCAGCTTTTCTCTGGGCTTGAGCAATGTAAGTCAGCAGCTCCTCCAAAACATGACTGCTGGCTTGTGCCAGAGGCATTCCTTGGAGCTGTCTAAATCAGAGAAGAAAAGCTGACTTGAGGTCAGCTTAGCCAGCTTGCCTTGAGGGAAGCCCCTCTTATCTCTGCAGCCACAGCTGAGATCATTTGCCCTGGTCACTGTTTAACTGTGGCCACTGCAAACACTGCCTGGCCAGCAGGGCAGCAGCTCACAAGAAAGTGCTGCTGGCAGGACAACCCACTCCGACTTCCAGAAGGGTCAAACCTTCCTCCCCCTCCCTCCAACAACGGAGCTGTGCCTTTTCTGATCACAAGGACTCAGTCTGTACAAGTTTTAGCTCAGCTCCTGGTTTGGAGAGGACCAGTGAGAGCATTATGCTCAGCCAGGGCAAAAGAAGTTGAGACCTACTGTCCAGAGAGATGTCCCATTATAGGATTCATTTGATTTGAGAAGGGAGTGGGATTCCAAGTACCTTTTTTGAGTACAGGAACTTGCAAACCTGTTGGAAGCCCTTGTTTGTTTGTTTTGTTTTTTTTTTTTTTTCAGGATTTTACATGATTTTCCATTTAACTTATTTCTTAAACACTGTGGTTCAGCAGGTCTTATTTTTGCACACTGAAAGAACAAAATGCTCCCTCTATACCTTTGCAATAGCTTACCTGTCATTAAAAATGTAGGAAGTTTCACAGAATTCAAGAGATCTGATGATATCCATGCAGAATTTGGCCTAAAGGGAGAGCTGTAGAAGGGTAAGAGACAGGAATAGGATGCAGCCATCTTAAGTGCTGTAAGGCTGGTCTTTCTTTGGGCCCAAAGCTAAAAGTGAGCAGGATTTCCAGGCAGAAGAACAGAATCTCAGCAGGAACGACACAAAGTTAGTGTAGTCATGTTTCGGGGTTTCTTTGCATTTAATAATTTATCCCCTTCATTCCTGAATTAACACAGAATGTAAATCTTGTGATCATTGCACAAACCCTAGTTTGCACAATGATGAGTAAAAACAAGGACAGTCCCCAATACAGAAATGTCAAAATCTAAAAACAGAATCAGAGGACTTGAGGCTCACCAGAAAACCAAAGGAAACACCAAAATGGCATTCTCAAATATGTATTATAAAGATTACTTGCCACTGTTCTCATAATTCTTAAAGATCTTTTGCAGGATCTGCCAGTGTAGAGGTAAGGCCTTAGAGTACTTTACCTAATTGTAGGTTAATACTACAAGACTTCCATATTCGGCAAGCTACTAGGACAAACTCTGCCACAAAAGTGCTCCTTTCATCAGCACATTTCATGTTTAGTCCCAACTATCAGTTTATTTATTTTTTACTTACAGTTTTTTGAAAAGCAGATTACTTTTTGTGAAGCAGTGAATATATAACAATACATTGTTTCCCCTAGAGAAAACATATATGCAATGTGTATGATAGGCATGATACACACAAATAAGATGATTGTGTGACAGATTAGTAACCAGAGGCCATGAAAGAGCAGAGAGATAAAACAAAAGTAGTAAATTTTTGGATTTTTGGTCACTTTTGAGAGTTAATTTGATCATCACATTCTTTTGTGGTTTTTTTTTTGGTTTTTTTTTTTTGTTTTGTTTTTTTTTTGTGATAATAAGATTGTGCAAATATGAATATAACAACTGTTCAAGAAAAGAACAATAAATGACAAAGTACAGATTTGATAGATACTATAATATTGAATTTCCATGATGAAATTTAAAGATTACTGTAGCAACAATTAAACAAGCTATTCTGCCAAGGAAAGAATAAAAAAAGTACTTTTTAAAGCACTAGATTGTGAGCTGCAAAACACACATTAAAGCCTCTATCCAAGCAGAGAATTGTGTACAGACTGACACCTTTGTAGTAAATAAACTAGAAAGAACCCACTTTGAAGAAGTGCTCAGCACAGTGCAGATTAAGCTCTTTTCTCTCCCTTCCTCCATCACTTATCTTCACTACAGCCTCCAGGACCAAAATGGACTTTTCTCATCCTCACACCATTACCTTCACCTCTAATGGTCTTCTGTACCCTAAGAAGTATTTTCATTTCTTGGTTATAGACTTCTATGTTGGTTTGGAGTGTCATGTCCTGATCTTTCATTACTTTGATGATAAAAGTCCCAGTGTAGCATTTTGCTGTGGCAAAACCCGAGCTTTTAGTAGTGTCATATTTTCTATCTTGGAAATAGCTTTGCTTTCAAATTGCCACTCAGTTTGGAGGCCATCACCATCCCAGGTACACTTTGCCAGCACAAATGAGTAAAGTGCTGCTTGTACAGACTTTGGGTTTACCAGCAATAATTACATTAGAATAATTTCACTCAAGAGTGCGAGTACAACACTTGTGGCAGTTGAAACAATTTTTAATGAGTCTGACCAACAGTGCCTTTTAGGGCACTTATGTTCTGGGTAGATATGCCATAGTGCCTTATTCTACTAAAATTTAAGATATTTACTGAAACACATTGCAACTCTGAGATTAGCAAAAGTGACAAAACTTTCTAGCCAGAGTGACAAAAATTTCTTTTTTCACTTTTTTTTGGTCACTTCTTCTTTTTTTTTTTTTTTTTCTTTTGTCACTTCTTTCAGCATCCATTAATCTATTTGGAATTCAATATGTTAAAAAAAAATTCAAGCTCATCATACAGCATTGCTGAATATTGCTGTGCTATTGATTACATATATGGATAAATTGATTACATATATGGATACGTTGCTCCAGAAAAACAGCAACTGGACAGCATTGTGGCTATTGAGAATTTGGGAATGCCACCAAAATCATCACTGGGATGCCATACGAGTATTACTGAAAGAGAAGGGCAGTCACTCCTCCTCAGTGTATCTTCAATGTATTCTCTGCTTCCTCTCCTCAAAGTTTTCTCTGTAGCCTTAAGTCCCTCTTTCTTGTCCTATTAGCTCAGGACCTCTGAAGGGTGTTTCCTATCCCAGGGCTGAAACCTAGTATTTATTTCTGTAACAATCTTCCTATGGTTATTCTATAACATTTTTCTCATTGTCTTTTTTTTTTTTTTTTTTTTTTTAATAAAAAAGGACATACAACTGTTACAATTTTGCAACTACATCCAATTTTGAGGTGGTGATTTGTTACATTTTGTAAACCGGTCAGCAGCAGAAACAAAAGCAGCGCCCCAGGCACGGCAGGGCTCTGTCCCATGCTGAATTGCAAGGACACTTTTCTTTCTGTCAGACTGTTCCCTGACTGCTGTGCCAAGACAAGCGATGCACAGTGAGCCTGAGGAAGAAGCAGGCGCAGACATCAGCTTGGGCACACAGGGCAGCTGATGGACTTTTCATCTTGAGACTGAAGAACAGCCCACAGCACACTGGAGTTTCATTAAAACTACACATCTCATGTTCACTACTCATGAACTTTCCCAACTTTCATTTATCTCTAAAAGACAGAACCAAAGGCATAATACTTTTGCTTTTCTCCTTTTTTTTTTTTTCCCCCTTCATGTAGGAAACTTATTGTCCTTAAAACTGCTTCCATTAATTTAGAGAGGTCACAAAATCACAAAACCCACACTGCAGCTGCAGCTGGGCTGATGCTGCTCCCATGGGGCTTGGCCTCCATCACAGCTGCCCAGGCATCTCCACACACACAGAGCATCCTCACTGCTGGAATCTCACTGCCGGGGCTGGGAACAGCACCCGCATCCTCTAAGCACCTTTGGCTTCCACATCAGTTTGCCCAACTAAATGAATACACCACAGTTTCTGTGATTTTCAAACAGATAACATGCTGCTGTCAAGGCAGGATGGGAATGAAGGAACTCCAGTCAGAAGGCTAAATGAAGTGAACTCCAACTCAACTGATTTATTTCAAAAATAACAGATAACATTACAAAGTCACAAAGACATTGCTGAATTTAACAGATGAAAAACTCAAAACACTGATCCATTTTGAAGATAAAAATGTTAATAACGTAGTGTATATGATGAATATAAATTTTCTCTCCTAAAACAATGACATTTCCTGAATAAGTTGCTTGGACTTTACTTTCTATCCAAATTACTGGCCTTCTACATTCAGCTGTCACTTACATGAGTAACCTTGGGTTTATCAAAATTCTCTGTTCTACTGCTAAAGATGACAAAATTTTCCCATTTCAACAAATGTCTCACTGGGTTTATTATCACAGATACCTTGGAATATGAAAAATATGAAAATCTTAAAATAGTTTCAAGAAAGTGTGCTTCATTACCTAAAAGTGAGCAGAGAGTTTTACCTGTGAGAAATTCTGAACCACCTAATTCTGTTATGATAATAATTACAAAACAGTATTATTAATGTAACATAAATGGTTGGTTTTTTCAAACCAGCTTTCACATATTTAGCTCACTGATACTTTGAAGGTAGAAGTTTACTTAGAAGTGCAGTATTTGTATACTGTACACAAAATGCACAGGGAGTAAAATGATTATTATATGGGAGAAATCCTCTGTGTGTAATAATGCTGAGATAACAACATTGAGAAATACCCAAAACTTAGGTATGTGAAATTAAAGTTACTTAAATGATGTTCATGAAACACCCCCCCATCCCGCCCCCCCAATATCAACAACTGAAATCCTATTTTAGGGATCGTTAAAGAACAGAACTTTGCTTAAAGAACAGTCTGTAAACTTTGCTTGAATGGCAAAACATTGTAAACATGCATATATATTAAAAATTTCAAGCCTTTATACTTACATTACTGAAATGATATATCTGCAATATTGGCATTGTATCTTTGTGAAGTTCACCAGCAATAGATACATCAGCCTTTCCATGGACAACTAACTTATTGCTAAGTCAAGAAAACAGTTGTGGACTTACTTCATTTAAATGCAGTCTTATTGAAAAATAGCATTGAAGAGTGTATTAGATAGGTACAGAAAAATAAAACAACCCAAAAGAACTTCCCACGTAGTTGATTTTGAAAACTCAGTTGTTCCCCTGACACTGTTAAATCAATGAACTAATGTAGAAAATCCCTGTGCCTGCACACAGTTCAAACCCTTCTTTCACTTCCATGCTCCTTATGCTCCTCAGGCACTGAAACCCAGGATTGACACCAAAGCTTCAGCTGTGTCTCAGTAACTTCTCCTAGAAGTAATTTAAATGAACTTTCTACATTCCCAGAATAATGACAGGAAGTCAGACTTGTTGACGCATTTTATTGTGAGATGGGGAGTCTGGTAAAAAACTAGAAAATGACCATGATGTAACAAGGAACTTAAAAATGAAGTTTCAGATTTGTAACATACATACATGAATACAGGAACAAATTGGCACGAAAATGTTAAACATTGTTCCCAACACTGTTTTATAAGATTATTCTAATTTGGCTTACTAAGGAAATGAGAGTTTTATGGTTAGACTAATCTCTTAACAAAATTGCAGAGCATCATGCTATTAGTCACACAGTGAATTTCAAAATTTAAGAGCTTTATATTAAAAACTGGGTAAAGGTAAAATGAATTGATTGCAATTGTAAAATTAATACATTCCCATTTTAATTCTTCTGTTCTACAGTCCAAGGCAAGTATAAATGTTAACATAACACTGTTAAATCAAATCTCAATGCAAGAGAACCGATTGCATCTCTACTTTAAATCTTATCAACTTTCCAAATTTTCATACTAAAATATATTATTGTATTAATACAAACTACAGTATTATACACTACACTGTGTAATAAATAAAGAAATATAAAAATAAGACACATAAATATAAAAGTTTTCTAAAACTAAAAAGGTACATATGTCAGTAAGAAGGGTATTAATACTGCCAGGTTTGAAGACATACAGTACAAAATGTTGCACAGATCTATAAACTAAAAGAAATAAAATAATACTGATAGGTAAAAATCAGCTAAGATTGTTAATAAATGGGGTCCATAATAACTAACATTTGAAAATACTTATGAGCCAGATAACATGTCATGTATGTGTCTGAAATTAAAGTAAACCAATAAAGCAATAAAGCAGATTAGAAAATTTCCCTTGTAATTATTGTAGAGAAATTCTGCAAGTCAGGTATTAACCCAAAATACCACCAAATAATTAAATAATGAAATATACCAGTGTTCTTACTTCTCTGATGGCTGAGTGTTTTTTCCCCATGAATAGTTTAGAACTTTGATACAAATCAACAAATGCTAGTTATTGTAGGCCACACATCGGATAAAGGCTGCTTAGAGCCTTTGTAATACTGATAAATGGCACTTACAGCACATAGGTCTTGCATAAGGCCAAAGGAGATACAAAGCTTCATATCATATCCTTCATATCGTTACTACATACTCAAAACACAATTACAAACACTGTTTTTGACAACTTTCCTGTCCTTACCAGTATTAACACTGTTAGTCCCTGCAATCAGAACTCAACGACAATCTTCTCAACTACATTTTTAACCACATGAGTAAGAAACTTCAGTTCTTCTATCATCTTCTTCCTTAAGGCTAACATTACACTTTAAATGATAATATGCTCTACTACAACATCTAATGTCATAAACTGCTACCTTCTAGGTTGAATTTACAAAGGTAGCCAAGCACAGTTTGCAACTGCATTACACGTCTCTGCAAAAGGGAATTTTGTAGTGCAGAAGTTCTCACATTGTAAAACATAAGAAAATACTGAAGCGGATTTAGGAAATGTTTTGCCATAAAAAAAAAAAAAACCATATAAATCTCTCCCAATTGTACAGTTTAAAAATTAATCAACTTAAGAATGAAAATTAATACTGATAAAACAAACAATGCCAGATGCTTGTCTAATAATCAGGTTTCCTACAACCTGTTAAATCTTTGCTTCCAGAGTCACTGTATTTTTCTAATCTGCTTCATGTTATAAACTTGTTCCTAACTTTGAAAACTGTGAAAAATTACTAAGTTTGAGGTTCAGGCACACCTGGATTTCTTTTTTTTTTTCTTTTCATTTTTTTTATATATATATTTTTTTACACAGTAGTGAACAGAAATCACAGTATGCAGGCTACTGCGTTTCCATGAAAAGCATGTATAATATAGAAGGAATTTCATTACCAATTTTCTTTTCCTTATAGAAAAAACCTAGCATGTAAGCTTTATTCATTATTTTCTTCTGACACCTGCCCATTATTTTGTATAACTTCTGGTTCTTCATTGCTTGCTTGATTTACAGCTTCATCGTTCTTGTCACCTTCAGTTTTCCCTTCTTCCTCTTCTACTGCTGCTTCTTCTTCTGCATCCCCTACTTCTTGTAGCTCCCTACATTCTTTTTCTTCCTGAAGTCCCTCTATGTCTTTTTCTTCATCCTCCTCTTCCTCTTTGTCACTGTATTCCTCCTCTTCCCTGGTTAGGCTCTCCCTCTCATCCGAGTCGAGCTGCGAGGGGGACGCCCTGAGCGCCGCGTGCTCCCGGCTCAGCGCCTCGGGGCCCAGCTCCTCGGGCTCGGCGCTGTCGCGCTCCTCCGTCTCCCTTTTGCAGTAGGAGTAGCGGTGGTTCATGTGTTGAGAGTAAGACCCCGAGTGTGAAAACCTCTTTCCACACTTGTCACATTGGTAGGGCTTTTCCCCAGAATGCAGTCGCATGTGTTCAATCAAATGGTGTTTGTGTTTAAATGCTTTTGTACAGATTCCACACTCGTGAGGTCTTTTACCTGTAAAAGAAAGCACAAGTTATTTGACAGCTTGTAGATGAAGTTTTTAAAATGTACACTGCTGTTTTCATTGTAAAATGCTGTTTTAGCATCAATTAAATTTTATATAACAAGATGTTCTACTCCGTGCATTATCAGCCTGAGTGTCTCTCCTGAGCCCAAAGGATGAGAAGGTGCAAGGGTACATTGTCAAAATCACTACAGAATCTGTAAGTTTTTTAGGAAAAGTCATCATAGGAGGATAAAGAGATTCTCACATATAACTTTTAGCACAAAAAAACGTGCAAATATAAATTAGAAAATGAGACATTTTTCTTGCATAAACTTTTTTCAATTGAAACCATTTTAACTTTTCTATATTGATGGCAATTTAAAATCAGCTAAGCTTTTATATTGGTTTTGGTGTACCAAGTCCTTCCATTATACAGGTAAATGGAAAATCATTCTAAAATCTAGGCTGAATGCTTTATGCACAAAACTTGCTGAGTACAAATGCATTGACATGAAAAAAATCTGTTTCGCTCAGTGTGTTTCTCCTCTTTTCCAGTTACTGTCTTTCTTTTAGAGCTTCTTATAAATGTATCAGGAGCCTAGCAGTGTTACTTTGATTTTAACTTTTAAAGTTGTTACACAAACAACTTTGCAGTCTTAGGTCAGACATAACAGACAAAGATAGTAAGACATCAAGTTTCTGGTCACACTACACAGACGACCAGCAGATCCATGTCATCTCCTGCCGAACAAACAACGAGGCAGGTGTCCATCTCCCTTCTCAAGAAACAAGTGACAGGACAAGAGGAAATGAACTCAAGTTGTGCCAGGGGAGGTTTAGATTGGAAATTAGGAAAAGTTTCTTCACCAAAGTGTTGTGAAGCACTGGCTGCCCAGGGAAGTGGTTGAGTCACCATTCCCGGAGGTATTTAAAAGACAAGCAGATGTAGCACTTTTGAGACATGGCTTACCAGTGGACTTGGCAGTTCTGGGTTAATGGCTGGAATCAATGATCTTAAAGGTCTTTTCCTAAATGATTCTATGATTCTGAATGTTAAATAGAAGCTAAAACTGGTAGGAGAAGAACAATTCTGCTAGGAAAAGGAGGAGTTAAAAGAGTCTCAGGACAACATAGGTATGAAATTAGATACCCTTAATGAATACAACTTCAGAAAATTGATCAAGACAAAAAAGAATTTGTTATGCTTTTAATTTTATATGTGAGATGACACTAAAATGTTAATATACAAAATTTAATTAATATAATAATTCAGCTACTCTGTGAACAAAGAAAGTAGAGCAGCATGAAAGGAGTAGTCAAAAGTTCTGAAGAGTTTACTTTATGGATGAGGGAAAAGAGAAGATAACAGAGCCAGCAAGAAAGGAATATATAATACAAAACCCAATATATATTTGGCACTTAACCAATAAAAGAAAGAATTCTTACTTTAAGACATCACAGAGGAAATAAGAGAGTAAGAGGTATTAAAATTATCCTAAAGATACCAGAACTGGAGCCAAAAGGAACAACTATGAGAAATTAAAAATAAAAATCAAAGCCAAAAGGGTGTTCATTAGCAGTTAGATTCTATGTCTAATGAATAGCTGAAGCTGTTAACTTCAGGGCATTATAAATGTGGCTCAATTGGAAAATCCTTCATGCCAGATAGGCACCTGTTTTTCCTGCACAGTATTAAATACATACACAATCCTTTTTTTTCCCCAGTTTTTATTTTTAACTTTTTCAAAATTTATAACCAGAAAAGGTAAATTAAAAGTAATATATCCTCATTTATAGGCTGCAGTTCACACATGATTATCCACAAGCCAGAAGCAAAAACTCCCCTTTTTCTGTTTAGGGTTTAGGTCTAATAAATTTAAAGAAAGACAGAATTGCTGTTCTGTCAAACAAATATACAAAACCAGGGGTTTCTAAAGAAAGCTTAGCAGAGGCAGTAAGGACTCCTACACTTCCCTACACTGTCTGAGAACTGCATTCCAGTTGAAATTATCAGCTACATTTTACTAAAGAAATAACAATCAGAAAAGTCTTTTCCTAGTACATACCTGTGTGTTCATACTTATGTCTCAATAATGAGCTGCTCTTCTGGAATATTTTGTCACATAAATCACATGCATACATCCCATTTTCTGTCTTTCTCATTTTTTTCTTTGGAGGTGTTGAATCAGAATCATTTTGATCTTCTAAATTGGGTATTCCTTCTGAGCTAGTGTCTTGCCTTTCATCCTTCAGAAAAATTACAAAAATAAGTTAACTCCAATAAAAGAAGTCATCCACATAGACTGAAGCTGCTATTCCCATTCAATTCCACAAATACCCAAACAAAATTGTTTAGACTTCCACAGCTTAAAAAAATCCTTTACTGCATTGTTCTGCTTTGCAGTCCTTGCCACCATCCAGATGCAGATTTCCTCACTGGGACAGGTTTTAATCACATCCAAATATGACTGTTGGCCAGGTCTAAGTTATGCTGGCATGCCATATTTTAAGGCCCATAAAATAAATGTAATATTACAGACCTGTAAAGCACATCAGCAAGTGAGAAGAGCAAATTTGCCACCTAACTGCATTTTTCAGCTAATGCTAGTCACCCACCTTTTGCTGCCTCACAGATTTTATGAAGTTAAAAGACTATTTTTGCTGAAGTTTTCACAAAAAAGCTATTTAAATTACCATTCAAATTTTCATATTTCACTACCCTCTTCCTCATGAAACTACCACAAGTACTATTTAGGGAACTTCAAATAGTGTCATTAGTAAATAGTTAACAAAATAGTAAACAAAATAGTAAAAAAATCAACAAAAATATAATTGTTGTGTATTTCTAAGCATTTTAAGCTTTCCTGTAAAAGCACAGTATTTTCTACTGACATCAGCAGCATGTACATGCTAGCCTCAAACTTTTAATATAAGCAGCCTTGTAACTCTTCAAGGCACCTCAGTCTCTGGCAATACAGAAGCCTGAATAAAATGCTAGACTGCCAATTTCTAAGATTTAAGTAGAAACACTTAGCCACTTTTCTGTTCTGCCCTGTCCCTACCTTAATGTTCACAGATGATTCTCAGGAGGACTGACCCCGATTAGATCACATCTGGATGTACCCAGGGAGGAACAAGCCGGGATACAGGAATGGCAGATTAAGACAAATATCTCCCTGACTTTCAACTGAGAATATATCTGCATTTTGTTTAAAGTGACATTATGGTGTAGGATGAATTCAGCTACTCTGCAAACCAAGGAAGCAGAGCAGCACAAAACACGTAACCAAAAGTTCCAAAGAGTTTATTTTCTGAATATGGGGAAAGAGGAGATGCAGAGCCAGCAAAAGATAAAAGACATGTTTTTATTTTGCTTTTTGATCAGGAGCATTAGATAGTCTTTAAAATAGTGAGCACTAATGTCCTAGAAGATTAAATATGGAGAGTAACTGAGTTGTCCAGACACAACAGCTTCTGTTAGTCTGGAGTCAAGCTGCTTGAGCTTACTAGCTTTGCAGAGGGCACAACAGTAATATCTATTACCTATTTACAATCAAGTCAAATAAGCCTGATGGCTGTATTTATATTTTTATTTAGTTCACCTTGATAGTTTTCTGTTAGTTCAGCACAGATACAGATTGAATACATCATACATACATCATGTAGGAATATGGGGACCGAAGTACCTGATTTCCATTGGCTTGGGTCTGTTTTGGTGGTGTCTCATGAACTGCAGGACTAACTGTGGTAGAGTATGTATAAGCCACCTGTGGAATCAAAATGGTTTGCTTATTGGCAGCGAGAGCTCTCAAGCAGGGAACACTGTTCTGGTCAGCAATGGCAACAATTGTAGGTAACTGGGCAGTGACTGTAGGTATAGCAATATTTATGGGATTGGCACTTGGTGGGATTACATTTACAATAGGATCAGAGTCTGTAACACTGTTGTCCTTTTGTGGTTCTTTTTTTGCACAAGTTAAGTTCAAAGGTTCTTCTTGGACAGAATAAACACTGTTCTGGTAAACACTAGTTATGGTAGATCTTTCCAACAGTTCTCCATGTTGCTTTGGTAGTGAAAGGTCAAGAGGTTCTATTTGTGGCTCTTCTTGTACACCCTCTGCCGTGTACGTGTAACCCTGTGAATTTCTTGATGAAGAAAGGTTTAGTGGTGATGCAGATGGCGTGCTACTGTGGGAACCATTCAGAGTTGAAGTCCCTGGTAAAGTCTGAGATTCTGTTGTACTGACAGGATTTTGTGAGTTATTTGTGCTGTTCTGGGGTTCACTCACAGTTGAAGCTGCTGCTTGATCATCGTTGTCTGTGGGACTGCTTAATTTAACTTGTTCAGGAGAAGATGGTCCAGAAGACTGCACAGAAATTTGTCCAGCTTGCATTTTTTCAAACCACTTTCTTACCACGTCCAATGGTAGGTTTACAGAATCTGCTATTTTTGAAAGCTCTTCTGCACTTGGTTGTGTATTTAATGCATAATATGCTTTTAGGAGCGAGAGAAGGTTCTTTAAAGGTGGCTGACCAGGAGACAAGTTGTTCTCCCCTGTTTCTGATGGGACAGGGGATTTGGGTTTCTCAGCTTCTGCTCCACTGGCCTGGGGAAGCTGAGGAGGGCTTTTTGTTTCATAGTGCTTTAATTCTTGAAGTGCATTAAGATCTCCTGGACAGTCATCACAAAGAAGACAAGTGCTATCATTGGTCTCTCCTTCAAAGTTCTTATCTTTCTCAGACTTCACTGTGAGATCTTGTGGTAATTTTTCATTTTTGCAACTATTTGCAGGAACAGAATTTTCTTTTTTTAGATTTTGTGGAACAACCTGAAGTTGACTTGGTTGCTCCAAGCTGTAGTTGATAATAATTTTGGTTGTCCCATCTTGGTCAACCAAAGGAAGACTGATAGCTGAAATGAGGGAATGGCCAGCTTGTTGTATAGATGCATTGTTGATTGTTTCTTGTTCTTTGGACGCAAGATTAGCATGATTGTTTTCCAGTACTTGCCTTATTACATTACCATCCACTGCCACTTTTAGTACATTTTGAATGTCACTTAAATTGATGCTTATGGGAGACACCAGACCTACTGTTGGTAGAACAACAGCTTGCACCACACCCTGAGGAGAACTGGTTGCCTGCAACGGGCTACCACCACTAAAAACCCCATTTTGCAAAGGGGTTGAACAATTAATTCCTGAAGCAACCACTATGGGCTTGAATTCGTAATCCACAGGTTCAGTTTTAATTTGGTTAAGAGGAAGCTGCTCTTGCAAGGGTTTATTTTCTATTTTTTGTCGTATCTGTGGTCTTGCTGGGCTACCTGGTGATGCAGAAAGGGAAGGGGAGGAGCACTGAGACATCTTAAGCCCTGACCGGGCTCGACCATTCACGGGCATCAAACCAATACACTTCTTACTGCTTATGTGTGAACTGTATGAACCAGAATGGGAAAAACGTTTCTTGCAGTTTGGGCACTCATATGGCTTCTCTCCTAAACATAAGAAAAAAATAAAAAAGAAAAGAGAAAAGACATATGCAGCAGTTAACCAGGTTACAGAGTAACTTCATCAAACAATAATTATCAGAACAAATACATCATAATGACCTCTCAAAGAGTCCTGGGGAAAAAAAAGTCTTATCTAGTGAATTGAACAGGAAGAGTATAGCTTTGAGTTAAGGCTCCTTTAAGAACTTTGTGATGCAGTAGATATAGGATAGAGCCCACATGATCATGTGTTAAGTATTTCTCTATTTGACAATTACAGATTTTATTGAACTTCATTAAAGTAGCACCACCACTAACTTATAACTTCTTATATAACATTTCTTATAACTTATCTAATAAATTGTGTCCTGAGTCTACTTTAATATGACTAATCTTGAATGATGTCAATTACAGCCACAGGAGGAACACACAGTTCTTATGTCCTGATTATTATGAATTAAAATTCTCTAGCAAGGTTTGTAACACACTGAATGATCTGCAAACATTGAAGAAAAAACAGAAAAGTGCAAAGGACCAGAAAGATGTCCCCATTTCTTCTGCAGCAAGTCAAGTTTTCCTTCGTTATAAGAGATTAAGTTGCAACTGTAAATCCTCTTGAGTTTTTCTACATATTTCCCACACAGAGCTGAAGGCTGCAGTCAGTGCTTGCAGTATTCCAGAGGGAAAAATGTAAGGAAAACACTAGTATTTTAAACTTAGACTTCCAAGACTGCTCTTACATCAAAGTTATAAAGAGAAGAAATGGCAACATTTGTACTCAATTCAATGCTTTATTTATTTACCACTGTGGATTCGTAGGTGCTCCTTTAGGTGATGTTTATATTTAAAAGCTTTTCCACATTCAGTGCACTTGAATTTTCGATTCCCACTAGACTGCGTCACATGTCTCTGTAAGAAAGAAGTCTTAATTATTGTACAGGACAGCATCTTGCAGAAACACTTTGTATTTTGACATTGCAACAGAGAAAATGCCATACAAACCCAAAGAGAATCAACCATAATTTTAAGAGATTGAAGGTGGTATGGAAAAAGGAAACAAATCACAAATCAGGTAAAAACTGAGGCACATATTTCTTCTGAATAAATCTGATACAGTAGAAAGAAAGAAACAAAACAAACTCAAAATATAGTTGCCCCTTCTCCTAAATTCAGGTGAAGTTTACACTGACATGTTAGTAGGAAGTTCCAGGATGAATGCTAGTTCTACTTGTGAAAGCAAAACCATCAGGGAAAAACCCCAAGCCCAGTACCCAGAGAATATTTCATGCAGGATAGAAAAACATTAAAGTCTATAGAAACCTGTTTAAACTTTAATCGGTTGACTTGATTTTTCCATTTACAGGCTTCCAGGGCTTACTGTTGGCCTTGGATCCCTCTACATAATGATGACACAGGACTGCTCAAGAGAAGGTAGCTTAGTGACAATAAAGGTACTCTTGGTCACAATTAATTTGCAAAATAAATGTGAGAAACCAAACCAAATAAAAATATGGAAGGGTTTCCCAAGTACACAACACCAAACCGCTTCACCATTTGCACTGAAACTCTGTGATTATTTTTATTAGATTTTGCCTTGTGAGAGCATTTATTGTTAAGTTCTAAATTGTTTTTGTCTTTATTGCCATACTAGTTTTTAAAAAAGCAAAACCAAAGACAGATATGTAAATATATGTAGCATATATGTGACACGTATGTGCAAGATCTGTAATTTTACCACAAACTCTATAAATCTATGAATGTGCATTTTTAAGGACATAAATTACATGCACTTTTAAAGCTGAAATAGCTTAACTACCAACAAAAACCAGAGGAAGTAGGAATTTTTCTGTTCAAACAACTTGTTTATTAGAAAAACCCAGCAGCTCCTTTTTAAGTAGAGCTCACTTGGCAAAAAGATACTGTACCACTATTGGGATGCACTGCAGATTTTTGGTAACTGGGGCAAGCATTTTCATAAACTCATGAACAGAGCTGTTCATGGACTCTAGGGACCAAGGGGCTGCTCACCACCACCAGCAGGTGTGGATCAGCTGCCTCTGGTGTGAAAGCATGGGGGGAACTCCTACCCCCAGCTCTGGCCTGCTGTGCTTGGCAGCACTGGGAGCAGATGCTCACTAGGTGCTAGGGCTCTTCCTGAGCACAGACATGACAACTGGGGGCTGAGAACTGTGCTGGAGAAGCTGGGATGGATAAAACACAGGATGATGACCCCGCTGTGAGACATGCCTGCAGATCTGAAGAACCTGCAGCTGTGCAGGTGGCTGGATGAAAGTCTGAACTCTCTGCTATGAGATATGCTGTCCAAATTATGAATCCTTCCTGTTCTACTCCCTGTCCTCCTTTAACAGAAGACAAATTGAAATAAGATCATCTAAATTACTTCCATATACTCTAATTCAACAGTTCCCTTGGGAGAAGCATTTGGTTAAGCTGCAGATTTTACCTCTCAGCAGATACTGCTCCCACCCTCCTCGGGGTGAGCAGCTCCCTGCCTCCCCTGGGCTCTGCAGTGAGGTTTCCACTTGAATTTATCCCATTTAGCATCTGACCCTCATTCCTGGGTTTGTCAGCTGTCTTTTGCTAATTCACATGGCTTTTCAGCTCCCTAAGTCCCTTGAAGATGATGTTCTAGAAGACTGTGGCTGACTCACTGCATTTCACTTTAATGAGCCAATGAGTCTAGAGGACCGTGTCAGGATTTACTTAAGCTTGCTGAGAATCAGTTATTACCATTTGTCTTGAATTATACAAGCTAACAGATCTTGGGATATATACAGTTACTGCAGGTCCTGGACTGCATAAATATTACCACTAAGTATCAGTGCATGTATTCAATGTCAGAAATGTTTCTGCTCCAGTCTTTAATCTAATGTTCTATTTATAAGGCATGGAAGTCCACACTCCACTTATCAAATTTTTAATGAGTTTTCCTGTTTTCCTGGTCATAGCTGTAAGGTGCTTTAAGATTTCTGCTAGGTAGTGTCTCCAAAAATATTTTGCCTTAGCTTCTTATATTTGTAACTCTCTGTTCAGATTTCTTGCTATCTCTTGTAATACTGTTCAGAATTACTTTGGAGGATCTTCTTTAAGTGTGACTGAGAAATCATAATGCTTCTCCAAAGTACCACATGAAATACTTTCACCTTCATTTTCTCAGATTCAAATGGATTTCCCCATCTCAGCACTGTTAAAGCCACATCAGTTTGTGCCTGTGACATGTGATATATTTCTAATACACTGTACATAACTGCTGATTTCTCCTCATAAAAGAATTAACTGCAACATTCAAAAAATATTCTTCTGCACTCCTTCAAGGACTGAAAGAAGAGACACCAGCATTAAGGTCCATAACTAGCCACTAACACCTCCTTGTACCAAATGTTTACTGTGCTTAGGACTGAAACCCACTCCTCTCACACCAGGGAACAAAACTAGTTACTGAGAATCCAAAAGTTATTTGGAAGACAGAAATTACAGGTATATCAGGTTTTTTTTCACAGATGATTTGACTGTGGTTTGCAAGAACTGTCATTTCTCAGCAGTGTGCCTGGCACTGAAATTCTGAAAGCCTACTTATGAGTGCTTAATAAATTGATGAGAAAAAAAATTAAAACAAATATAAGAAGCACTTTTTCACACTCCAACATCTCTTTTGGTGCTTTGCATATCTTCCCCTGGCTCAGAAGGAGGCCCAGTGTGCAGGTATCCCTTCCACTGCTTTCAATAAGCTAGATTTTATCTTTGCATGTTGCTTCTTTGTACAGAACAATCACAAAATTGTCACATGATGGACATTACCAGCTAACGAAGTTATCCAAATAATCAATGATCAGGTGAAGTTCTTTAGAAATAAGACATCAAGTTTTAAACATGCAGCTGTTTAAGATCCACAGCCAGGAGCTCTATACTTTACTAGCAACAAAATTTTCCATTACACAAATGACGTAATCATGTATATGCAGCCAATTTTAAAGACATGACAACTTTGCAATAATAATATAAATAAACAAGTACTTCACATTTACCAAGCATCTAAACTATTGTAGTTTTAATTCTGACTATGGCTTGAGAGAAATGAACAGGTGTAATACTGAGTTCCAGATACTCCACAGAAACAACATTAATCAAATAGAATTGTGCCTTCAAAAGTTTAAATCCATCAAAATATTTTTGTGGGAATACAGTTTAAGCTCCCCGTTTTAGCAATTCTTCTGAGTGTTTACTCACTTGGTATTTTTTATTTTTTCATTCAAACCGCATGCAAATATGGGAAAGACTTCTATCTCCCCCAACTACTTTATTCTTAAGGTTTTAGGCTTGTAACTGAAAAGACTGAAAACAAATGTGGTAGCCCACAAGAAAAGCATTATATAAATAGCATTCATAGATTTTATAGTTAAAAATACAAGATGTATGTAAGATGAAAGTAACTTTTAAAGTGCAAGCCAAGCCAAAAAGGAAGTGAAACAGAAATTAATTGCTCATGGGGAGCATATTTGGGTAAAAAAGAACTGCCACACCAGAATACGCTGGTGAGGTTATTCCAAAGCTTGTGAGACAATAAAATCCATGCAGCAGAATGGCCGATACTTCTTGTACCGATTTAATTGACCAGTGAATAGGAACACTCATGTATAAAAATGTGTAATAAATTTTTAAGCCTGTTAAATTGTTGGACTTGGTGATTCTTTGTAGGATGGAGGTTACTGACAATGTCTAAAAAAGCATCTCCTTTACTCTGAACCACAGCTTGTTGCTTTGGTGCTGCCAGAAATGTTGGAAGTACCTTTACTTTTACATTCAATTTTGCATTTTTCTGTTATATTTGTCTCCTGTTTTGTTTCTGGAGAGTATGAATCTTTCTAGTCTGTCCTCTGAAGGAAACATCTCCAAGCCTCTTTAACTTGGTGGTGGAAAATCTGTTTTTTTCCTCTGGAAATTTCTGACTGTTTCAGTTGGTTCCTGAGCCTCAGAGTGTCTCTGATAAGCTATGGAAGCATGTGCTGTGCATGGATGATGGGACATTGTGGGGATAAAAAAAGAAAATACAAAGAGGGACAGGAGAACAGAGACTCAGGATCTTCTGTAATGATCAGATGGTTAACTCATGGAAGATATTCCAGGGACCCATGCCCCCAGGTCAGCCCATGAACCAGAGAAAACAAACTCATTATATCTTTAGCCTTTTCTGTTGCTTAATTTAGTACTGAAACACCATATTTTAAATTCTAATTATTTGTATATTATCTTACAGCAAAAATTGCATTAAAAAACTGTATCTCACAGTTCAAGCAACACAATAGTTTGTTTCTTAAGGGCAAAAATGCTACAGTAAATTGTGAATTATTCAAACAGAACTTATATAAAAAAAAGGAAATGTTTCATTAAAGGCTTGAAATTAGATTTGAGTCATCATTTTTATGCAATGGTAGCCAGTGAACAGAAAAAACCAACAAATTACCTATAAATGTAATAAAGCACTTCTGAAAACAACCCTACTGCCCAGATGAATGAAAACTGGCAGGAATTGAGATCTCAACCTTTGAGAGCTACAGAAAAAGCCTGACTTGAGCAGCAAGCTTGAGTGAGTGCTCTGGGACTGGACCATCAGCACACAGGTGATCTGCTGTGAACAGTTTACCTGCTCCGCCCACACAACAAACCGCAGCGTTGCTACGGAGGACAACAACCCTTAATTCAAACGCCACTTACTGGGTCTCTTCCTGACTTGTGAGATGTCATGTGGCGGTCGAGCTGCGTTCGGTACGCAAACGTGTAACTGCACAAGGAGCAGCTGAAGTTGTCTTCGTTCTTCTCATGGCGGTATTTAATGTGTTCCTTCAGAGAGGTAAAACGCTTGTACCCCCGGTCACAGTACGGGCAGGTGAGCAGTTGGGAAAACGCGTCAGGCGTTCCTACACAGGAGAGACAGTGCACCAGACTTAAATAAACAAGTTCCAAACTTACTACCAGCAACCAACAGACTTTATGTTTACACCTATTACTGTAAGAAAACGTGCAGCTGCTGGAAGCTCCATTTGTTTTAGAGAAGGACTAGTGATAATTTAGATTTTTTCCACAGGTATTGTGCAAGCTCCCACCCTGTGGTATGGTTGCCCCAATGTGCCCTGGAGAGAGTCAGCACAATATGCTGATAGGACAAGGAGGAATGGTTTTACACCAAAAGAGAGTAGATGGAGACTCGATGTAAAGGAGAAATTTTTCATTGTAAGGGTGGTAAAATACTTCAACAGGTTGTCTAGAGATATGTATGTGTACTGTCTGCAGGACAGAAAGTAGAGAGATCAAATGTGTGGTCATAAATACGAGTCTAACGTGATCTGTAGAATCTATTTTGCTGGCTTTCATAAAGCTGGCTTTCTGTATTAGTACAGGGAAAAGTGAAACCAGATTGAAGCTAAATATTAATTTCACATGTCTATTTCAATAAATCACCATTTATGAAGTTTTAGCTCCACCCCTTCTTGCCAGTATTTTTAGCCCTCCACATAGTAACTCATTCTATCCTTGAAAAATTAATTTTTTAAAGGACTGAAAAAAATACTTCTTTATAAATTTATTGATAAAGGTATGTTCAAATAAATGTAGGGTTTGCTGTATTTGATCAAAACATCAATTTATAGGTGTGATATCCTCCAATGACCATGCTACTCTTCCTTGCTTCAAGTTAAACAGGAAGCAAATGTTGCAAGGATGCACCTATGCACTGTGCTGAGCATGAGAAAAGTGGAAGGTCGCTACTGATTAACATTTGATGCTCTGACGCACAAGGGGAACATTTGTACACGCTGTCATTTTAAGTTTCAGAACTGTAAGAATTATTAATGCTCATTAAATGAACCAGTACTTTAGAAAGTACTTCTGAATTATTTACCTTCATGACCTCTGCCAGCAGTTATCACCACAGACTGGTAATATCTTCTATGAAGTTCCAATTTATTCTGTTTGTGTGTAATTTACTAACTTGATTTTTACTGAATGCGTTACTGATCTTCCAACAGTGAAAAGCAATCAGACCATTTTTCCTTATTACTAAAAATCACCACTTTTTCTATCATACGGCTTCTTTTACACTTGTTATAGTAACAATCAAAATAACCCCTACTCACAGGGATTTTTTGTTGTACTATCCATTTCTGCTTTTCCTGGTTTAGCTGAGTTTCCAAAAACAAAGCCGTCCCCACATGTGTAGACCGAGTAGTCTTCCTTTCAATTCTCTTTTTAACATCTATAATTCAACTCATCTGACATAAAGAATTTGTATTTGTGCTCCATTTCAGCACAAATACAACTCAGTGGAAATGTCAGAACCACGTTAACTTAAACTCTATTTCCATTGGAGGAAATGGAAAAATGAAAACAGTTTCCCAAAATCACAAAAAAAAAAATCTGATTCTGTCACTTCTCTAGTCTACTTTCCCAGTTTGGAAGCATGCATATTTACCAAATGCCATTATGTTTTTGGCATTTTCTGTTCCAAAATGATTAAAACACTAAACACTATTATTCAGCATTGTGATTTTCACAGTACTTCTCAGTGAAGTTACTGGGATGGATCCAATTTAAATGATTTATACAAATGTGTATTTTTAATGATTACATGGAAATCATATGACAAGTCTGTAAAACTAACTTGACAATATGCTCCACTGGAACCACATATTAAAATCTTAAATTAATAAATGCACTTTTTAAAGTAAAATCTGTAATAGCATAGAATCTCTGGAAGAGCAGAACAAAAAAAATTATCTTTACTTCTTTCACTGCTCTCCCTCAGACTCCATTATAGCACTACAGCTACTGTAGTAGCTATGTATCTGTTCAGTTATATTCATTTCTTAAAACAACTAGAATACAGCTCCTGATGTAGGCTGTTCCTTTTTCTTGAAAAATCATAACTACTCCAACTGAAACACACTATCTAAGCTGAACACTTGAGAAAACACACAGAATGCAAAACCAATCTCAACAGCATTCATCTTCAAATAGTTCATGACGAAGAAATGAATGAAGTGTAACCTCTCACTCAGAACACCTTAAGCATGAAACTTCTTCAGAGAGAAAAAATGATATCTACTTAAAAATAACAACAGGTCATTATTTTTTTCACATAAACATTTTTGTTGAGGAATGCTTCTTTTTTCTCTGCTGCTGCCCTTTCAGGCAAAAAACCTCAAAAGCCTGGCTACCTCAAAAAAGTAATAAAACCTCAATAGACTGGCTACCCAATAAAAGAAATTCTATCTAATAGGTCCTTTTGGGAGCTTTGTTTAAAAATATAAAAAATGAAAGAAACATGTTATAACTCTCCTTAAGTTATTCTTATACAAAATGGTACTATTTTGCTTTATTTCGATTATATTTAATAAATGCTTATTCTGTTCTTTCATATAAGGATGTTGAATTTATGAAATTCAATTATGAATTTATGTTGGATTTATGAAAGTATGAACTTTTTTCTTCAATTACTAGGTTATCATTTAGGTGCTTATACAAGTGAATCCCAGTGCATGTCTTGTTTACAAAATCAAGTGGCAATGTTTTTTGCATGATCCTCTTATAATTATTTTACTAAGATTTTTTCCTCTGTAGTTGTGTGTATATGCCCTGCTGTCTTCTTAAGCACAGCAGAAGTTTTGGGTCAAGTAGTGAGTACAACTGATTTCATAAGAACTGAACTGATGACATGTTTACCATTTTCATCCTGACCACTAGCTTCTGGCGTGCCTTGTCTCTGGTCCTCCTCAGGTGCTTCAGGGTAGATAACAGCTGTATCTTCTTGTTTAAGGAATTCTTCAACATTAGGGTCATGGTTTTGCTCATTTTCTGCATCAGAATCACATTCATCTTCTTTTACTAAGTGTGAAAAGAAAAAAGACACAAGATACAAAATTAAATTTAAAAAGAACATAAACGAGATTCAGTAATTCACATTGCCAAATCTCCCTCTAGCCAAGTATTTAAAAACTCTTGACAGATACTAGTATAGGTCAAGTCCTTTAAGATGCCAGATTATGCCATGTTTTGGAAGACCTGGTAGCATAATGATAATTACAAACTTGACAAAACACAGTTTGCCTAACTCAGTGCATTTTTATCATTTCAGATTTAGTTGTTCTTCTCAATTTCCCAAAAAATATTAAATGTAACATTAATTATGATTTAGGCCGTGTAGCTGGAGGGCCTGTTTACCATCTTGGCTCCTGCGTTTGCAAAAGTACATTTGTTACCTTCAAGACACATTTTTAATGTAATTTATAGCTGTTCATTAGCACAAACTCAGAAGATATTTAAATTCAGTATAAACCTGGACAGATAAATGCAGCAAACTTGAACTCTGACTAGCTTGTTCTGTAGTGTTGGAAATGGCTACCAAAAAGGCTGCAGATCTAGTTAACAACCTTAAACATTTTCCAGTTAAAAACGGAAGAGAAAAACCCAATGAACAATTGCATTGCAAAATTAGCAAATAACAAATTAAATATTTTATTTAATGCTTGTATGATAAATATTTGATTCCAAGTATTTGCCTAAATACATTGTTCATAGAGTTTATTTTTACCATGGTGGAACATTCTGTGAAAGCTCTGCCTGCAGCACCCTAAATCATTACAGATGTTCTCCACTATTAATGTGAGGTATATTTTTAATAGGAAAGAGAAGTTTTATGATTCATCTCTCAGTGTGAAGTCACATACTCAATTTACAATTTGACACAATCTTTTTTATGACACGAGGCAGTCTCTTACATGTAGACTGTAATGCAATGAATAATGCAACTCTCCATACTTATGTGGCAAGAACTGACTTCAGAGGAACTGAAAAGAATGTGTGAAACTAGAGTTTAAAACATATCAATGTGTGTAGATGTGGGTTTGCTTTTAAATAAGTCTTACTCTCATATTATCTGCCTATTGAGTAAGGGCATCAAATAAATGCTCCATGAACCTTTAAGAAGTTGGATGGGATATATAGTAATCTTCTGTCAAGCAGAGAAACGGAAAAAATAACAAACCATATGTTTTTGTTTGAGTCTGAAACTGAAGTACACATTTTATTTTGCCTTCTGGGTAATCAGTCCAAAGAGAGGAGTGGATAATAAAATACACTATTAGCTTAAGTCTATTTTTGTATATATTTCTTCATAGTTTAAAACACCACCTGTTGACACCTACATGTAAGATCATTGCTATTCCTTGTTCTGCCCTTTGGAGACGTGGTGCTGCTGGAGCTGTATGGTCATTCCTTGGGAGGGAGGGCTGCTCTGTGTCACTGGTCACCTACACCTCCAGACCACAGGACAACAAAAGATGCCCAGACTTTTTTCCTCAGCTAAAACAGTGTTTACAGTTTAAGACCTCTAGCAAGGAAAATCAAAGCACTTTTATAAACAGAGGTGGGAGAATTCCAAAGCTTTTGGAATGATATTCACCTAACCAAAATTCAATAGCACTTTATGAATAAGGGACTCAGATTAACAAAGAAATACCTGTACATCCAATTTCATCTGTCTGAGCTTCAGGCCCCAGGATTTCCTTTCTTTCTTTTCCAGCTGAAATAGCATATTTCACAAAAAGAATGAATATTTAAAGAAAATCCCACAAAACAACAACAAAAGCCACATGCACACCAACAACTAAATATATTTGAGTTATTTCTTCATCAGTGCCTTCCATTTCTGTATTGTTTAGAAGTGCATTTAAACACAATGTTCTTTCAAAAATATGGATGGCACATTTCAGCAGTGTGTGATCAGTTGAACTACAAAGATATTTCATACTTAAGGAAACCAAACCTAAAAAGGAAGCAATACTAAACACTGACCATTATGTGAAGAGAGGTAAAGGCATGGACAGTGTGTTTCACCAGCAAATAGAGAGTCAGCTACTTAAATGATCCCATCTACAAATGCAACCATCTGATACACTGGAATATTATTTCCAGAAATCATAAAACAAATGCAGTTATGTTATTTTCTCCAATTAGCGGTTTTCAGAAATGATTGATAATTTGCTGGTAATGTCTGCAAACAGAAACCTAATGTGTTCTCTTTCTTGCAAATCATCTGGAAACCACTTAAGGCTGTGATTGCCTTAAAAAATTAAACAAAAAAAAAAGGATTTTAAACACGTGCTCCCTCTTCAGAACAACTGTGCACTGCAGATACGCTTCACGTATCGATTCCAATACTCGCTATGAGCCTGCAGAACCAACGCTGCAGAGCCAACCTGCTGCCCCAGCTCTGCCAGCTCTGCTGAGCTGCAGCCCTCAAGGATGCAGCATGGAGGTTTTAACTCACTACAGGTTGCTGGTGCAAATCAATAAATGGCCAAGTTGCTCATTGGTTAGCCCGGACTGGGAAGCTCCCACAGGAAAAGCCAGTGCTGACATTTCTGTTGGACCTGGCTCATGGCAGGAGAATATAGGAGAGCTACATTGCTTGGTTTGCTCTTTATCAGTACTATACAATGCCAATAGATGTGAAACTGAAGTGTTATTTCATAGTTTCATTATGGAAACCTTGGTTGCTTCAGACCTACACTCTAGAAAAAGCCTACCAGGTGATGCAGCAGGTAAGAGCACACAGCTGCTCTCACTGAAATGACAATTGTTACACTCCTACTTCTATTTACCTTACTTCACTTTACTTCAATGCAGGAAAAAAATCCTTTAGGTTGGCAAGTCAAAAGCCCAGAACATCCCAGATTTTTAATTTCTCCTTTATGTAAGGAAGATGATAAATCCTAGGAGAACTTTTAAGTTCCAGCTTCCTCAAAGGAAAAGCTTCTTAATTTTGCCTACTTTGACCAAAGCCCACAGACTCAAGGTATCTGCAAATAGTGGCAATTCAAACACATTTCTTACTTTAAACAAGAAATGTGTGTAAAAGGAAACTGCGGCTCTTAAATCTTACCTTAATTTCAACTGACATCTAAAAAAAACCCTCACATTTTGGCTCATGGTACCAGACTTGGTTCAGAGTTTGTAAGATGGATGACTGGATGTAAAGCAAATTTAAACCCAAAATTTAATTTCTTAAAATCAAACACAATACACAAATACAAACCTACTGTTTTCCTTTAAGGAGAGTTTTTGACAGTTGTGATTTTTCTCCATTATAAAATAGGATCTACATGACAGGGGGAATATTAATCAGTAAGTTATTATTCTGGAAATTTAAACTACAGGGTCTCCAGAAAATGCCACTGGCTTCATTACAAATAAAAATCGTGCTTCCCAAGAGAATGTCAAGGATTTATGGAATTATAGATTAATCTAGTGAAGTTAAACTCCCTCTCAATTCTAGTAATCCTAACCTCTGTTTGGTACTGTCTCTTCCCAATAGTTAAAAGCAGGGTATAAGACCGAGAGAAACCCTTTCCATAGGGAAATGCTGTAGGGATAATTAATAATTTGAAAAATATTAAGTAGATATACATCTTTGTAGCTATGTATGGTCCACAAATAAAGGCAACATTGCAGTCATGTCCTCAGAAGCCCAGTTATCACCCAGCTGGGAAACAAGAGAATGGGATGGGAAGTGGGATGTGATGATGGGGGAACAGACCTTTATACATTGTTCCACCAAGCAGAAGTCACAGCTCTGAGTTCCAGAGGAAATTCAAGCTACCTGCTAAATGACAGCTTAAATAGAGGTCTCCACAAATAGCATTTAGGTCATGGATATCCATCCTGGTATTGCAGCTGGACATACCAGATAGCTGTAAAACAAGTTCTTGGGCTTCTCCATCTCATCACTGCTTATGAGCTACTGCAAAGAGACACAGTGGCACTTCCCAGGGTTAAATACTGATGATTTTCAGATGACAAGGAACAGTGCTAACTAGCAGCAAACATGCCTGACAACTACTGACATTGGCTGACAGTAAAGATCTCTGCATGGCTAAGATAACTGATCAAATTGAAACCACTAGCAAAGTGGAAATTTTGGCTGTAGGCGGAAAGACAAACTTCACTGAAATTTCCACTGCAGTCTTTATCTGCAGAGAAGGAAATAAATTCCAAATCCCATCAAGAGAGTTTCTAATTCAAATTCTTCAGAGCTAATTTTCTCATATTCATGCAGCAAGCACTATTTACAGCTTTCAGTATTGACTGGTTGTTCGCTTTTCGATCAAAAACATGCCACGCACAATGCACAAAATGCTAGCACAAACTTTTGAGCATACAGGCTCAACCTAAAATTTGATGACTTAAAGGAACTTTTGAATTCCAGAAAGTGCATAAACATAAAACATATTTATATATTTTCAAAGATATCTTAGTTCCAGTTCTGAGACCTCCAGGTTTGCTAAATTCTTATAGTACATAAAAATGCTTCTATAAGAGCAGTAATACAATAAGTTTAACTCCTGCTTTTTTTTTTTTTCCTTTTAATTGTAGCATAGGTTTTACTTCTAACTAAAGGAAAGAAAAATCGTATTAGAGAATCATTGCTCACATGAATGCTGGCACACTGTCAACAACATGTACAGGATACACGTGGTTCACTTTTTTAAACGCATAGGACTGTTTCAGTTAAACCTCTTGAGAAACACACCTTATATTTAAAACACCTGTTCCTAGGGTCTTTTAGAAATTCAGTTAGAATGACTGGAAACGGAAGGAAACTAATCTGATACAGAAATGTTATGTGTGTTGTTTCTATTCTTGGCAATTTTTGAACAGAATAAATATGCAAAAAACTCATTCTGTCAAGTTCAGCTAAACCTAGAACTACTGAGTACTACTTTACTGATGAAACACAACTTACTGAAACTGCTGTAGAGTATATTTTCCTAAAGATAATGACCAGCCTTGAAGATAACTGCACACCATCTACCCCAGTACATTTCCCTGTATGCAAGAGATCATGTATTCAGTACCTCTCTCTTCATATTTCTAACATGCAACCAAGACTGATGATGTGATTTTCCTTCTAGGAAAGCTATCAAAAGAGTAAAGAGTATTCTACCCTAGCAAATCAAAGCTCCATAAAACCTAATGTAGCCTCACTTTTCTCATATAGCCATTTCCAGAAATTTCAACTATTGATTAAAAAAAAAACCCATTAGCAAATTTAAAAACCCTTCCAGACTGCTACAAAAGAGGCTTCAGAATACATAATTTTTACAGAGCAAATCTGTGTTTGTTGAGCAAGCTTGTATGGCAATTGATTAATCTTTTGTCTTGTACCAATGAAATTCTGTCTTCAATAGCAAACTCCAATGCAAAGAAACATTGCTTATATTGCAAATCTTCAACCACAGAAGAATTTAAAATTAAAGAGAATTTAAAATTATAGCAAACAATTGTTTCAAGGTTAAAAATGGTACATTTGACATGAGGAGTCAAAAAAGCTGCCATCATATGTCTAGAACCCTGAAAACCCTCAGAAAGTTGCCTGTGATGCTGTGTGATGGGTACATTTCCAGAAAACATCCAGTCTAAGAGGTCTTGATCCTAAATGTCTGGGAGCCAGTGGTCTTCTTCCTTCCCCTTTTCAGATTTCCTACAACTGTGCTTGAAGGGTTCAAACCTACCCAGAACTCACTTTAATGTAACCACAATTTCTGAAGCCTGCAGGAGAGCAGAGATATTACAGGAGAACTAAAAAAATTACCTACCTAATAATTTAGCTCCAAAATACTCATTTCCCAGCACAGCATACCTTGGCAGTAGCAGCTATGCAAAAACAGACTGAGCTGATGCTATTCTTTGAACTCTCAGCTGCTCTTTCTCAGCTGGACTGCAGTTAGGGGCCATATGACTGCTTTCCTTTTATTCAGATGTGAGATCATGCACCATGTATTAAACCACCAGTGTTAAAAGGTGGATGCTAGGAATTGTGGCTCGAGTTCAGATATGCTGAAAAACATTCTGTATCTTTCAGGCATTAAAGCCAAATTCCACAGTAAATTCCACTAATTTATGCATTTATCCCAATTTGGCTCAAAAGTAAGCATGCTGTGTGATACTATGAAACTCAGTATCTGATTCCACAGTAAAAAAAGGCCCATTTCCTGTCTTCTTAAAATTTTCAGCCTCTAAACCTGCTGTATAATATGTGTAACACTTACCTTGTTACAGTGTTTTCAAAATAACTATTCATTACCACTTACGTAGCCAATTCTAAAACTAATAATCCAAAAATTATTTTTTCTGCCTGTGTTTTACAAAAAAAAAAAGAGAGCAATTAACATCTGATTGTTTTTTTCCATGTTTTTTGTTTACTGCTTACTCCCCAAGCTGAGCCAATCCTTACAAGGAGCTCTGGCAGAGACCTGCCAGGCAAAGACTTGAAAAAGCCAAGATCAAGTAACTAGTCTTTAATCAGGCTTTGGAATGCTGCATCTTCCATGAGTCTGGAAGCTCCTGCTAAACAATGCCAAGAGAATTAATGCACCTCTGAATCTGCTTGAAATAATAAATGAAGAACATGAAGTATGGTATAATAAGTATGTTACAAAACCTCTTTTTTGATTGTGAATCTAACATGTTATTTCAGGAATAAAGGGACCAAAAAAAGTTCTATTGAATCTTCATTTTAGAAAACTTTCTTCACATAGTATCATAAGTAGAAATGAACATACCTTCATCTTCCCAACAACTGTTTGTACTCCCTTCTCTTTCACTGTTTTCTGGTAATACTATATGGTCCGTTGGCAAGTCATCTTCTGGCACGCTAGCATCACAGTCTGCTGCATCCGTTACACTTTCCTCTTCCACTATATGCAATTTATCTTCATCATCTGAGTCTGAGTTTGCTTCTACCACATTGTTATAATTGGTGACTGTGGAGAGACAAAAACAAAATACTGATCAACATACTCTTGACTGATGGCATGGGGTCACATCATTATTGCTTCTTGCCATGGGGATGGCACTGCTTTGTGCAGCTTGGCTGTAATGTTGGCACATGAGGAGCACCTGGCAGCTCCTGGGCTCCCACCACCTCTCACTGTGCACACCCAATATAACACACAATAGAACACTCTCTGCACAAGAGAAGGCAGCGGGCAACTCCAGAGCCGGAGCCACGGTGGAGCAACAGAATTCCAACTGGATCACTCCAATGTGGATGACAGCATTGTTGTATGTCTCATTTGTGATTATTATGGCACTGAAGACCCCATGGCCCCTGGCTGAGCACCCTCCAGAGAAGGCAGCTCAGCTGCTCTCGGGGTCCCACAGAGCCGCCCTTTCCTGCAGGCACACGCTGTGTGCTCCCCCAGCCAGCTTCCCACTGCCTCCTCCTGTAACCAATGGCACCCAAAGCTCTGGCTGTGGGAATCAAGGGGAAACAAGCAGAAGCAATAATGAGATTGAATTCAGAATGGCTTAAGTGCTCCTGATCCAAGCTAATGACACAGTTCAGATGACCCATTAAGGACTCGGTAGGATGAGCGTGAAAGGAAAAATCACAGAGATCACTTAGATAGGGAATCTCATGTAACATTTGCCCAGTTACCATGAAAAGGTAAAGCAACTACTTTCTTAGAAAGTCTAAGAAAATCTAAGAAAGTCTACTTTCTTAGCCTGGAGAACATATTGCAAGAGTCTTTGAACAAAGGATTACATGACAATATATATGCTTCTGTCACATGTGAGCAGATTATTATTAAAATAGTCTTCATTTGTAGCCACAAAAGATCAGTTACAGTAATTTCAACTTAAAATGTAAGGAACTGTATGTAAGCTGTATTAAGGGAAAATTACTTTCACTATCTGTTTAAATGTCTTGTTACTCACACTGAAGTAGAACTATGAAATAGATCTATGTTAGTATTATTTCTTCAATGCCAGGTTTGAACTTCTCACTAAAATGCTTCAAAATACAGTCTAAAAAAGAGAAGAAATTTATAGACAGATAAACCAACAAGATTTGGCTGCAGCACTCCTTCAATGATTATCAGAATTATACCTGGGAGGCACATAATCATGGTATGTTATGATACCTGCATCCTATCACTGTTAGTTCACAAGAAGCCAGGCTGATTCTTTCATGTGAAATACTGCCTATTAAAGTAGATAAATAGCAAACCAGACTCCTGCTCTTCTGAAGTTAGCTTTTTTTTTTTCTTTAAGTAGATATTTTAGTCATTTAAAAATGCATGTAACCAGGAAAAGAGAGTAACATTATGAACAGGTAGGCTACTCTCTCATTTCCTTCCAGTTCAGAAGAAAAATGTCTCATCTAAAACATGAATGAGAATGACAAAAGAGCCTTTTCAATTTAAAACAATCATTCAATGTTTCCATATTTTACATAGTGCTATTTGAAAAATGTAGTGACTCCCCACTACTCATGGTATTGACATCTTTTAAAACAGCAAATTTAGGCAAATTGCCTAAAAACTAGTATCTGGTCCATTTCAATTGATAAATTGATATTAGTTTAATATCCTGTAACTGATTCTACAAAGTAAAATAGCACTACTGAAAGTGATACCCCAATACTGTGTGCTATAGAAGACATATAAATATAGGAGACAAATTCTCTCACCAAAGCAGACAAGACTTATGAATTTATTCTCCTGAGAAATGGCAAATGCAACTTTAAAAAAGTGTGAGAACAAACATAAAACAAGAGGCTGTGGAAAATAATTTTAGCATTTTCTTTTGATTGGGTTTTACTCTTAGGTTTAGATGCAGAGTATTATTAATATAAAATAGCAACATAATTACATTTGCCACACATAAAAGAGATCATTAAGAGTGGGGATCAAAATTTATAGAGATAAGTTCACATGTAGATAATGAATACTTTATTTTTTAAAAATAAATTTCCAGTTTAGTTCAGAAAATTAAGTGGCATTCCTTATATTAGACTTAGAGTGGTTTTATGGAAAACAAAACCAAACAGTTTGTCTTCAAGAATTAGACTAATGGACAAGAAATGTTTCTTCTTTCTTCATCAAATACATTAGAGATATAATATATTCATTATGGCTCTCTTCACCTTGAAACATTTCCATACATCCTCACTATACTCAAGTGTCAGCTCCGCAGAAGTTAAAAACTCCTCCTTATAAAAAGCAAGGAACAATTGGTCTTCAGGATTTTAGTTTCTTCCATTAAAAATCAGTTGTAAAAAAGGCAAAACAATAAAGCAAACAAGAAATCTGGTTCTAACATTTTTTGTCTCCTCTCCACAAAATGCTTTGGGGAAAATAAATCAACCGAAGCTGCATCTAAAAGGTCTCAGCACATTTGGGGTGGCCAGGCAACCCACAACCAAACACAGCAGAAAGTCAAGCACTTAAAATGACAGAACCACTCATATACCTTACACATAATTTTAACTAAATTATTACATGCTGCTTTCCTTCTGCAAGATCCTTGCTTAGTGCAGTGACAGCAAATACAAAGGGAATGCTCAGTTTTATGGAGTGAACTGAGTATTTGCAGCCTTCTGCCTCATTTGTTTAGATTGCAAAGTGATAGCTCATACTTATTCACTTTGGCCAGCAGTGTTCCCAAAGCTTCCCTTATAGGATGTTAGCCAGAATGGGATTCCATATTATATATTATAATACATGGCATATGCTTATATGCAATATATTGTAACTATTTATTGTACAAGTATATGATTATATATTTTATATTCTATATAATTTCCTTACATGGTATTCAGCAGGAACGCTTCAAAACATACAATTAACTGAACTGCAGAAGGGTGATGCTATCTCCATTTTGCAGATTAGAACCTGGCTGCTTAAAACCCAGAAAAGTCTTCTGGCAATCCTGGCATTGCCACGTCAGTGCAGGGCACTTCAGGCTGCACTTTTCAGAGGACTTTGCATTCATACAGTGTTTCACACATTCAAAGCACACTTGTGTTCATTCCAAATGCAGCTGTGCCCAGAGCCCAGGTACCTTGGCCTGTGTGCCACAGCAACCAGAAACACAGAGACCACTTCCAAATAAGTGACCTTCCAGAATCACATAAAATCTCTTTCAAAATGAGAAAGTAAAATCTAGTCTTTCTTGGAGCTTTCAAATGCCCTGGAGAGAATGCTTTTGATTCCTACAGCCCTCTGCTTAAATTATTATGCTTTCCAGCAATTAAGACAAGAGTTCTGGAGGCAACAGCTTCCTTTAATAAATACCCCACATTTACTCTCTGGGCTGCATTCCTCCTGTGAAAAAATTATGTGATCACATAATTAAAGATCTTATCGTTATGCATACATGCAAGAGACAAAATGGTTTTAACAATCTTCATTTCAACATTTTCAAACTTTTTTTGAATGCACAGCTTTCAAAGTCAAGTGTTTGATTTCAAAGAATGTATTATCATTCTTTAGTGGAAATGGTGGTTAAACGATGGTTAAAAAAACAATCAAACCCTGTAATTTACTGTATTTTTAGCTAATTAAAATTTAAATCAATATCCCATTACATGGTATCATACTGATACCTTCATGGCTGCAAATCTTAGCTTTAGCAATGCAGATTTGCTCCTGGTGCCCTACGAGATGAATGGGTGGTAGCAGGAAGCTGCTGCCTCCATTTGCTCAAACAGGTTTTGGCCCCATGTTTCATAGAAACTATGGCATCTGGCATTCAATTCCAGGGGTAATCATCCTCTCCCTCTCCTTTCTTCAGTTCAGTCCTAGAGCCAAATGTAGGCCTTCCCTAAGTGTACAAAATTTTGTGTGTTTTCTCCTCTTGTCCTTGATGTTTCCTCAGAACAGTTGCCACTGAAAGAAGAGGACAACAAGCTCACAAGCCTTGTTCAATGCCTGGCGCCACAGTGGTTGCTGAAGTTGAGAGGAATAAATTTCATTAAACCTTTTTGGATAAAGATTGAAGTATATTCAATACAAAAGCAATACGTAGAGACAACGGCTTACAATCTCTGAAAGAAATTAAATTGACTATACATAAAGATGACTTCAAGGGGCTTCTAATTTGGCAAAATATTCCATGCAGAAAATAAAACACATATAAAATGTTGCCTGGAACAGTTATGGCTACCCAGTGAAGGAGCTACAAGTATTTCAGACTTCAGTACTATTTACTTTTAGCTAATGTAATTTAAAAGTAGTGACTAGCTAAATAAAATAATTCAGCCTGGATCACAGAAATCTGGCACCAACAGCAGTCAGTGTCTCCAGGATGAGACATTGCTCTGTGAAAAGCAAGGACAATTAGAAAGGTTACGTCACCCTCGGCCACCACAGCTCCAGGGACGGCCATCAGCCGCAGGGGACAAGCAGCAGACCACTGAGGGGTGTCTTATCAAGATAACTGTAAAAGCTACAGATCATGAACCATGGCTGTAATCAACTGAAGACAGGTCACCAGACAAGCAGGTATGATGTATGACACACACAGGGCCTATTCTGTTCAATACACAGTATGACACCTTAGCAAAATCTTACATTAATAAAGTTTAATTATTAATTTCAGCTTTACTTTCACAGATCAATAGAAAGTCTCAACAAATAAATTAAAAATTACATTAAAAACTAAATATTTATTCAATAAAACCAATTTTTATATCATTACTATATATAAGATCTCAAATAATTATGAAATAGTAATTAAAAATACATTTTATGAACCATAATTACTTTTTCTCCTCTTGATCACTTTCTTGATACAGTATCCTGGTTCTTAAAGAACAAATGACTAGCTGTAGTTGAAACTTTCCTTGCTCTAAGAAGAAGCGACTGCAAAATGAACTGCAGAAAATGAGCTTCACTTTCTGGATTTTTACAGTCCTAAATGCAAAACAGATATACGACATTGCATAATTCTAATTACGAAAGAAATGTGCTCACGTGGAAGTAGTGATTAAAGACCTAAAATGGAGATATATATTATTTTACTGGTTGAATACAGGTGGGAAACTATGATGCATATGTCCAATCAAATCAAATCAAACATTATATTTGAAAGGAAAAAATTGCCAATTGCTGATTCAAAACCAGTAAACCCAGGAAAGACAAGGTGAGCACTTAGATTGTGGTGATGAAAGACTACAGGATTCATTGTTTCCTTAACATAATGGGTGAGTCCCCAGAAATACAATTATTATTATTGCCACCTGGGTGGCAATAGAAAGAAAGCTTCTTAAAAAGCCATCACAAGTTACCTGCTCACCATTCCCCCAGCCAGACCTGCCCTCAGAATCATTGGATGACATGAAAGGTGACATTCCCAACACAAGGAACGCCACAATCAAGTTGATGTCATTCAACAAAACATATGTGGTGGAATATGCATCAGAATGATTTGCGATCAGATGGCAAGAGGAGAGAACTGCACTTAAAAGAGGACAGAATTCCACAGAACTAAGGCAAAATGCCTGACATGTAATACTGGGATCTGGAAGGCTGCTTTGAACCTGCTAGAACCTTTTGTTCATTACTTGACAATGGTCACTGTCTTTTATGTAGGATCTGGTCCAGCATTCTTACTAGCTGTCTTCTGTACACCTCTCCATACTTAATCCAAAAATCCTACCTACTTCCACTGAACAAAAAACACCCCACAACTTTTAGGAATTTGTGAGTTAACAAAAACACCATTGAAGTATTTAATATGTTGAACACGTAACCAACACATCTGAGTTGTGTGAGCTCAGCATCTCAACAGTGAACTGGCAGAGGATGTAGAACAGGTGTGAAAGATTCTGATCTTTTAGAAATCCTACTTCTAAAAGCTCTTCCAAAAAAAAAAAAAAAAAAGCTGTGAATACTCATGCATGAATACTCCTAGTGTGAAAGGTTTGATTCTACAAACTGGAACAACTCCTGTGCTCTCTGAAGTTCATTCCTGGTTCATGATGGATTTCTGCTCTGACAGCCTACAATCATCTCTTGGAAACCATTTGGTCTTTATCAGCCCACCTGAAAATCTGCTCCTATATATTATTTAGATCTAGCAATATTTAAGCAAAATATATAGTTAAGTCTGAAACCTAGTCATTTAGCATTCAGTATTTTATACTTAGATTTTAGGGTATACTATCAATTTTGTTACTACTCCTGAATGAAATGCCATACTTGCTACTCTCCGCTGATAAGCTGCATAGACCTTTATGTTATTTTCCTATTTTCCCTCTCAGTTTAATACATACACTTGACATGCAATAATATATACAGAACCATGCTACCATCTAAAGCAGAAACATGAGAAATACCCCAAGAAAAAAAGAAGGCATATGCTCATGCTTCTACTAAAATTCTCTGCTTGGAGTTTTCTGGCTTCTGAAATTCCTAAATGACTTGTGTTGTCTTCATACCTAAGAGCCTAATTTTCTGTGAATTTGTCTGCTTCCTTTTTGAATTCATGAAAATTTTGGCATCCACATTAGTCTGAGGCAAGAAGTTTCACAGCTCTGTGTTGTGGGCAGAATAAGTTTCTTCTATTGATTTTGAACCTGCTCTGCACTACATCCAGTGGGTGTCCATTGAATTGCCCTCCTGGTGTGCTCTGTGCTGTCCATGATTTTATACACACCACAGCACTGCCCTCCCCTACAACACCAGGAGTCTTTGTTCACTTGTTACTCAGGCAGAAGTTTTTCCACTGATCATTTCTGCTGGACCTCTCTGGACCTTCTGTTCTGCATCACTCTGTTAGCATCGGGAGAGGTGACAATCTAGAACTGCACTCAGCATTCATCTTGGATTAGAATGGCAGCACTAGAATGCACTGTTTTCTTCTCTATCCCTTTTCTAACAACACAACCATATTTCTAAGACTTTTCTTGATTTTCACGAATAATTAAGTTGGCATTACTAAAGGTTTATTATCTGTAAACCCAAAAGGGCTATTCCTGAATGGTAACAATCAGCTCAGGATCCCTCCTAAGGGATCCATCACAGGATCCCTCCTCAACATACACTCCTTAACTTTTATCCATCTAGAATTTTACCTGCCATACAACTACCCTGACTATGTGGAAACACTGTCATTATTTCCCAAACAAGTACAAGCAGTCCTTAGTAAAAATATTTGCTGCTTCACACTCATGTCATTGCCTCCATCAGGTAGCAGGGTGATTTCCTGTAGAACTGGGATGGCCAGCAGGATTACAGAGGAGAGTGGAAGCAGCAAAAAACATTCCATTATGTAGCCAGTTGAATTCAGTAAAAATACTGAAAATGAGATCTCATTACATGCAAAGAATGAAGAAACTGTATTATATGCTCAATTAAATTGTTCAGGAACAAAAACCATGCCAGAGATTAGTTTCTGAAACAATCCATTTAAAATTTAATTTATACTTGCAATTTTCAGAAAAGTCATTCTGCTTTTAAGAACAGTATATGTGCTATGACTGTGGAGAGGAGAACTAGCTTTTGTATATAAAAGTTTGACTCGTGTTCATTTGTATTTATGTAGATATACACACACATGAGTGTGCTCACACAAGAACAGGGAAACTGGATTCAGTCCTTCCTCTGCCTGAAGGTATCAAACTTACATCTCCCACACATGTTTGTATAAATACATGAATAGTTGGAAAAATATAAGTCTAAATATTTATATGTACCAAGCACATTTCTGATAATTTTGTTTAACTAATAAAAACCTCTTTCAAAATAGCTTAACACCTCTTAACTGAATTCTAGTCAAATGCAGCTTGACACACTTTGATTGAATATTCCAACACATTAAAACCCATAAAATTCAAGAATCTTAATAAGCACTAAGGTATATAAACCACCTCAATACATATGCACTGGATTATTTCTCTTCAGGTCAACTCAAAGAAAGTTTGAGTTTAAAATAAATGCAAGCAGACTGCAGACTAAAATGTGCTCTAAATACTTTACCAAGAGGGGCACTGGATGTTTGGCTTGGCTTACCCAACACACATTAAAATCAATGATGTAAACAGAATTTTTCTGCTTGTCAATTTTAAATTATGGTTTTAAAATCCATCAGCATTCGACACTAAAATAACCCCCAACCCTCAATGTTGATGGCAAAGTCTGGAGTAAAGTCTGATGATCTAAGTCAGGATCAATTCCCAGAACAAGGATAATGGCTGCAGCTCTGGCACTACACTCTGAGATGACATAAGTGATACTTGGTGCAAATCTGGCAAATATTCCAGTCTCAGTGAGAAAATTGTCTGCTGGTTGCCTTTGTTCTTATCATCATATCAGTTTCAGGTAACTTAGTCCTACGTGCAAAATGACATTGGAACAGTTTGGTTGTGTACTATTTGGAAATGCAGGACAAGCTCAAGGCTTCCCTGTGGGGCAGACATGGGGGAAGTTTTGCCACCACTGGTGCCTGACTGTTACTTGTTACAAATGTAGAGATCTTCCAAGGGCAGGGATCTCCAAAAATCAACTCCAGTGCTCAAATGAGAATTTAGCTGTACGTAGAACTGACATGAGTGCAGAAATGAGAAGAAAAGAGTACACACAGACAAGCATTTCAGGTGTTCAGCCTTGGTACAAAAACAATCCTTAATACAGGAATCATTTGGTTACATAGATTTACTTATGTATACATACAGATACATACTTACACACATATTTACAAGTTTGATAGACTAAAGTTAGATTTGTAAATGAATACCTATATCATAAAACAAAAATAATCTGCTTTTGAAATATTTCTCTTATTAGTCCTTCTACAGTGAAGTAACTTAAATATAATTTTCACCATGCTGCTTTGAGATGTTTCATTACTCTGCAGCTTTTCTGTGTTAAAAAGGCAATTTATTTATAGCTTTGCAAAATGAATTCTTTCAGTGACACAAAGGGACTTGCGATACTAAATTTTCTATTGGATTTGCAAATGATGGTCATTTTTCTAATGAAAAAGCTATTGTCCAAATTTTCTCTCTTTATAGTCTGTGGATTGATGTAAACTCTACGTGTAAATAGAAAAATTCTTAGTGGCAGCATAATTTGAAAAACGGTATTTACTACAAGGTGCTTACAGGTTTGAAAATACTATAAATGGTCCCATAAGGAAGAAATTAACCTTCAAAACAAGACAGCCAAAGGTGTATGAGAAAATTAACTGTACCCTTTGTCTGTTATCACCACTATACAAGCCAAGGTTTCTACAAATGAGAACGTAACTCTCGGTAATTCCATATCACCTGCTGCTGTCAGGAAGCGTTACAAAAACTTATAGGAAATTCAGTACTTTAAGGAAGTATTTATAAAAACAGTGAAGTATTTATGAAACAGTGAAAAAGGAACCTCATGCTTTTTATAAGAAAAAAAATCTATAATTTCACTGCAGCTTTAAACACTCAGAGGGGAAGCAGCTGCATACCATTGTACATTTTTCTCTCTCAGGGCTCCCCCATTTCACATGCTGTCCCTCACGGAGCTGCAGAAAATGCAGAGTGGTGTTCACTGAGTATGGGTGACAAGACTTCTCCTAAGCAACACTGAAGTTTTTACAACTATTTATAAATATCAAGCAGAAAGTGAGAGTAGCTATGTAATATACAGGCATGAACTTTTGATAAATTTGCACTCTGTCCATTTTTCACTTTCTAAAGAACACACAATTTTTCCATGAAGTTGCACAGGAATAAATAGAAAATCTTGATGTTAATGATTTAAAAAAACCCCCTGGATTCTCAAAAACATACTGCAGAGACCAGTTCTGGGTAGGTGGCAATGTTTTAGTCTCAACCTGATTAAATCAAAAGGAAAAAAGTAGAAACCTTTCCTAGAGTTCTATGTGATTGCTGGTAAGCTTGGATTTCCATCATCGGTATTAGTTATATAGTTTATCATTTTACTCAGAAGACTGGAGAAATTAATCTGCACACCCAAATCTGCCCCTCACAGCTGAGTACAGTAACGCCATGATCATAAAAATCAAGCACAAGGTGTATAAAAATCTGAGAAACCTTCTTCTTTTAGTACCTCCACTTACTGAACAAATGCTAACAGTGATTTAAACTGATGAAAAGCTGAGAGGAAGAAGTATGTCCATGTATTACATAGTCTGTTTAACTCTTTAAAAATTCCCTTTCCACTGGTGACTGTACCACTCTGCTCTATGTTCAAAATACTCTTAACTCCAAACAGTTTTTTCTTTATAAAATTTCTCAGATATTGAAAAAAATTATCTAAGAGATGCATTCAGGAGATAAGACAATTAACTACTTTCTCAGAGCAGGTTTTTAAAAAGATGATTTATTATTATGGTAGAAATTAGCTCTTGCACACAGAAAAATGCCACCAACCAAAGATGAGGCACAGAAAATGATCTCATCCTTAACTGGCACTAAGTACCAATGGGTTCCAACCATTTGGGAAAATTTGGTGAGAGAAGCCTATTTGATTGCAGCAAGATGGAGGCTAACTTACTGTAAGATACATAAAAGGATAAACTACACACACCAAAATTACATACAAGTTCCCTCATACTGACCAGCCTGCTGAACAAGTGTAATATCATATTTCTGGTCACAACTGCAGCATAAATGTGACACAACTCTAACACGGTTGTCTTAGATTTGTCCTCATTAAAGACTTAATCTGAATTAGTTTGATAATTACCTTAATCCATGATGAAAAACTTGACAGCCACATTTGCTACAGCCACAGCATTCTACATAAAGAGTTGGGTTGGTAGACGATATCTCTTGAGACCAAACCCACTGCATGATGCTGCTCAATCCCTCATAAATTCAGATACCATTAGGCCAGGTTAATCCTTCAGGAAGATATAACTGACATGTTTGTATATACGTATATATTTCATAATACTGCCTACTTTATATAACATCATTACCTATTTTTATAGACAGTAAATATTTATTTCAGGGATAATAAAAAAGACTACAATACAGGAATACCAGTTTGGCTGTAAAGTTTTGAGATCCTCTTAAATACAAGCAGAAGAATGATACTCCAACAGCACATTTTCTACACAAGAACAGCCTATGACAGAAATTTTTTCTTGTCCCACAAATTTTATGACTATCATAAGATGCCACTAGAAAAGTCTTCAGCATTATGAAAATTTTGTATTTGACACATATATCACTGAAATTAATCACATGTCTCATGAAGCTCTGACATTATTCTTTACTCATGCCTAAATGAACAGAGGAATAAATGATGCAATTTTGAAGACATGTTGCAAAAATATAATAAAAATTAATAAATTCAAAAGACATTTATTTAGAAAGTACAAATTTATTTTCATATCATATTTCACATTTTTTCCTAATCTCCAAGTAATTTCTTAAATATACCTCTTGAGAGAGAGGTCGTTTGTCAAATGCACAATGGTCACCTCCTTATTCTGACTATAAGTTCAAATACTGCAGTATTTGAGTAACTCCCCTGGCTGTTTCCTACTTATGACACAGGCAAAGGGACTTTCATTTTATTTGTCTATTAGGTTGACAAGCTCCATTTTGCCTTCACTTCTATTCTGCACATAAAACTCTTAATGGTGTTTTATGTTTAAGTTTTCAAAATATGTGTCCTGACTTTTGGATTCAGGGTAACTAATTTGTAGTGATTATATGTTATTATCATGACAGATTGTTATAGCAAACATTCCTAATTCCCTTTTTTTTTAAAATAAAGATTACAAAGAGATGCTAGAATATCAAAATATAGATGAACATGGTCTTAGCATGTAATTTGGATGATCTGGTTTGCTAAACATACCTTTGTACTTTGGCTAACGAGTTTATTTTGAATATTAATGCATGATTTGCACATAATTTTTTGCATTTATATTCACAGCTAATCAACCAAAATATTGGCAGCAGAAAATTGCTGTCTGGGACTGGTATGACAAGTTCCAAGTCCCTCCAATTTTTAACTATATTTCTGCAATACTCATTTTTACATTACAGATTTTTCACATTAATGATTTTCAATTCTTTTGAAATATGAAATCACTGACCATTTGTATAATTTATTTGTGTGAAGTGGGAAATAAAGAACCATCTAAATTCTAAGTGTAGCTTGTTCCCTTTGCAAGATAATGAACAGCTATCATTCTCAGTGAATCTATTGCAGTGTAGGAGCACTGAAAAAAGAGATGGTCAAAAAACACACAACGGATTTACAGCATTTTACTGGATTTCAAGGATAGACAGTCCCTGGTGTTCTCTTGAAACAGGTGGCTACAAGAGATTATGAAAGGCCTCATTCATCCTGTTTAAATGGAAGCCTAAAGCTTAAGAAATAATTTAATTTTCAAAAGATGCATTCCATGAGGACTATATACGTTGCTAAAATAGTAATGGGAAGTTTTATGTCAGTGGATTTTATGCATTTAAATAGGAATTTTTATATTTACACAACTCAGAATGAAACTTAATTAGTATTTCTAATATTATATTAAGGAAATAAACATATTTTGCCATACTAACCTTTTGAAAATACTCTAGAAGACTATGAATGTATTCCACAGCACACATTAGCAAGATGTTATTTTTCTCTGAAGTTCAAGTAATTTATGATAGATGCTTCCAAAGCTGGGGTTAACTTCTTTAAAACTGTAATCTAGATTTACACTGTTCCATTCCTGTACACAAACTATTCACATATAGCTACTGAATCTCCCTGCAAAGGCATTTAAACTCAGATGCTTTGACCAAAAACTGGACAAACCAGTTCTTTGGCTCCTATGGTGAAGAATAACCACTATCTATCTATTGCAATATTGCATCAGTCACCGTTAGCACATGCTTCAACAGAAGTCTGGTTCCCAAAGAAAGTATAAGAGAACACCATAAACTTTCAGGATTTACACAACCACGCTGATACTGACACTACAGCTGTTCCCCATCAGAGAGATGAAGATTCAAATCAGCATCGAGAAAGTGCTGCAAGAATGAAGAGAAACACATGCAAAAGTCTCTTTCTGAAATACATTAATATATGCACTCTTACACAAAGAAATAGTAAATTAGGCACTAGCCTAAATGAAAAAAAAATCTCAATTAGTTCGCAATATAAGTTACTTAGATGAACTGGCAAACTATTAAATGTTCTAGCAAACTGTTCCAGACTGTTTCCCTTAAAATGTGAAATAACATCCTGAGAAAACAGCACTGCTAGCCTTGAAGAATGATACTCTATCAAAACAGTCTTAAGGAATAAGAAAATACTCTGCAAAGCCAGGAACTTCAGAGCAGACATAACATGATGACATGATGTTATCTCTGTCTGAACTTACGTGGCAGAGTAAGCTGGGCAATGAGAGGCTGGAGAGCTGTGCCATGGAAAGGGACCTGGGGGTCCTGGTCCATGGCAAGTTGAACCTGAGCCAGCAGTGCCCTGGCAGCCAGGAGGGCCAACCCTGTGCTGGGGGGCAGCAGGGACAGCATGGCCAGCTGGGCAAGGGAGGGATTGTCCTGCTCTGCTCTGAACTGGGGCAGCCTCACCTCCAGTGCTGGGGGCAGAGATTGAGCTGTTAGAGGGTGTGCAAAGGAGGGCCATGAGGATGGTGAAGGGTCTGGAGAGGAAGCCATATTAGGGGTGGCTGAGGTCACTTTGTCTGTCCAGCCTGGTGAAGAGACAGAGGGGAGACCTCAGTGTGGTCTTCAACAACCTCATCAGAGGAAGCCAAGGGGCTGGCACTGATCTCTCTCCACTCTTGTGACCAGTGACAGAACACAAGGAAACAGCATGGAACTGTGTTGGGGAAGGTCTGGGCTGGATACCAGGAAAAGGTTTTTCACCAGAGGATGGCTGAGCACTGGAACAGTCTCTGTGACTGGCAGAGCAGTGGAGCAGGAGAAGAAGGCCATTGTCTGCCCTTCCTGCAATCCTGGAGGCTGCTGGCACCCTCAGGGAGGGCTCCTACTCTTCCCTTCCTGAGCATAAGGGTTTTTTCCAAAAGACAACCCTTACCTTTAAGCATTATATTCCTCTGATTTAGTTCATTCTTGCATTTTTGAATCCTACCAGCAACAGAAATTCCTATCAACTGCTGAAAATGTGTATATTGCTCAATGATTTCAGAAAATAATCTGCCTCTCTCAAGAGAAATGTAAAATTCACAAGCAAACCCAGTACAGGGAGAAACAGCTGTAAGAAGTGCCAGGATTTCTAACATTCTTATTTATTTTTTTACCTAATATAAAGTGGTTACCTACCTTAAAGAAGCAATGGCCAAGAAAGCATTTTTAGACTCAGGAAAGAAATAGCTTTCCTTACGGAACAGAACTGAAGTAATTGGGCCTGTAAAGTGACTGAGATCCAGAAAAAGCCATTGTGCTGTCCTCTGCTGCACCTCTGGAGAAACTCCTTCAGCTGCTTTGCTTCATTCAGCCTCACATTTGTTTCTTCATAAACCCTAAAGTGAATTACTTCTTACACTATTTTGCATTTTCCAGTCACCAAAAAAATCCCCCAAATCCACAGGCAAAAATATTTCTAATCTTTCACTTATTTGTTGCTATCATTAAAAGAAATACAAGACAGACTACAGATAATTATTATTTACATTTATATAATATTATCTGTAATTATTATCTGGAGGGGCAAATTAAGAGTTGGTACAAAACAGTGGAAGGAAGGAGTTTTTTTTGATATTCTTCAGTTAGTGTTAACACTAGTGTAAAGTAAGCTGAATGAAAAGTAACTCATAAGCTAATGCTAAAACCTTTCTTAACCATTCATAATTACTTTTCACAGTATGCTATTATATGATACACTGAATTTCTGTGAAAGCATGCATGCATGTTTGCACAGGATCAACACACAGGACAGTAAAGCTTGCAAAAGGTTCCTAACCAAAAAATACTTAAAAACATAAAGCAAATAAAGAGGATTCAAAATATCAAAATAAAAAAAAACCTGAGGTTTTAGATATGATATTGGAATTTAATGTATGGCAGGCATGTTCCAAGACCTGTTAATGATGATGAATAAGTGTATTCAATTTAGTCCAACGCCTCCAAATTTCCACTGTCTACACAAGGATGAAGTCAAACATTTTGAGACTTTAATTTAAAAGAGCTTATCAGCTTCATGCAACATTGAAATTCAAATGTAAGGTAAACAAACAGCAATAAAGAACAATCCAACAAAGGATCAGTTACAGGCTAGCTTAAACATGGAGACTAGTTTTCAAAAAAAAGACCCTATTCACCCCCATTTTTATTCATGTAAATTACTTGACACACAATTATTGCATGTCAAAAACAATAATTTTGCCAACTTTTTGTAAACAAATTGAAAAGACAATTGGAAAGCAACTTAAGCATGTCTGATTTCAGATGAGTACCGAGGAAGACAGTGAAAAACATCTGGCAGTCACTGAAAGTCAGACTTTTCTTTGTAAAGGCTACTACAAAAACAGCTGAAACCTAACAAACCTCAATGTGTGGTTTTTACAAAACTCCTTTGTTTAGAAGGCAAATGACTTTCAAGCTTACTGTATCAGGTCTCCTATGAAGAGACAGAAATTCTAAAAAGGGAGAAAAACTTCCAAATATCTTGTGAACTTTTTTATTGCTTTACAGATGGCATCTGAGAGATTTTTAAAGAACTATCTGGTTAAAATTACAAGCCAGAGAGCTACTGTAGGCAGCAAAGGCATAGTGTTACCTATATCTACTTTATTGTATATTACAGTTTAATTTTATAGACAGTATTTCTAGAGTAGATTTTAGTTTTTAAGAATCTTATTTGCTCTATCAGAAGAGTGCAACTGCAATTCACTTATACGCAATGAAAAGGAATAGCAGCTATAAAAATAGTGCTAAAAAAATTTAAAACATTTTAAACTACTTACTCCATTTGTGAATCTTAATAATGAAGAGTTGGCTGTTAATAGCTCAGACATTAAACATCTCTAGTCTTACAACCTCTTATTTCCTAAGGGAATTAGAACAAGAAAACATAGAATTTAAAGAATTCAAATGTGATCAGACCTGACTTTTGGATCTTCTAAAAGGAGAAATATATATTCCAACCTCTGATGATTTTTCCAAGAACATACCCACACTCTTTATGAATATCTATCTAATCTTCTGTTCCTCCTAAAAGCAGTTGAGACATTTTTATGGCTACAAGTGTAACTAAAATAAACGATATCTCCTAGAGCAATTGGAATTGAGAAGGGCCTATATCAATACTGGACTACTTTTTCAGGAGAATTTAGGTTTTTTGAAGCTATGATGCCATCAGAGAAAGGAGGGTGCAGGGAAATGGACTGAGGATTAGAGCACAAGCACCATCAGTGAGCAGAAGGCTACTGAGAAGCCATCACTGAATAAGAAATCAATTTACTCATGAAAAACAAACAGCCCAATGAAGGTGGAAAGATGAGATTAGATGTTTAAAAAGAAAAAAACCCACAACTCTGCAAGGCTGCCTGACAGAAACAGCACATCTGGGAAAGGCAGCAGGGGAGAAAAGGCACATTTCCATTGTATTGAGGATTGTATGGATAGACTGTGCCCTAACTTTCCTTTACCACAGAAAGTACTCAGAGGTGTTATGGGCAGTATGAAGAACTGCCTGGCAAAAAGTCTAATGAAATAGCTGAAAATAATACTGCATATACCAGTAATAGCCAAATACATCCATACTGCTCTATGGATCTCAGGTTAAATCTACTATTTTTCTGAACTCCATGAATGCTAAGAAAGAGAATTATTAGAATGAATCTTTGAGGTTAAAGACCACTGTGTAGAAACTTGAGACATCTGTTGTGGACTGGTAAAAACTGAGAGACACCTATGAAATCTCATCCTACAATTTTATTCTTTAAGCCAAACATGGGACATGAGGTGAAATATTTCTTCCTGAAACTATGAGTCAGTAAGTTTACCCTTGCCTTCAGAACACCCAACTTTTTGCCAGCTGACATAAATGACACATTGGTTTTTTTTGGAGGACAAGGAAACCAAAGAGAGATAAAGAACAAAGAATTTAGAACAGACCCACAAGGCTTCACATTACAATTTAAATACAACATGACTTTAAAAACCCTTTAGCGTAGGAGTGAAAATCAACTTTGTTTTACCAGCTAAATTTAGATCAATTAGTAAACACTGCAGTCTACTAGGAAGCCACAGGCTTTGGCCAGTGCAGGTAATCGCTGTGCTCTGGAAAGCAGCAGCTCGGAAGGTGCAGTAACAATACATCATCTGCTCACTTATGGGGTCTGCTGATTAACAAACTCAAGGCCACACAAGGAAAGAGAAAACACCGAGGGAGTGAGTGGGTAATTAAACTTTTCGTTTACTACACAGGGCATAGAAACACATGTGAACATTTCCCACACTGGCTTCATTCCAGGCTCCTTCTCCAACATTACAATGTTGTAATACCACTCATATCTACTTAAAGACATTAAAAACCACAAAAGGAAGCAAACTTTCTTAACACAAAAATGATTTAAACTCGTTGTGACTAGAAATTTTGAATAATGACAGCGACTTCTGAGATGCAAGACTATCAGTGTTGCCAGGATGACGTAGAATTCAAATCAAAAATTTCAGATATATTTCAGAATTTCAGATAAATAGTCATATTGCAATATGTCCACTATAATGAAAGGATAACAGAATTGCATTTTTAAGTAACTCAAAAGAGAAGTTAAACATACAAGAGGAGATCAGAAAAGTTAGGAATACTGAGGAAATAAAAAAATAAGGCACTACTTATAGTATACATTAAAGTACAAGGCCAATCGTATGATGCTTAGCTCAACAGCAAATTCAGGTAATATGTTTTTGGATGAAAAAGTAAAATCTTAGGGTCATTGCTTTGAGAATAAGGCATACATAAATGCAAGACAAATATTTCAGGCACTTAGAAAACCATACAGAATTCTAGAACTTTGATATCCCAAATAAATTTTTTTCTATTAAGTTCTTGTTTTGCAAAGCTACATACTCTTGAACATACTCTGTCAAGATATGTGAGGAAAACTCAAGCCATGTTACATTCAAATTCCTTTCTCCAGGAGAATTCTCAAGTATTTTGACTGACTACCCACAATGGAAACACTCAACACTACAAACCAGCCAACTCCTCATTTTTGACCACCTGAAGCAGAGTTTTGAGGAAGCTGAGTGAACCCAAAGAGCTGAAAACAATATATTGTCATAATCTGAACAGACCTAAGAAACAACATCCCTTCTCTGTAAAAAGCCCAACCTAGTTCTTAAGAACAGAAGCAATGAAGATTAATTTCACTCCGAATACTAATTATGCACTATCTCATTTTAGTGCCTTATGGAATAAAACCTGTGAAATTATGAACTAATGCTTATGGAGAGATAACCTGTATGACAGCATTTTGCTAGTACCAATTATACTATTAAGAATTTTTAAAGGATCTAGCAAAATTATACATTATTTCTGTAATTCTACTGTGACTTGTACCATTAAAATGATAGTGCAGTAGGATCAGTAACATGTTTTTAGTAGTAAGCCAATATGAAATTGTAAATCACTTCACCATTTGTTAAACACTTTGCATAAACAGTTCTGATGTTATGGTCAGGTCACTGCTAAAAGGCAGTGCTGTAATGGAGAAAATTTACTATAAATTTTTGGTTGCAATAAACTCAAGATTCACATGGAAGTCCCTGCAGCATTCTGACACACTCTCTCTGAAATAATCAAAAAAAATTTTATGTTTTATACTGTCACCATGGAGTGTGCAGAACTACAAGAAACTACTTATTCCCATAAGCTAAGACACAAAAGTGAAAAGGGCCTGTAATTTCTGTTCACCTGTAAAATGGTTCCACTTGGTTGAATGAGATACTAGTGATGGCAGAGCAAAAGCCAGCAAGTAATTTGTGTTATCAGCTGTATGATAAACACTTAGTATTATCTGATTATCAGTCTTATCTACAAACTCATTGGTATCTATGTATGCTGTTACAAAAAACTGAATTACTTCAACGTGACCTGCAAATAAATAAGTCATGGTCCTTTTTACCTTTGTTCTTATTTTTGAATAGCAATGAAAAAGATTACCTGGTTGCCTTCCTGAAGTTAGAGATATTTAGAATCCTAATCACAAATCAAAAACACCGTAGACCAGTCTTGCCCTCATCAGAAACACTGATGCCTGGCTGCTTCATCAAACACATTTGGAGCTACACTTTCTATTAAGAAAGAACAACATCTGATTTTTGCAAGTAAAAATATATTTGTTCACTCTTATTTTACTAACACACTATAGACAGATCATTAGGCACAGAGTAGGCAATTAATTAACTTTGTGCAGTTAAAGAAATAAACCCAAAATGTTTTCTTTAAATAATAAAAATGTCAGCCACATATACCTGTTCTATGCACTTGTCAAAATGCAGCTTCCCCTCAGAAAAATGAGGTACAACTGAGCAGCATAAACGTTCCAACAGCAGTTTAGCAAACAAGGAGCTGTCAACTTCCAATAAGCTATTATTCACACCTCTTTAATCACTGCCACAGAGTCGATTATAAATAGCCTCATACATTTTTAAATAAGGTCATTCTGAAATGAAACAACAAAGAGGGTAGTAAATATTCCAGTACATAAGCAATTTAAATTCTACAGCATAACAGGGCTGTGTGTTCTCAAATACTCAGTTTAAAGAAAGCCAACAAAACCTTTTATTAACTGGTGCAGTGTCAGACACGTAATCTCCGTGAGATCAATAAACCAGGCCAATTATGTGGTAGTTTGCAAACATATCTGAAAGAAATGAAACTATTAAGACTTGCTTACAAAATCCAGCATTATTTACAAATATAAAGTAATACAAATTAAGTTAATACAATACACAGAGCTGCATGGGTAAGTGCATTGTGTAAACATTTCATACGAATATGAAACAGCTTCTCTCTATTTTCCCAAAAGAACAGCACAAAGAAACAACTTACGCAGAACCCTGATTCATATGAGACCGTTCTCCATTTTTCCTGAGATTTTAAATAATTAGAAATTAATGCACAAAGAAAAGCAAGAAAAGATCTGCACAAGTAACAGTTCTATTTTTTCCCTCTGTTCCCCATATTTTCTGAGATTCAAGATTACTTGATAAAATGATAAATATGACAACACTAAAATCAATTCTTTATCAATTAGCACAGACAAAAAATGGTAAAAATTACACATTCAGAATCACTATAATAGTTAAGTGGACAACAATTTAAAGACATTAATTTAGTGCTAACAGAAAAAGAAAATTTAGTAGGAAAAAATACCCCAAATAGTTCTCATTTTACTAACCCCATACTTCATTGTTATTGGAGCACTTCTTCCAATTACAAGTTTTCTTTTTCTAACTTGACACTCACAGAATCATAGAATATCCCAAGTTGGAAGGCATGCAAAAGGACCACAAAAGTCTGACCTGACCCTGCACAGGACAACCCCAGGAATGTCACCATGAGCCCAAAAGTGTTGTCCAAACACTTCAGGAACTCTGGCAGGCAGTGGTCACAGGACCAGATGTGGAGAGCCTGTTCCAGTGCCCAACCACCCTCTGGGTTAAGAATATTTTCCAAATATCAAAACTAAAAAATCTCACTCGACACAGCTTCAGGCCATTCCCTCAGGTCCTGTCACTGGTCCCCAGAGAGACAAAATCAGTGTCTGTCCCTCCTCTTCTCCTCATGAAGAAGTTGCAGACTGAAGTGAGGTGTCCTCTCAGTCTCCTCCAGGCTGAACAGCCCAAGAGATCTCAGCTGCTCCTCTCAGCTTCCCCTCCAGGCCCTGCTCCATCTTTGCTGCCCACTTTACACACAGAGACTCGCCTGTGATTTTCAAGGCCTGCTGATACATAGTGCTGTACCCACCCATGCAGCCTAGTCCTGTGGTTAATTAATTACCTGCTCCACTGTGGTTAATTTTGGAAAATTTGCTCCATGAGCAGGGGACCCCAATACCCCCCAAATCTTTCTGAGGTATTTAACCCAGTTAGAATTTAAGCCTCACATATTCATCCGATTTAGCTTAGAGATGTTTTCTATAGTTCACAGGGTGCTTTGTACATGCTTCTAAACAAGCTAGTATTTCCCAAGAGCAGCAAAAATACTGAAATCTTTCTCCAACCTGAAGCATACATTAATATTAAAATGTCATATTTAAGTATTCATGTATCTGGACAGATACAGGAGGCACTGTCTGTACCTGCACTTGGAGCTGCCCATGCCCAGCAGCTGTATCCTTACAGCACCATGCCTAACCACCACCCTGCTGCATCTGCTTGATGTTTCATGCTCTCACCATAAAGCAAGAGTGACCTCCCACATAAAGGATATTCAGAAGTTCAATTCAATTAGGAACTGAATTAACTTCAGAATTCAATTAAGAACTTCACAGCTATCAAAACATTTACCTACACCCATAAACACCCTAGAAAACAGTGTAAAGGATCCACTCTTCTCAGTCTTTCCCCACAGTAAGGGAGTACTGGTATTCTACAGAGCAATACCTTCTAACTGGATTTCCCTGTTTTAAATAAAGCATATTATAGTAGCTTACACAGTAAAGTGATAAAATTGCACTTGACTACAGCAAAATCTACATGAAGGCAAGAAGCAAGCTATGCTACTTCAGTTCCCAGACTATAAAGAAGTAGAAAAGGTTCTGATGTCAAGAGGCACCTTAGAACATGTTCATTTCCACATTAGGTATGTTGCTTTTTCATCTGGTTCACGGTCATCTCCCTCACAACAGCTCTTAATGAATATTTAGGAAATAGCTTACACAAAGTAACACACCCTCTCAGCCTTAATGTCACCAAAGTTTGGTTCATTCCCCAAAGTTTGCAAACTTCTGTTTTCTTAGGTGTACACCCTCCATTTACCTTAAAATCCACAATTTGTTTATAAGAGCTAGGTCACTGCTCCAGATAGCTGTAAGATTTTTTAGTCTGTGTCAAAGAAATGGAGCTATGCCTGCATAGAAATGAAATAATTTCCTCCAAATATATGCACTATTTTGTATGTTCTGTACATATATTGATAAGCCACCTGTGATTTTTCTACTTGTTCTGTATAAGACAGTTCATCTGTACTTTCATACTAAAAACTTTTGGTAATAACAAAGCCTCTTACTTGCTGTTTACAGTAGGTTCACAAGCAGAATTTTCTGGAAGAAATGAAGAGTCAACTACACATGATTTCTTACTTGTATGAGCATTTTGAGAGGGAGGATTTCAAGCTTTTCCTAATATTAGAGAGCATAACTTCATTGGACTATTGTTAATAAAACAGAAACCTTTCTTCTCATCCAATATGCCACTAAGCTTATAACCTGGTAATTGGGAGAAGTCTAGTCCTAAGAGTAGTTTCAGTGGTTGCTGTGAGCCTCATGATAATTTGCTTTCAGCTACCTCACAACCTTGCAGAAGCCATGGAAAAATACTGAGTTCTGATAAACGAAAGAATTGTGATACATTTCCCACCACAGTGAGAAGGGCAGAGTTTGGATTCACAAAGCACAATGAACTGGAGAGGTGATGGGTCTGAACCCTTAAGATGTTTTAGGATATTCATAGATGTCATTCATTTAAATGTTTTAAGGTATTCAGCACTATCATCAGAGATCAAGAAAGTTGCAATCCCACAGTGGCATTCCACAAGCAAGTAGGAAAGGACCATGGAAGTGAAACTAGAAAAATCTCATGACCTTTGGGTACCAGTTCTGATGCTACATATTCTCAACATCAAAAAAATCAAGTTCAGCATAAAGTACAAAAGGGTCTAGAGCAATCTGAGCCCCAAAACCAATGAAAAGCAATAAAAACTTTTAACTGTTATTTATATTAATTAGTATCAGATGTGATCTCTATAAAGAGTAAAACAGAAAAAATACAGTTTGAGTTTTATAAAATATGTCTCTATTAAGACTATATATACAGATGTGTTTATACACATACACACATATAAATAACTACAATTATTTATGAAATGCCTAACATCCTTAAATATCACTGCAACCTACTTGCCAGTCAACAACTACAGGAAAGACAATTTTATTGTAATCCAGCGAGGGGAACCCCAATCCTTGCTGTGTTTGTACTCTGGGCTAAGAACAGAGGCAGGAATGAAAAAGGGAACACAACAGAAAAGATACAACTCAACTATTAACCAAATGAGTTAAAAATAAACCCAAGTCTCACACGATAGCACAACATTACTATGTTAGGACCACGACACAGTAAATAGAAAAGAATACATATACACAGATGAAGGCAGCACGACAGCTACACTTATATGAGCTGTAAACAAGAATGAAAACCAACACCTACACAATAAAAACTTTAAAAACTAGCAGGTGGGCAGCCCACATGGGATGAAATATCAGCTAGTGAAATTCAAGTTTAGAGATAACATTCCAAAGAAGGTCTTGGGTCACACACAAACAAGAATCTGCACATGAACTTAAGTTCCCTTCATTAGGAACATGACCAAAAGCACAGCCCTACTTTCATCATTCTACAGTAAAATTATTCTTAATTTTATGAATTCATTTATATACTGAATTCATTTATACTGAATTACCCTAAGGAATTAAAAACTTAAAAAACATAGTCCTGTCTTCTAACCTTCCTGTGAATAGCCCTGCTTAATTTCTCATGTCTGACCCTACTTGCTTACTCTTTTGTTACAGAGTTTAACAGATAATTAAAATTACATTGAATGAAATAGTTTAAGGAAATGTATATGAATCCCAGTCATGATGCAATATCTGGATTGAGGTACAGTATGTTACCAATTATACCTTAATAATACTCATGCTCCACTGGATATGGCATGAGGAGGGATGAGTAGTAAACAACATCTGAAATTATGTTTTGTTGTTTTATTTTCTTCTTTGGTGACTACACAAATGAAGAATTTCACACTTTTAAAAAAATAGAATATATTTAGTGCTTCCAATGGATGCTTAGTGTACCCTGACAGCCACCTGCTTCAGGAGAGATGGGCTGCCCTGCAGGAGTGCTTACTTCTCTCCAAGATTAAGTGGAATAAATATAACAGGACTAATGCAGATCTCAGCATCTGAAATGCTGACAAATCATAAGCACAGGTGACTATGACAAGGTACCTAAGGAAGAAAATATCTGGGAAAAGATACCTGGCCATAACCTGAAAGAAAACAGACACTTCCAGGGTTAAGGAGTACTTGAACATTCTCCCAGGAGGTAGAAGACAATGTAGTAGGAAGACAACATGTATGAGAAAACTGAGATAACTTCCCTTTTACAAAATCCATTCGGCTTTCAGTTTTACCCCTGGTCTCCTCCAACATTCTAATTTATATATTTGGGAAGAGATGTCTGAACTTCCTTAAATGTGCAGAAACAGTGAGTGACACATGCAGAAAGTATGAGAGGGGAGAGCAAACAAGGTCAGATTTAACACATTGGGAGCTACTCCACAAGGCTGACAGTATTACCATCACTGAATGAGCCCTGCAGAAAACTAAGGCCTGCTGCATACTGCAGAGAAGGGCCTACCTTTGTATAGAGGCTCTTCAAGTAGAAGTGAGCTCCATCAGGTTCCAGATTGACTTGGCAGAAGGCAACCAAACCCCTCCCTGGTGTGCCAGCCTGTGCCAGGCCCAGGCAAACCCATCCTGCTACTTACACTGGCTCATTAGTGCAGCCATGCTGCTCTAGACATACAGATTACCTGTTTCAAACTCATGCAGAGCAGTCGTACAAACAAATTAGAATAAAAAAAAATATGTAAAAAAGTAAGCTTATGGAATAAAAAGAAAAAGCAGAAATTTCAGCGAAGAGCTCCTAAAGCTTCCAAATGGCTTCACCCTTCTGCTATGGGCATCACACTTGGCAGAGAACTTTCTCATAACTTAAGCTCTGCCACTCCAAACCCTCTTCAGACCAATTTACAGCCTAAAAGAGATGAAACCAGTGTCAAGGGAATGTTCAGTCCCATTTCTTTCAAAAAAAGATTGTCAGTATAGGAAGCTTAGTTTTGTCCTGCATTTCTACCATTACATTTTAGTGCTTGGGTCCCTAATGCAGTCAAGAACTGCTAGAAACTAACAATGAGAGAAGCAAAAGGTCTAAAACATAAAAGAATATTTGAGCATCCTAATATGAATGTAATACAGAACATAACTTTTCTTATGCTTCTTTGCTGCTGTTGTAACATTGAAAAACTATTTTAAAAGAAAATTTTTATTTAGAAATTATGACATTAATCAGAAATAACAGTTTATAAAGTAATTTTCCTCAATTTCAGAAGGTCATGCAAATATGAGTTTTAGAAGCACATTACCCCTAATCAAGCTGTAAAACTTTTTTCCAAAAACACAGGCTACAGTAAGAGCAGAAGACAGATGTCTGGAAATTTGAATGTAGGCGAGTCTTTGGTCCAGGTAAGATCTGCAAGATCTCAGACTTGTGCAGACCCATGATCACAGTCTAGTTTTTTCCACTCATGTAAAGTGTTTCTTGATCACTGGCCACTGTTGTGCAATGCTTCTCTTCAGGAAGCCTCTGGTGCTTTTCCACTGCATTTTTCACCAGTGATTGCAGGAACACCTGCATACTGCAAAAGCTGCCAATGTGCTCTAAGAGAAATACATACTGCAAAGGAAAGGGATCCCTCTCAAGCTCAAAATACTGCCTTAATGGCAATTTTTGTTTCCTGAAGTTTACTTTGCTTGCTTCCAGTGTTCCCTACTCTGCATGTAACTAAGAAGTGCTCAAATCCCTTTTGGATTTGGAATATGTTGCTTCCCTTTTTTTGGGTCTGTGTCTGCACTGCTTCTGTCAGATGATGTACCAGGTACAATGAACGTTTTACCAAATCCCTAGAGAAACGAATCAGGGTAACTAAGTTATTTATTTATTTAACTTGCCACTAGGTACAACAAAATGAAAAGGGGCACCTACTCTTCAGTTCTGAATTCTGCTCTCCAATCCACAGGCTAACCTGGGCTACTAAAAAGCCATTGCACACAACTGGCTGCATTGTGGACACAGCAGCCCACGCTCAGCTGTCCTGCACAGGGAGTACATCTTCTCTCAGCTTACCAGCAGGGAATTTCCAAGACAATGTGTACTTTACCCTGCTGAGCAAAGGAATTAGAACAACGAAAAAAGGATCAGTGACAGAATGTCTTAGCATGGTTCTTGCCAATAAAATGAAAAGATGAGCCAGTTGTCAGAAAATATCCATGGGAAAGGTTCATTTTGCTTTCTGAAGTTATTCTGGATTAGCTACACACTGGTGCAGGTGGTAGGTCTGCTGAGAAGGAATTTGACAGAGCCGTTTTTTCCTAGTCTATCTTAGAAATTATGTGTTGAGAGTCCTAAAAACACAGAATGGTTTGGATTGGAAGGGGCCTTACAGATCATTTAGTTCCAACCCAGGTGCTGGACCTTGCACTTGGCCTTGTTGCACTTCATGAAGTTTTCCTGGGCCCACCTCTTAGGCCTGTCAAGGTGCCCCTGGATGGTATCCCTTCCCTGCAGCAGAAGGAACTCCACTGCAAATAACATTCCACAGAGCTCGGTGTCTTGCTGAGGGTGCAGCTCCTCTCACTGTCCAGGCTGCTGCCAGAGATGTCAAACAGCACCAGTCCCAGTGGTGACCCCTGGACTGTCACTCACCACTGCTCTCCGTTTGGACATCGAGCCCTTGACCACAGCTCCTTGAGTGGGACTAATCAGCCAATTTCTTACCCACTGACTGTTGCATCCATCAGATCCAGCTTGTCTCCACTTCTGAGACAAGCATGTCTCGTGGGACAGCGTTAAACTCTTCCCACAAGTCCAGGTAGATGAAAGAGCTGCTCTTCCTTTATCCACCACTGCCATAACCCTGTCATCCACCAAATCTGTTGGACATGATTTGCCCTTAGTGAAGCCATACTGGCTGTCACTAATCATTTCCTTATTTTCCATATTCTTAGCATAGTCTCCAGGAGGATCTCCTCCATGGACTTGCTGGGCACCGAGATTTTCTTTTTTTCCATTTTTAAAAATCAGGTTATATTTTCCTTTTTCCAGGTCCATATTTAAATCAAGATGAAATTAGCTCAAGATGACAATACATCAAAGGATGATTTCTATATCTATCTCAATTTTTAAAAATCATTATTAACCTCAGACACTGAAGGCAGACTACAAAAATCTTATTATTTGTAGGAAATGTCATTCAATTAATATGGTACCCTTGAATTTAATGTACTGCTTCCTGGAGAAAAACTGAACAACGTTGCCAAGTATTTTAGGATCCATATAATCTGATTTCATGAGGAACATAAGACATTTCATTGTATGAAGAAAAAAGCACTACAGTATTAGAAGTAGTTCATTAGATGAAGTCTCACCCTTGCACCTATGCCAGAGCTTCAACTAACCTATCAAAAAAATATTCCTGCTTATTAAACCTAGTAAAAGATTTCAGACAGTAAACATGATTACAACTTTTAAATAGCACCTCCATTTCAAGTTACTTCATCCAAATAGAATTTCACAGGTTCCCTCCATGTTAGGTTTGCAAGGCATAATGATAAACTATTTTTATTTTCAGAACTTAGGAAAGTGCTTCAGAGAAAGACAACTTTTTTCATATTTGCTTTTTAATAACTATTCTGAAACATAAAGGTGCTCATATTTGACCAAAGACAAAGAAAAGCATACATTTATAAGGTAAGTGGTAATGAGTCTCAAATTTCTCTTCCCAGCTGGTAAAAGAGACTCTCACACATCACAAGGTGAGGGGTGTTGAGACAGATCACAAAGTTCTCCTGATCTCTGCCAGCTTTATAAAAGGTCACAGCCTGGGGCTCCAGCTTCCCGGAGCTCATGGGCTTCTGCTGACACATGAGAAGTGAGAGTGGGAAGGAGGGAATTCTCCCCCTTAAGTGAATGGTTCAAGAAATCCCAAGACAGGTGGAGATGGCAGTGTCAAGACAGGCTTAGATGAAAAAAGTCTGGAATCCACATCTGCAAGTGTGTATTTGTGTTTACTTTATTAGTTAGCAGCCTAGAGTTTGTTCTGTACATATATGGTAGCCTTGTCTACTTAGACTAAAAATTGTTCTGCAGAATATCCTTTTATTTCCTGTAAAGGATTTTTTTCAGGAAGTACTTCCACAGCAAGTCCTCCTCCCCTACATTAGTTAACTAAGATCTGTGTACAGAGAAACCTTATTCAAATTGCTCTCTAAAAGCAAGTTGAAATAGTCATATTTAAACAAATGACCAAGAGACAGGTTTAAAGGTGAGAAAAAAAAATTTTCATAACATGAAGTCAACTTTAAACTTGAAACTATGAATTGATTTTAGAGATCAAAAAAGAAGAAGTGAAAAGTTACTTCTGCATGGTTCCATCTGAAATTAATTTTTTTAAAATTGCTTACACATTAGCTTCAGCTCTTAAAACAATTATTTTTCTAACTTAACTTCAGAAAGATTCTATGAATAGACTGATAAGAAATACCACAAAATAAATTCTTCCTCCAGAATCAGTGATTGGCAGTTAACAGATCAACAGCCCTCTTCAAGCTGTGCCAATTAGATTATTTCCAGTAATGTAACATCCTCGATACCCAAATAATAGATCATGTAGTTCCAACACCTTGCCATGGGCAGTGACACCTTTTACTAGAGCAGGTTCTTCAAAACCTCATCCAGCCTAACCTTGAACATTTCCAAGGATGAGGCATCCACAGCTTCTCTGGGCAACCTATGCCAGTGCCTCATGAGTAAAGAATTCCTTCCCAATACCTAATCTAAACCTACTGTCTCTCAGTTTGAACCATTCCCCCTGTCCTGTCATTACACATCCTTGAAAAAAGTCTCCAGTTTTCTCAAAGGCTCCCTTCAGGTACTGGAAAGCCACTATAAGGTCACCCCAAAGCCTTTTCATTTCCAGGCTGAAAAATCCCAATTCTCCCAGCCTCTTCTTGCAGGAGACCTGCTCTATCCCTCCCATCATCTTGGCTGGACTCACTCCAACAGGTCAGATTTCTTCCTGTGCTGGGAACCCCAGAGCTGCACACAGCACTGCAGGTGGGGTCACCAGAGCGAAGCTGAGGGGCAGAATCACCTCCCTCAACCTCATTAGATCTTTCTTATTTAATCTAATTTTGGAGAGTATCTCAATAACATTATCAGCACAAATCAGCACCAACTCCACGATTCAGAGCATCTCTGAGGGAGTGGCTGAACGTGGTGCCCTGCACACCCTCTTCTTGCTGTGCAGTCCACCTACTGAACACACAACACATGTGCATGCATATGCCCATAAAATTAGACAACAAATCATGATAGCACATGATGATTCCAATTTTGGTATCACAGGTAAGAGACCAGAAGAAATATTTTAATTTTCAGTAGTTAGGAAAACAAATCTCTCCACAATACTGTCTTTAGGTGTGATGAAAATTTCAAACTGAAAAGTAAATTGTGTCTGTCACTTAAACAGATAAAAATACAGTTTTTATAGCACTTTCTAGGAGCAGCTGTGCATTCACCAACAGAGAACTCATTCCAACACTGACAAAATTTTCTGCAATGAGCAAAGGAGAAATAGAAGTGGTAAATATTAGCAGATGCATAACTAAAATAAGGAAATTCAACATTTTGTCAGAAGCCTCTTTATGCTTTAAGGAGAACAGAAGAGTGACTAGGTGTTTTGAGCTGTGCATAACTTCAAAACAGCAGTATGTGTCTTCTGATTTTCACCATTTGTAGCTATAATAGAAAATACATTCACGAGCTTTAAAGATCTTAATTACAGAATCACAGAATAAGGATCGGAAAAACCCTCTGGGGTCATGGACTCCAAGCTCTGACTGGACACCACCATGTCAAGTGCCATGTCCAGTCTTTTCTTATGCACCTCCAGGGACAGTAACTCCACCACCTCCCGGGGCAGCCTGTTCCAATGTCTAATCCCCCTTCTGTGAAGAAATTTTTCCTACTGTTACAGAAACCTTACATCTTCTATTCCAATGTTGTGAGAGGCATTTTGTTATTCTATAGATTAATAGCAGTTGTCCCACTGATGCCTTTTTTTTTTTGCCTTTTTTCTTTTATATATTCTCTGTATTATTTATATATATATTTGTAGCCTATTATTGTATTCATAGTCCCAGTACCTTTTCCATAGGCAGAAAGACAAAACATATTCCAGAGCTCCATGCCCTGGGGGGTTGAAGGCCCTTATCCCAGCTTGGTTCTCTCTGACAACCAAGGTTGAAACCAGCTCTTCAAGACACGTTTTTATAAACAAAGTTTGGGTCCCATCTGAGGGGAGAAGATTCAGAGAGGGTTGAACCAGGGAGAAGTACCTCACCACTGATGTCTCTAATTGGTGATTTTCGTCAATTATGCTAATTTGCTAAATTTATAAAACTGTATTCACCCTGTGGTGAAGGGGGGTGGGTGTTTCATGGACATTTTTCATATCTGCCTCTGGAGACCTCCAATAAAGAGCAGCCTTTACATTATCTCCTACACTAATATTATCTAGAAAGTGTGTTGTTTCATTTCTAGGTTCTCTAAGGAATCACCACCACATCTAGTGTAACATCCTTAAAACAATAATCTGAAATCAAGTGGGGGAGAATATAAAAAAATACACTCCAATATTGAAATTCTGATACTTAGCTTGTTGACTGCCTTCCTCTGAAATATTCTTTAAGAGTAGACTGAAAGAGTCTGTGGCTCTTGATGTGACAGCGGTTTTGGGAAAAATTTATGCTTTGACCATATTATTAGATTCTAACAAAAAAGGTCCAAGTGCCAGACTTAACATCTAGAATTGTTGCCAGTTGAGGATTTCACGGATAAGAGAATTAAATTAGACCTAATGAGGTAAACAGTAAAGAAAAAATAGACCAAAAAAAAAAAAGTGGTCCTACCCTCTCTCAGCACACCACGACTATGACAGCAAACCCTAACAGATGCAGCAATAAAAGCAATAGCTTCTGCTAATGCTCATATTGAGTGTCTTACAGCTAAACTACGAAGCATCACAAAACATACTTGAAAAACAATGTTGCATTATATAATTAAGAGGAAAACTGTCTGATTGTCCAACTGATCACACTGCAAAGCACCAAATTTTGGGGGGTGTTGCAGTGACAGGTGGATATTCACTGGAGAACAAGAACAGAAGGGGTTTGCTGTGGCACTACTGTGCCAGTTCCCTTGCCCTCTTCCATAGGTGTCAGCATCCCATGCATGACAGCAAAGAACTTTTCCTGTCAAACCTTTACAGTTATTTGTTCCTAGATTTTGCTATGAGAATGAGAAATCCTTAAAGCCCGAGACATGCTACTCTCCTTCAAAGCAGAAGAAAATAAAGACTATGGGTGAACAAGTAGGTGGAAAAATTCCCCTGATAACAGGCAGTATGCTAGGATGAAGAAAGTAAAATGTTCTTTATTTCTGCTTCTTTCAGGCCTCTGGCTAACTGAATATCTTCTCCAAGACATTAAATGGCAGCAAGATGGGTATCAACTTGGAAGCAGCTTTTCAAGTGTTCCACTATTCATCCAACAAAATCCATGCTGTCTTGCTCACTGGTATTCTGTCCAATTTTTAAGCTTTTAATTACATTAAAAATTACCTTCAGACTCTAATACATTAAAAAAAAAGTATTCAACAGCCTTTGTGGAGTCAGCAGAAGTGCCATTAATACATTGGTCCTCATTTTTGGAATGAAGAGAGAGCTCCACATAAGCACAAAGAAGAAATGCATGCCAGCTCCATTGGGTCTGGACAGAAGTGTTCCTGGATTCTCAGCATTATTAATATTCTCTTTTCAAAATGGCAAAACATAATTTTTCTGTTTTCCTGCTCATGTAGAAAACTACGTGAACATTTTCTGGTTTATTATAACAATGTCAAACATCCTAGATACTTAGTGTAACCAGTTGCTATACTGTAGCTATTAGCTGAGCAAGCCATTGCCCAGGAATACTATAAAGAGATCTGAAATTTTAGAAGCTAAAAATAGTTGGCAGCTTAAATAAAAACCCAAAATTATTTGTATTAAAGAGTTTTTACTGTGTGAAGAAAAGACTGTCAAATCTAGAAACACGTATTCAAATTTTGATACTGTGTTAAACTCCCCAGTTGTAAAGGACATGTGACCAGGCATAATTGCTAGCTTTGACATGTAAAGCAGAAAATCATGCACATGAAAGGAAAAAAAGCTAAAGCAGGTCTAAAGTTTGAGTTTGGTCTTTTATTTAAGACTTTGACTCTATCTTGAATAATTTTTCTTTAGGTCAGTGCTTCATTTCCCTGCCATAATTGTCATCTTTAGAAGTTGATTTTTAAAATTTTTCTGCAGGACAAATTAAAATACTATTTCCAATAAAACTGTATTGCTGCAAGTGTACAATTTCTGGGATAGGTAGGACAGAAACAGGAAAATTTGAAGGGGTAAAACGAATAGTTTTTATTTTACAGATCACTAAGTTATTTTCAAGAATTCTGCTAACAGTATCTAGGAAAAAGTATTAACAAACTTGAATTCATAATACTGTCATCTGTATCATCCTCAAAAAGTTTTAGGATCTACAAATTGAATGCTGAAAGCCAGTGGCAGATACCCTCTGCATGGCATGTGATACATCAACATTTGGAATAATACCCAGCTGGGGAAATTAATCTGAAAAGCATTGAATATTGTAGAAGAGATAAGAGCAGACTCAGCACATCAAAATCACTCAGCATAGATCACAGGAAAGACATAATCCAAAGTTAAGCAAGGAAGATGACTGCACAGCTGAGGGGAAAATAATGGCTCCTGCAAATTCAAGTTGGGGCCCTATGACACTATACTACATTTTTTCACTCACATAACCACTTGCTATTTTTTCATGGGACTTTTGTCTCATTCCATGTACAAGACAGGCAATGCTCATTCACTAAGCAGGTAGGCAGATCTAATTTGCAAAGGCATCACTGTGAGAATGTTCAACTCCCAGCTGACCCTGAAATCGTGTGGGATCTTCTGCTCCATCTGGATCACTACAAATCTAGGGGGCCTGATGGGATTCATCTGAGAATCCTCAAAGAGCTGGCTGATGTTTGCAAAACCTCTCTGGATGATTTCCCAGCAGCTCAAGAATCCAGAGAGGTTCCAGCTGGATGGAAGCTGGAATATTGTCTCAGTTTTGATGAAGGGCAAGAAGGAGGACTCCAGAAGCTACAGGCCTGTTAGTCTCACTTCAGTGCCTGGTAAAATCATGGAAAGAAGTTGAAAAACACCTGAAGGACAATACAGTCACTAGCCACAGCCAGCATGGCCTCATGAAGGGAAAGTCCTGACTGTTGAACCTGATTTCCTACTACAACAGGGTAACCCACTGAGCTGATTTAGGAAAGCCAGTAGATGTAGCCCTTCTGGACTTCAGCAAATCTTTTGAGACTCACTCACAATATCCTTACGGACAAAGCGTCCAGCTCACAGCAGGTAACCCCAGTGTAACCCCTGTTACACGACAGGTGAGCAAGTGGATCATGGGTCAGGCATGAAGAGTTCCAGTGACACCAGGCTGGTGTCACTAGTGGGGTTCCACAAGGAACCATCCTCAGACTGGTTCATTAATGACTCAGAGGAATACTAAGCTTGCCAATGACATTAAATTGGGAGGAGCTGTCACCTCCCTCAAAGGCAGAGAGGCCCTGCAGAGAAACCATGGCAAATTAGAGGTCTGGGCAATCACCAACTATCTGAAGGGAAAGTGCCACATTCTGCACCTGGGATGGAGCAAACCTGGATGCACGGACAGACTGGGCAATGAGAGGCTGGAGAGCTGTGCCATGGAAAGGGACCTGGGGGTCCTGGTCCATGGCAAGTTGAACCTGAGCCAGCAGTGCCCTGGCAGCCAGAAGGGCCAACCCTGTCCTGGGGTGCAGCAGGCACAGCATGGCCAGCTGGGCAAGGGAGGGCTTGTCCTGCTCTGCTCTGCACTGGGGCAGCCTCACCTTGGATACTACGTGCAGCTCTGGGTGCCACAATATAAAAAAGACATTAAGCTGTTATGAGTGTCCAAAGAAGGCCCTCGAGGATGGTAAAGGGTCTGAAGGGGAAGCCAGAGGAGCAGATAAGGTCACTTGGTTTGTTCAGCCTGGAGAAGAGGACACTGAGGGGAAACTTCACTTGATTTTCAACATCTTCATGAGGAGGGAAATGGAGGGGCCAGCACCAATCTCTTCCCTCTTGGGACCAGTGACAGGACTCGAGGGACAGCAGGAAGCTATGGCAGGAGACATTTAGGCTGGATATCAGGAAAAGGTTCTTCACCAGAAGGTGGCTGGGCACTAGAACAGGCTCCCAGGGAAGTGGGCACAGCACGAGCCTGACAGAACTCAAGAAGAGTTTGGTCGATGCTCTCAGGGACACGGTGAGATTCCTGGGGGTCCTGTGTAGGGCCAGGAGTTGGACTCAATGATCCTGATAGGTGTCTTCCAGATCAACATTATTTCATGATCCTATGATTCTTTGTATCAATATACTTAAATGTCTTCACAACATCACTCTGACAATAGGAAAGACTAGGCTTCATTTGATAAAGTAAGACTAGATTTAAAAATTAAATAAAAAACCCCCAACACAAAACAATAATTTGTGCTCAATAATTTGGTAGTTCAACTTTTTAAAAGTATTTATCATTTTGACAGCCACATACATGTGCAGATGAGAATTTTGACAGAGTGCAGCTGCTTCTGTGAACACCAAGTATTCTACAAAAGTGACCTGAGTGGCAGCTACACAGCCAGAACAAGACCACTGTTCATTGACCACTGAATGAGAAACAGATGTGACAGAAAGCTGTACATTACAGACCATTGTAACCACTACTCTTCCAGGTATGCAGTGGCCATGCTTCACATTTTACATATACTCTTTCCTGCAGCTGGTGACCTGGCTCATCTTTTGGATCCTGGCTAGTCTGCACAACAACTCCAATAACTCAGTGTCAAACAGGATCTCAGTCTTGTACCTTTCCTTCTCAACACTGCAAGTAATGTTGGCAAATATATTTTGTCTCTCAAGAGTTTCCAGTCAGAGACCTGAAATAACCTTGCATCAATATCTTTGAAAGATACTATTCATTAAGTCCTGGAGACAGATGAGAATGAAAGCAAAAGCTTGAAGACAAAGCTTTACCTGTACAGTAGTCTCTGGTACCTTAAAAGCTTCTGCAAACATTATCACTCCTCTTTTCCCAATAGCCTCAGTCGATATCAGCCCTGGCAAGGAGCTATAACCTGCTCCTTGATCCTTTCCTCAGAGCCTTCTCTTTCTTATCATCTAGTTTCCAGGTCATGTCTTTACATTTCCTTTACTTTAACCCACAGAATTCAAAGAGGTTAACAAAATATCAAAGTAATGTGACAGGCACACAGAATTTAATATTCAATTAAGAACCACTACACTAAGCCTTTTCTCAAGTGCATACATGATTGGGCTAATTTAGGTCTTGCAGGCAGTTTCTCCACAGTTTTTAAAAATGTTGTTGTTTTATTATTTTTCTTTTTAGATGATATTCCAAGATTATAAGCAGTTAATGAAATCATGTTAGAGACCCACACTCATGTCTGAGGTTCAGTAGCAAAATCCTGTTGAACAGAGTGGTTTTTCAGCTATGGATTCAGTTTGACAGAAATTAAGGACACCTCTAAATGATCATTTTGAGGACTCCTGAAATTTTAAGGAAGATTTGTAGTAAAAAAATGGATCATTTAAATATTTAAAATGGAACACATGTTACCAGATCTCTAATGAGAACTAAATCATAACAACAGTACATATTTATAACCTGCACTTGAGAACCCTGAACTCCAAGCACAGTATCCTTAAGGGTACATTACTAGTCGTATCAAAACCTTCTTTCCTGACCTTAAATTCACATCCTTTTGCAACATATAGATACCTTTTCTCAGTTAAATGGCAAATAAAAAGTCTTAATGAAACCTTACAGAACACTGTGTTCAGAACTTAAGACAAATCATGGGCTCAAATTGCACTTCATAAACTTTGCAAAGTCATTCCACAGACAAAAGGGATTTTTAATAAGAGACATGAATCCTAAGGAAGAAATAGCACAAATTCCAGCATAAAGACTTAAGTTTTCACAAAGCAATAAGCAACAACAAAAAACAACAAAAAAATTCCCCCAAAAACTAAACAAAATCTTGTTTTTACAAGGTAACATGTTACCCAGATACAGCATACATTTAATACATATTTTAAATAATTAGTCAGATATTAGTTTTAAATAGTTAGTTCTCTCTAAATCTGAGAGTCTGGAATTGATGTTAGAAGGAAAATCTGGTAAAGCAGATGTTCAAGAATTGAAAGGAAAAGAACAGATGAGGGCAGTATAGATTTTTGTCAATTAATACTTTAGAAGATAAGGAAATACTTACAGCTATTTTTAACCACAGCTTCCTGCTGTTTTCCAGACTTACATTTAAATCAAAGTGCCACTTGGCAAAGTAAAACTGCAACTGTGACAACTTTCACAAGCTGAAGCTGTTCCAAGAAAAGAAAAAAAAAAACCAACAAAACACAAACCCAAACAGATCCTTCTAACTCTTCTTCCCTAAGCAATCTGTGCCTTATCAGCTTATGCTATGCAGGAAGGATCTCAAGGGGTCATGTTTTCAGTGCCATAATGTAAAAGTAAACACTGAAAGACTGGGGAAAGGGAGTATTGATTCTTACAGGTCAAAGCAGTGCAAACAGAAAGGAAGAAATTAGTGGTGTCAAGAAAAACAAAAATTAGCAAAATTTCCAAGCAGAACAGATTAAGTTGACTAGTCATCACACTAATTAAAAATGCTCTGTATTTTCTCTAGGAAGTGCACTAAAATACATTCCTTTTCCGTTTTACAGGTGTACCTAATTTAAAACAGCATGAAACTTATAAATAGGAAAAATCAAATAATCTACTTCCTCAAGATTGTTTGTTGCTCCACTTGTAACATCCAATTCCAGCTCATATACCATGCCAAAAATCCTCTTACTACCATCAGGAGGAGTTGGGTTTTTTCTTCCAGATTCATTGAAATTGTAACCAAAAAGACAGAGGAAGAAAAAAAAATATATATATGTTGTACAGCCTTAATAAAGAGGCAGAGAAATTCAGAAATGGAACCATTCTAACATATCAAAGGCAGAAGTTATAAACTATTTTTTATGTAATGGCAGCTTAATGGGTTGGATTTTTTTTTCCCCTATGTGTCAAAGGATGACAGTTTTACTTTTAGAAATTATATACTTAAAAAGACATAATAATAAAGACTACATATGTAAAAAAAGACAAATACATATACAAACACCCTGAATTTAAGGGGATGAACCTAAAAATCAGAGCAGTGAAACACTAAATGAGTTTTACACATAGTGAAACTTGGGTAAAAGTAAGTGTAATTCCAATAAAGGCATACAGAAACCACATCAAATCCTTTTGGCTACTGCCATGGGCTTTTGGTAAAACCCAAAACTATGCTAATGAAGCTTCTAAAATAAAAAGTTAAACATGGAAATCAACTTTCATACAGTGTCATTAATACAGAAAATAAGAATCTTTGCAATCATCCACATGTTCAGTGTTTAAGTCATTGAGAATGTTTTCAGTTCATAATAGGTTTTTCATGTTGACACAGCTCAAACTCCAAGCATATACAAATCAGTCTATTTTAACACACTGAACAAAATAATGATGATGTATGTGACAGTTCAGGTAGAAATATCAGTTGTTAGCCATTAAAAACTAAGTATGCAGCATTTCAGATCATTTACTACTATACAAAATAGATGTTATTACTATTGGTTTGTCACTGTAAAATTTCTCCCTATAAGCAAAAACCAACACTTTTTTTAAAAAGCAGAGTGAAATAAAAAGGAAGAAAACCCCAGAAGAAGGCAATGCATTTACAGAGGGATGATGTGAAAACTTTGTAGATTAACACAATGGGACATACTAGATCATACAGAAGACATTCCACAGAGCATATATATAAAATCTTGTTTGACTTTTATTGTATGTAGACATTTTGACTTGGGAAGTGACTGGAGCCACTGAGCCACACTGCTCAATGTGGACAGTTTGCTGCTCTCCTTTTTTCACAATGTTCCCTTAGCATCTGCAGTTAGTATCTTTTACATTTTATTCCATTTATGCTGCAAAACCAAAGAGCTCATCTGTCAGAGGTGATCAGCAAATCAAATAATTGCCAAGGTTTGGAGGCTGGAAGATGAATTATGAGGAGATGCCAAGCAGAGCAGCACTGCCAACACCCACTGATCCTTGAAGGTGTCCAAGGAGATGGTGGATGATAGCCAGTGAGAACTGTGAGTCTAGGAAGACTTGTGTAAGATGGAAAACTGCAGCACTCAACTTCTGCAGCAGGTGGGATAGACAAGGAGCACGGGATCCACCAAGGCTACTTAAATCTAGTTCATGGGCTCTCTAGCATATGGCACAGTGAGGAGGTCTTCAGGCCTGTGTGCAGGATGGGGACTGTGCTGCAGCTTCTCAGCAAGGTTTCTCCTCACTTTCTGAATGACCAAGAGGGATCCAATTGTGTTGAGAAGCTTTCAGGTTCTAAGGTGGTTTTGGTGAAAGACTGGCAGCTCAGAATAGTTTTGGAAAAGACCTTTTGATATGGAGGTAAAGAGCTACTGGTCACCTTGGAGCCCTCAAAAATTAAAAAGGAAAAGTCCACACCAGAATTCTTCATGCAGAAAAGCCTCCATCACATGGGAATCTCTGTGGAGCCTTCTGGAAGTAGAAGGTATGAACATACCCTCCCTCCCAGAGGGACCTAAAAAACTACACAGAGAACCAGTGAAGGACACTCCACAGCCAAATCCTTCGTCTGATTCAGGGCACACAGCCCTTATAATCAGATTTGATGACTAAATTGCAGAAAACAAGGCAACAGTTTTGATGCATAATTTCTATCTTAAAAGACACTAAAAATTTGCACCCTTGACCAGACCTCACTAGTTCGGCTCTGGTGGAACTGCAGACTCTCACAAGTAAGGGTGGGAGGACAAAGAGACAGCTGTGATCGCAAGGCAGAAGAGAGGCTTTAATTACCTTGTCATCATGGTTAAGGGATAGCTCCTTCTTCTAACAGTGCAGCAAGGAATCGAGATATTTATTGTTATTCCACAAGAGTTGTTTAAAATTATGCAGGTTAGAATGAAATTTAAAGACTGCTCAAGGTTCAAATTACTATTAGAACACTTTGTTTTCACTTTCTTATAAAAAGTAACATCAGCCAACTTTGTTAGAGTTTTGACATATTGTCTAATTTGAGGCACATACTCAACATGGAGGTCATCTGTCATAAAATAGCTAAAATCATTTCAAGAAACCTGGATACAGAAAACATTTAAAAACCTGAGCAAAATACATATGCACACACATCTTTGAGCATTGTGGCAGCTGTACATTTAGTAGAAGGAGCCTGATATGTTTAACAATTTACAGGATAGGAATTTGTACTTTACTGTTTTCATCCTCTAGAATTAGCGTAAAATACATCTTCAAGGTACTGTGGGAATAAGAAATTTGTACATACTAATAACAATTTAAAAAGTTGAGATCCACAACACCCCATAGCAAGTCTTAATAGGTCTTTTCAACTTTATCAGCTAAGCTGTCTAAAAACCGTGGACACCCTCAGTATTTTCAGAGGTCTCTATGCTCCATTTTCCCCAGAGTAAAAGTTTTTTTCCAAGTTACAGCACCCAACTGTTTTATACAATATATAGACACAGCCCCAAGAACTGAGTATCTTTTGTGCACTGACATTATCTGGAAGAATACTGCCACAGCAGCACTGGAAAAAGTTTAGGAATTTCACCAAGAAAGTTTTACAGTCTTTCTTTGACAACCATGACTTCAAGGATAAAGTTGGTCTTTTGAAAAATGAATTTTCCCCACAGTTTTAGTTCTTTGATTAGGTAAGCACTGAAAATACAATCCAGAAGCCTGAAAGTTTCTCCTAAGCTTTCAACTACTCTGTGCTGACACCTAGGCAACATAGAAAGGAAAATGTGATTAGAATGCAAAGGGCATGAACGAAGTGAGGAAAAGGAAGAAAGTAGATTGTAGCAGATGCGGTGAGTGGGAAGCTGCAGGAAACTGGCAAGGGAGGATTTGAGCCTACTTGGCAAGAACAGTGGGAATTGGAGGGAGGGTCAATGGAAAACCAAATCACGGTACACAGGCAATTGACTAAGAGAAGTAAGAAAAACGGCAGGTGAAGGATTAACAAGCAGTTGGGTGAAGGGGGAGAATGAGGATGCTGAGAAAGTGGGAAAACTGGGAACAGAGAGAAAGGAAGAAGCAGGGATTACCACAGAGCTCAGAAACTGGGAATGCAAAGGAGGGGGACACAGAGACAGCATCACAGATGCTGAAAGGCAGTGGGAAGAAGATGCATTCATGTAGCTCTTTTCCATTTCTTCTGATAGGCACTGGTGAGATGGGGGCACAAGAAGATGAAACAGAACAAAAATGAGAAAAAATCAGAAAGAGGTCCAAGGAAGAAAATAAAGAATGGTAATCAGAAAAAAAGGGAGAAGGGAACCAGGTAAGCTTCCATGAATATATAGGTACAGACTGAACAAAGAGAGTGTGACTGGCACAGGAACTCTGAATAATGCAGTTGGGTATCATGAAGACTGAGACAAACATCCAAAGATGGAGCAGGGAGGGGTATGGGGTATGAAAGCTAGTTGGGGAAAAAAAAAACAAACATGCTCAGAGCTGCAGAAAAAGAAGCTTCTATGCTTTTCAGAACTTTTTCTAGTGGAATGCCTAACTGTTATCTGTCTTCTCCCTTGGCAAAGGTTATACAGCTTGCTAGCAAAACATGCCTCCTCCTATTCCACAGTAGTCAGTGGAACCAGCAGCAACAGCCAGGGCCACATGACTTCATGAGGAATTCAAGAGTTCACAACTTGCTGATCAAGTGCATACAGGCTAACAGAATGAAAGTGCAAAGGTATCAGTTGAAGCTGATAAATTCAATTTTTCCCACCTCACATGAAAATAATGTAATTTGAAACCATTATTTATGTGGCCATTCTCAAAAAGAACATATTACCCTTCAGTGTAGATGATGCATCTCCACTGGGAAAGAATGAAGAACTGTCAGTGACTGCTGCATCTTTGGTTCATATACTGCAGAACTTGCAAAGTTGTGAATGACACCAGAATTGCAGCAAGACAATCTCTTGCTGATAAAACCATATGCTATTCCTGTCTTTGCTACAGATTCTCTATTGTCACCAAGCAGGTAATTCAGACCAAGTTTATCGTGCTACTTTCTTCATTTTTTCAGATATCCACCTGAATTTTCTTCTAAAGCAAAGAGCTACTAAATAACCAGCTGAATGTGTGCAAGCAGGAGCTATTCTTGGTATTGCACAAGTTAAGGAGGTTTAAGCAATGAAATATTTAAGAATGTAAAAAAGTCACCCAAAACTGATGGAAAACCTTCCCTTTACAATTGCACTTCAAAGCAACATTGTGAAAAGAAGCAATTGTGAAGTATTATAAATACCGATTCAGAAATTATTTTTATTTCTGAATAGTGTTGAACATTACACTGCAAGATTCAAAGCAATACATGGAACAATAAGGTGGAACACTGCTGTGACTAATTTTCTATTAAATATATACCACACATCTGCACTGAAACTGGAGTTACATGGAAAAAATGCAAGTTATCAGGAACCTAAAAGCAAGTATCCATTCACATACATGCACATGCATTAAGGAAGAATCTGCATTTGGAGAGAAGACAGAACAGAGTAGTGAGATCCAAATTAACTATATAGCTTGCCATTTTTTAACCTCTCAGTATTCACTTAGAGCAATAAAAGTTAAAATCGTTTAAGATGTAAGAGTACATAAATCAAGGACAGGAATTTAAAGGGTCTCGCTTCAAGGGTTCTTTTTTTTTTTTTTTTTTTTTTTTAAATAGGACAAAGCTTCCAAATCCTAGACACTACAGTCTGCAGGTTCTCCATTTGCTGTCATGCTTCTTTCAAAGCAAATTACATTTGACAAGATTCGGATATCAACAATTAATTAAACTCAAAGTGGTAAATTATGTTCACAGCCCACTTAAAGCTTTAAAACCTTCTTTAGCTGCTGAAGTTTAACAAGAAAAATTACTAGGAAAAAACCAACAGTTTTTAAAAACAATCCTTTTCTGGTCAGATATAAGCACTTGTTTCTGAGTCAGAATATCCACATATCTGCCAAAAGCCAAGAAAAAATGAATGTTACACAGGGAACTGTTCTACACTGGGAATAAAGAATAGGTGATCGTGACTCACTTTATATGCATATCAATGGCATGACTAAGGATGAATTGCTCTGCAAAACATAGTAGCCCTTTGTTCAAAATAAACTTCAAAACCTGTCAATCACTTCTAGGGAATAAATATAAATTAACAGAATTGCTGACATATTTTCTCCTTTTTTACATGCACATGCATCCGCTTGAGCTCAGTGGTAAAGTTTGGTCTTAAAGTTTTGAACAAAGATAAAAAAGAAACCCAGAGAAAGGCTGGAATCCAACACATATTGCGTATTTAGAGTGGGTGTGTTTCATTTGAAAGAAAAAATTCCATTCCTGCAGTTGAAGACCAAACAGAGAATATAATTTAAATGAAGTCTCATGAAGAGGGAACGTTGAAGAATGGTATGTCTTGTCTTGAAAAAGAAAGAATTTACAGCAACTAGATGGACTCTCTGGAGTCTGCTGCACTCTGGTTCAGATGGAGAGTTGCTAAAAATCCACTGTTCCCATTTTTAATGTTATGTGTAGTCTCAGGTGGAAAATTTGACTTGACAGTGAATTAATCTGCTCTTTTGGTTCTTCTTACAAGAGAAGTAATTCTGTGGTAGCAGCAACCATGTAAAGCAACTATATTGCAGGATTTTTCTTCCTCCTTGCATTACACTTGCCCCTTAGATGGTAATTTTCCCTTTTATTGTTCTTTCCTGTTCTGCACTGGTTTTTATATCATATTCATTTTAAATTAGATTATGCTGGCTACAGACTAGATGAAAGGCTGTTGATATTTTCTCTTTACATAATTTTGTAAATATGATAATCTGATATATAATGAACTATAAAAACCTTTTCAGTGTGCCCGTATTGCCATTTTGGTTTAGTTTAATGGTGTGTTATGACATTGATTTCCTTGGAGATACAAACTAATCACAACTGCAGTATCCAGGATCATTTGCCTCAAATAAATGCTTTAAATAATAATCAAAACTCTAAGAGAAGTCAGGAGCATTGCTACCAGAATATCTGCTATGTTTCACTCTGGTTTCCTCTCTCCAATTCTTCCTATGCTTGTGAAGTTTTCCTTAACATGTGGAATAGCTAAACAATTTACATCAGTTGATTTTGTACTTTAAAAAAATGGATTTTAAATACTTGATCTCACAATCAGTTGTTAAAGCACATTAATATTTGGTTCCAAATTATGGAGTAAAAACCAGCTTAACTGAAATGGCAATTTTGTCTAAGCCCAACTGTTTCACAGTTCTTTCTACTTCTACCTGTACATATACTCTATTAGCCATTTCCAATGTTCATATTGCCATTCCACCTCTTTTGAACAGTGATTATATTTCTCATAAACTTCTTGCTTAAAAAACAGCCTAATTTGTAAGAAGAAAGATGCCCATAGTTTAAATACTAAATTTAATATATATTTTAATATCAATTATTCAGTTTAATATCTCTTTTCTTGTCCTAGCTGCTGCAGCACAACTCCTTTTATTGCACAAATTTCTGTTGAAAAAGTTTATGTATCATGTTAAGATTTTAGTCTCTCTGAAAGATGAGACAACCATCTGTTCTTTTGCATATATTAGGAATCACAGAGCAGCTACTTGTTCTTTATCATAGGACAAGTACTCTGCTTCAGTATTAAGGGTTTTTAACACACAAATTAATTTCATGTCTCCCTTTTGCTATTCTAGCATGAAATCTCTCTGCAATTCCATGTCAAACCAGTTTCCATTACCCTGTATAACTTCACATCATTTGCAAGGTTACTTTTTTTGCTCCCCACACCCTTTTTCAGATAATTTACTGAACAGCAAAATTTTCTGCCTTTGTGCGAGTATCTTATTTTATCACCACTCCCTTTTTCTAGTTCCCTCAATTTTAAATTAATTTCTCTGCCTAAAGGATTTAAGAACTTTTCACTAAGATTTTGGCTAACCACATTAACTGCATAGCCTTCCTGTCCACCTGTCCTGTAATGCTTTCAGAGAAATCAGGAGTGTGAAACCTTCATGTCTGGAACTCTGGAATCATCCCTGAGCTGCACCCTCCTTCCCAATTGCCCTGATACTGACACAGTCCTGAGCAATAAATATATTGAATGCCAAAGATTGCTCAGTGACTTCATTCTTATGTCATTCATAAGTAAGACTACATGTTACCCAGGGGGCTGCTCACTTCCCCCACCTCCAAACTCCTAACCACCAGTTTCAAGGCACTTTCCTTTTGCAAGAGAGCAGAGCTGGACTGAAGCGAACTTGTCTGACCTCCTGTGCTGTGAACACACTTACCTAAAGGTAGTGCTTTTTTGTTCCATGACCTTATTTTCTTCAAGTGCCACTTCCATACATTAATCAGTTTCTAGTATTACAGAAAGCTTCTTGTTTCAGATGCTTGAAAAAACAGGCTTTAATAGTTTTCAGGCACCTTGTAAATTGTTCCCCAGACTCTTGGTTCGGCCCTCTCTAGTGTTTCTGGATTAAGCCTGCTAGAACCTAACATACTTCCTTTTCCCAATGCTGGGCACCATTTGAACTTTTTGAGGAAAGGTTATCTTCCTCTTTCTCTACTTCCATTTACTGCACCATCTAATCACACAAATTCTCTTGATCTTTCACACAAGTCAACTACTTGCAAGTTATGTGGTGATTTCAAGGCTTCAAGAAAAATCATACCACTGTGGGCTGTCCCTTTCCATTTCTTTTTAGTTTAAGGAACATTTTTGCAGATATCCAAGTTGGGGGTGAGGAGGGGCCTTCAACACAACAACAAAGGACTTGTTTTGGACAGCTGAAACATTCCTAGAGGAATGAAGTATAGCCTGATTGCTGGTAGAGTATTTTCTCAATAACACTATTTCCAGTATCTTCATTTGGGTTCAGTACATCATTTAGGACAAGTCAAAAACACTTTCCCTTGCAAGCCCTCCAACACTCCGTGCATGATATTTCTGCTGTCTAATGAAAGTGTCATACTGTGTACTGGGATACTGGCAACATCTTGCACAAACTTATCACCTTCTCTAAAAGGAGGATCAAGAATTCCTTTGGTCTTTCTGGAATCTGCCAGTCTTGCAGTGTAATTTAAAAGGCACCTCCAGATCCTTCACATCGTATTATCTGTGAATACAATCACTGTGGGCAATGATTTTATTGTGACCTTGAGGGGACAACAAAGTTCAGCTGGGGACGATGTGATTGTGTATATATGCATTTATTTGCATATTAATGCCAGAGCACAACAGCAGCCTGAAGTGATAGCTGTATCACCCCCCTTCAGCAATCACAGCTTTTATTTTTGCACTTCTGCAGCTCACTTAGGTGCTGCATTCTCCACTATAAGTACCTAATTAAATACACTATAATTTTTCCCCACTGCATACTGTGCTATAAGACACTCTGGTTTGTGAGAAGTCAACAATGTTTACAACCAAATGAAACACTCCTGAAAACAAATTCATTTGGGTTAAGTTTGGGCATTTAATAAAAGATTAAGATAAGTTTGTTCTTTAATAGACGCATATAAGATGGATTAATGATGCATTTTCTTTATTTTATTTAAAAATCATATCTCCTACTGACATATGCAACTAGAATTTTATATTAGAAATATCTATGGGAATGTCCATCTCCATTCAATGCTATCCAGGTCAGAATTGACTGATGGGAAGTAACAATGACTGAAATCGAGTTTCTGGTTCCATATACTAGCAACACTTGTATCATGAGATACATAACTAAGATATTTCAAGATTGATACATTGCAAACTTATTTAACCAGAATCCTGAAAGTGTCAGGCTGTACTGTCAAAAGTGTATAAGGTCATGTCACCTAGCAGAGATGATACACAAGTCTCTATGTATATATGAAGCTCCCTAGGGACAGCTTTATATAACAAAAAATCTTAGCAAGAGACACAAGCAATAAAACAAGTATCACTTTTATGCATCTCAGTAGTGCTTACTGAGATTACATAGTACCCCAGCCCTTCTTACAAAGAAGTTTAAAGAAAAACATCTATTATCTACTGCAATTTTTACAGAATTCTATTTTCAGTCTTTCTTATTTACATGCATTTAATAATTTCCTTTGGTTTCTTCATGCCATGAGGCAAAATGTGAAAGGATTATTCACATCCTAAAAGTGAAACCAAAGCAACCCTACTCAAATCAAAGCAATCTTAAGTAAAATTGACAATAAAATTAAAGACATTCACAGCCAAGTCTTGACATTCATACATCAAAGGTAATAAATATACAAATATTTTGACAGGATATCTTGAAGCTGAAGAAACTCTGAATTTTATATTTTTAAATATTTTGAATCAAAGCTTGAATCCTAAAGTCTCAGGTAAAGATTTTCAGTAGCTGTTTGAATGTAGAAATATGAAGAACTATAATGTATTCATTAAACCCCATAATCCTTATCAGAACTACTATTCATCAATCCATTTTAGCAGCAAGAAATGTTTGCCATGCAGAAAGCTCCAATATAATTTCCAGATTAAGGAAAATACTCTCTCAATTGTCTGGTAAACAAGTTAAGAAAACATTATTCTATGAGATTTTCCAAGGTGCCTTGGTAGCACCAAGGTGCATTGTTATTTTCCCTCTCACTTCTGAAATGCATATTTTCATTTAGAGTATTTCTAAATTTCTTATTTATTAAAAGAAAATTCCATTAGATTTCAAGCTAAGTCACTGAATAAGCAAGCCAATTCACTTGATGATAAACGCTGGTAATTATGTCAGCATATCAGTTTCAATAGAAGTTATAGATGGTCTCCAGTCAAGAAAATTAGAGAGCAGCTTTAGAGACCAAAAATAGTGTTAAAAAATTGTTTGAAAGTCGACCAAAGTACACTTATTCTGTTGTATGTCTTTAATTGCATTGCTGTAGAAGAAACTCACCACTAATGGATCTTTTTCTTTTCCTACAAGGATACAGATTTTTTTTTTTTCCCATTTTTGACAACTGCTTTAACCTAAGTTTAGCACGCATTTTCCAAGCACAACAGGCAAAGGTTCATCAGCTACTGCAAGAAACAGAGGCTGCCCAAACTGGTTCAGTAGAAATTACCAGGCATTGGTGGGGATAAAGCAGTTGCAGAGCACAGAGCAGTAAGTGCCCTGTTCTGACACACCAAAGCAGTGCCACACCAAGAAGACAGCAGGCAACCTCTGGACAACCTCTGGCCACACCCAAGGTCTTGACACAAGTCCCACACAAAATCACCCTGTGGTATTCCTACACAAGTAATAGCAAGATCCCAGCTCGAAAGTTTTGAATGTAAGCCATGGGACATTTGATACAGAACTAAGAATAGGTGAAACTATTTATTACACACACCCTCAAAAACCAAACCACAAAAAATCCAGACCCAAAAAACTACAAGATTGTACCTACTCATGAACACAAGAGGGTTAGTTAGAGCCTCTAGGTCAGGACAGAAGACTGAAAGTATATTGTTATGATGGTCTCTAGAATTTAGTATTATTATAAAATTGACAAGAATACAAACTGAATTTTAACATACAGGAGCAATCACTACAGGCAGCTTATGATAACTTCACTCTCTTTCGGGGGCCAAGTAACCAGGACACAATGGAGATGTAGGACAAAAGTTGAAATTTTTTTATTAACAAGAAGCCAGAAGAACTCCTCTTACGCACCGATAGGCAATAAATAAGAATTTTGAATAATTTCTTCTGAGTAAGATAGGATGATCATTCTGTAGTACCTTTCTTTTTTAATATAAAATATCCTAACTAGTTTGACACTAAACCTTTGGTTATGCAGGGGCTCTTATCCAAAGATGTTTTAAACACCTCCATGAAGTTTCTGTCTCCAAGTTCAGAGTAACAAAATTCAACTTTTTTTAAACTTAAATATGACTTTACTATCTATTCTTCTTCCCCATTTACTAGTTATAATAATTGCATACAGTCATGTAATCAGAAAATTAATATAATGTATGCCTCAGCTGTACAGTAATGTTCTTTACTATTCATTATAGTGCATGTTTTGAGATGCCCCCATTTAACTATTTAAATACAGACACATATTTAGTAATGCTTCTTTATCTACTGCCAAGGACACCTATTATATTTGATAGTGGTTTCTTGAGTAATGTTGGTTCCTATCTAAAAAGCTGTAAGTCTTCAATTGGACATAGCTTTGCAAAATTACCTTCCATCTCTAATATGAAAGCACAAAGGAAATAAAAACATTGGGTTAGAATCTAAATTTTTAGTTCCCAGGGTTTCCATTAAATTAATTCAAGAGAGGAAGAGAAAGCATGATCCTTTTTTCAGGGGCTGGGGGTTTTCCCTTTCAACTTGCAGGAATACAGATATCTCAGAGTATCAAAAGCAGTAACTGGATATTTTATAAAACCCTTTTTTTATAAAGATTTAAAAATAAGTTAATAATAGAACTGCATTTTGCAACCAGAGCTTAGGAATGCTTTCAGAAAGGGCACAGGAGGGAGGGGAAAGTAGGAAATGTTTCTGCATCTTCTTAAGTGTATAAAGGATTTTGGAAAAGCTAGCATTCTTTACCTATAAAGGATGTTAAGTCCCTTCTTCTATCTGACCTTTCTGATTTCTATTGAAATGCCTTATTTAACTTGCTATAGCCCCTGCACAAATGTCCATGTGGGGGAAGTATGTAGGTCACAGAACACACTGATAAGTTTATGGTTAAATGTGCGTGATCAACTAATTACATAACAAAACTTACATAGTGCAGCCTGCATCAGTACAAACAGCAATTCACAAGTTCTGTATCTCCTAACACACCTCACGAGAGACATGCTTTCACAGCAGTCTGCCTCAAAGCCTAATGGCAGGGAGAATGAATTCTGCCTGTATGAGTTCAGTTGTTGGGTTTAAATATAGGTTTTTCAGTTTATTTTGCTTCTTACATGCACAGACAGAGGACTGCTGTAGGGAAACTACAAATACCTTGTTTTCAATTTATGCAAACAAGATGCTCACAAGACTCAGAGATCTGGTAACTCAATTTATTAAAACCCCACACACAGTACACACAAACTTCCTCACAAGGAAGTTGTTTCCTGAAAGACAGGGCAGAAAAAGAATACTGTACTGATCCTTTTCAGCCTGTGCATTATTAAGTAGTGTCTACTGAAAACTGGTATTCCTTTACAAGACATTAGAGATGAAGCAACCAAAAGAAAGAAACAAGAAGTAATTAAAAAAATTACATTGACAGTTGGGAGCAAAAAGATCTCCTCTGACTAACAAGTTTATGATCTCTGAGAAGCCAATTCAAGCAAAATCAGAGCACTCTCAATCAGAAAAGAGGGAAGAAAGGTATTTACACTGCTTGCTCACAGTCCTGTCCCATGCTGTGCCCCCACATCTTCTAGCTAATTGACACAAACAGCCTTCTGGCAATTCTGCTTATTACATTTGAACTTAAGCTTCATAAATTCCAAAGCTTCTTGTGTTCAGTAATATCACTCTATGCACCAAAACTGAATGCTCATCTGGGCTTTTTTACCTCTTCAGTGTAGCAGTAGAAAACTAGGGGACAAAAGAGAAAGCGTGAGCCCATAATTTAGAAGTTACACATATGCCCCAAAACAGAACCTGTGCTAAAACAGCTCTATCATTCCTCTTCAGATATTTATGAAATAACTGTTTCTGTCTATGCAGTCAGAGCCCACTGAATGCTAAACACTTCTAAAGAAAACTTCATGGCTTAATGTAACATACGAGAACATCCATGGACCTCATAGACCAGCAGTCACTGTCCCTAGAACAGAAACATTGATTTGGAGTGAAAAGATGCAGCAGGAAAACCACAAATGGAAAGAGGATGAAGAAAGTTCAGAATTTCATCTAACAAAAATCCTGGTCTTCTTTTGGATTATTTTCCCTAGCTAATAATTCCAAATTTTCATCTGAAATTACCTTGGTTCCAAGCCTTTTAGAAACACACGAAGTTACTAATTTGCAATGTCAGAGGTGGGAAGAAAGGAAAGTCCTCAACAGCAATGTGAACCTCATGGAATTATGATTTTAAATATAACCTGTTCAATTTACTTTTTTGTTTCAAGTGTTTAATATGAAGGATGAAGAGCCATTAGGACCATGGAACACAGAAGTTATCTTTCTGACCCACTCCTGTGTAACTTTGCATTACATAACAGCACAAAGGCAACAAAAGGAGTCAAGCCCTCTCTTTGACAAGGACTCTGGCTCATTTTGTATTTGTTAACAAGCTCAATAAATATTTGAAATGGGACCAGAAAACTATGCTAACAGTCTGACATTCCTCCCCACCCTTTTGTCCCTCCCATACAGAGGAGACTGGCAGGGGTTATTGTTGCTCTGCACAGTAGAGTAGTAGGAATTAATGCCATCATCGTGCTGAACATGGAACAACTTTATTTTCACACTTTCTAACATCAGTGTAACTCCAGCAATGCAGAGTCTCTTTTCTTAGCATACAAAACTTATGCCAAATATTCTCATTTATTACCACTATTTATTTTCAACTATGAACCATTAAAGCCACAGACACAATGGAAACTTTTGCCTCTCTCCTAACAATGAATTTAGAATATACTTAACTTTCTGACAGATTATACATGTTAAATATTTCCACATATCAAACATGAATCCAAGCCTGTTCCATAGAAGAATGAGTGGTTTGCTACAAGTGTTCACTTGTAGTTCAACTGGAAATGTGTAAAAACCCACTGTGTTGGTGACAGTCTAAGATCATCTAGAGCAACATGTGTTCAACCTGTACATTCAATCCATTCCCAACCAGTGACAATCAACTATAAACAAAATTCCAGAAGCAGAAATGCATCAACCTTCTGCAGAAGTCCCCCAGCAACAGGCAGATTACAAAGCAAAACCCACGAGCTGCTATGCCAGGTTGTGCAGGGCAGGAATGGACGCAGTGATTTCCATTAGCACCAACACTTGCACACATCTTGCAAGAGTAGGGCCCCTCTCAATGACTTGCAAGGATAGTCTATAACTTCTTCAGCAGCTGAAATTTGTCCAGCTTCCATTCTTTCTTCCTGCTGCTGTTCTACACACTGCCAAGGAAGATGAAACCAAAAAACTAAAGGAGATAGTACAAGGGATGGGAGTTTACACTGAGAAATGCAATGCATACTGAAAGGATGTTTTAAAAACCCTCATAGTACCAAACTTGACAGTGACATAGTGCAGACTTACATCACTAATCCAGAGCACTATTCAGCCATAGTGCTCAACTGTGTTTCATACCACCACTTGAAGATCAAAATTACATCCTGAACTGATTAGATATTGGAATAATCACATTTTGTTCTGTTAATCTCCAACTTCCCCATGAACAATGCAACCCAGTCAAATACAGAGGTGATTTCTCTGTATAACCTGCACAGCAGGTTAATCACTAATGCCAATACATACTAGCCAAAGTCTCACAAATTTGACAAATATTGACTGACAGTAAGATATTTTTATAGAAATGTTCTCCTTTTCCAATCTCTGAAAACACCAAAACATCATCACAAAGCTAACATAAAAATTGAGATAGATATATTTCAACTTTGAGGAGAGACAAATAGACTGCTGCAGTTAAAAAAAGGGGGAAAAACAGAAAGGTCAAATATCAGTCTGAATTTCAGTATCTAAATTTAAGTATTAACCTTCATTCTGCCCTCTCATTCTTGCATCTCATCTATATTAGGAGTCACTGATCATCACTATTTAAAATGGAGCTAACAAGTCCAAAACCAGTTCATTATTTCAGCCTGCAAAATACATGCTCTTCTGTGCTAATTTAACTTCTGTAAGGACCCTTACTGGCATTTACACACAATCATATTAGTTACAACACCTCTCAGTTGAGAGCCCAAGACAACATAGTTAACAGATCAAGGCTGTCTCCACACAATCCTATCAGTGTCCCAACACCATTAACTACTACGCCTCACATTTGAAACTTCTCTCACTTTCAATGTGGTGTAAATACACAGCACTTGTCAACAAATTTGTAGGGTCACTACAAACAAAACAACTTAAACAAATAATGCTCTTGGACCACTGGAAGGACAAGCCAAACTAAGTGGAAGCAGCATTAGTGTTGCTGGGAAGCTTTTTCCCCAACAGAATGACCATCTTGTCAATATTGCTTAAAGTCAGGTTTGTCCTCTCTTCAAACTTTCCTTAAGGAATATCACAAGATACATGTCTGTATTAGGTTTGCATTGCAAGGTGTTGGTAGTGAGGGGCTACAGGGGTGGCTTCTAGAAAAAGATGCTAGAAGCTTCCCCTATGTCCAAGAGATCCAATACCAGCCACCTCCAGGCTGAGACCTTGCAGCAGCACTGCTGGAATAAATTTTTTAAGAAAGAAGAGTGAATATGTGAGAGAAACTACTCTACAGACACCAGGATCTGTGGAGAAGGAGGAGGAGGAGGCTCCATGTGCCAGCATTGAGGTTTCCCTGTAGCCCATGGTGAAAACCATGGTAAGGTAGCTGTGCCCCTGCAGGTCCACAGTGGAGCAAATACCCACCTGCAGCCCATGGAAGACCCCACACCAGAGCAGGTGGATGCCCAAGGAAGACAGAGCCAGTGAAAGCCCATGCTGGAGCAGACTGCTAGTAGGACCTGTGAAGAGAGAAGCCCATGCCAGAGAAGGTTTGCTGGCAGGACCTGAGACCCCACAGGAGACCCAACATAACGGAAATTATTTTAACTTCAGTAGGAGACCTATCTTCCCAGAACACACAGACCCTCTAAAGCATTAGGACATGGACTAATGTAATTAACAGGCTAGTGTAATTAGTTCAGCAATCTCCTTACCCTCTCAGAATAGGGAACATGTCTAATTTGTCCTGCTTCCTAGCCTCACTCCCATCCTAGGTGGATAATCACTTACTCTTTCTGCTTCTTGAGTCAATAAGACAATCCTTATACTGTAGAAACTATTTCTTTGGCTGCTTTTCATGCCAGAATGCAAAAGCAAATTCCCAATCACAACTGTGAGTTCAGTGAACAGAAGACCAGCTGGAAGGAAAAAAAACCCATGAATTACAGTTTCAAACCATCCTTAAGAACTGTTAGCATTAACTTCATTCATGAGCTGAAGCCTTAAGGACAAGCAGAAACTGGGGAGTCTCTGCAGGCATGGGTGGTAGCAGTACATCAAGGGGACACAGTTCTGCTGTGAGACCACACAGTCTCCTGCACAAGCATTTTTCTTCCATGTACTGAAGTGCCTTAAGATGGTACTTGAACGCTTGCCAAACACAAACTATTACAGCTTGAAGAACTTGGATAATCTGAGTATTTCTTTTCAGTTTCTGAACAACTTCACTGCCTAACTTTCCACAACCTTTAGACATACTAAAAGCTTTACAGCTAACAGATTTCACAGAGCAAGTATCTAAGGCTATTCATCATTATTATTCCAAAATTTTTTCTGTTTCGGTATGCTGTCACTATTTGTCATCCTGAACAGTGTGAGAAGAGGTTATTACACAGACACAGAAAGAGGTTCACACATTTCTGCATGTGCCTATTTTCATGCTACTATAGCCAGAGCATTTCTGATGAGGTCTCAGCAACAAGGTCTAGTTTTAAAATCTTGACAGGTATTAATTATATATAGTAATGTCACAAAAGCCTTAATTATACTGACAAAAGCTGCCTTTCAAATTTACTTTGTTCAGGAAATACTGTAACGTGTACCTTTGTAAATTATTATTTTCCTAATGTGAGATTAATTTAGAAGCATCCTCAGTTATAACACTACTTCTGGTTGAGTCCCCAGTCCACAGTTGCTTACCATGAAGAGCATTACTGAGTTATACAGTACACCACAAAACATCTGTAAAACCCAGAGGAACTTACTCCAACTCAGGAGTTACTCAAATGATGAGTTGTTTTGACTTCTCTTCTGAAACTGCTCTCATGGAGTTAGCCAATACATTCTGATAATTTGTGTTCCTGTTACATCAGGCATCTCTAGTATCACAGTTGGATTTAATACTAGTAAAACTATCATTCAAATTCTAATTGTTTAATTTGGTAAATAACCTGGTTCAAGTACTTTAGAGGGCTTTTAAGTAGACAAACTAAATAAAGAATAGCCTTGGCATAAGCCTAAAATAATTAAAATCAATTTTCATAACAACTCTGCCTGAGGGATTTTTCTCAACAGCTCCAGTCCATCACAATCCTTAAAAAAACAAAAAAAGTTTCATTTCCCCATCACTTTATAGCATATTGAGTTGAACTTAACAGTACAATTACAGCATGGACTTAGCATTTTCTCTACAGTCCAGAAACATCCTTTGCATATGTTTCCTTTAGTAGATTTAAGTTCTTACATGTCCTACAGCTTTTCTCTAAACTTTCAATGATATCCAGGCACTGCGAAGCAATCAGGGTAGCCTACAAAACACAGTTCACCAAACCCAAGTTCTAATTTCTGGTCACGTTATTTGCCTAAAGGGAGCCTGAAGTCAGAAATTTAAAAGGACATCAGGTGCTAAATTCTGCTAAGAAGTTTCTAACAATTTCAATGACCCTTGAAATAACATCATTTGGTCCATACTACTTAAAAAGACCATATTAACTTTCATTAACCCATTGAACAAACAGTATATCCAAAATAGTGAGTTATTTATGATGACAATAACTTCAATGTGAAGAGTCTCTAAAAACAGATGAAACCCCCTTGGATCAAGCCTTTGAAGAGCTCTCCATCTAATTCTAAGGAAAGTCTTTAAAGTTGGCCTTAAATAGACACATGAAACTTCCTCAATCATGTACCCCACAGCAAAAAGCTGGTGACTATCCTTGATTACTAACAAAACAAACAAGTGATTCCACTTTAACCTACAAAGTTCTTTTAAAGACTATATAAAAATCACAAAAAATGCATGAAAAGCAGCAGGTAATATCCTAAACATCAGATGGGTATGTTCTTGATAAATACAGAAAGCAGCTTATCATTACTGTACAGAATTTTCCATAGTAACCTAACGCCTATCAGCCATCTGCTGTAAGGGGTTGCATGTTGCTGACAACATTAAGGACCTAAACTGGCTCTAAGTGAGACTTATAATCAAAGGCACAGTGGGAGTGGGAGATGGTCTACATAAAAAAAACACAAACAAACAAACACCCACAAAAATGAAACCCCAAACAAAGCAAACAAACCAAAACCAACCACATGCTCTTCATTCACCATCAAGCAGTTTTAAAGCCAGTGTTTATTATTAAAGAAGAATGAGGCTGATTACCAGAGCTAGACAGCACCAAGAACTGAACACAACTACTCCATCCAAAGTTGATTACAGCACAGGAGTCAAAGACAGTAGGAAAAAAATGAAGATGAGATCTACTTTTCCTCCATAAGTGGATGTATTCTTCCTCATTACTAATCTTTCAGGGTAGCAAGGAAGAGCAAGTATGTAATTTGTGGAAAAACAATCAGTGTTTATTACAAGGACACATGCCAAACCTCCAAAGAAGACAGTTCCAGCAAGTTTAAAAGCAGTCACCTGTTTGTTTCGCTTTATCAGCAAGTTCCTTAGCCATATTTGCACATCAGTGAAGAAAGCAAAAGAGAGGTGGAAAAAGGACTAACAAAACAGTGGGGAGATTCAGTGTAGAAATACTGGTGATAAGGTAGAAAAAGCCAGCTTTTCTCACTACTAGCTTTGTTGAGATCAACTTCCACACCTGGTGAAGCTTCTTGAAGAGGAGTGCAATATCACAGAATCACAAGGTTGGAAGAGACCTTCAAGATCATCGAGTCCAACCTGTTCCCTGACACCTCAACTAAATATGAGACAGGCATTCATTTCTTCCACTGTATCCAGGCAATTAATGATAGGTTGGTTATGCTCACTTTAAAAAAAAAAAGCTTATTTTTCAACACTACATATCCTTCCATACTCTGAGACGGGATTATACAAGAAAAGAAACCCCTTTATCCTCCTCATGCTTTTACTGTGTTTTCATGAAACTAGCATGTTTCATCCTTCAGCATATCAGTTTTGATTGTTCAACATTAGATACACCATGAATTATCATTTTTCAACACCAAAACCATAACTTCTACTTCACTCAATGTAATAATGTAACTTAATTGAGGATTTTCTGAGACGTGGTGACTACTTTCATATATCGACACAATGTAAACCCCCCTCGGCATACAATTATTCAGTCCCCAAAGCACCTGATAGACACAGTAGTATGTGAGGATCACCACTAAGAACTCTGGGAAAAAAATATAAAGTCTCATTTTATACTGCCATAGACAAGGAAGCTCTTTAGTACATCTGGAACCAACTCATCCAAAAAGGCTCAAAGCTGCTTTAACAAGTATTGAATCACTGTACATGCTACAGATTCTACATCTTGTGCAATGAAAGTCATAAATAGAAAGTGTATTACAATTATTTATTGAAAACATCTCTCTAATCCAGACTCAGTTAACCATATTGCATGAGCAGCTTGTCTCCTAATTACTTAAAATGTTTTACACCTTCCACAGCCATGCAGAAGTTCTGACAGCAGCAATGCACTTGCATGCCTTTAATTCCCCACCAAAGCCCATTCAACACATACATGTATAGAGAATTCCCATTCTTAATACACATTAGTGTTACCTGTTCAACATACATGCACATGCTACTTCACATCAGAAAACAGGTGAAAGAAAAACCTCTGTTCTTGTTTTCTAACTTGTCCTAGAAAGTACAGATCCAGAATCCCAAATGCAATATATAAGTGAAGAACAAAAATTTCTATCAGATTAAATTCTGCAAAGAAACAGAAAAGTAGATATAAACATACAAAACCTCAACCAACAGCAAAAGAACCCTACTAAAAACCACCAAAAACCTTCAACTGTCCAAAGATGCTGTTCTCTGTCTACCAGACAGAAGTTCCTAAGTTTCAATGAGATTTTAGATATATTCAGTGAGATGAAGATGCAGTTAGTATGAAAAAACCAAAAGGTTAGTTGTTCCTAGATTGCCTATCCATGACCAGCTGTGAAACTTTAAAGAAGGACATTTCTTTAAGAAATGATTTAACACGTCAGCATATGTGAAAGAAGTTCTGAGCGCATCCATATCCTTCAGGGGCATCACTATTGTAAAGTAAAAAAGCTTTCAGCAAGGAGCTAGTAGTCATTGATCCCACTAGAAGTTTCTAAGAGAAAATGGAGAGAACAGTGGCAGCCAAAGAAGTGTACCAAACACCCTCACAAATCTAATTTTTCTAAAAAAGTCAGAAATACTCTGGGATTTTTTTCTTTATTATAGTCAGAAAACACTCTAGTTCTTGTAAATCTGTGTCAGTTTCTAGGTCTTAAGTGATAAAAACATATGCTGAAGACCATTAATTAAAAGTCTCGCCTTCCTCAAGATATGATGCTATCTTTATTTTACCTTTTTAATGTGAGGATACCAGTCTTCAGAGTTTCAAACACACTAAAGGCAAGGGAAAAAACCCCACACTTTGTAAATTTCCTTCTATTCTTTTGGGGCAACCAAAATAACTCACTAATTAGCAGAAATTACCACCCTCTAATGATATTAAAACAGTCTCAAACAGTTTCCTCCAGTACCCCTCACTGTTTGGTTCACAGTGATATAAAAAGGATGTTACTCCCCAGGACACATGAAGAAGCCACAGTCTGGATTTCCAGGCTTCTAGATCCTGTGGAGTTTACTCTTAGACACAAGCTGAGGCCTTGCACTATTTCCTAGGAAAAAACAAAGGCTTCAACATGGAGTTTATCACAAGCTGAACACAGAAGGATTACAATAGTGAAGAGTTGCAAGGGCTACAATTATCACATATACTTAATTTTCCCATCATGATTTGTTTTGCTATACAAGGATTCTCAGTGTAACAGAAAATACAAAAGTCCTTTGTGCAGAGGGCAAGTGTAGCTGAAATAGTGCCAAAAAGACTGACATGCTTTTTGCTCCATCTGCCTGCTAATAACCATAGGAGCAATCAGCCAGCTGTCTCTGCTGTTGATCTCCAATACCCAGAAGTTCCCAAAAGACATCCCCAAACCCACACTCACAAGCAAAATCACAGCAAAGAAAATGTAAAGCCGCTTTCCAGAATATACTGGAAGACAGAAAATTGCAAGAAAACCCAAGTAAATTTTTTTGTTTGCTTAGGGAGGATGAGAAGGAAATTCACCTCATGCTACAGCAAGTAACTATCCCAGCAGTAACTCAGTGTTTGGCTAGCAGTGGCAGTACTCTTACAGTGAACAAGATTCAGCATGACTGTCACAACATTAAGAAAACAATACATGCAAATTACTGTTTTAAGAAGCAATTATCTAATGGGCTTTTGGTAAGTGCTGCACTTTATCAGCAAACACTAAACCAACAAAAACAAATAGAAAGGGTTTGGGGAGGAGGGAGATGCCCACAAAAAAAACTCTACTGCCACCTTTCTCTTTTGCAAGACAACAGTGCATTAAATAGGATGAAGCCTAAACAGACATAAATGTAAAGGAGATCATACAAATGTATTTATACCACCTCTATAAAACAATATCAGTCTTCACTGTTTTTGTCTGCATAAATGAAAGATATACTTAGCCACTGGAGGACTCATAAATCTGAAGATGCACATATTGGTGCCCTACTCCAGAATTTTTTACTTACCATTTCAGGACTATGAAGCACAAACCATGACCCTTCAGCATTTACTTAATAGTATAATTACATTTTGATCTTGAATCTATATTTACACTTCGCTTTTAAATCCCATAATCCCCACAAAATTTCACATAGTTGTATAATGGTATAATGATAGGTGTAGCTTTTTTGTACTAAAGCAATAGAAGAGTGATCCCAGGTGCCTGATGTTAATGAAGCTGGAATTACATCTCAAGACTTGCGAGGGGAAAAAGAACGAAATAAATTTTTTCCAAACTTACACTTCTTTTCAGAAGAATATTTAAAAGCAAACACCAAGACAAAAACCAGTGTTTTCTCCATCCCCTTGGGTTCTTTGTTTTTTAACTGTAATGGCTTCAGACTTTTTGCCACCCAGTTACTGGAAATGGAATTTCTTCTTGGTAGTGTGTGCCACAATCTCATGTTCTAACACAGGGCTCAGGCTTACACACTGCTAGTGATCAGAACTGGCTCTCCAATGTTTAATAGACACAGATAGCTTGGGAAAGCCTGAGAAGCAGATCTATTTTAAATTATATGTTCTAAATAGCCACCGAGACAGGGGAAAGAAAATACAAGACATCCCTGCCATTGATACTGAAAGTAATTTGCAGGCATTCTTTAGGCTAAGGATTGCCTAAAAGGAAAGAACAACAATTTTAGATAAAGAAACTGAAGGTATGTATTTTGATACTGCTCCTGAAATGTTATGCATGACTTGTAAAACTGATCAGTAAGAAACAAAAAGACAACATACAAGTTTAAAAAATTTAAACAAAAACATCAAAGCAAACAAAACTAAATGTTACCAACTGTGATTCCAAGTTTGGTAGTAATAATTTGTTTACTTCTTGCTGCAAATTAAATTTCTTTATACCACCATATGTGATGAAAATTGCTCAGTTAAAGAACTGTTTACCTCAACCAACAGCATTATTGAAAGTACTTTATACTTCTGCTCTTGCTTTAAGTTCTGTTTAACGACAGGGTTGGTTTGGTTTTGGGTTTCTTTTGGTGTTCTTGGAGGCTTTTTTTGGTACGAGTTGTTGGGTTTGGGATTTTTTTTGGCAGAGGTGGTGTGTCAGGCATTTTATATGCTTCTGACCTGAAACTCAGAATCATGGAACAGTTTGGGTTGGAAGGGACCTTTAAAGGTCAAACTTGCACATGTGCTGCTATTGCCATCCCTCCCATGGTAGAATATAATGAAGTATTTTACTGCAACTGGTTGTAGCTGAAAGAAAAAGCATGCATACAATAAGAGAAAAGTGTGTTAGTTTTTGATTCAGGGGAAATTTTTTCAAATGGACTGAGGTCTAACTGAAGGAGTTTAGCAGTTGCTGAAGCTTTGTTTTTTGTTGTTCAAAGTCAAAACTAGCAAGTTGCTTCAAGTAAGCATGGTGTGTTAATTAGTTTTAAACAGGTCATAAAAGAGTCATAGTTCACATGCAAGGTAATTTAACCATTCACTAAACTCCTATTCAATAGGCAATGAAGCCTAACAAACTGCTTCTTCCAGAGGTCTAGCAAACACAAGTTCCAAGCACTTCTGAAGTGAAAATGTAAACATTGACCTTTGTTAGCAAAACACATCCAATATGGAACTCACAGCTAAATTGATTTACCCCTTTGGCTGCCCCCCCAGCAAATGGAGCATTAAAAATCACTGCTAGAAAACTTAAGTGAATTTTTCCACAACTTGCCCAACCATAAAATGTATTTTCAGTAGGAGGAGAAAGCCATCATCAACAGTTAACAATTACAAAAATTACTACCAAGCTGTGTGCATTAAGCCAGTCTCAAATCCATAGAAGTCATCTAACATTTCTCTCCCCCAAGAGGCAAAGCAAATGCATGGAAGATGAAGAGATGGGAATACAGAAGGCACACAGGGAGAGACTCCCTTGAACATAACAGACAATTCTTAGATTTCTGAATCATACAAATCCAGTAGCTTTAATATAGCTGCCTATGACAAGTGTTAAAACTTAAATTTGTCTCCTTGCTAAAAATCTGCTATTAATATTTTATTTTGTTACATAATGCTTCCTTCACGCAAAGCTAAGTTCCAGAATCTTATACGTTTATGTAATACAGAGCTTACAATCCCCAATCCTCAGGCTTCCCCCACATTTCACATTAAATTAAAATGAAACTGATGTACCTCATCCCTTATCCCACAGGACAGAGTCTGCCATAGCTCCTTTCATGCCTCTTTCCCTGTGCACTCCTCCTTTCACGCAGCACATCTCCCTGCTCTGGAAGACAACCCAAGGCCATTCCTGGCTGACTCTACTTCAAACATTGGAAAATTTTTCTACTTTTCTTGTTTACTCACAGTATGAGACAGAAGCAAATAAGCAGTTGAGGAGAAGGCCCAGTGGGAACAGTAAGGGATGAATTTATAAAAAACCAGTTATTACATAGAAACATCTTCAGCCCATGTAAGAGCAGGGGTTGTTAAATGCACACAACAAATATTTTTGAGAATGTGGTTCCTTCTTCCATTGCTTTTCTGGTCACTCCCTGATACCATCACCACCTTTACTGCTCTTTGACCAGGCATGATGGCAAATGAGGCTGTCATAGGAACACTGAGACTTCAATAAAGCCTACAGCCTATCAAGACAGTGTTTACTGACAGTTATACGAACACCTTACTTTTGAGTTTTGACATAGTTATAATGCTTAGTATTATTTCTTCAATGCATCACAGACACAGAAGGTCCTTACAAGAGACTTAAGAACATGGATCTGCTTGTCTTGAGACTGGTTTACTATCAGCTGCAAACAAATGACAGTACTCAAATACTAAACTGTAAGGTTTACAAGAGAAAAACACAAAGCCAAGGTGGGCCAAGAAGTAGAAAAGATCTTATTCCAAAACTTTAAAATGTTGCTCAGGGTTGCTCTTTCACACTGAGGCTTTATATTGAATCTTCAAACATGTTATGGGTCTCTACATTTGTATAGGTGTCTTTTTATTCTGCTTTTGTCAGCTACTATCTCCACAAAAAAAAAAACCACTGCACCAACCACCTTGTACTTGAAGTACAATTTCTGCTACTTTTTCCTGTTTGCCTTATGTTCCTTTTATAAAAAAACCCAAAATTTAAAACTGATTTTTCTCCCCCTGAATTAAGACACATCATCTCTCCTGCAACTAGGCTGGTTCCCAGTGGCCTGAAGCTTCAGGCCTGGGACATCTCAACTCCATGAACTCCCCTGTATTAGCTACATCTGCCAGCTGCTCTTCTCTTTTCATATATAAAATAATCTTTAAGCAGCATATGGCCTTGACTATGTGTGTATGTTCTGGCAGGTTTAGGCTAAAAGGGTTACAGGCCATTTGTCAAGCTGTATCACATTTCCTCCACGCCCTTCCTCTCGTGAGTAACCCAACGCCGCTCGCAGGCAGAGCCCGACGCCGAAGCACGGCCATGACCGAGGGAAGGCTTTTACTTGATCTCAGCGTAACGCACTGGTGCCCATATAGTGAGTCATGGCTGTTAAAATAAAGGGCATGACACAGCAGAAGTTAAATTGATAAGGAATTAACAGTTAATCAGGCTTGAGGAGAAAAGCCTGGTTCTCCAAAATCACAAAAGGTTAAGCCTTCAGTTCTTGTGTTAGACAACCAGTGGAGCCACCATGCACCAGCACAGAAGTGAGGTCATGCTACACCATCCTTCAGATTCATGGGTGAGGAAGCCCACATGGTCCATGGGCCTCAAGAATCCCTTTCCACTCTGCAGCATGACATCTGTAATTGAAGGGCTTTGCCAGTTCAATACCATCAGCCAAGTGATGATCTGCACTAATAAAAGAACAGATCTATCAACATTTACTGGCTTATCTGAATATCTCCAAGTGTGTTACAGGAAAATCAGAGCTTGTCAATATAAACTCCTAAGTGACTCGGGGAAGTTTTAGTGGCAAAGCTATATCAGTCAAGGCACCTGGCTATGCCTCTTGCCAACACCTCTGAAACCAATGCAGTCAGGATGAATTTCCAATACACTACTATCTCACCTTTGGTTCCTTCTTCTTCTGAAGTGTTTTGGGATGAGGTATCAATGGATGGCTAGAACATCAACTTCATATCCCTCATCCACAGCTTCACAGATAAGTTTCCTGTACTTCACTATTAAATCTTTTCACTGAGCCAAACTCTTTCCCTTCTAAATAGTGCCTTCAAAGTGAGTCAATTGCATATAGCAGCAGATAGCTCTTTTCTTATTCACAACAAAGAAAATTAAAAATTTATATTAACAGAGAAGGTATGACAATCACAAGAGATCACACTAAAAGCTTTTCCATGTGAATCATCTTGTTTCACACAGGTCAATGAACAGGTAATTTGCAAGATATGCTTCAGTATCAGGACAAGAACTTTTCCCATATCTTGGCCAGATGACTTTGAAGAAAAATATATTACTTCCCAATAAATTTAATGATGGTTGAGAAAAGTCTAAAAAATGTGTATGTTTTCATACCAAGGAACAGGTTGTTAAGTTTCAGAAATTGAAATGCACAGGAATTGCACACTACAATAATGATCAAATTCAGAGGCATTAACAAAGTGGATTTCCTCATTAATAGATGACTTATAGGAACAGTGACTAAAGTCATAACAATATGTAGATCATAGCATAAGAATATGCTTTAGATACCTTCTTCAATATCTACTTGGGGAAATATGAAATAACTGGTTTCACAAAGCAACTTTGAACAGGTGGCTGCATTTCAAAGGTTTCTGTCCAAATACAATGCAGCCAAATGCTCGAGAAACAGCACAAACTCTTCTGTTTTGCAAACCTTCAGAACACCCCTATTTGAGGCACAGAGCATAAGGAAACAGAACTGCACTACAATGAGACATATCAGCATGCAGCAACAGATTCAGGATGTTCAACTTACTCTGCCAGCTCTGTCCTGATCCCAAGTGACTGTGTAGCATTACTTGGGTAATAACAATAGACCACAGTGCCTACCTTCCTGACCTTGCTGCAAGTTAGTTCTGAGATGCCCCAAAAGAGATGTTCCTCTCCTGACACAAGACCAAGAGTTATCTGTAGAAAATACTCTTGCCTTGGAATATGCTACTATCAGAATTGCATACCTCTTTTCTAATGGGAAGCAATGAGCTTCAATAATAGTAGTAAATTACCAAATTTGGCTTCTGAAGATATTTCTGTGCAGAAAGGTTGTCTGAATTGTTAAGTATACCACTAAAAGCATTTAGAGCACAATAGAAGAACCAACCACAGGAATGCCTACTCAAGATAAACCTAAGTATCATTCCTACATATCAAAAAGTTAAGAGCTCACCAGCTGAAACACAGATACCTTCACTTACCTTCGGTCTGATCTCTCCCTGTTCCCACTAGCATTCATTAAAGTGGAGCAAGTTGGAGGAAGAGCTGAAAATATCAAAGAGGCCACCCATGTCTGCATTTGTATTGTCTGAAAAACAGTCCTTTGGTGCTTCTTGTGATGCTGAACATGAATCCATACAAAAAACACAGAAGTGCCAAAACATAACCAGCTTGATTTCTCAAGATTGCAATTAGAACTCTGGTAGACTTTTCTACTGAGATTTTTCATGACACAACATCATAGAAGACAATTACTGATATTGCCTGTCTCACTCCATGGTTAGGCTGGAAGGAAGGGATGAAGGCACAACAGATTTATGGAGTTCTTATTGCAACATTTCAAGACTTCTTGTAATGTTGCAATACTCCTATGCTATATATAACATAGGAGTATTGCAACATTTCAAGAAGTCTGGTCCTTTTAAAGACCATACAACAGCAAGCTGCTTGACAATCCTGACATGGGTGCTAACTGAACAAGGTAACAACTTTCAGGATTGGATAAGTAAAAGTACAGTAGCAAAGTTGTGTTCTCATCTTCAAAACACAAGTTGAGCTCTTCATTCTCATCTCACCTCCATAGGAACAGTGGAAACTAAGCTGTTAACAATGCCTCTAGCCATACCTAATATACTTTATTGTTGTGCTATTTATTAATGTTACAATAGCATGTGGGACCTGGATTCAGAAACAGTGAAATTAATACCAGTGCAATTTATTTCTAAATGTGAATACCTAGATCCTGAAAACTCAAAATAATAGACTTACAACAGCTTCTTACAACCAGCTAATGCCATACATCTTATTTTGAAATAAGTTGCAAAGCAGAGTGTCAGACATCTTTGCATTAGTTCGCTTTGTGGTTTGTTTCATCTATTCCAAACACATTTAAAACTGGGGGGGGGAGGGAGGAGGGGATTGGGTTTTGTTTGGCTTTGGGGCTCAAAGCTTCAAACAGAAAGACTCTTCTTGGGACTTGTCCCAAACTCCTATACATTGGGACAAAGACTGCATTGCTTCCATGCTTCTCATGCTGGTGACACAGAGAGTTGGATCCATCATGGTGTTAACTGTTTTAGGAAAGGAAAGTCTAATGCAAATAAAACTTTTGTCTCTTTTTCTTTTCTCTTAACAAACTGTAACTTTCCAAACCATGACTGACAGCTGCTTGCTTTCTAAACTGAAAATCTGTTACAGTTCATGGTATCAAAAACATTGCTAAGCATTTAAAAGAAATTCCTTATGGGTCACTTTCAGAAGTTACACCTTAGGGAACTCTTGGAACCTACCTAAAAAACTGCTGGATTCATTTACAGCCACTTCACTTGACTTAACAGCTCTACTAAAATAAGTACAAACTATATAGGTTTGAAATGGTCCATTATAATGTAAGTGCTGCTTTGGTGGTTCAAAACAAACACTGGAAAATGGTGATCAGCTTTCCAGATTCCAACAGACATTATAGCAGGAGTCTTTCTTTACCAAAAGTTGGTTGATATACCTCAAAGGAAATCATTGGCAGGTATGATAATGTTGTTAGCACTTAATTCAGGCACAGGACAAGAAAACTTTTCAGTTACCAGGACCCATAGTTGAACTTTTATCTTGATGGCACAGAAGGAAGAACTTGCTGCTGTTACTTGGCAGCAAAAAAAAAAAAACCCTACTGTTGAAATGTTGAAGTTTTAAGCAACAGGTTTGCTTCTTACATTAAAAGAAACATTTTTATGACCTGTTCAAACTAATGAGATGGTACTCAATTAGTTGAAAGAAATTCCCATTGCAAAAAAAAAAAAAATTACTTAATACAGATGTCCCTGTCACTAGGTCTTCACACACAAATACTACACAACTCTACATGATCATTACAGAACTGTTCTAGGTCATTACTGACCTTAACAAAAACATAAGTTGAACTTCAGAGCACCTTCCTAAAAGAAAGGCTGAGTTTCATGTTTGTGTAATTGTTATGTTCATCACATTTAGTAATTTACACTGATCTTCTACAGTTGCATGGTTAGCAGAAGCTTTATTCCTATTTCACCAGAAATTGGGTTCCAAACACTGCTAGAGATAAACTTGAACACCCTAGTTAGGGGAACAGAGCAAAGGGGAGAAGGAGGGGGTTTAAATGGGCAGGGAGAAGGAGAAAGAAAGGGAAAAAAACCTCATACAAGTCCACAAGCAGAAAGGTCTCCTTGGACCCCCAAACCAAAAAAGCATCCATCTTTTTATTATCTTTGCAATATAAACAAAAAACTGTGAAAAAGCATAGCAGGAAAGCAAAAACTAGGAGAAAAAATACAAAGACACAAAGACCTAGTAAGTTAACTCAGAAGAATGATTGGGGTGAAACAGATGCAGCCTTCTCTAAACTTGAGTTTTTCTAGCATAGATCACAGGCTTCTGCCCCTGTACACGATCAACATCTCAGTGCTGCAATTATACCAACTTTTAATATAGTTATGCATATAGACTTATGTGCTCTGTAATTTTTAATAGGAATTTTTAACTCTCAAGTAAAAGCTATGACACAAAAAAAGCCAAATACAAACTGATGTTTCAAAGCAGATGGATATTACACTGATGCAGTTATGGGAAAGAAAAAAAGGAAGAAAAGATATTTGTCAGGCTGCCTCTATTTATATTAGCAAAACAAGACAGTGAAGAAAAAAATCAGCATGAAGTTTGAGATACCAACCCTCTTAATCTCCTCTTAAGAAATCTACACCTGTACGGATGGTTCAAACAATCCTATCACTTCATCTCAGAATCGGATATTTTAAAAGACCCAGTTACAGGCTGAATTCCTACAGGATGCCTACTCTGCCTTCCACCAGTCCCCTAATTTATCAGAACGATGCAAACCTACTCCTGTTCTAACATAAATCTATTCACTTCCATTAATGAAGTCAAAAAGACTAAAGCAACAATGTACAGCAAGAACACTAAACGATGGAACAATTTCAGCTATAATTTTGTTATGAACAATAAAAATACAATTTAAACTTCTGGGGAAGTGTAGTTGGCAATGTATATACAGGGTTGAATGTTGTTGATACAAGTAACAAGTTGTGATTAGATATGTAGGTAATTTATGTACAAAGTTGAATATTGTTGGTACAAGTAACAAATTGTGATTAGAAATGTAGTTAACAATGTATGTACAAGGTTGGATGTTGTGGGTACAAGTAACGGGTTGTGATTACAACTGTAGTTAACAATGTATGTTGACCATGTGGTTAGGGGTTGTGGGTGCAAGTAACAAATGGTGATTTGTTATATTAAAACTCAATACTGTTGTGCATGTATAAAAGGGGAGTGGAGCCAGGGAGGAGATGGGGTACCAATTTTTGCAGAGGGGGCAGAGGAGCTTCCAGAAGTTCCATCGTGGAGCACAGACACAGCTTGAACCCAGACTGGAAGGGAGACCAGCCAATAGGAGGCGAGAATTCCAAAAGGATTGGCCAAAACTGCACCAACTTATGGGCCAGTCAGCAATGGAGAAATAAACCTGTGACAGCGCGGATCCTGAGCGCCCCATCAGGAGAGGAGAGAGACTTTAAAAGGCCTGGGCTGTCGGACACCCGGCTCTTTCCTCGGAAACACCCCTGGGTTACACCTACTGAGTTGTTGAAGCAGTCTCCGGACCAGCCAGAGGCTTTTGCTTTCAGCTCTTCAGTTTGTAATAAACAGGCTTACTAGTTTTTAATCAACTGGCCTCCTTTTTTGTAACTTTAAAGTTTTCTCTGTAAGCCTGTCCATAACAACTTTGTACAGTGTGGGAGATTTAACTAAAAGTATCTATTTGTTTAAGCGCCATTCTTCAGTTCTTGTCTGTGCTGCCCGCTCCCCACCAGCCACTTCACTGTTTAAGTACTGAATGCATCCTGTGGTTAGTGAGCTCTCTGAATATTGAGGACATAGCAAAATCCAAAATGTGCATTCTGGCTATGAAGAAACCTTCAAGAAGGCAACTACTAATATACAGGAAGAAGAAGGTAGTAAGAAAAGACTTTTTTTGTCTAAGTTGCTCAGCTGTGTAATAGATTCTTCCTTAATCAGAAACAACTAGCAATTATTTTAATCACATTGAACTCGAGGCCCTGAAAACTTCACTGCTATTAAAAAAAAAAATAGTCCTTCACAGATACATCTCAATTCAAAGTTTCAAAGCAGCTTTTCCCATTATTAAACCTCCCCACTCCAATGCCCCAGTCTCATTTATGATCACCATTTCAGTACAAAAGCACTATTTAAGTAACCAACAGAAATTAACGTTTTGAGTTAAAAGCAAGTTGTGACCATCTATGACAGCACATGCAACTGAACAAGAGAAAACAGCAGAGCCTCATTGCTGCTTCCTCATAACACTTTGAGATAACATAAAGATTGCAAGAAGCTCATTCCTTTCCCAGCAGGAGACACAAGAAACCTGACTTGAGTCAGATGGGTTGATACCAGGATGTTCTGAAGGGAGGTACATGAGGCAGGGGGATGGCAAATAGCCTGCTTCCCAGCTGAACTAAGACACCAGTCTGAGTCCCAGAGAACTGAAGGTTAGATTGTTATAGAAAGCTCTAGACAGATAACATCTTCAAGATGTAGCTTTTAGCACTCAAAAATTTCGACCACTATTATTATTTTCAAAGAAAAGTAATAAAGGAGAGAACTCACTAAGGGAGTTTTAACAGTGAAAGAGCATGAAACAGTTTTTTGACTGGTAGAGGTAAAAACAGCATTAAGGTGAGACACAGCTCACAGACAGTAAAACCTAGATTCAAGCATTTTTGCATCAACTAGCTGCTTAAGTTGCCACTAAAATCAATGGTCTGTTCTGCTCATCCTAAAGCAGATACCTATGTTCAGTCAGCTGAACAGTTCTTCAGGTCCAATGGCTAGGTCTCTGCAGACTATAATGGGAGCACAGGCAATGAGCTCACACCCTGCCATCTAAATTTAGGTGCCCAAGACTGTGAGCCAGTCCTATAGTTTATACAGTCACAGTACATAGGCATGCTGATAGGCCAAACATACACATGCTGTAAGCAACCCCTAGGAAAGGAGTCCTTTAAAAAAACCTTCTCTGAAGAAGGATGTAGGGGTAAAGAGAAGTCGATAAGAAAGCCTGCTAACAGAATGAGTTGAAGTCCTGACTACATTCCATACAAGTTTCAGTCTGCAGGAAAAAAAAATAGTTTGTAGATCTACATAAGGAGGCAGAGATTCTGCCCTACAAAAGTTGTCTTTAAAAATAGCAACACATCTGAATGACTTCCAGCACACAACTGCTCAGGGAAAACATCCCTCATTCATGAACTGTGTGAGTAGGGAAGGGCTGACATGGATGTATCTTTTTATTAGAGCTCTGTCACATTTTTCCCAGTTGCCTGCCACATGTACGTACATAGCACTGGACTTACAAATTAGAAAATTAAATAAATAAAGGTCGAGTGGAAGAAAATAATGTATTCCAAATGAAACAACACCCCAAACAAAAAAAATCCCACACCAGAAAACTCCTAGGACACAGAAGGTAGACTTTGAGTTAGGGCATGCTCAGACACTGCATTAAGGCAACAAAGCACCACTTCCCTGAATTGCCCTAAATTGACCACTTGTTCTTAATCTCTCCCAATTGTGAGATAACAGATCCACTTGTTGACAGAGCCACAGATTGCATCAATTGGTTGCCCATAGAATAACACTGGGACCACTTGTTTGACAATTATGCAGGCTAACATCCCTCTCTCTCTCAGCTCCTTAGTATCACAGTCAGAGCAAAGGACAGAAGAGTGAAAGCAGCTAAAGCACAGGCTACACTCTTAACCCTTGAGATGCCAACAGTTGGCCTACTGAGGTGTTCACCTACACCCGGCTTTCTTGGCGAACAGGATTCTCCAGGGTATAGTGTGAGTGAAAACTCTATTTACAATTCATTAATTCTTTTTCTCCTTTGGACTTGGCTGCCTCCTTGACCAGGAATGATTTTCAGTCAAGAAATCAAGATATTGAAGCACAGTTTCAAGCAGCAGTCACAAGAAGACTGGAGCAAAATATTGCTGTAAATAACATGACAGTGATTCTGCATTATTCTACTGTTTTGAAGTTTGACAAAAGCTGTTCCTTCTTCACTTTCACTTTTTCAACATTACCAGCAGACCTAACACTTTCTCTAGAACTTTACTTGACAGGATATTATTTCCTTAATCTAATACTTTGTCAAGTAATCCCAAGTATCAGTCTCTCTGTTATTTTGCCCAAGGACCTTAAATGGTAATTATTTTGATTAGCTACTAGGACAGGACTAGCTTCAAGAAATAAATCACACCAACCAACAAATAAAAATTCCGGAAAACAATTCCACAATACTAGCAGTGTGGAGTTGTTGGTTTGTTTCAGTCTTTAGTAGTTGCTACTTAAATAGGACCAGAGCCATTTTTAAATTAACAGGTGAGGAAACTTCTCATTTTCCTTTTGGAATGAATCACTCCAAAACATAACCAGTAGTTAACTAAAGCCCAAAGCAAAAACAAAACCCTAGGGGCTGTCAGTATCCAGACATTCAAGGGGACTCAACTCAACTGTGCCCTTACAGAGAGAAACCTGGGGATAAACCCACCAGTTTCCATTCTGAGGTAAGGCCATTCACATGTTCAACACATTACATCGTTTAAGAGCTCAAGACTAGAGCAGGAAGGTATAATATAGATTTCAGTCCAGTTTGAAGGAATGCTTTATGCCAATGGGCTCCAGGCCTCAGAAGGAAGACTTCCCAAATTAGCACGAAGACTCTGAAGCAGCACAGCAAGTTGCAGGGGCAGATGAGCTGAAGGACCCTCACATGGCAAGCTTCTGGTCAGCTTTTCTGCCAGCAACTGTGGCTTTGAATGCACATCTGTTTGTGCCTTTAGGGTCTCAACTATTCAAACTAGCCTTTAAGGTACAATAGAGTTCATTTATTCCCCCAGGCACTTGCACTTGGGGCAGTAAGAGAAATGTAAAATCCAACAACTTTACATTCCTGAATAGTCATCTGTTGGTATTACTGAAGTCTATAGCTGTCTCCTTGAACTAGGCTGCATTTGAGATCAACTATGAAATTAGATCAGCTTCACAACTAGGTACAAAACAGCGGGTTTGCTTCCTCCAGCACTGCTTCTCCACTTCAGCCTTTTCACTTCACAGTTGTTAGAGATGCTTCTCCAAATCCCAGCCTCACACCACTAGACCAAAAAGAACCCCAAGAGAACATACCAGGCTTGGAAACCAATGAAGAAGCTGTAGGAGCATCAGTTACTAGAAAACCTCCCTTAACATTTCAAGTTTAAAACAGTCTGGAAACAGAACATAAAGAAAATAGAAACTGTTACACAGCATGTAGTTTCATAGCCTGACAGAAGAGGAGGGAGGCAGAAAAAAAAGAAAACCTTTTAGTACATAACATATAAGTAGCATTTTAAGAACAGAAGGTTTGATTTACCAATAAAAAATGTGAAACTGCAAAAGTGAACATTTGACTCTTGCCTTTTCATTCTGATTATACAAGCAAAGGATTTTCTGGTATTATTTACAAGTACCCAAGACTAGTAGATGAGAGCTCATAACAGCTCTGAAAAAGTACATATCAGTTTCACTCAACTATGGTGGAACTGCTCAGCGTTTTCGTATACTGAGAAACAATTAGCATTGTGGCATGTTTTGTAACTTAATAGTTTACAGCCTGAAACAGTAAGGGGTTTTAAAATGCAAGTTCTTCTGTCATTAATATATAATTGAACTAAGCATGCCCCATAGAACACTTGCAGGCAGATTTGTAGGCTCCTAACTGCAGGCTAGTGGCACTCAAGTGTGTAAGTGCAACATCCAAACCAAGGCAAGTTGTGATAAGGAGAGGGTACACAGGTCAGGATCCAAGCAAAAAAGCACACCATACAGCTCAGCCTGAGATTCTGAGCAAAATTATGTTGGTAGTGTCAAACAAAGGCACTAAACATATTCCTTAAAGCACCAAGAGATTATTAAACATCTCTTCTGCCCACCTGCCAGTGCCTACTGCCTCCATAACCCACACAGCTAACACAGGTACAGGTCCAGGCCTTGACTACTTTTAAAAATTATTTTACTGGGCTGAAGTCTTTTTGTTCCAACTCACATGCAGGGCTGTGACCTGTGGGGCTGAGTACACCTTCCAGTGCTTCTGGGAGGAAAGCAGGATCAACTCTGGGTGTTCATGTCCAGAGAGAGTGTGAGGCAGCTGCTTGTATTCAGCCATCCCCTGCTTGCCTGTGTCAGGCAAGAGAAGCAGCGCCCTGCTCTCCCCAGAGCATCTTCTCTCTTCCAAGATGGAAATAACACAATTCTCCTTTAAAAAAAAAATCCAAACCCCCAAAACATCCAGCTCAAAAGAAATTATTTGTGCAAAAGTGTTTTAAATCTGAAAATTGGGTGCTGAGTGAAGCATATTTGTTCTGAAGCAGAAAGAACAGGTTTTTAAGTACTCATCCTCTAAGCTATGAAAAGAGAAAGTAAACAATTAAAAAACAAAGAAGAGAACTGCTGAGGACATGAGCTTCAAAGTTTAATTTAAAAACTAAAGAAGTATACTCAGGATTTCACAATTACTCTCAACAAGTTTAGTTATATATATAAAAAAAGACAGATCTCCTTGATGTTTAATGTGCTTTAAATCTCTGAAGTTAATGAGGGTGATTTATTTCCTACTTTGAAAGCTTTTAATAAAACAAGGGAACACACTCTTTCCCTAAAAATAAATGTTTCAAAATTTAATTAAAAATCCAACAGAAAAAAAAAACAAACCCAAATAAGTGCACGTGTTAAGGTGGAAAACACTGGCCAAAGCATCAGACTTGGAAGTGCTCACCCCATGAGGTGCACAGGGTCCAGAGACACATTAAGTTGTTTCAGGGAAAGCCTCAGAAGGTGAAGGGTACACAAGCTGAAAACCCCCAAGTCAAAGAGAAATTTCCCATAAGCCTCGTGTGAAAGGCTGCCTCCTTATGCTCCAGTCGCTGAATAGTGCTTTTCTTCTGAAACAAAGTGTATGAGGTACAGCGAACAAACTGTAAAGGTAACTAGGCCTTTTGTCATGTAGTTCCTCCACCCACTTGTACTTTGCCGCACAATAGCTCGTTTACAGATTCAGACCACTCCAGCTCCACACAGAAACAATCCTGTATTGTGAAGTGAATCTACCAGAGGAGTAAAATCTAAAAATACTGCAAGAAGTCTATAGCAATCATTTCGAAGAACTCCCCGGTTCTTCCCTTAGAGACAAAGGCTTTCCCAATTTGAATGGCTAATAACAGACTTAGTCACTCCTTACTTGAGTGTGACTAATAGCCTGCAAAAGTAAAAAATACGTATGTACCATATGAAGCTGTTTATCTCTTAAAATAAAAAAAAAAAATTGTACTGAAGCGAAAGTAGTTGCAATGTGAAAACCCATGCTACTTCCTCTCCCATGTCCACTGGGGAGAACAAAGCACTTTTTAGCACAGAGCCATTCCTGCATGTGCTACCCAGGACAAGCCATAGGTGCTTGTTTACACCAGTGGGTAGGCTACGAAATAGTGATGGGTAGAAAAAACTAGCAAAGCACATGGTTCAACCAGCAATCTGCCTAGTCAGCCATACATTAACACAAGTAAATCATGGGAGACCAGTCAGGCTGCTGGGAAAGTCTGGAAGAAAAGACAGATAGCCTACCTACACTCTACTTGCACTTTCACCTCACAGAAAATAGTAACTCCATCCCCCACAAGCCGCTATAATAGAATAAAGATAAACGCAGGGATTATGCCAAGTTGACCCCAGGCTTTGTTCTTTCCCTCCAAGCATATTCAGTGAAAAGGTCTAAACACACATCTGATTTGACAAGCATTCAGATTCACAAAGAACGTGGTGAAAGTGAAATCATACTTGGGGCATTCATGGGTCCCTATGTCAAAGGTCATTCAGCAGTGTTTCAGCTGCTGCTTGCTAGGATTTGAAATGAACCAGTTTAAACCCCCACCACCACAAACACTGACATACAGTCTATGCCAGCCAAATATGTCATAGCATGTTCAGCAACATTTAGTTCAGAGATAATGTAATTTTTTTGCGTGAACATTTAATCCTCACAATTGGCACTACCTCACCTGGAAAAATGGATAATTTTCCTTTTTAGCCAGATTCATGTCAACTCACATAACGCATCTGCAGAATATTGAATTATTACTAGAAAGAAGGTCTGACCAAACCCTTTATATCCTCCCCCTTTACATAAAAGAAACCAAATCCACAGGTTTTTCTACCTAACTAGAAATTAATTAGTTAATTCAAACCAGAAAAAAATCATATTTAAATCACTTAGCTACACCAGGGAGATCAAAAAGGGTTATCAAATAACTTATCATCGATTTTCTTAGTTTCTCAAATATAATTTGAGTCTTCCAGCTGCCATTCAGGATATTTAAAGAAGGCACACAAGAAACTAATTTGAAACAGTAGCGGGCTGGGAAGCTTCAGGGCTACTGAAAGTGGGGGAGCCTGCAACTGAAAACCTGCTGAGAAATAACAACAGGGAACAAAAACAAATGTATTCTTCCAAAGCCTTTGTGAAGCTGGCTCTCAGCTCCGGGCAGCACAGTGGCAAGCCCAGCTGTCGATTCAGCAAGATGCAAGATTGTCACTCCAAAACAGGTCACAGTTCAGCAAGCAAGTTGTTATTTGTTTTTACTGCCAACAAAGAGGTCTACACCTTAAAAAGTGGCATTTCTGAGGCAGTGCTTTCCTAGGAACAACTCTGTTTCTTTATGTCTTACATATAATACAGCATTTTGCCACCAGTAGATATCAGAAGACGTCTTAACTAGAGAGAATCTCAAACCTCACTTTATTACAGGAGGTGGTTTTCCGTAAGGATGCTGGCTCACCATAGCTGGCAATCAGACACATTTCTGTCACTTTGTCAGCAACCCAGACTCCCCCAGGCTGAAGAGTAAGGCACCAACAGCTCCTACTACTACCACCTCTAGCTCCTATGCCAAAGCACTGTCAGAGCATCTGCCAAAAAGCAGCCTCTATTCCTCACGGTTTCCAAAGGCATACAACCAGGTAACCGCAGACACAGGACTGCCCCACTGGCTGCTTCTCACGGCAGCAGCAAGAGGGCTGTGTTTAGTGGGACACACATCATTAACTGACAGGAATTAGTTGCATTACATGCTCTCATCTCAAACACCAGGGCATCAATTTAAATAATCTTTGGGCAGGAGACAGTCTTTATTCTTTTCACAAATGGGGGGGGGGGGAAATACGTCTCAAGAAAGCACAAAATATGCTTGTTCTTTTTGGCTAAGGAAATAGGTCCTCTGAATCCTGCAGATGCTCAGTATGACTTCTTCATCTGCACCTTTCCCACATGAATAACTAAGATTCCATTAAAAGTAGAAGATTGACGTGATCTCAAAGACTGAATATTTTATTCCAGAGCCCCCAAGCCTAAATGGAAATGTACACGTAGGCTTTCCATGAGTGTCCTGCTTGCAGAAATGGAGAAAAACAACAAAAATAACACTTCTAAAGGGTTTGAGACAGGAGAGATGACTAAAAAACCCTTACTCTTTCTCACGTGAGGATGACAACACAAGCATCACAAGGAAATGAAGGCCTCACTTCTCTCCAAATCCCTTCTGTCCCCTGCTGTGAACAAAGCACATTGCTTTCCTAATGCCTGGCAGGTTGTGTTCAAGATGGTACAGAAATCCCTCGTATTCTATCATGCTGTGTAAGCAAACAGATTTGTCATGTTGGTGCAGTTGCTTACTAGTTTCAGAATATTCTGAGTTTTGTAGATGGCTGTGATGGCTATGAGATACTTTGGGAATCCGAGAGGTACAGAGAAATAAGATTCTGTTAACAAAACCCTAAAAAACAACAACAACAAAAAAAGAAATAGAATCAGAGGTATTGCTTAGTCTCATCAACAACACCCAAGGCAGTAATATCAACATGCTTTTAGCTGCATGGTTTTCCAGAACTTCATTACGAGTCAACATCAAAAGGAAATCTAAGGCCAAGCACATGTGAATTAACCTGAATGGTTTTGAACACGTTTCCTCCAAAACAGAACTTGACACTCCTTGTTCTCATATGCTACAGGCTGATCAGATGAGGATTGCATTTCAGTCTCTGCAAGTTACCCAAATTAAAGAGTTTCCAACTATATCAGAGGCTGTCCACAAAAGTACTCTGTAATATTCACTAAGGTTTTCCAGAACAGCATGATTTGCTCCAAGAAACCTAAACCACCTATTATTACAGCAGAGATAATCATAAGCCTTATTTAAGCTGAAAAACATAGATTTGGCTTTTTTTGGTAGCATTTTTTCCCCCATCTCTAAAACAGTCTTGCTTGGAAGAAGGGGAAGAACAGAGGTGAAAATACACTGTAGCTCTGCATATCTTAAAATCTTGATGCTCCTGGACAACTAGATAAAGCATGACAGGATTCACTACTTCATCCAGGAGCAAGAACATTGCACTGACTCATTTAACTTTTTTTAAGAACTACTCAATTCCACAATAAGGAGAAAAACATGAGGCTTTGTAACATCTGTCTATACTGCACATCTAAAAGACTCTTCTTCATATTTGTTGTAGTCACACAGGGCCTACAACACATAGAAAAGATGGCATCAAACAATATTTCACATACCCTAACTTGTCTACTGCAGAAACAAATCCATTCTACCTAAGAAAAACAACAGACAAAAGACAGGTAAACTGCATGGTTCTGGGTTGAAGTAGGGAGCAAATCATAGTAAACCTGTGAGCTTCCACATTTTCATAGCACTGTGCTTGTCAGAGCTTAAGGCAAAAGCTGACAACCAGGACCCACAACAGGAAAACTGCGGGGAGGACACAATGTGAAGGATATAAAAAAGCACCTTCCAGGCCTGTATTTTCTAATCATCTTATTTTGTGACAAGCATTTCACTTTTGTTTGCACAAGGCCTTCTGTAAATTCATAGTTTGTACACTAGATACTTTACAGAGGAGACACTAAGCTCTTTCTGCATCCTCCTTACTTCAATCAGCAAAAGACAACCTGTTTGCATAGTTTTAGAATATGTTGTAGTTTGAGTTGAATCTAGCAACAAATATTCTGAACTGGTTACCTTTTAAATCTGAAAAACATGGATTTACAAGTTTCTGCCACATACCACTTCATAACTCTGCAGCGGGTGCTCTTAATTATCACATCCTAAACTCAGGCTTCCAATCCTGCTGTTCTAGTATTTGCCAACAAAAAATTACCATGAGATTTTAAGCATCAACCTAAAGGCTATTATAACTAAGGGATAATCCTCTTTATTAGTACTAGGACTATATTTTACTAGTGTATTTTTAAATAGAGAACTTTAACCATACTAGTTAAATGTTGACTTCCAAACTAACAGGTATTAGCAGGACTCAGAAAGGCCTCAAAAAGACCTGATCTTAGTGAACTTGTCTGAAAGGGACATTTAGAAACCATGTACTGCTTGGTCAGACAGACAGACATACCATATCACTTGCAAATAATGAAGAGCAATCATTCAACTCTAGGAAGCAAGGACACTGGGTTCCACACATCCCATCCCTCAGTGGTATATACCCCATCACAAGACTTCTTGGATAGATGTTTGGAATATATTAGCACAGATCCTTTCATATCTGCAAACTTTCCTCATAATATGGTGTTTGAGTCACCTGTGCCACCATTACACTTTAAACAACACAGAAAACCACAAGTTAAAGTGTCCACCAAAAGAATATTTTTTCTGTACCCAAATACTTTTAAGATAACAAAACCTCCATTTTCTACATTTTCTTCTGGTTAAGTGAAGATTATCTTTTAGCTGTTCTGCCACTCTGGTCTTCTGCAATTTCCCATATCTGTCCTGAAAACCAGCCATGGCACAACACTGTAGCCATGCCAGCCTGATCAGTTGAAGGCAATACCCTTCTCAGTCCAATATGTAACTGTGAAAACCCTACAAAAGACAAGAACAGGTCTAGATCCTTTTATTCATATTCATAAATGCAACTCTCCTAAGCTGCATTAATGTGCAACATACTGTGTTCAGGAGTGCCAATTAAGTCACAGATGTTGAAAGATTTGTAAAATATGTTGAAAGATTCGTAAAATATGTAACTAACTCCTTCTCCCCTACGAGAATTCACTTTCTTATTCTTAGTCAGCTATCTTTACATCACTTACCAGTGAATACACCTCCCTTTCCATCTGTGACTGCAGAAACTAGTGGCTTCCTACTGTAAACCACAGCAATCACATGGGGCAAGGAGAGAGGAGGCAAGAAAAACCCCATAGATCTCTCAAACTAGTCTGGAATGTATTGTATGTGACACCAGTTACAGACTACCCCCTGTGAAAGATAGTTAACTAAGCTTTAGTTTTATCACCAGCTTCCTTGCTAAGTAGCTACAGTCTTCAGCACCATAAAAAGATCATATTATTATAGAATAAATTCTGAATGCAAAATAAAAATGCATGTAAAGAGAATTAATACTGCTGTCAAGGGAGCAGCATTTGTGGAGCTCTATGGTATTACCAGTTTTGGTTGTTTGCTTTTTTTTGGGGAGAGTGAGGAGGTGGTAGTGGGTAGCAGACTTTATTGGAGGAAAGGAAGGGAGTAGAAATTTTTAGGAAGGGTTTTTGCTTAAGGTAAATCAATCCAAGAGACTGGGGAAAGTTGGTGTGTAACATGGAGCTAAAGGGAGATTTTTGAATAAAACAATCCTTACAACAAACAGTATCCACAGTCAGAACAGTCACAAGGAGACCTGGCAGCAGCTAACAGAATGAGAAAAATAAAGCCTGTTCAAACAGTATTCCCATTTTATTTATTAAAAGTTGCAATTCATACATTTTGCTGCTAAAGCATTGATTTCCAGCGTCCATTTCAGTTGTAACCACAGCAACATATCGAACAGACCACAACAAGCAAGACAAACTACACCAAATGTTAGTTAAGAGGTTTGTTTAATTAAGTATTTTAAGACAAGTTTTCAATGATTTAACAATACATCCATATTCTATATACCAAATTGTTTTTATCCTGACTTGCCAGTTAGTTTGGAAGCTCATATATATCAGAAGCTGTCTTAATTTCCTGAGCAGATGCAAACCAGGAAGATCTTCCATTCAGCATAAATTAATATACTGCACCTGTGGTTTTTTTTTATGGGGGACAGCACCTTTTAGAGCTTGAATGCCATAAAAACAAACAAAAACTATCTTCTTGAAAGCTATAACTGGAACTTACAAGTGCACAAGCAGCCACTAGTGCTTACTAACACAGTAAACTGTTGAAAAGCCCTCTTGATTATCTAACACCATATTCTTACAATGGCTAAGTATAGCTGTCAAAAAAAACTTGATAAGATTCCTCATTCATTTTCCTGCTACTATGCTTCTGTACATAGCCTAATTTGTCTACTTGAGCCAACTCACTACAGCTTTATATTTCATGTCTTCCTCCAGCATCTGGATTCCCCGTGTCTCAGCCATGCTCCTGGCCCAATTTCCTTCAAATCTGTATTAGCACATCTTCCAAAAGACTTAATAAACCTAACACAATTCTGCAAGGCAGATTATGTAATCCTGTAACTAAGCAAAACATTAGAGATAAAAAAATTAAAAGAAAGGAAAAAACCACACACACCTGCATGATGAAAATGAAACTGAGCCATCATGCTGTTACTCCCTGCCCTCCCCCACACACATACAGCAATCAGGAATAGCAAGTAGTACATCACCAATTTAGCTCATAAGTATTTTCCTGCTAGAAGAACTGGCAGCACCGCTCTGTAAAGCACCTAGGAATACTTTTGACAGTTCAAAAAAATTAACTTTATTTTATACCAAATAACATGATCCTAAACCAAAGGCTATTCTCTCCATCTCCAGTACAGACATCCTCCATGGCAGGCTTGTCATTTTTTGCTTTATAATGGAGTCATCTTATTGTATGCAAGAAGCCCCAGGCATTCTGTACAGCCCATTACTCTTTGCTGCCCACATTCAGATGGCTAATCTGCTATCAGCCAGAAGCTTGACAGACAAAAGGAAAAGGCAGGACAACAGCTCGTGCAGCTGCACATGCGCACACACACTTCAGCTACAACGTGTTCCAACAGTAGACCCAAGAATGAACAAGACACACATTGGATTGACAGTCCTACTTAAAACTGTGGTGGAAGGAAGACACACAAATTCTTTAAAGGTAGACAGGTAGGGGAAATATTTAAGGGATAAAAAGCTTCATTAGAAAGCCTATTAAGATACTTTAAGGTAGAAACCTGGAACACTTTATTCAGTAAGCAAGCACCTTGGAACCTCTGAAAAGTCAAACACTTTTATTCTGAGAATTTGCTATACAAGACCTTAAAAATGCTTGAAAATATTGTCAAAATTAGAACAAGACATTTGACAAGCTTTAGATTTCAGCACTTCTGCTTTCTGTCTCAGAAAAGAACTCACTCTTTTCTAAGGAGTTGTATATATTTTCTATATGCCAAATTATTGTGACAAAATACATATGAAAAAGCAAATGCAATGAAATTATTTGCATACAGTACTGCATAACAAGGAGCTTTTTAATTACTTTTTTCCAGGCACATGACATAAACGGAGAAAGCTTGCAACTTCATACTAAAACAAAGAAAATGCCTATATTTGCTGGAGTCCTTAACCACCTTATTTTATTTCACTTCTGAAGGAAGCAAGTTAGCACTGCCACAAGCAGTACTGCCAAAAACATTTTTGAAGTATCAGATTCACAGACAACAGTTTGCATCAAACATCTTGTAAGAATTTCTGTCAGGATCATAAACCTCTGCTGTGTGTCATGATTTTTATTCAACTAAGTCTATTTGTATCATTTACAGATGGAAAGCTAAAATTCTCCTTATGTGAACCAGCTTAGTTCACAGAAACAAAGTCTGCCAGTAGTTTTATTCACTCACATGCTGAGGTAAAAGCCAGGCTCATCTTTTTAAGGTGTCTGTCTCCATGATGTAACTACCACATGAACTATGCAGGCGTGATCAATCACGTGGTGAAACAGAGAACTACAGTACATTATACTGTGTGATGTGTCACTGGAACTATTTCCCTTTTCCTATGCCACAACTACCAATTAAATTCTGCTTCTCATTTCTAAGGTATTATTTAATTATTGTGCAGAAAGTCTCCCAACATTTTTATTACATTGTAGAACCTATTCTATCTTCCAATATTTGCTCAAAATAATATTTAATGTTCCAGGAATACAGTATACATGCCAATTCCAAATCTGGAAAATGTACAAGGTAAGCCTTACCATGAAGGGCAGAAGTTGTCAGAATAGTTTATTACATATAATTAGTCTTTGTGGTTTTACTATCATTACAACACCTATGAACAGAAATCTATCTTGTATTACTACTGGGCCCATTCAGGCCAGTCTAATATATTAAATTATTGGATATAACTACAGATACACACACATATATATAGATGTATATATATATATGTCTACAAAACAAATCTGTACTGGAAATGCAAATTTATTTTCAGCATTCAGTAACTAGAATGTATCAAAATAGGTTCTCATAACAAGTCATTCTACAATTTACTCCTATCTAAAGTTTAAAGTTGGCAAGAATACTGTTTTCTTGTTGCCTTTCAGACATGGAAGTTCTGAAATCCCCTGCTGAGCCTCGTCCTGCAGGTCAAGTACTTGTCTCCTTCTGCAGCCATCTGCAGCATCTCCTCAATGGCAGCACATCCCCGAAGGTACTCTGCAACCTTATCTTCCTCTCCCACATGTACAAGGTAAGAAGGGGGAAAAAATACTACATTTGCATATGTAATTATGGTGCAGCTCAGCAGTGAGCAAAAAATTACTGGAAGTTGAGAACAGATGTGCCCGATGACCACACCTTAGTATTTCAAATGAAAATGCTTAGCAAGGAAGGGGAAGGGACAGCAGCAGGGAAGGAAGCCAGTCATTACAGCTCCAAATGTGCTTCAAAGCCCTTACTTACCACCTCATGCTCTTTACCAGGAGAACTGTACCTAGGTCCTTCCTGTGAACAGCAGCCTAAGAATTAAACCAGTAGTGTGTGACTGGTTCTATCTTGCCTGACTGAACCAAATAGCTCTGCCAGGAATACTGTGAAGAAAAGGAAAGGCTAGGGAAAGATATAAACAAAACAGGAAGATTAAACCGGTTACAGATTCTGAACAGTATCTCCTTTTCCAGTCTAAGACTTAACATGACTTACAGTAGATAGCTTACAGGAACTTATGAGGAATGATAAAATGGACTAGGTGGTGTGAAGAAGGAAAATCTGATACATACATAGAAGCACACAAGGCAAAAATACCTCAAGGCATTAAGAAAACATGTTTGAAGAAAAGTGCATCTTAGAAAAAGGGACAACTCATCTCCCTGATGCTTCTGGGCATTAATAAAAAATTATGTTACCTTACGTAAGGAGGAAGGTGTTAGGAAAACAAACAAATAAAAAGCCCAACCTGCTTCTTTAGGGACCTACCAGTTCAACAAAAACCAACTTATGTCTTGTAGTTAAGGCCTGATTTTTCTATTCTTTAGGTTGTCCTTTTTCAGATGGAATAGATTTCCCCAGGCCTTTTTCAAATCATGCCACATCTGTGATATTTTGTAATATCATTTTGCTTTCTTCCATATACACATCTGTGGATGGATGCCTACAAAATAGAACAGAAAATTGCCTTCACTGTCTGTCAGCTGCCTATCACACAGAATTGGGAAAGGGATATTTGCTGAAATAATGAAAACATTTTATATCACAGTAACTGAAGGTGTTCTCTAGCATCACTGGCCCAACTAGCATTTGATCCTAACAAGGACAGGCACAGTAGTTCATAGGTAAAAATACTCTCTCCCACATCAGACTCTTAACCTCTTTACTTCTAGTGCTGTCCATGAAAATCACTCTCAGAATCATGGTGAATGGCAAGGTTTATAACTAATTTATCTCCAGTGATCTTGCCAGCTCCTCCAGTGTTCCCGATCTATCACTTGACCTGTGAGAAGCTAAAGAGCAGAGGAGCTGCAGAAAGAGAGAATATTGCATCAGAAGTACAGACTACTATGCAGTTAGTTAAGGAACAGTTGTTTCTTTTCCTTCTGATACACTCCCATATCACTGAGAGTTCTTGGTGCTTAAAGAACTAATTTTACATGTCCTTTCACTGAAGAACAACTGTTACTCATATTCATCCTAACTGAACAGGATGCAATGTCATCACAGCAAAGAATTTTTTTTCACTCTTTTTCAGTTATAATTAAGAATACATTCATCATTACACATGTTCATTTGCTTTACACAGTTCTCCAAAAATAGGATCAATGGAACACATTGAAGGGAGAGCAACAAGAAAGATGCTACCAAACAGAAAGCAAATATTTGTAAGGAAACCAATAAAGGATGTCCATTTTCAGGTTTTAACCTTTGGGTGAGAGCAGCTGTTAACCAAACTGCTTTGAAACAACAGGGGTAAAGTCCTCACATCAAGGAGATTGTGACAGCTGGGAATGACAGCTGAAAAGGAGAGAACTGAAACAGGCTGCTTTCAAACAGTACTGACTTCTCAAAAATGAGAAAGCATATTTTTAGTTAACTTCTGTTGCTCTGAAAAGGCATGTTAAAATAAAATATATAGTTACATTACAGTAATGGCACCTGAGCCAATCAGAGTGAGACAAAGCAAAAAAGGCTCCTTTATTCTCTATTGTCCTTTCTGGGAACAAATGTACAAGTCTAAAGAAACATGGTTCATATGTTCAGCACTACCCAACTGAAACATCTGAATCCTGCCTCGCTGCTCCACAGATAAAAAATTAAATAACTTTCTTCTTTCTACTCTACCATCACCTATCCTGCTAACACATGACTGCAAGCTGCCAGGTACTCACACAAGGAATTGGATATATAGGCCAAGATACAGGAAAACTCAGTACATACATTTTTACTGCCTGAAAGGTGCTTACATACTGTGTGACGGAACTAGTATTTTTTCTCAAGAGTACTGAAATAGATTTATAAAGCTATGCTGCATTTAACTGGAATCAGTATTTTACCCATCAATTCTCACTGCTCTTAACTGGGCTTCCTATTCTCCTTGATTGTCACTCAGGATTACTACTTATCTATGCAAAAAAGAGAAAAATAGATTATTAAATAAACAAACCGTAGCTCAATAGGAAAAATGAAAGCAACTCTGGTCTTTCCTTGAAAGAAATGGTCACAAAGATTAGAAAGTTGCAACACTGAACAGTTTTTTAAAATATCAAACTTTTGTTACTCTTTCCAACAGCAATAAAATAAGATGCAAGGAACTGGAGAACCAGAAAAACAAATCAAGACTGAGAAATAAATGAGCACATAATAATTAGGTCAAGAATCAACTCAGAGTTTTAGAGGCAATGGCTTATATAAGGTTTAAAAAACTTGCCAACATAACATGGAAACAGAAAACATTACAAAACAATACACTCATGAAACCCTGTACACAACTCAACAACAATTCCAGTATTTCAACCCAGCCTACTGAGTTTAAAGCTATTTACCACCGTGATCTTCTCATGCAGCAGCCAAATACATTCCTCCCTGGAAGGCCAGTAAAGTGCATCAAATCAGGTACCAGACCTTCAGTGAGAAGCAGACTACATCCCTGCCTACTCCACTCCCCCTCCTTCTTCATACACACTTTGCCTCACCCATGCAGCATTCATGCATACAACCTTCTGCTCTCCAACTTTTGCTTGGGGGTTTGTCCATTTTTTTTTTAACTACTAAAGACTACAAACAGCATTTCCCTCAGCAGGAAAGAATCCCTACCCTAACTGATGTATTGCAGTGTTTCATGATTGGAGCTAACCACACATCTTCACAAATGAAGATATGAAACACTCTTCATACCCACCTTTGCCTCATACTGCCCAAGCAGGAGCAGCACCCACCTGCACCCACAGCCACTTCCCACACAGCTCCACCTGTGACAAGCAGCTGTGGTGGTAAAACCTACACTTGCAAGTGTTTGTCCCAGCCTAGCCAACTTACCAGGCCTGGCACTTATTTATACATTCCTGGGCAAGTTTTGTTTTGAGGAGGACTGATGCTTTTTTATTTACTCACCATTTTCAATTATTAGAAATATCTGTAATATGCTGAGACTCTTCTCCAGTCATTACTAACAATAAAACCAACATCTGATGAAATAATTTCTGCCCAGATGTTAAACTCCAAGAAAACAGTCCCCTTAAAACCCTCCACATCCCAGCAGGGGTGTTGATGTTAACAGTAACAAATTCTTTCCTGATACAATTTATTTTTGTATACCCTTGCATCACTGAACTTATGATTTGAGACTACAAAACACTAGAAGACAACATTCTACTTACTTCTCTGGCACATCACTACATAGACTAAGAAGATGGGAAACACCACCAGTGAAAATACTATCTCAATACCATCTAAAAATGGCTAAAGACAAAATTTAGTTTTGCATCTCACCACTTGTTTGCCAAAAGCAAAAATATTCCAATAAATATGACAGAACATAAACAACTAAGCTGAAATAAACAGTAACTACCAAATGACAAAACTATTCTTTCCCTTTAAGGCTCTAGATCAAGCCAAATGCAAGGGTAGTCCTGAGGATTAAAAATGGATTGGGACTCAGTCTTGCTATGGACTTCCTGTGTGACCTTGGGTAAGTCACTTGAGAATTTAGTTCTCAAAAATACCAGGACTATTATAGCTGCCAGAATGAAGCACCAATGTTTCTGAGACTACAAATGAAAGACGGGGTTCTGCTTACTTGCCCAAAACAGAAAAGATCCTATGTGTAAGTCCTCTTGAAAAATGTAGGTAACAACTACCAAAAATTTAGGAGTATTGATGTTAACCAGCTGAAAGTTAATCTGCAACTGTACTTTGAAATATGGTGTGAAAGCCTACATAAAAACAGGAGTAATTTTTGGGTTTCATCCTCCAGTTTTGGGTATTTGAAACCTATCATGAGCAGAACACTCGTGATTTCCAGAGACGCAGTATGTACTGGTAAAGATCAGACTTACAGTTGACAAAGCACACCTACTGCAATCAGCTTGCAATATCAATTACTGCAATATCAATTGCAATATCAGTTAAATGGTTTTGAAGTGACTACAAACAGCTAATGACTTGAGAGCAATAAGCTTATATTTTTGGTAAATAATAATGACTGAATTTAGAAGCAGGGATGCTTAAGAGGCATTTGGCCAGATAATGTAGTCTCAGCAGTTTCTTTGCAATAGAGAGCAGTTGATTAAAAAATCAGTTAAAAATCCCAAGCAAAAAAACCTACAACCCAAGTTTCACAGAAGTTAATTTTATTTCTTTACCATAGTAATACACGGTTCCATGCATGTTAAAAGTGTCTGTCATCCCTCACTGGCATGTTAAACTCTATTAAAACAGATGTTTCCACATGAGGAAAGGCATTACAGTGATATTTTGATTTCAGTGTACTTCAGCCTCTCTCTCCAGAACTGGAAAACTTCTATAAGAAGAAATTACAGGTTAATACCACAACTGGAGTCTCAGTGGGGAAGGAAGCAGGGAACAGCTGTAGAACCCCTTCCTCCTGCTCTGTCCACAGAGAAGCTGCTTACAGAGAGCAAGGGCCCAACCAAAGTCAGTAATGCCAATTAACAGGAACTGTCAAAGCCCAAAGTCCACAGAAACCCCTCCCCACTGAGTCTATCTGATGTAACTAAAAATATTCAACAGAAAATTTGGTCTGAATTCAAAGAAGTCAGACCCTTAGACTTCTAACTAAAAACATTGAGTTATTTCTATGAGTGGGAAGCCCATGTCAGAAGGAAAGTTTCATCTTATTGATACTTTTCATTAACCCTTTCAGCAGCACATGTACAGAGCCCTACGAGCAAGGCAAATTGTTTCAGGAAACAAATTACCTTAAAAAAACCCAAATGCCTCACGTAATTAATTACATTAAGATAACCTGCTTCACAACTGTTAAAATAACAAGAACTGATTGCTGACAGAAAAATGAAGAAATCGTGACCTTTTTAAGAGAACTCACATTATATTTCAGTAGCTAATACTAAAGCAGAAGTACTACTTGTTTATAAGAGAGAAGATTTCCTTGGTCTCAAACAGTTAATTCAGTTGTCCACGTAGACCTGTTCACTGTGTCTGGAATTTTAACTCGGGCTACATTCCACAAAACCCAAATTGCAAATTTAAATTAACACTAGAGGGAAAACATGATACCTAGCAAAAAAGAAAGGCAAGGGGGCAAGAGAAGACAGCCACAACAGGAATGTTGTATCCCAAATGTCACTAGCACCTGACATCCTGCCAGTACTTAACACCTTGGAGCTAAAAGAAATATGCTTTTGCCTTATTCAAAGGGACTTACAGTCTTCTTATAGTTCTTAGCTGGTAGCAAAACTTTGTATGAAATTGTTACCTAAAAGAAAAAAAGAGTGAAGAACCAACTGTAAAACAACTGAAATAGCACTCTAACGAGTCAGCCCACATAAACTTTTAGTAATGAACTCACTGTGACCATCTTCTTACATCTTCTCCTCACATGTACCTGACAGCATGCAGAATTTACCCAGATTAATATATTCCTCTTTTCACTATTAAATATGCATCTGAAAACCTGAAGGCATACTTTCACTATTTTCAGAACATCTATACTTTAGATTGATACCTTTTTACACTCTAGGAAGGAAAGTTTGAAATATTTTGTTTTGCTTATCTCACAGCATTGCTGAAGAACAAGGTGTGTCACTTCTAGTTTTGCTGTTTAATAAGAACTAAGACAATCCCATAACATAAATGATAGAAGCTAAGAAAGCAGCTAATCCTGACTGCAAACCAACTCCAAATAAGAAAACCTTTGCTGATATTGAATCTATTTGAAGTCTTCACAGGAGTCTCACAAGAGCATGGCTATGTAGATGACCAGCAAAAAATACCCAAATAATGTCTTTCTTTCCTCCTCTTCATTTTTCTATGGAAAGAGAGGGAGAAGAGAAAGAAGTAGATAGGATGAGAGGCTCCCAACCAGCGCTCTATCACATTATCTCAACACTTTGTTAACTCTTTTGCTGTAGAAGTTGTTTGTGTATTTGCCAGAACTAAGGACAATGACACAGGGTAGTTCCCTTCAGGTAGGAAGTGCCAGATTTCCTTGTAAGTGGAGGCTTTAATGGCAGCACCAATCGGCTCTTTGCTGACCTCCTGTAGGGACCAATAAACAAGGCAGAAAAGGAACCAGCTCCAGAGTTAAGATTATAAGATTGTCTTTCCAGCTAGAGTTAATGCGCCAGGATGACTCCCAAACACGGAGAGAAAGCAGAGGAAAGAAAGAAAAAACAAAAGTTTATACTGTAAGAATAGCTGCGTTAAGTTTAACAAGAGATAAAAAGAAGAAAAGTTTACAGTATAATAACTCAATGCCATAGCCCGGTATTATTAACTGGCATACTGGATGTGTAGTGTAATCTCTCTGTAATAATCTCATATTCTGTGGGAAGGTGGAGAGGAGACAGCATAAAAAACAGTTTTTATTTTTTATACTACAAACTAGCCAGTTGCTTATGCATCTCCCCTATGCCCATTCCTCATTAACAGAGGATACCTATAAGAACCAAATGCATTCTGCGACTTTGGGGAAAAAAAAGCTTCATACTTATTCATTTTAAAGATTAAAGGGTTAACATTTTTTCTATGCATTTTCTTCAGTAAATATTTGCAAGTCAAACATAAACCCACTGCTGAGAAATGTCTATTATCCAGATTCTATTATCTAACCGATCCTGATGTTCCAATGCACAACGACTTAAGTTGGTTTTAATTCCTCAATAAAAGGAACCAAAGCCAGCCTAAACCAAGACACACTTCATTTTACACTACAGAACTAGTTGATAAAGACTCCGAGGATTTTTATAATAAAGTGGATGCAGCAATAAGGTCCAAAAGTGATGAAGATGAAAGATACCTGGAATGATACCACATCTTACACACCTTTTGTTTTATGCAAGTGATACACACTGCAGACAAAACGGTTTGTGCTAAACAGCCTTAAATCTGGTTTTCTAATATTAAGCACAAAGGAAAAACACTGACAGCAAGCGTGGTAAATAAATCCCTCCCTTGAGAATGAAAGCAGCAGACAGGAGGGGGCTGACATGCATGCAGGAGAAAACTAAACACCATCTTTTTTTTCTACCTGCACAAGTTGTCATTTGCTGCAGCAACCAAGGATCTATTTTCCCCGTCGATTTCAAAAGCCAGGATTTCAGAAAATTTCTCTCTCAAGTCATCTGTTGATATGCTTTAAGAGTATGGTATTCATATCACTGGATCTTTAAGAGAAAAATCCATTTTCTTTCCTGTTCAGGTAAACATGTTTACAGCTCCTGCACAGACGCTGGGTGGTTCAGACTCACATGTCACACATGTTGTCGTCAGCAACAAGAAAAGCCCCTTTCTCTGATCATCCACATTTTTAATAAGGTAAAGAGAAAAGCACTTTCCAAACTTACCTTTAGCACAGCCAAATCATGCGCCAAATATAAATATTTACACCAAGAATTAATAACATGAGCGTGCAAACAGGAATACTTGCTAGAAAACGCAGACAGCAGAAATAACCCCTTTAAGTTCAACGCAATCAAACCAACCCGTTAGCCCCTGGAAAGGCCGTCATTTATCACCACGTTATGCCGCGAACACTGAGGATTAGAAAGGTGAAGCACTGATCGTGACTCCGATCTATTTCGGAGACCGTTCACTGCATATGAAAACATCTCAGATCGCAGGCAAAAGCCTTCCTATCTGTAACCCTGCACAGGAAATGCCACATAAAACCTAAAATTGCCAAGGAGGGTTACAAAATCGCCTACTCTACATCCTATTCCGAAGAGTCGTGCTACGAGGACCGAACTACTTCTCCATTTTCCAGAAAATAAGTAGAGAGTGGGTGTTACGAGCCTTTATTCCCCCCCGCCGTGTACCTTGCCATTGCATCTTAAAGTAACACACGTACCAAAGGGGAAAAAACACCACCCAACAGCAGCCCTTAAGCCTGAAATGTAAATGTAATTCCTTATATAGACTGCAGCAGCTGGTCACACACGCACGGAGAGCGGAGCGGGGGCCCCCGGCCAAACCGTTACCACCCATTATTATACAAACAGGTACCTCCGAAGCCAGAGGGAAGGGAAGAAACTTCGCCGCCCGCCCCCGCCGCCCGGGCGCAGCCCTCCCTTCCCCACCGGCCCGGCGGGGCGGCAGCGCGGCCGCGGGGCGCCGCCGGGCACCAACTCTCAGCGGGGCGGGAGGCGCGGAGCGGGCGGGCGGGCGCGGAGCGGGGGCGCGGGCCCGGGGCAGCCGCGCTGCCCCCGCGCGAATCGCCGCCCGCTGCGGCGGCGGTGCCTCCCCGCGTGTGCTCCCGGGTGTGTCCCCTCGGGGACGGCCGGCGTCCCCCACCGCCGCCCCGAGAAAGGCGAGCGCCGGCCGGGGGCGAGCAGCCGGCCCGCCGCCGGGCGAGCGGGGAGGAAACTCCGGCGGGCGGCAGAGGCGCTCCCGGGCGGGCGGCGGGGCGATCCCGCCCGCGGGGCCGGGGGGAGGCCCCGCTCCGCCCGGGGCAGCGCGCAGGTAACAAGTTTCGG
>QUSF01000003.1:13070130-13136387 GCA_003676055.1 Chloebia gouldiae
GGCGGGGCGCGCCGCGCCGGCACCGGCGGCTGCTCCTGCGGGGCCGAGCGGGAACCGCCGGCTGCGCCGCCGCTCCCGCCGCGCCCGAAGGCTGCCCGCTCGGCTGCCCGTAGTCATGCTTGCCGGCTCTGCAAAGGGGAGAGGTATAAAATTCTGTGCCGTAGCCAATAAAAAGAAGAGAGCAATTTTTCACGGATAATTAATAAGCAATCTCTGTTGTACTTAATAAACTCATTTAATGTATAGAAAAATTAAAACCCTCAAACAGTTGTGCTATTTTTTTACTCTTGCTTTTCACTTCAGTCAATAAAATAACTTTGTAAGTTTGAGTCTAGGCTTCCTTATTTCTCTCTCTCTCTTTTTTTTTTTTTTTCTTTATCTTGGAATGATTCTGTAGAATTTATAGTTCTATGCTTCTGGGGAACTCTTATCTAAAGATATTAAATGTAATTAAATTAAATTTCAGTGAAAGCATTTCTATTAATGGGATACTTTCAGTAAGAAATTGATGCACAAGAGAACTTGAGGCCTTCAGCTGTTCTACATTGTCCTATTCCACATGCGATATATTCACATTCTGTGAATGAGAATTCACGTTCTCATTTCATGGAAGCAGCATAGCACATCTATAGGAAATGAACTATTGAACACTGTCAGTTTATGTGCATACCTTGCATCTGAAGCTCCCACAAGAGTCTGGACAACCAGAAGTGCTTAGAAAAGAAGTATTGGGCTAAAATGGGTTCAGATTTAGGTAAAGATCCAAAGGGATATTTTCTTAATCAAGGGTATCCTCAAAAACCCCTAAGCCTTGGCTTTGGATACTTATATGAAAACAGTGGTTTCAGGTCTAAATAATTTGTCTGTTGGTTCTCAAAAATCCTTTAGGTTTATGTGTATGTTTTTTGCATATGTGTCTTTACTCAGTGATGACTGGCTGCTGACCTCAACATTTTAATAAGGATCCACCTAAGAATGATGAAAGAAGCTAATCAAACAGTACCAAGTGCTTGATGGACTAACAGAGTCATTCAAAAGCATTAAATTTGGCACCAGCTGGGACTACTGAACCCCAAATATGAGGATGGCTAAGTACTGCAATATGAAACTAAATATAAGGTAAAAATGAAACTTGTCAGCTCGAATTTCAAGTGAGCAAATTACACATTTTAAGGCAAAGTTTTGTTTTTAGTTCAACATCTTTGCTTGTAAAGTTTCTGCACAGAAGATAACCTGTGGCTGTGAAACTGTTTGCAAATGAGTGCTTAAGGTGTTTTGGAATTGTTAGATGCTTTTTATGATTCTGTGGATGAATTTGAGGATGAACCAAGATATGATATTCAGGTTTTCATGCAAAGTTTTTACTTCCTTTAGTCACGTTCTTAGAAGGTAGTTGCAAATAATAAATAATATCTGTAAACATATTTGTAGACTTGTAAGAATATTCTCCTACATGCCCACACAAAGTTCCAGGCCCACTTTAAGCAACTTTGAAGATCTTATTTTCATTGAGTCTTGTCACTTTTCACCTCTGGATAAGAATTCTTGTCTCTTCCTTTTGAGAAATTCATATTTCCTAACAGAATAAGAAGAGAAACAGTCTCCTGGTATTTGTTGTGCTCATTTTCCAAGAGCCACAGTGTCTGTTTGAACTTGAATCTCCTGAGGTTTCCAAGCAGCTGGGAGAAACTGGTGACAACTCCTGCTGCCCATTAGTTTCTGAAGAGCAGAACTGAAACTGGCAGGAACATTGGTAGCTGTACACTGCTATAGCTTGGAAAAATGAGAAGAGAAAACCAAAGTAACCGTGGTATACATTATCTTTGGGACCAGGGAGGTCTAGAAAATTAAAAAAAAAAAATCAAAGATTAATGTTTTGCATCAAGTTATTAATAACTGCAATTCTGAAAACTAAATGGATATGTAAATAGATATGTGGACAGGTTGGGGTTTTGGGGTTTGATTTTTAAACTTTGGTGTATTTAATCCAAGCAACTGGGCACTTCACATCTTTGTATACAAAATTTACATTATTTACTGTGCTAACTTAAGGGTGCAGCCACTGTAAAAGAATTTTTATCAAATACATTCTTCTAATCCTGAATGCAAAGCAACTAGTTAAAATTCCTATTATCTTTGTTATGTTCTGCAGTACATGAGCATATTGTATATGTAATTTAAACTAGTTTGTGCCTCAGGAATGGAAAATCTGGTTTTCCATTATGGTGCACAGCTTTCAGTCTGATTTGTCAGTCAAAGACACAGGAATTAATTAAGGTATTCATCTGCAAAATCAGTTTTTCCCATGTTAAAAATGTTCCTTTGTGTTGTGTTATGATTTATGATCTCTTAAGTATTTATCATTAAATAAAAGCAATCAGTCCTTTGTTTGTATTCCTACTCCTTATTGATGCTTATGGAGTTTCACACTGTATCTTGAGTATTCTGGATTTAAGGGTGTTCATTTAGTTTAATGAATTGAGAATTACAGTGAAAATCAACTCAGTATTGTTTCTTGTGTATTGTTTCTTGTTTCATTTCTGATTTGTGGAGGTTCTTATTTTCTTTTCTTTTTTCTGATTTTCATTAGTGAAACTTTGTTTTCAATTCCATGTATTTCTTGGAATCTCAGTTTCTAAAATTTATTTTTCAGTTGATGATTTTTTCTTTTAGATTTTTGTTAAATGTACTTTTACTCCTCGATAGGAATCATAATTGAAAGATTTGTTAGGAGAACAGTGACACAGAAATACACGGTTTGCTATAGCTGAGGAACTAATCTTGAATAAAATGTTAATTGTTTTGGTAACAACATAGAAGTGTAGTGCCCTTTCAGATGGTCTTCCAATTTCTATTTATGCTTCCAAATGAATCTAGTAAGTTTTGAAGGTGTACCCTCGGATGCTATACAGTCTCAAAAAATGGTATATCTGCTTGAAATTTTCCCATTCATTTAGAGCAGACTGTAAATATTTATCATGGGAAATTACCTTTTTTCACTTCCCTCATCTCATAATTTTATTTTCTTTTTTCATACTTTATTATGAATTTACTTGTTCATTTAAAGCTTGAAGCCTATGAGGTCTAATAAATTGTCATATCTTTGCACAACTTGAAGAGATTGTACCTTCTTGAAAGGTCTAAGTGTGAGGGTGTAACTCTGACATAAATCATCAATAAGTACATAGTATAGATAGGTATAATGACTTGCACATATGCAACTGACTTTTCTAACATCTTCCTTATTAAGGAAAAGTGTTTGTGAAGGTCCCAAAGGCCTTCAAACCCATTTTGTTTCTCTTGCTCTCCCTTTGCCCTACTTGTTGCATATTGTTTTTCTCTTGAAAGCAATTAACCTGTGCTGATACCTATGTCAGGTTAGTCTGCTGTAAAAAATGAATATACTAGAACATAACAAGGACCATTCTCCTTCCATTCTTATACTAATTTTAGCTTTCATTGTGATTTCTCTTTCAGAGCCTTCACACAAGCAAAAAACTATTTGAGAAAAAACTTTAAAAGATCATTTCACATTCTTCATCCAAAAGGCAAATTTCATGTATTTAAAATGAAATTGGAATGAAAATTTGGGTAGAAGTGGTGGATAGTGAAGAGTTGTGGTTTTTTTTTTTTTGTTTGTTTTCAAAATACCTGGAACTTTAGATAAGAATGTCTACTTCAACACTTTTTTTTTCTACCACTAGATGCAGTAGCAAAGTGCTGCTTCAAAATACTCTTTTTAAAAAATTGCATCTGAAGTTGTGACTGATCAACTTACACTTGTAGTGAAGTTAGACTGCCTGCTTTTAATAGCAGCATGTTTTCCATTCATCTTTGTGTATGATGACTCTGCTAAGTGTTCTTATCCTTTATACTAATTAAACACTAATGTGTTTTGAATATTTTTACATATGGGTCATGTTTGTTTGCTTCTGTAACTTCTACTCTATTTCTGATTTAGTTCTGCTCCCCAGCCCTCTCACTGTTTGGTGTCTCACAGTTTGGTGCAGTTGCTCATTTGGCTCTCGTTTGGGGTTATTCCCTTTGTTATGGCGTCTGTACAGCTCTTTAAATCCCAACTTAATACCGATTTCTTAATTATTTCATTGCATAGTCTTCTAATTTATATCTGAGGGTTTTAGTAGTTGAAACACATTCTAATGTTAGGCGTTACTCATTTGTTATCTCTCATTTCTTGTGTTTCCTCACTTTAAGTGCATAATGTTTCTCCAGGGAATGTTTATTAATACATAAAAGGAAAGCTGTTGCAGTGTGTATTCTGAATATATAGAATTAACATAAACAAAAACAGGAAAAAAGTACTAGAGTCTAGCAAAACAAACAAATACAGTTGAAAATCTCATTTTGCTTAAGAGACCTCAACAAGTTATCAGCCAACACCATAAGGAGAAACAGATATTGCAATGGTTAATTTCTGGAATGTGAAGTGAAGCTTTGGTGCACTCAGCATAGTTGGTCTGATTCTCAGGGTTGGCAAGGTTTGTCTGATACTTACAAACATATGGTGTTAAAATGCAATATGTTTGAAACTCAGATGTATAGACCAAACTTATTGGAATTACAGAGCTGTGTAAAATTCTAGTGTAATTATATCTGAGCTGAGTATTGGAGCAGGGAACAGCAGTTCAGTGCAAGAATAATCATGTGTTGATACAGAATTGGAAAGGGATTGTGATTCTCAAGTAAGGCTATGCATATCAGGAATTTTGGGTTGCACTATCTAAAAGGAAAACCTAGTATGGATCCATCCAAATAATAAGGTTTTCTGTTTCCCCTTGTGGAAAAAAAATTCTATAAAGATTTTATGTGGGATCATCTAGAAAATGTCTTTTTTTTACCCAAGTATTAAAAGCCTGCATTAGAGCAATTTTTAAAGGAGAGCAGGTGGTCCACAGGTTTCTATGAACTAAATAATTTGAAAATTCACTTTATTAGGTTCCCTGTTCTTCCTGGGAAGACTGGAACAGAGATGTCCTTGGTGGGCAGTATCTTAAATCCCTGGGCTTTAAATATTATGAAGAGCTTTCATTTTCTCTTGTTGATGTCTAAGTACTGTAAAAAGGACAGGAGCTCCTGTGTCATCTTAAGTGAATAACTTTAAAACACTCTCCACACTATTTAGATAAATGTTATGGCCATTAGATTATAATATTTCTCTAGTTCCATTATTATTTTAAGTATTTTATAACCAAAATCATCCATCAGAACATGTGAAGACCATCTGAATTTTCTTTAGGAAGATGAATTTCCATCATTGCTGAGTGACAATGGTTCAGATTTTTATTAGGAGAGAATATAATTGAACCTTGATTTTTAATATCCTGCAGGAACTCAGTGAGTACTGGGATTTCATATTAAAGATTGATCATACCCAATGTTTCGTGCATGCTGGGCTTGTTCTGAAAAGCCCAAATTGGTTACTGAAGAGAAAATTGGTTAGGTAGAGAAAAACCAAGTTTAAAGATCTGCAGGTGGTTAGGTTCAGTGAAGAATTAGGCAGATTAGGGAATACCAGAAGCAGATCTTCACATGCCCAGAGAATTTACCTGAAAAATCCTGAGTAAGAATAGAATTCTACCTAGAATTAGGTAGAAGCTGAAAATAGTAATTCAGAGCTTTGTAGGTGTCTCCAGCATCTTGACTGACCATGGTTTTGCAAATACAAAAAAGCTATTGATGCCTCAGGTTTTAGCTTTTATATTTTTCAGACTCTGTGCTGCTTTAGTGTGTAGTTCTGAGCTTTATGTTAAGGGATAGTAAGGTCTCTTCACAGAGTAGGTTGACAAAACAATTCCTTCTCTAGCTGGGGACCAAGGACAGAAGATCCTAATCTCAGACCCAAGAGCATAAACAATGGTGGATTGAAGAGAGAAGAACAGGAAGGATGGGCCTTCATAAGCTAAAGCTGTAATTGGACAATTAACTCCAATATGCTAATGGACCAGAACTTATAAAAGTGAGAGACTTTGTGACCAGTCCTCCACTTTTTGTGGCCATTTTGGGTTCATCTTGGGTGTATACCTGGTTGGGCTCTTCTGCTGCCCATGGTGTATCCATTGAGGCATTTTAATAAATACCTACTTTATTCTTTAACTCTATCTAGCATCTGTTCTAGGTCAGCCCTCACAAGGCATCACTATCTGATGCAAAAAAAAATTAAAATTTTATTTGTTTTAGGTAATTTTCTTTTATTTAAAAGATTTACTACCTATTTCAGTAGCTGTTGGTAGGCCTGCAGTTGAGCAGTTGAGTTCTTGCAGGTGATGACTAATTCCTGTTTAGTGACCATGGTAGGTGACCATGTGTGGGACTCAGCTACCTCACATAGTATTTACCTGTGGGCTATCCCTTCCAAATGCTTTGTAGTCAGTGGGGATCTAGTCAGTAGAGCATGGCACATCTCACATGCACATAAGTACAGTGAGATGAATTCCAACCCATCTCTTAGTCCTTACATCAGTCAAATCAATGAGGTAAATTTTCCTGTTATGAGGTATTTGGGGTTTTGGAAATTACTTCATTCTTCTGTTCTAATTTTCACTCTCAGTTTTGTGGGGTGGAAGTCCTAGAATTTGTTGTCTCACCTGCAACAGATGTCTGTTTTGTCAAATACATTTAGATACTGTTTCATGACAAGGCCATAATTTGTGGATTTTCATATATATCTCACACAACACCAAAGGAAACAAAATTATTTTTTATGGCATGAAAAAAAATTGCTTTTTTCCCCCCATAAATATTTGATATCAACACAAATGTTTATAAACCTTCTGGGCAGTCTTAACATAGACAGGATAACTGTGGAGGCCTTATTCTGCAGAGATGTGCAATTCTAAAGTTAAAAGTTTGTTCCTGCAGCCAGATGTATTTGGATTCTTCATTGCAGCATCTTTCAGAGAAGGACAGAATAAATTAGCTTAACTGTATTAATAACAACAATTCTTTGGTGCCGTGCCATTTATTCTAAATAATGTCAAAAACTTCATTGCTAATTTTTGGTGTTACATTAATTTGCAAAATGGATAAACCCCTCACTTCAATAGTGTTCTTCATCATGAATCCAGGACTGTACCTACCTTGCATTCTTCACCTTAGGCTGCTTTGTCTTTAGTTACTGATTGCTTCCTAAATAATGCTCTGCTCCTAAATAGTGGTTATATGCTCTGTAATGTTTTTATGTTGACATTGTTTCTTGCTTAAATGTTTATTCCAGAAGGTCTGAAAAATTATGTTTACAACTCCTGTTAATTTCCCTTTTGCCAGGTAGCTTATGGGCAACTATTTTTCAGACTGTATTTCAAGCCATTCTAACTACAGCCTAGTCTTAATCTGAGTCAAATCACAGTCACATTTTCTGTTGAACAGTAATGCACTACATTTGTTTTACAGACTCTGTAACTGCATTTTAAGGGCATATGCATTGCTTGGGTCTCCATTCTCCTTAAACTGATGCATGCTGGTATGAATCCTAAGCAAACTGTTTTGGTGCCTTTTTCCCAGCCCATTTTTCCTTGGGAATAGTGATAGATAATGCTTTCTGTTGACTTGGGCAAGATCAGAATAAAAAAAAGTAAACAGTCAGGACTGTCCATAGCTGTGACAACCTAGTCTGAAATGCCAAACTTAGCAAACAGGCCGTTCTTCATACATAAAAGAAAATATAGACACAGTACCCAGCCAGCCAGGAATCACCAAATGTACCAGAGTAAAGCCCATGGCTAAAATGAAATGGAAATATTTCATGTAAATTCATCTGTGTGTTCTTTTACTTGCTTGCTACACAGTGCTGTCTGTCATGTCCTACACCAGAGCTCAGGGCGCCTTTCTTCATTAGCTTTTCTTACCTTTCAGAATGTTAAAAAAAGATGCAAAACAATTTTAGATAACATTTATGGTGTTACTACAATTTATCTGTTTGTATATATATACACATGCATAAAGCTATTTTTAAAGATTAGGAAGGTCACAAAGGCATGGGCTTGGCCTAGATTCATGATCCCTTGGTTATACCCGCATCTGGCTGCCCCATCCTTCCTAGAGGATTACTCCTACTGCAGCCAAGGCTGCTGTTCAAATCCCCATGTATTAGCAAGCTGAAAACAGCAGTAGTCCAAATTAAAAATGCTCCACTGGACCAGCAGCTGCAGACCTAGCCTTTCTTCCATTTATTTGAAGTGCCTGAAGAGGCTGCTGTTTCCAGTTGTAGCATCAATGTTCTTTTCAGCTGCTCCAGCTATATCCAGCATGGATGGCAACATTACAGAATGGAAATATTAACTCTTCTCTTTTCAGTCATAGAGTTTAATTTTATCCCATAATATGTTAGCTACATTACCCCATCTCTTCCTGCAGCTTGAGAAGGTGTGTCACTTGGCAATGTGTTAGTGTATTTTCCCTCCATGTTCAAAATAGTTTCCAAATCCTAATGATCCAGGTTATGCAAGCCCTACTCTGAAGATGATCTTGAAATTTCCATGGAAGGCAGTCTTGGGCAGATGCTTATGTGTGATTTTGACATATACAATATATGGAGGGTCATACATCATGTCAGATGCATTTCATTCATCAGAGTAGTCTTCCCAAATACTTTGAGAAACTAGCCAAAATGGAAAATTCCTTAACCAAGAAGTGTTTGAGCATTCATTTGGTCTTTTCTTGTTCCAACAACTTCTACTATACTGTTAACTACCAGCTAAGGGGATACATCTCTGTTGGGGAGTAGCATGGAGGAGTTGGTAGCAGAAAAGTTCCAGATACATTTTATTCCACTTTCCTGATGGGAAAAAATACAGGTTTCTCCAAACCTTTTGCTCTCCCCCCTCAGAATCTTAACAAATTCATCAGAAAGCTCTTTTCTTCATCAATTAAAAGAATGTCAAAAACACTTCCCTTTTGCAGTCCCACTTGGATCTAAATCTGCATTTGACATTTCATGCTACACCCAGTTCCAACAGATGTAGGCTCTGTGGCCTTGAAATTAGGTACTATGTTAAGTTATATCTAATTTTAGGCCATGCCATATGGCTCTCCCTGTATTCTCCAGGATCGTGTATGGAAGGTGAGCATGCTGTTTCGTTACAGAGATCCCTTACTTCTGAAGACATGGGAAGACTCCTGCTCCTTGGACCACAATCCATCAGCAGGCTTTGTGGAGCCCTTCTACATTCTAGTTAAAGATATGATCTCAAAAAGGAAATACAGGCATCAATTAATATCAGGACATTGATCCCTAGCCTGAGAATGTACATTCCCACTACACATTCCATAATAAAAAACACAGCACAACAGGTTATATTTAACAAGGAAAAGAATTACCAAGTTTCAGGATGAGTATGTAGCAGTAATTTTTCTATTTTTCCCTTTAGAAGATGCTATTTGATATTAAGGACTAGTAATCTCCAATTCTTAAGCTACTATTAATTTCAGTGAACAGACCTGTCTTCTGTTATCTGACCATCTGGGATCCTTTTAAAAGAAAAACATAATTCCAGTATTAGAAAGAATATTTTAGCTTGCCATATTTAATCAAAACATATTGAAGCAAGATGCAAAGTAGTATCAGATAAAAGCTAAATTCCTCTGTTAGATGCTAAATGAGTATAGCCTTCCTATCTAAAAAGAATCAAAGAATTTAACAAATTACTGTCTTAAGGTTATGCAGAAAATAAGAGGGACTAGTGATTTAATAATGACACAGTTAAATATAATAATAAAACACAAAAATTAATGTATGTTGACTATATGTTAGGACATTTTAGGGGTTAAGATATACACTGAAGAGAGTGTCAGGTTTTTCTCTTTGCCTCTCCCATTAGGAATTAGATCACATTCCACAAGGCTAAAGGTAATCACCTTGTTTTCATTTTCCATTATGAATTTTTCAGTGCTGCTCTGTCAGGCTCTAACCATGTGTTTTCTAAACAGAGTCCATCTGACCATTGCTGAGTGCTCTGCTTGCTGGCAATGCATCCATCACCGGGAGTGTGTTCCCTCCTCACCTGACAGCACTGCTTATCCAACTGCTCCCAGAGTGGGAATCTACAGAAGGCACTTAGAGAGGCTGGGGAAGCTCTTCCCTGGAAATCAGGGCTCTTTGAGATGAGCAGAGGGAGGTTTGAGATGATGCTTCACCACATTCTGCTGAGTCAAGTCAGCATTAAGTCAATACATATTCTCTCTTGGGAGTCCTAATTACAGCTGAAGATCTTAGGAAGTTAGAGAAGGAAAGAAAGAGGAGGGCTGAAGTGCTTTCATAGCCTTTTCTTTTGAATATCCAAGGAAAATACAAGGAGGACCCCATTATTCATGGAACCCAAAACAGGAACTGCAGAATCTACCCAGCAACAATCCCACTGATGTAATCTACAGGATTTTTGGGGTGATCAGTTAGTCAGTACTAAGTACCTACAGAACTGTCTGTGGTGGGCCTTACTGCAAGATTTGCCAGCATCAGTGTTCTCTCTTCTACACACTACTGCTGGTGCTTTGTCTCAATTTCTTTTCACTTGAATTGATGTACATGGCATCCAAATTTTTATTTTCAGTGTATTTAGTATTTTGTAACAACTTGTATCATTATAAGCTTGATTCAATGCAATTTGTTGAGGGTAATTACCCTGAAGCTGACCTTCAAAGAAGTAAAAATGAAAAAGCAGTTGCGGTCCTTATTTGGAGTGACACAGTTGAAATAAATACATTGCCCAAAAAATGAAGGGTAGGCAAATTTGCCAGGAGCCAGCTGTGCAGAGGGATGGCTGGAAGTGCGTTTCACTGGCATATACCTGGAAAAGCTGAGAGAAGTGACAGGAGGAGAAGTAAAACCATGCTTTGGGGAGAAAGTCCAGCACAGGAATTTTGTTGTCAAAGTGCTGCTTAAAGCGAGACATGAAATGGCAAGCAACACAACTGCCTTCTATAGTATTTAATTCCTGCCTGCTTAGCAGAGCCATAAGCCAGAGCTCTGTGGAAGCTCTCCTGGTGTGCACTTGGCAGCCAAGAGCCCCGGGAGTGGCTCAGGCAGCCGGGTGGGTGCCCCTGCCCAGCGCTGCTCCCCGAGCCCGGGACCCCCTGTGCATCCCCCGGGGAAAGCACCCCTGGTGCCCTGTTAGCAGAACCAGGCAGCCAGATCGGGTTGGAAGGCATCCTGCAGCATGAGCTGGTAATTAAGGAGCCTCAATTAGGCAGCGCCTTGAGGCAAGAGGATAACCTATGTCTGGGAAGAACAGGTGGGGTTGTAAATCAGTGTAAGTCGTTTGAGAACTCTTAGGGTTTGGATTTTTTTTGTTGTTCTTGTTCTTGTTTATTGAGGAGATTTTTTTGGTGGCTTTTTGTTTGCTTTCTCATTTTAATTAGTTATATATGTGTATATATATATGTATGTATAATAAGATTGTATCTATTACTTTATATTCCTGGATGGTTTAGAATGAACTGCTCCAAAATAGTGAAGCATAAAGAACAAGAGAATTACCAAATATTTGAATTAGTAATCATTCCCAGAAATTCGAGTACAAATTTTTTGATACAGAGTGTTACAAAAAAATAACCAAGCTACTGGTTGGTGGGACATCAGGGAGACACTCCAGATAATCATCTGAAAATGTGCAGTGTCTTGAATCTCTCAAAGTGAAAGTCCTATGGATTATGAGCTCCATTTTCTGGCACACAGTGGCTTACTTTCAGACATTTTTTACTCTTCATTTTTGCCCATCCACTTTTAGATGTAACTAATCTCCCTGGGTGGAGATTCCAGCATTACTGCAGAAATTGTCCCACTGCACATTCCGTAATAAAAAATACGTGAAACGGGTTATATTTAACAAGGAAAAGAGGAATAGAAAGTAGTACATCTGCACAATGAATATAATATAGCATTGACTTGGAATTTCCTGACTTCAGCAGTGCTTCCAAAATAATAATGCATTCATAGAATTACACTTAGCTTTCTGCTTTTAAAAGGAAAATATTTGAAAGCAAAAGTATTTTCATCTTCCAAGTTCTTCTGGCTCTGTGTGTGAGATAGTGGAAATAACACAGGGCTGTGTAACCACAGCAAACAAGTGGGGTGGGAATTCTGTTGCTGCTTGGCTGGACCAAACCAGAGCAATAGTGAAGCCTGTATTTTGAATTTAATAGGTAAAAGTTTTTTCCCCTAAACTCCATTCATTTCCATGGATGAAAATAAAATTACTCAGTGTAGACAGAACTGGTAGTGACCTGCAATTACTGATGCCTGGGATTTCTATTATAAGAGGTAGGTTTCAGTTGGCTATAATTTCAGCTGCTGATTGGTTGAAAATTTACCTGATTAGACAGGAGTTTCCTTTGCTGGCTAAATCCTGAAGCCTGATTTTTTCAAGTCAGAAGTTCAGCAAAATTTTTAATCAGTATCTATCAAGCAATTAACTAAAAATGCATTATTTTGACCATATAGAGAAGCTCTGTATTTTAAGCTTGTTTAAAATTTGGTAAAGTACTCACCACCTAATTGGGATGTCTTTTCTGCTTTCTGTGCAGACCTTCAGAAGTTGTAGCTATTTGTACAAATTTAGCACATGGATGTCTAAAAAAATATAAAAAAGATCCATCTACTCTAGCACATACCAAAGCAGGGATGGAATTCGATCACTGAGAAACACTTGATTGATCCACCAGTAAAAATGCTGAAAACCAGCAGAAAAATGTATATATTTAACATCCCAGCAATTTTAACTTTGGTGGAATTTAGATGGTGAAATGTATAGTTATTTTCCTTCCCTGTTTTACCAGTAAAATTTCCTGATATTTGCAAAACTTTGAAGTGTATATTTTATTCTCCCTTTTATTAATGAATTTTGCCTTTAGCATCACTGTAAAGCCAAAAACATGACCACCTGACTACCGGAATTCTTTCTAGGTGTTTCTCTGGAAGGCATTATCAGATGCTCTTTGGATACTGACATATTTAACTATAATAATAATAATGTTGAAGATGTGTAAAGATGACATAATTTTGGGATCTTAGTCAATGAAGGTTACTTGGCATACAGCACTGTGTCTTAGCTTCATTCTCTGTTAAGTCTCTTTTTAGCATCCAACTCACTGCTTACAAATAGGGACATTACTGATGTAACATACACAGAGGCTCTGGTGCTTCCTCAGTGCTCTACCAAAGTGAAAATCTTTTCTTCTTCATTGTCCTTGTATGCTCCCCCTATTATGTTTTGCTGTCACCAATAAGACCTAAGAAATAAAAAGTTGTAAAACTTGCATTACTACTGGTAAATAAGTGGCCTTATTAATCTTCACAGAAGCAATACCAATTGTTTGTTGCTGTGATCAGAGAGATGTGTTTGTTTTCCTTTACAGGTTACTCAGTATGTCAATAATTTTAGATACTGAGTTTTGATACTTCACCGTTTTCCCATGGGAGTATTCAGAGGTTAAGTTCACAAACCAGCAGGTTTTAAATAAGACACATTGCTCCTGATTTTGAAACAGCTCTTAGAGCCGGGTGTGCTGGACACCGACCGCCAAGGGGCCCGACGGACAGGCTAACGCTTCTTGGCCAAGTCTCCATGAGAAACTGGTGGATATTGGGTCAGGCCCTGGAAGTTGTCTGTCTTCTTCCATTTAACTGCAGGCTTAGAGCAAGTCTGAGCAGCTTTTCCTGTGGTGAGCTTAAGCGTGGGATCAGTGCAAACACATATGTTCTTGTGGCTTCCTTGGATCCAGAAAATCTGGTGGGAGTATGTCTGCAACCTAGTCGTGATTGCTGCAAGCTGTGAGCGTGACCAGGGACACTGCAGAGCTTCAGAACCTTGGGAGACTGTGTTAAGGTTAATGATATTGGATATGCAACTGATTTACAGTGTGCTGAAAACATCCTTCCTATATAAGACATGGAAGAAAAAGCAATGTGAACTGGGACTTTTTTGATGAGTAAGTTTGACACATTGCTGTACCCTAAAATTATCTGGGAAGTTTTTTGTTTCATTTTTTTTTCTTTCAGATTAAAGATGTAATACTGATTTTCAGTAACTAAAAATTGCAATGTGTAGGGTGTTTACAAGTTCTAGAATCTAAATCAAGGTTTTGTCTACCACTTATGTGATATCTACCTACTCCATGCCCTAATTTTTAGCTTATGAGAAAAAACTGTGCTGGTGTTACTTTTTTCCATATGTTCCACTCTGATATTGAACACCTAAAAAGCTCAAAGCAGACTGAATAGGTCATAGTCAAAACAGTAAGGTTGCTTTCCATGAATTCTTTAAGTCAGATGTCTTAATTATAGCTTTCAGTTTGTTTGCTAATTAGAAAACAGGTCCACAGTGTGGTATCTATCTACTTCCATTTGAATCAATAAACAGAAAAGTCATGAGAAAGGGACCTCTTCCCTTCAGGGAGTCTTTTCTTGGTAATGTTGACTCAGGTTGTTAGTGCTTATTCTTGTCTTCTTTCTTCTTCTGCTTACTTCCCAGTTTTCTCTTTCAGTTCCTCCTTGTTTCCCAATGTGAGTGTTGCCTTTCACATTATCTATGCATTTGTCCTTCATATTTACCTGCTCTGTCATGAGTGTACTGCGTTTTTCAGTCTGCATAGTGAAAGCAAGTTCTTTAATCAGGTTGAATAATGCTTTTTAAGCCAATAAAGAGTTCAAATGTGAGTTTTATTGTAAGTGAAACAAGAGAAATACTTTAGCTATAAATAATAAAGATGTACTTTTAAATAACTTGTGAGAACTGTTTGGAATAATCCTGAAGGTTTGCCTCCCATCTGAAAATCATAGTGCTGGCTGAGAAATGAGTACTTCATGTGCTTGCAACTTGATTAAATTGAGATAAGTTACTAAATGGTCTGACTTTTTCTATTTGCTCTGTGCTTTGGATGACACAGTTGGATTTTATAACTTCTCTTTTATGGTTATCTAAACCCAGTTCCTGCAAAGACTTAACAGGTATATATTACTTTATTTTGGCTAATTGTGTGTGTAGAGACTTTTTTAGATTTGGGGCTATGATTAGTTTCTTCCTTGGTGAACAGACCACTGTAAATTTCAATAGGGAAGCAGAAAAGCCCCTTAACAAATTTTAAGGAAGCTTCTAAAACAATGACTTGAGGATGTACGGTTTAAAGTGAATTACATTAGATACTAGGTTATTTTGAAATAAAGGATATTAGAATAACAGTGACCTGATTTTTGTGTGTTCAGACTTGCTACTACACACCACAAAATTAGTAACTATTTGTAAGGGAGTGAATAATCAGAAATGCAAATGTAGCCAAGATGCTGTCATGTTTGAGGGATGCAGATTCCCACTTGTTTAACAGTCAGTGCGGGGTACATTGGGTCCCTGCAGACTCTAGACACCTTGCTTGTATTCCATATTTCTCCTGTGTGTAAAGTCTGAAGGGCTTTTCCCACAGTCTGGAAATAAAGAAAGGTCAGTTAAAACAAACACCATGAAAGGACAAGGTAAAATTTTTCAGATTTTAGAGACATTATCTGTCTTCAAATCCCCTCACTAGACCTACATTAAAATAATGATCACAACCCAAATATAGAATACTTGAACTGCCCTTTTCCAGGCCAGATGTGCTATGTTACATAATGCCATTTTTACCATTTTAGGGTGATTGCTGGAGTTTGGAGTAAAAGAAAAATGAACATATTGTAGGTATTGCTCCAAAGAGCAAACATCATAAACAAAAAGTTATAAAACTCAAGGCCTTGAGCAAAACATTTTAGCAAATGTAAGTTCTACTCAGAGCCTTGCCTACATTCAGGCTGATTTTTTCAGCAAGGTACAATCCAGCCACAGGCCCCAGAGCTCACAAAAAGACACAAATACACATCCCTGCAGCCACTTCACCTGGACACGTTTTAACTCCTCAGAACTCACTCCATCAGCCTGGCTCGCTGCTAAGGCAAACACCCTACAACAGAAATTTTCTCCATATGCTTCTCAAGACCTTATTAAATCAAAACCATCCAAGCAAATAGTTATTGATACGTGTGTGCAACAGGCTTTCCAGCAATTCTTTGTAAATAAAGCATCACTGCTTTCAGGGAGAAAATCTGCTGAGTTCAGAGCACTCTGATCAGTCCACATTGCAAAGTCACAAAAGAGAAAAAAAGGACAATCACTGTCCATTTTTTGCACTGCAGATGCATTAATCAGGCTCCATTTTCTTCACTTCTTCAAACTGCTTTCCCAGGACGATGTGCCAGCGTCCTGCCTCCATGGCTTATGTAGCTGTCCCCCCTGTCACTGCAGCCAGAGCTGGGACAGCACACTCACCCCTTGAAGCATTTCACAGCTGTGATCTCAAACAGGAGAGAAGTGACTACACAGAGCATTTGAGAGGAAACTATTCCAGGGGAAAGCCTTGGAGCATCTACAGCAAGAGTCTGAGCACATACAGGGAGCACACCACAAGAGCCACTGAGCTCAGGCAGCATTTCTTGTCTTTGAAGCATCTTTTCACTGTGAAGAAAATTTTCTTCCTTTTCAGGCGTTCTGCAGCAAGGGCAAAAATAGGAACCCAATTAGGCCTGGCCTCTCAGCAGGGAGGAGAGGGCGGGCGAGGACAGAGGGGGCTGTGCCTGGCTATGCCTGGGGCACAACCTGCACAGGAACTCGCTGTCCCTCAAGGGAAATGTGACCTTTAGCGGCTCACTTGCTGTCCGAGGGGATGACAGAGCATCCATCCTCGGCAAGAACAGCAGGGGAGGCTGTGTGAGCCCTGTTCCCTGAGGGGCTAAGCCTTGGGGTGGTTATATTTTAGGCCACATTTACTTCCACCTTGTAGACTCGGGATGAAAGATAGGATAAATAGTCTTTTCCCAAGCTATTGAAGAGAATCCTGCTTCCCTCTGGGAGAGGGACTCAGCAGTAAATGGGCAGCATTTGCAGGCTATTGAAGTGTCCCCATGGCTCCAGACGCTGCAAAGCTGACCAAGGGTAGGAATAGGCAGGGACAGGGAGGTACTCTGAGCACAGCAGACACCAGTAATCTGCCAGCTCTTCTTACTTACTCTCCATCTCTATGCTAACTGGGCCAGGCAGATCTCTGACTTGGCCTTGGGAAGGCTGGTGTGCCTGCATAGCTCTTGAGTGTTGTTCAGAGAAGTCATTGTGAGTTTTCAAAGCTATTTAATTCTGCACATGTCTTTCATCGCTATGATATTTGTAGATCTGTGGGGTGTTTGGGGTTTTTTTGTGGTTTTTTGTTTGTTGTTTTTTTGTTGTTGTTGTTGGTTTTTTTTTTTGTTTTGTTTTGTTTTTTTTTCCCTTAGCATCGATAACATGAATAGGAGAGAATTAAAGATAGCAATTATATCTCCTCCTTGGCTTTATTTGGCTGTGGGTTTTTATAGTCTCACAAGGTAGTTTACTCATAAAATAAACTGCTTAACCTCATAGCCTCACTCTGCACCTATCCCAATTTGACTTTGATTTTTCTGTGTGAGCATCCCAGTTATTCAAAAGGTGTTAGCAGAAGTGTCCAATGCCTTGGACAAGGGCCTGAATTCTTCCTATGTGTTGCCAATGCTTTTCTGTATCTTATGATCATGTTTTGCATCCTATAATCATGTTTGTAATTTATTAGGACAATCCTGTCTCGGCTGCACTAATCCTGTGATCAGCCAGCAAGTTCATGCTTATCTTGCTCCTCTGTTGTTTCCATTTTTTTCTTGTTGTTAGTTGAAATTCTTGATCTTACACTTTCTACTTTCAAGTATCTGCTCATTGCTCATGTCTAGTACCTCAGTCCCCCTTCCAGACATTTTCTGGGAAAAAAAAAAGCTATGTTAATGGTGCCATCTTATCTATTGCTTTTCTTCAAGGCACTTGTATTTTATGCAAAATAATAATAGAACTCTAAGCAGAAGAACCAGGAGGCCTTGAACTTTTAAAAATTGCATGAAAACAGAAAGTCTTAGGCAGTGTGTGCCTGCTGACTGCACCAGGGCAGGCAGCCTATCGAAAGCAAGTGTTATAGTGGCTGGCAACACACAGAGTCTGAAGCTCACAGGGAATCACTGCAGGGAGTTTATGCAATTGATTACATTATATTGTGCACAGTCATCAAAAATAAATAGATCCTCACAATAATTGTAATGATGTTCTTTGTTCTAATCTTTGTTTGCATAGTATCAGAGGAACATCAACTTCTAGACAAAATAAATGTAAATGGGCATAACTGAGCCAGACATAGTTATCACTCTCCAGCTGCTGAAGGTAAGATGAGACAGAAAATAAGTTCACTGTCCTATTACCAAAAAGAATTTTAAAACTCATAGGTGGAGAATTTGTTGCTTTTGAGGCTGTTACAGCAAGTCTCTGAGTGGCCATGCAGTAGAAACAGCAGTGATCTGTGTGTTCCACAAAGGTGGGTTTGAAGAAGCATTACAGATTTTATAGCAGCTGAAATATAAATAAAGGAGAAAGGCAAATGTCTGAGGATGAGTCAGCCAAGAGGTGAATGCATTTACTCATAAGTGGGCTGTTTTGTAGATCACATTGAGACTCCTTAGCCAAGATAAGGCTGCAGACTCTGGGCTTGAACTTTTTAGAAATCTTTGATTAATTGCTAGTGGATGATCCATCTGAAATGTTCCTGTTTCTTTCTCTCTTTTATTTAGCTCTTATTTCTTTAGCCTTCTGTTCTCTTGCATTTTCCTTTTTCTCTGTAATCTTTTTCTCTAATTAAATATAAATGAAAAAGACTGCATGTTCTGTGCTGTCACTTATGATACATAACTTCTCAATAGAAATCCCACATTCAGTACTGATTTTAACTGACAGATTGCAATTAAATAAAGATATAAGGTTTATAGGTTTCAACTGTGCATCTGCATTTTTTGTCTTCTGTGTGGTTTTGTTTTCCAAGTTAACTGGCTTTTTAACATGTGTACATGTATAAATATTTCTTCTTTTCTATCTGATCAGATTAGTATTATTTAGGTCACCTCTAGTCAAGCAAGCCATGCTGGTATGGCAATGTCAGCTCGGGAAGGGACAGGTTTGGGTTTTCTTTGGTTGACTGATGGGTTGGTTGTTCTTTTTTTTCTTATCTTACTGGGGAAAATCTGAGTTTAATGTGCAGTGAAACTAGAGTCATCCTCGAAGAGACACAACAAAAAATCATGCTTTTTCCCCCCCCCCCCTTTTTTTTTTTTTTTTTTTTTTCCCCGGAGAGCTCATTTGTGAGAGGGCTTTGGGTAAGGCGTCACAGGTGAGCCTGGTATTCTTTTTCTGCCCTTTTCGCCCTTTTTGCCGCGCTCCGCGCGCTGCTCCCGGCGGCGGCTCCGGCGGCGGCTCCGGCCGCGCTCGGGGATGCGCCCGGTCCGGGCCGGGGGGATCCGCCCGGGCCTCGGCGGGGCGGGGGAGCGAGCGGAGCCGGCCCGGGGGGAGCGGCCGCAGCGGCCCTGGCAGCGGCCGGCCCTTGGCTGCCGCGCAGCCGATGTGTTTCCCCGCGTCCTGCCAATTCCAGGCAGACAGAGCGGCCGCGGGAGCAGCTGCAGAGCGGGAAGCGAACCCAGAAAGAGCCGAGAGCTGATGTCGAGCAGCAGCAGCAGCAGGCGGGACAGAGGATGCGTGATGCAGCTCTGCTCCCTCGGCCGTGTAGCACATTCCCAGCGGGACCGCGGACGCGCCACCACGGCAGCGATCGCGCTCCCGCAGGAGCGCTTCTGTGCTAAAAGTCAGGCAGGAGGCAAACCTGAGCGCAATCAAGCGAAAAACCTCATGTCACTCCATAAAAACTAACTACGAGTTTGCTAGAGTTATTAGCTATTGCATTAACTGTCGTTTCCACAATATAAAATCCAATAATCTTGGAAAGTGTTATTATTTTATTTTTTAACTTTGCTGGTTTTTTGAGGAAAGGACTCTTCTTTCATGGTCATTCCTCATTTCTTATGGAGATGATCTGCACCCCAAGGAGATCCGTAACAGTCCCCCCAGTTCTGTGTGGGGCAAGGTGACCCCAGCTCCTGAAACACTTTCCATAGAAGAGATGCTGTGAAACAGGAAAATTTTATTTAATCCTGAGTCCTATTCACATCTACCTTGGTAATCCCATTTCTTGTTAGCAGAAATACTAAAGACTAAGAAAACCTAGTTTGTGCTATCCTGTTCCAGACCTCTGGAGCAGCCTGTATCACTGCACCCTTTCTACTTTGTCTGTATTCAGTCCCTTTCAGTGTCAGTCCTTCTCACTGGGAATTTGTTATGAAGAAAAACCTTAAATGCAAACTACTTCCCAGGCCAGTAAGAAATATTTAAACACTTCAGGCATTCAGTCTGTGATTCAGAGATTTATTTATAAAACTGTTGATTTTGGGACACTAAACCATTGCATTTAAACTGCAGAAGTGAGTCATATTTGTGGGAGGTAATTACTACCAGAAAGCACAACTAGCTTTTGTAGGTTTCTCTGTAAAATGTCCACTTATGATCCGCAACTACTAAAAATAACATACTTTGTTGAATTTCAGCACAAGTTATCTTTGAATTATGTGGCTTTATACATGTATTCTGTTTTCCTGACATATGAAGAAATAAATGTCTCACATACCTGCGAATTTATTTGACTGTTGGATATGGACTGTCCTGACCAGGTGACTTGTTCTGCTTATATGATTTTCATTAAATTCAAAGATTTTGTGGTAACTTCTACAGATAAGCCATTTAACATGGGAAAAGAGATTGTAGCAAGCACTTACAAGCAGTGTTTGTTCATCAGAAATTTCTCTAATTTCTTATTTCATCCAAACCCACAATAATCTACTCAGTCTGTTCTCTTCTCCATGGTTAATAGATTTTGGGAGCTGAGGGAGTTCCAGATGTCCAACACCTGCAGAAGCTACTTGCAGAGCTGAAGGGAACTTTCCTCATTATCCTTCAGTCATGACTGAGGAATTCAAGTTTATTTAACTTGTGGTCACTTAGCAGCACACCCTACTAGCAGATGAGTCAGATGGTATGCCACCTATCCCACTCACCCTGCAACTGAGTTCAGAAAAATAATGCCATCCATCCTGGCATACTAGGCTTTGAACAGTTTTTCCCATGTCAATCAGGGAGTGCTTAATGTTATGGACAGGCTTACAGAGAAAACTTTAAAGTAACAAAAAGGAGGCCAGTTGATTAAAAACTAGTAAGCCTGTTTATTACAAACTGAACAGCTGGAAGCAAAAGCCTCTGGCTGGTCCGGAGACTGCTTCTACAACTCAGTAGGTGTAACCCAGGGGTGTTTCCGAGGAAAGAGCCGGGTGTCCGACAGCCCAGGCCTTTTAAAGTCTCTCTCCTCTCCTGATGGGGCGCTCAGGATCCGCACTGTCACAGGTTTATTTCTCCATTGCTGACTGGCCCATAAGTTGGTGCAGTTTTGGCCAATCCTTTTGGAATTCTTGCCTCCTATTTGCTGGTCTCCCTTCCAGTCTGGATTCAAGCTGTGTCTGTACTCCACGATGGAACTTCTGGAAGCTTCTCTGCCCCCTCTGCAAAAATTGGTACCCCATCTCCTCCCTGGCTCCACTCCCCTTTTATACATGCACAACAGTATTGAGTTTTAATATAACTAATCACCATTTGTTACTTGCACCCACAACACCTAACCACATGGTCAACGTACATTGTTAACTACATTTCCAATCACAACTTGTTGCTTGTACCAACAACATCCAACCTTCTTCATACATCGTTAACTACATTTCTAATCACAATTTGTTACTTGTACGACCAATTTTAACCTTGTATATACATTGCAAACTGTCGCCCTGATTCTTAAAAGATTTTTCTAAAGCCTTCTGAGTTTACATTCTGTGGGAGAATTTTCCCACACAGTTTCTGTAAACAATATATTGTTTACATTCTTTCGTGGGAGTGGAGAAAATTTGATGTATTGGTACTATATCCAATGTCTTTGGAGAGGTGGCCCAGTGTCGGGCCAATCCTCTACCACCTTGGGAAAAGTATAAAAGATGGATTCAGAAAATAAACGTTCCTTTTCTTTTACCTCGCAATAGCAGTGGCTCGCGTAGTGCTTTCGCGTGTCCTACAGCGACAGCAAACTACATTCCCCAAAAGTTTAAATTTTATTTTTTTGTTCATAACACTTAAGGTGTACCATGAACCCAGTCTTTCATTGCTAGCAGAGCAAAAATGCAGCTGCTACCCAGCGGTTAAACCACAGTGCTCTGACTACCTCCTTCCCCTTCAAAATGGGCAATTATAGAAAAGGCCTTCCTTTAAAAACTGCTATTACCTGTTTGTGCAATTTGCCAGGGATCGAGTAGTGTCTGCTACATTTCTCAGGAATCTTGTGTCAAGATCATGGCCAGGAAGCTTTTCCCCTGTTCTCCCTGCTTTTCCAAAGTGAGTCCAGCTCCCACCAACTCCAGAGCCTTGGTGAGGTGATGGGGTCAGAGATGGAGCATGTGGGACCTGCACTTGCCTTTCCATGGCTTTCTGAGGAAGAAATCTAAACATTATCAAGCTAAGCTATACCCCTTTGAGCAGGTCCACCTTATTCTACCCATTATTTTTTGACAAATAAGCACTTAATTTATTTTTCTTGGCTGTATCCATACATTTTTCCCTCTGGGATCAGTTTTTAATTACCAGCTGGCTCTAAACAAATGTGCTGCACTTGACCATGGCAGCAGGGCTGGCTACAAGAAGGGTTGTCCATATAAACTGAGCTCCCCACGCCACTGGGATACCTCTGTGCTTTACCCATGCAGGAAGAGGGCTGAGTGCTGTCACCCCACACTTGGAGACATCACACATTGGGGGATGTCAGCTGCTGGTCAGGGAAGGTCAGGACTGTCTCTCATCACTAAGATTACCTCAGCTGGTAAGAGCAGGGCGCTGATAATGCCAGGGTCATAGGTTTGATCCCTGAACAGCCATGCACGTAAGAGTTGGACTTGATCTTTGTGGGTTCATTCCAACTCAGAGCATTCAGAAGGATTCTGTGAAACCTGCTCCTCCCTGTGCTCACAGGGAGCTTTCAGAGCTACCTTTCTTCACTCCTATCAGCATGGAAGTTCACTTGAGTACAGTTTACACTTTCACCTTTACAGGCAGCGGTAAAAGGGCTTTTCCCACTTCCTAACTCACCTGGCCCTACAACACAGCTTCTTTGTCTTATTCCTTCATCTGGCTGCAAGCTACTGCTCTGGGTTAGGGTGAGCTTTGCTTCTATGGTGCTTCATCTGGGCCTCTCTACACCCTGACCCCACAATTTTAATTAGCTGGTACAGTCTCCTGTATATTACTGGAAGTAGAAACTCCTTTATGCTGTGGCACCTTTTCTAACAGGAAACACCTTGCCAGAGCACTGAGGTGACACAGCCCAGATCTTGCACCAGGGGAGATTTACTCTGTGCCTTCCTGCTTCTCTGTGTTTCTGACTTCAGGAAGGACTGTCTACCTTCCCTACCGAGAGACTTTGCCCTGGTATGGAGAACCATTAAGAAAGTCAACCTGCAGACAGACAGACAGACAGACAGACAGACAGAATGATAACTTTGGTAAAGAATTTGGGCTCTGCAGTCTCTGTTTTATGTGTTTGTGAGGGGAGTCAGCAGCATTTTTAAGCCAGTTGCTTCCAGTGGTTCAGGAGACCTAGAAGTTTTGTGAGGCTTGCACAGATAAAGACTGGTCATAGATTACTCATAAAAAGCAAGATGTTTTAGAAGAATAAACTAAATGTTAGCTGACAATCTGCTTGCCAAGTTTTAGTTCAGTGGAGTTGAAATGGCCAAGTTTTTAATGCCAACAATTGAGGTTTGCAAAGGAAATACCAAACCAACCTAGTGGAAAAAGAGGTGGACGTTAAATTACAGAGCAAAGATTGCCTTTGCTTTGTAGGTGGAGAAATAAACAAATTACAAAAAAGGAAATCAGTCTGAGTGTTTCAATTTGATCCCTGTACCTAAGCAGAAAAATGTAGGATGTATCACTAATCTCAGAGCTCAAGGGGATGCTCAGCAAACTGTGCAGAGCTACTGGCAGGGGGACATGGAAGGGAACCAATACCAGGAAAATGCTCAGAAAGTGGTGCTTGGTCTCATTATGTAAAGACTTAAAAAGAGTCCAGACTACAAATTTTTTGACTGCTCTTGTTTCAGCTAGTGCCAAACAGACACATTCTTTCATGTATACAATAGTTTTTCTTGGATACAATGTCAACAATATATACTTGTTGTTGGATATTTGTGTAATTTTTCCTGTATAATGTGTAAGAGCATGTTCCTGAATTCCTGCAGCAGCAGCAGGCCAGCTTTATTCACTGTAAGCCCTATCTTCATCCAAGAGGCATTCCTCTGAAGCTGGAGAAACTATTCACTGCATGGGGACTGCCAAAGCACACTGAAGCAAAGAGAGCAAAATCTTCTCCTGAAATATTATTTCAGTAATTTCAGTTTTACAAAATACAGGAGAAAACATTGCATGGTTAGACTTATTTGTCTTCTCCATAAGGCTGAATGTATTTCATCCAGAAAGGACAGAGGTGCCTGAAAAACCACTTCTCCGAATGAAAAGGTTTATTCTGCAGTGCAGCTTGCCAAACCATACCCAGTAATGGACATCAGAGAGGTCACAGTACAGAATGCCAAGGCACAGGCACTGGTTCTTACACAGGACCAGCCTAGAGACAACTTGGTCAAACAAATTTTGCAGCATGTACATCCCCAACAGATGTGCTGCATTTGTGGGTTGTGGCAGAGACTAGTAGCCAGTGGCCAAAATTTCCAGACTGCTCTTGTCAGATTACCTGTGAATGACTGTCCTCCCATTTTTAACTTGCTAGCTCAATGCAAGTCTTTCCTGCTCAGTTAAGCAGATGTCACCCTACAGCAGAGCATTTCTGGGGTTTCTGCTGTAAATTATTCATATCTGGAAAAAAGGCAGCACCAGGTACTATTTGGGTACCTCAATCACATGCAGCAGTCACCAGTATGTGCCATTTGTGATGGTTGCAGTCATTTGCAATAAGTTGCTGCAATTTTACTTACTTTTTTGTTATGCTTTTCTGTTCTTTCTAAATTTTCCTGTTATGTAAAATAGTTTTTAACAAATTTAAAATAAATATGTGTTTTATCACATGCACATATGTAAAATCTTGTGGTGCAGAGGAATATACAGACTGTCATTACTCTTGTTTAAATGGTGCACAACCTTTGTAGTTTTAACCTTCCAAATAAAATAGAGAAAAGTTTTACTGATTAAATGATCTATAGCAGCAGGAATACATTATTTAGTTTTTCTTATATGCTCCTTGCTAGAGGTAAATGAGATATCATTGCAATACTGTTCACTGTTACAGCTCTGGCTGTGTCAGCATTTACGTTGCAAACCTTCTTCCAGGGGTTTATAACTCAGCCATAAAATGCACTCCAGTCTGAAACTTGGCACACAATGTCTCAGTCTGGCAGTGAATTTATTTCACAAAAAGTGAGAACAATCCAATATCTGTTTGGCTGTATCTAAGTTATAATTGTTTAGATTTTTAGCAACAGAGTGGGCTGCGCAGTGGATCTTGAGAAGTATCCACCTGCCTGACACATTATTCCAGCCTCACTCTTTTAAGGTCACCCTCAAATCCTATGTCAACCTATGTCAAAGCCTGAAATGTTTTGTGCAATTTTAATGCTGCAGCAAGTTTAATTCCAAAGGTGGAGTTCTAGAAGTGCTGTGCCTTGCACTTCTCTAGGTAGCACTGCCACTGCTCCCACAGCCAGCAGAGCTCAGCTGAGCTCCCAGACAGCTCTTCATGGTACACAACCAAGCCCCAGACGTGCTGTGATGGTGAGTAGCAATCACAGCTACGTGTGTCTTCCTTCTCAGGACCTGACTCTTCTCTTCCCTTCATGTCTTGTGCAGAGCATGAGCCCAGGCATCCCATCCCACACCACCCACTGCAGTCCAGGGCTGCACAGGGAGCCAGGCTGCCTTGCGCCGGGCCAGCCTTTGATCTCCGAGCAGTCACTTAGGAAATGGCCCCATAAATAGTGGAGCTGTTAAAGTCAGGATCTCATGTTCAGATGCTGAGTTTGCCATGCCCTCCCTGTGGCTTTGCTGGGAATGTTTGATATTACAGCCCCCAAGACCAGGTTGGTGGGCAGTGGGGAAGCAGCACCTTCGCCACAGAGCCACAAACCTCCTCCTTCTCCTCAGCAGCAGTTACATCCTCCAAGTCCTCACCCAAAGTTTCCAAGAGTTTCCTGGCACTATGACAAAGATTTTTTTCTGCTGTTAGTGCTGGAATATAACCTGGGTGTTTACATCCTTGGATTTGCCATGAAATTACCACTTCCAAAGACATCAGTGCGTTAAAAAGTGAATACTACTAGAAGAGCAGGCAAAGAACCTTTTTATGGAGCACATCTACTCTCTGCTCTTGCTCTGTGCCACACCTCAGGTTTTCTCCTTCAGTTTCAAGAACGTGTTTTGGCTCTCTTTCCATCCAAACTGAGCAGCTGAGTGAGCACTAGACTAGTTTGCCAGGTTTGATATATGCTCACCAACCAGCAATTATAAAAACCATTTGAAACACACAGCATATACTAATACATAGATTTGGAGTGATGCTGTTATTAACCATTAAAGAACATGCTTTATTTAAATAGCAATAGAAAGGCTGATGAGATTTTATCTAGAATCCATCTTTAAGACAAATATATGAGATGTAGTTTCCAAATATTAATTCACTTTCCTCTCATGATATTTCCTTTTGGAAAGCCTCAACCCTCCAGGTTCTCTCTGTTTCTGCACTGCAGATGTTGGAAGATTGTGATATTGATTGCATCTGTTTAAAAATGAGCAGTTTGCAACATTATCTTTAATCTAAGCTATATAAAACTATGCTTGGGGAAAAAATCATAAGTGTGGCTTTGAGCATACACACAAGAAAGTATAATTTTAATAATGTCATAATCTTAAAATATAAGTCAAGTAGACCCCTAGTATTCTGTAAAAGTGAATTTAAAGAAAAACAGACATGATGTTCCAACTTGCTTAAGCCAAAGTTTGCATTGGATGTACATTCAGGGCATATTTTGCCTGAATTGTTCAACTATTTATGTCATTTGGAAAGAGATGATTTCCAGTCTCCAGCAATAAAACTGATCTTCCAAACTCACTGACAATTTCTATCACAGAAATAAAACCTCAGCAATTAGGTGATTAAGTCACTGAAACAACCAATTCAATTAAATATTTGGGCTCCAAAGTAAAATACATGTTTAATGGTAGTCAAGCTGTTTTACTGTCTCTGGGGAATATTAAGAAATCGGAAATAAATAAATTATAATATTAAAATATGCAAGCTGTCATAACAAGGATTATGGGAGAAAAATAGGCAAAATTGAAATATGATTCAAATTTTAAAAATTGAGCCAAAATTGTACATTGCACATTTACAGAACTCAACAGAGTTGCAGTAATATACCTCTTTCCTTTCTGAAGAACTTCTTCCATCAGTTTTTTTTTTTTGGCCAGGGAAGGCATATACATTTTATGAGTACAGTAGAAACACATATTAAGCAAGTATGTTCATGGTTACACTGGAAAAAAGGGCATTTCTTTCTGTACAAGCACCTTTTTTGAAAAAGCACAAATAGCCAAAGTTTCTATTGCCACTAATTTCCGTGCCTGAAGGTAAAAGTTAGGAAGGTAATAGAAGCATCCACCATGCAGAGACTATCTGAAATGCAGCATTAGCAGAAATATTGAGCCTGTAAATAAGAAAATATTTTTATGACAGAAAAAATAAATCATTCAGAAATCTTGTGAAAGATTTGCTCTGATAAATTGTTAGACTGAGTCTGAAATTGGAAGAGGTAACTCCTTTGTTGTGATGTTATGGAGATAAGAGTTTTTCTCAGTGCTGAAACTCTTGAAATAACTGGCAAGATTCAAGATTGAAAATATAGGTATCAAGGGACAAATTGTATGAAAAAAACCTGCAGATTTTTTCTATGTATGTATAAGATCATAAAACAGATTGATATTTTGAAGAAAATTTACTGAACAGTATTTTTCTGCCCAAGGCTTTTCCCCTGCTGGACCTAGGGGCCATGTACAACTGAACTGAAATGAGCTTGCTCAAGAATAGATTTTTCTGCCCATCCACCAAGAAACTGCAGCAGGGGTCCTGCTTTTTCCTCCCTGCCCCACAATCAGGACATCAGCCCTGGCCCAAAGAACTAGTGTAATCAAGATAAAGCCTTGTGGCTTTTGTGACAACATAAGTCCTTGGTTTTGTCCAGATACCCAAGGCAAAGCTATCTGGGATGTGCTGGTCCAATTTGTGTATGACATGAAATTAGAACAGCCATCAGCTAAGAACAGATCTTGACTGCTACTAGTCCTCAACAATTCAAAGGTTTTCTCTTTTTTACTTAAAAGTTCTCTGAGTCATTCCACTCTTCTGCTTTGTCTTTTGCCCTAGTTAGCAAGCAGTGGTGGCCCTCCCTGTAAAATCTGCAGGCCCAGACTAGTATGAAATCACATTGGCTGTCCATTGGGTGCCCCTACCAGGATTGAAAGTTACCACAGTTTGGCGACACACTTTCCTGCATTGCCTATTTATGATCTCCCATTTGCTTTCTGGTCCATGATTCCCAAGAGGTTTATTTGTCACAGAACTGCTGCTATCTGAGCTGTGGTCCGACCTGACACAAAGACAGCACTGTTTCAAAGTTACTTGGTCAGAGAAGGGAAAAGAGCTTCTAATTATTATTCCCAAGGTTGACAAAGACCTTTTAAATCTAAGTGGTCAGGTTTTTACTTTAAGGGCAATCTCAGATCAATATTGCCTTGTGGGAATTTTTGGTGGAACAAACCTAAACATTTTGTGCTGTCATTCATGCAAATCATTGGCATAGCCTTTGAAAACTTTTGTGCCATTAGCTAGGTGAAGGTCATAAGTATCTCCCAAAAGGATACCATCATCACTGTTCCTTCATCTTCAAACTAGTGAATTAATCTGAGTTTGAATGCAAATGCCCAATGAAGGATAGTGTCCAAGTCCCCAGGAATCAGGTCTGCTAGTGTGAACTTCCTCTACACTCCTTCCTTGCAGACCCAAGCTACCAAAGACTGTATTTGTACATTCACATTTCCACCATGAAGATGTTCACACTGCCTGGCCAACTGCCCATAACTCTCTTAAGAACACAGGAACTAGGAAGCTGGATCAGACCCAGCCCCTTCAGCCCCTAGTCCTATCCCAAGTGTGTTTTATGACGTTAGAGCTCCATGGAGAAAGGGGCAACTACTGAATGAGATTCCTAGTACCCTCTCATTCTATAACAGGGTTTTAAAGAATTTTGCAAAAGTAGTTCAATTTGAAGCATTGGTCTCACCACACATAGATATACATATCAGTTATGGTAGTGTTCAGTTTCAAATGACAAATCTATTTATTTTTTCACTGGTGTATTATTTCAGCCATATCATCTGACAACAGATTTTAGAGTAATTAAGGACTGTAAGAAAAAAGGACTGATGTTTGATTGTTTTAAACTTACTGTTGGCTAAGGCCTTTGGCAGTCTCTAATTCTGTTGTGACAAATAGCATTTAGTTTTCTCTTTCCCCCCCACCACAAACCATTCATAATTTCACATATTTGCATTATAGCCATATAAAAGAGGAATAATTTCACTTCTGAAGCTGAAAATCCTAGCCACAGCAGGTTCCCCCTACAGACCTCTGATCTGCATCATACATCCTTTATTCTCCACAGTGCTGCCGTGTACTCTCTGACAGGAGATAACCAGCCCCGTGCAGCACAGGAGCTGCCAGGGCTGGGGCAGTGGCACTCTGATTTCTGTCCACTTGCTGTTTCTCTCCTAAGAGCTCTGCAGGCTCCTTGTCCCTTTGGCTGTTGCAGACCATTGCACTGGTGTGTTCAGACCCAGCTGTCTCAGAAATGCCAGTGGATTTGAAGGGACAGGGGCTTCAGGTATTGAGACAACGAAGAATTTGGTGCTTGTAGAGCTGCCCTTAAGCTTCCTGTGATTGTTAATTTCAACCAAAAAGTGTGAGACCAACACATGGCTGCAGAAGGAACTCTCCATTTTCATGTAGAGATCAGAGTAGGTTTGCTAATAGAGTCATAGGTGGAACTTAGCTGTCACAATTAATCCCAGTGCACTGCTAGGTAGCTCTGACCTCATGGCCAGGACAAGAAAGTGCATGGGAGAGAAGGGTGCCAAAGATCTGAAGGAACAGTCTATTAATTTTTATTTCAGTTTTGACCATAAAGCAAGGGTGTTCTTACTTACTTTAACAACTAAATATGTTTACTGGGAGAATTGGCTTCAGATTACAATAATAATATGTATCTATGGGAACATTTTATTAGTTTTAATTGTTCAGAGAGCTTTGGAAAGGTGATGGAGCCCATATCCTTGACCACAAAAGCCTATTTTCAAACAAATTTAACCCTTCACCCCTATTTTAAAAAAATGGTAATGTAAATATCACTCAGTCTCATTTTCTGTATTCCCAGTGTTGCTATTTCTGTGTCACATAGGTCCTCCACATATATTTTAAGTGCATATGCTGAGAGGAACCCTTTGGCTCTGCTCTTTTTGTTATTTCAATGTTCAGGAATGAAATACACTGTTTATGTGACTCCAGCTTTTGCACTTGTTCATAGGCTGTGTATACTGTTCATAAGCTGGGTTTATAAAGTGGAATGACCTCAGCCATCTAGTTTTCAAGCTCCAAGTCCAGATGCTGACACAAATTCTTCAATCTCAAGAACATTTCTTTCTTTTTTTATTGATAGTTTTTATTTTAAATTTGTTTGGGGTTTTTTTTTTTTGCTACTTAGAAGAATGTATAATAAAAACTAAAGAAACTTGGTACCCAGTCTTCTTCTCCACTGAGACTTTAGAACCCCCTTAGAGGTCACAATTTCTTTCTTCCTTGTTTATTTACTTCTCCTAAATATGCTTCTAAGAAGTTGTGGTTTCTCCTCATTACAGAAGACAGACAGAACTCTGTTAGTTCAAAATAACAGCCAGGTTCTGCCCTAATACAAGACATGCAAAACATCTGGAGTGGGATCTGCAAACACCTGTGTTGCCTAGATGAAGCAAACAGAAGAACCTAATAGAAGTAACTTTTACTCTATGAAATATTTACAAAGTCCAAATTTCTTGATGTCTCATCATTCCTTTCCTACCACCCCTTCCACCCTCTAACATTCCCCACCCTCTGCCAGAGGAAATGTTGTTATCCTTGTTTCATTTTAGAAATCAGAAATGTCTGACTTTTGAATCTGCTGTTCTTCTGAACATCCAAAGCTTTCTCTTCTTCTATCATATAGGAATAAAAAATTACTCTCCTCCTTCTTATCACTTGCTTTCATCCAAATAAAGATTTTTTTAAATTAATTTTTTTTGTTATTATTTTTTTTTTATTTCCCCTCCTGAGTAAAGAGGTGAAACTCTGGAATTTGTGGTTCCCTGTTTGTGAAACTGACCCAGACTACCTTGGAGGAATGTTTTAATAAAATGAGTGATTTCAAGGTAGGAGGTCATGCTGGTAGGAGGTCTTGAGCTAGACATTGGATATATGAACCTGCTTGGAAGCTGGGGGAGGAAAACAGCCTGCAAGGCAGAATATTTTGGAGAAGGCAGCAAAAGGTCAATCTCTGTGCACATGGCTCAGTGTTTGCCACAGGTGCAACAACTTTGTGTATCACTGCCTTTATTTTCCCAGCTTTGGCCCCAGCATTTGAGACATGCTCTTAGTAGGTTGTAGGATTAACAAACAGACTCCAAGAGTAGATAAAGAAGGCAGGGAGTCAGGAGAGATACTCTGAGGAGGGGGAAAGGGGGGGCAAAACCTGAGTGCTTGTACAGAGCCATGGCCATAGCCATGAAAAGACAAAAATGGAGGTAAAGCTTTTTTATTTACTTTCTTGCTCTTGGAAGGCATTCGAGTAACATCTTGCTCTTACTCTCAACAGACGCAGGAAATGACAAGGAGTGAATGAGACTTCAGCAAGGAATAATATCCAAACTACAGAACAAGGCGATAACAGTGTCACACAAATGCCCTGTTCCAGGCAGATGAGACTACCCAAGAGGAAAATTGAGATTTATACTATGCAGATGAGAAATCTGGTATCACCTATGAATTTGGTGACTAAATATTCTCTGGCTAATGACAGGGTCATTTGTGAAATATCTGCTTCCAGCTTGCTGGAATGATCAGTGAAAGAAACAGTTCTAAACCATAGTTAAATGCCTCAAAATAGCAAGGGTCACAAAACAACGCCAGGGTAAAAATGGACACAAAGACGGGGCAGATATGAGACACCAGAGAAATCCTCTTCTGAGCTGTCTGGAAAACCCCTATTCTGGTTGTGGGTGCAGCCAGGTGAATGGAGCACTGCAGAACAGCTGCATCAGGTGAAGAAAAGTCACCAAGAGCTGGATCACAAATACATTCTGTGACCAGTAAGGTGATGAAAGTGGCTCTTGAGACAGCTAAAGACAAGAGCTGTTGTCACTAGGATCAGCCACAGCTTCTGCTGGAGACCAGAGAATGGGTGGAGCTCTGGGCAGTATCTAAACAATCCGCCTGGAATCACAGGCTCTGAAGCTGGAGATGGTCTCCCTGCCCTGCTCCACAGAGTGCACCCATGAGTGCCAAGCTGCAGATCATCTGTTTTTGCAGGACAGTGATAAAGGACAGGCAGGTATGCAGAAACAGGCATCATTCATCCTCCAATGCCAGCACAGTCTGGGGCTGCCTGTGGCAGGGAGAAAACTCCCAGGTAACCACAGCATCCATCTGCCACTGAAGGCAGGTGAACTGAATATTGAAAATGATAGCTAAATAACAGGATAATACCTATAGTGTAGGAATAGCATGTACCTCCTGTGGTGCAGTAATGGGCCCACTGAGATGGACAAGCCGTTCAGCTGCCTATCAGTGCCGACACAGCTCCTGGCAAGTAAAGCTTGGCACAAATGCCCCTGGGCATCTGGCCAGCCAGAGAGCTGCTGCAGAACCAGCATCTTGGGGGTATTGCAGACAGAGCTGTGTGACAGAAGAAGTCTGTAGGAACATGTGGCACAGTGGTCAGGAGGAGAACATTAGAGCAAAATTAGCCCTATGCTAATCCTCTGCATCTGATGTCTGTTGGTTTCGGAAGAACACTGATCAACAAGCCCCAAACAAAAGAAGGAATCTGACCTTTTGGACAGACAGGCAGCTGTCTTCCCTCTGGAATACCCAGGGACAGGAATTAAGAGACCTTGGGGGCCTCAGTCTCTGTGGAACAACCAGAGCTCCAGCCTGCTGCCACAGAAGGACAACTGTGAACAAAGCAGAGCAAATTTCAGCAGCCCTGGGCATCTGGAGACAGTCCCAACATACTGTTGGGTAGAGCAAGACCAAGAGAAGAGTTTATTTCCTCTGTTTTCTTTAGGTCCTTTAACTCAGCTTAGAGGTTCTGATCAGTTCTAGTATCCCAGAGACGTTGTGATGACATATGTAACTACTCTAACTCAACTAAATGACTTTTTTTGGTTTTGTTTTTCTTTAGTACTACAGTGGAAGATAAGGTACTGTCTTTAAAACAACTCCCAAGCTACATTTCTCTGAGGAAAAGAAATAGTATTTAACACATGTGGTATTCACAAGCACATTATGAAACCCTGTTAGAAATTTCCAGGCATCTAACAAAGCGCTGAAGAGCTCCAGGTGCTGTAGAGAGTAGAGCAGCTCATGGTCACTTGTAGAAGGAATAGTGCCAAGGAAACTCCCTGTTGCTGCTTGGTAAGAGACCATCTGTGACCATAGTAATAGGCAGAGCAGCAGTCCCAACAGAGTGGCACCAGGAGAAGAACACTCAGGCAAGCCAGTGAGTATCTCTGGCTGCCAGAATAGGATGCTTAGCAGATGTACGTCAAATAGTGTGGCCATTGAGTGGTCAGGTCAGGAAAATACCAGGCCCAAAACAGAGTCAGAACTGATTTGTTCCATTTTAAGGGCACTAGCTACATGGCCATGCTTAAATTGTTACTTCTCTTTCTAAAAAATGGGTTGTGTGGAAGGCATTCAAGCAAGAGCAGACATCATGAAATGCAAGGTACATTTCTCAGACAGTGGGTTGTAATGCACTGCAGCAAAATTCAAATAATTCAGTACCACGGGAATCTGAGCACAAGACCTCTTCCCCTGGGTACCTACAAAATAAGTGAAAGGCAGGAATGACAGTAAAGAGCCAGGAGCAAAACCTGCACAGACAAGAAGAGATGTCTGCTTGGAAATACCATGCTCTTGCAACAATCCTCCCAGGGACAGAACACCAGCTCAGCAAGAGACCAGTGAGTAGCAAATCCAGGCCCCAGGGTAAGCTGAGAAACAGGCTGTCAGCATCACAATGCTGGGATAGATCGGTGGCTTGCAGCAATAAAGGAGGCTGAGGGAAAAGCCACTATAGGAAGTGGACAGAGCCTGAGTGGCAGACCAGCCCCGAGGCACGAGGCAGTCTGCTGAGACACATGGATGCTCATGGGTGCCAGCTGGTGCTCAGGGCAGCAGCAGAGGTAAAACTGAAGACAGATCCCCAGAAGCAAGTGGAGAGTGAGGCAGACATAGCAAAATTTCAGGAATTCACTGATTTGACACAGGAGTGCTGGGGAAATGGATGTCCCAGGAAGCCAGATGAGCTTGCATGACTGAAGCAGCCAAAGAGGCTTGAAAAGCCTCATCAGTAGCATAACACAAACAAGATGGGGAAGGCTGGGCTGAAGGGGGACACACTTGAAAGACAACAAAGCTCCAGGTGCTGTTGGACAGCAGCAGCAACAGTCAGAGCCCAGCTCAGGCTGTGCAGGGGTAACTCCTCGCTCAGTAATAGCTGCCAACATGGCAACAATAAACAGCTAAGAGGAGAGATTAATGACCTTCAAGGTCTTGGAGGAGCAAGTGTGGCCGTGGATAGGGGCTTGGAGGGGGCAGCAGGAACTGCATCTGCATTTTCTTGGCCTGAATGGCTGTGGCCTCTCAGGTTTTACAAGTGTGGAGTCCTTTCATGTTGTTGTCCAGTGCCCAGAACATGAAACACTTGAGGTGAAATCCTGCCCCCACTGAAGTTAATGGGAATTTTGCCTTGAGTCTGGTTTCTCTCTGCTCACACTCTGTGGTGTAAGGAAAGACAGATCTTGCCTCAAGAGAGAGGGAGGGGAGAGAAAGGAGGCAAAGGAAAACATTAGTGCTGTTGAGTGTGTGCCGAGGGGACAGGGCTGGTGTCCCTTCCTGCAGGGGACTGAGGCAGGCTCAGGAGTTGCTGAGCTGAACAAAAGTGGGGAGCAGGGCTGAGAGGGCAGGAAAACCCTCAACACAGAGGGAAGCAGATGGAGGGGGGAGCTCGCATGAGAAATAAAAGCACAAACTGAATTGGAAGATGCAGCAAGGAACAATCAAATAGCAAGGGGAGACCACCCCCACAAGGCAGGAGGGCAGACAGGACAGGTCATCAAAAACACACCTTGGCAGCACCAGCAAACCCACAACAGAGTTGGAAAAATCACAGAGACAGATTTTTCCCTCTAATGCTTCATTGCTGTCCTGGTTTTACTGCATTGGCAAGGCAAAACACACACTGCTGTACTGCTGGAGTGGATAACTTCAGGGCTCAGAAAAGTGGGAAATGTGCAGGTTTATGTCTTCATGGGCATCACAGGAGGAGGGCAACCACATTACAGTATGACACCTCAGTAGGATACCTGAATCCTATGAGTTGGTTAAAAAACAAGTGGCAGCAGCAAAGAGATAGGAAGATCACACACAAAGGGTAGTTTAGTATCTAGAAGTTGTATAAGAACCCACTAGAGGAAAAGTAGCAGCTGCATGTGTCTGAGCAGTGCCAATTTCTTTGACTCAAGGAGGCAGATTTCATTACATCTTTGGAAGAGTCACTGTGGAAGACACAATGAAAGACCTTGCAGAAGAGGTCCTTTCCTTTAGCTGAAAGCTAAAATTGTGATACATACAACTCCTGATTTTCTCCATGCTGAGAGTGCTACAAAATAGAGAGAAATAAAATTCCCACAGTAAAGCTGCCAGTGACAGATTACACCAATGCTGGGAAAGGTAAAAAAAAGAGTCAGAGCAGGAGAAGTCTTTGGGCAGACCTGTTTAGAACTTTTCCCTTTGGCTGGAATGTTTTCTGATAGGAAATGCTCCTTTGGCTATATGAACATTTCTCTCTGTTGTTTCATTCAAGAGCATGTCTGAAGCAAATTGATTCTTGCCCAGAAACCTCTTGTCACTCCCTGGCCCAAATGGGTGTGAATTTCCCAGGAGTCTGTGATGACCAAGCCTGGCATCTTTGCCCTGCAGGCCCTGGCAGCAGTGCCAGGTCCCTGTCCCATCACCAACAGCATCAACACTGGGGCAAGGGGCTGGGCTGGGTCCCCACCAGCTCTGGACATAGGTAGTAGGCAGGCACTGAGGAAGCAGAAACAATTCTGTTTTCACTATCCTCATTCATATGGAAAGTAATTTCTGGGGAAAAGTCTGGTTTCTGTGCTCTTTCCTCGTGGACACAGGAGCAACTGCTCTCGGTGCAGACACAGCTCCCAGCACCTCAGCTGGGAGCTGAGCTGACAGCCTGAACCCTGCCTGTCTCCTCACAGCCTCAGCTCATCCCTGTGCACCACCACTAAGAGTTGTTCCCAGCTCCTTGGGCTGTTTTGAGGCCTAATTACCAAGTGTTTATGAAGAACCTCATTCATTAGAGGAGCTTAAGCTATATAAGTGCACATTATCATTTAGGATACTTCAAGATGAAAGGCACTTAAGTGCTTGACAAGCTGAGAAAGCAAATGTATACAGGAATCACCATTTGCCTTTGAAATGAAGCATCTGGGCTGAGATGTAACAACTGTTTTGGGCAGTGGAGTGAGGTGAGAACAGCAAATCCCTCGAGCCCAGCTAAGGCAGTGCTGCTGCACAGGGCCCCGGCTGGGGGCTGCCAGCAGCATCCAGCACTGGGGTTGGTGTTCCTGCATGGGAAGTCTGAGCCAAGGAGAGGGCAGGGGCCAGCCAGGCACTGCTGAGCCACTGCCACTGCCAGGGCACCACACATCTCGAAGGATACTGACAGCAGGTTTGCAGCTGAGAGCTTCTCGTTGTCGTTCTTCCTCCCCTGAGAAGAGGAGGAAGGAGGAGGACAGGGATGGGAGAGCTCATGTGCTGTGTGTCTGAGCCAGAGCAGGTCAGCTGGAAGGTGCAGTGCAAATTCAGGGCAGGAAAGATTCATCGAGCCGCCTTTTTTATGACTATGTTGCATGCATAACTTTGAGCTGAAATAAACACCAGCAGATGATTAAAGTCCCTTCCAACAGGCCCTGTAGCCTTTCAGAGGTATTAGCAGTGTGCCTCCAATAAGGAGTGCTCTGTTTGGCATGATAAATCCGTGCTACACCACACCTCCCACGTACACAAGTACTCGATTCCTGCAGCAAGTGGAGATAGCAATGAAGAGGCTTGGAAGGAAACCAGAAAATAGATTACTGGGGACTAGAGACCATTTAAAATACAGGCTGCAGTGACAGTGAAGCTTTTTTAGAGAGCTTTCATGAACATGCATGGGCTTCTTTGCCCAAGCCAGGAGCCTTGAAAAGCACATATTCCATGGTATTTTTTGCCAAGGTCCTAAACACTACAAATTAGTATGTATTACTAAATTTCTTTCTTTCTTTGGTTCAGTTCCTTAAACTGTGTATGACATCATGATACCAAAGCTCTGAGTGAAAAATACGCTGGACTATATTTTGAAGTCTTATTAGGGAAAAAAATTCTGAGGGAAGACTTCTTACGTACTTTATATGTTGCCGAGCTCAAAGTAAGTGCAGCAGTACACAAAAGACTCCACTCATCAGACTTGTAAATTGTTTCTTAAGATATGGGACAAACTGTTCCATATTTGCCACCTCATATTTATGTGGATTTTTATTTCCCAGATGTCAGTGCTTCAATTCATGCTTTAGTTCTGAGGTCATCTATTTTTCTCTCATTATTGCAGTCTCTGAGATCTTGTCTTTTGCATTGTTCATCTGTGCATCATTGCTCATTTTATGCTCTGCAATGCTCTCCCCTCCCATCAACCTCTTGGCCTGAGGTTGGCACATTGTTACTCAAACTTCTATGAACATGTGTGGTCAAACACAAAACCTTTCACTGGCCATTTTAACCCGGCTATAATATATTTTGGGCTGTGTACCTATTTTATTTTTTTCATTTTCTCTTTGATGTCACAATAAGAGCAGATGTTATATGGCATAACCCCTGCTGAGCTGAGTCCAGGGCTGAGGACAGGGATGGGGATCACACCCCACCACACAGGACAGCCAGGAGTGTCCTCACAGCTCCTGCCATGCACTCAAAGGCTTTGGTGTCTGGCTGTCATGACCCCCACTTTTATCATCCCTGTGGCATCCTCTGCTGCCTCTGACATCTCTCACCAGCCATGGCTGTTATCTTCCTCTGTAGAGGAGGCACAGAGGGGCTCTGGTTCTGCTCTGTGCATGCAGGGGCCAGGGCTGTTGGCTATCTACAGGACCATGCATGGGCAAGGCAGTGCAGACCTTGCAGCTCCCCAGCCTAAGACAGCAGTTAACATCCCATGGCATTTGTAATCTATTACATCCACCTGTCTTGAAATTCCCTCAGCTGTGACTCTGGACAGTCTTAAAACTTCCTTAGTTATTGTTCTGCTGGATATCTCCACTCCAAGTGAATACCAGAAGAGGCATTTTACACTCTGCACCTCTAAAATGCAAACTGGTTTTACTCATATTGCTGCATTTGGGACCGACAATTTGGCCCATATTGGTAAAGACACACTGAGCTGATAATGGCCCTCTGACATGACAGTATATTTAACAGTAAGAAATCAATACTGCTGAATGCCACCTTTATGTGAAAAAAAAAAAATTCTGCATTATGTGCAGAAAAGGTAAATCAACTTTGTGTTGGATAAAATCAAACTATGATTTTACAATGAAAGAGTGTAGCATAATACAAGGAAACAAAGTACTTCTATTTTGTGCTAGCATATTGATGTATCTTTTGTATCTTATTAATATTTTCTTATGAAAAATCAGTGATTTAGAGGATTTATAATAGAAAGGATCCTGTGGTGTAAGCAGTACTTCCTGCTCCCTGGAGCACCTTTCCAGGAGTGCCCTACACAGACAGGGACTTGTTTTGAAGAAGACTGAGTTCCCTCCAACACCACTGATATTGAGCTTAATTCAGCTTAATTCAGCAGGATTCTCAGATACAGTTAAATTTCAGCAATGTAGTATTTCTTCTAGCCCACGTCTGAGGCTTTTGAGAACTTCAGCATCATGTAGAACAGTTTCTGAATACATTCAAGGTGGAATGGAGAAAATAAGATGTTCCCCTCTAATATGTAGACATTAGCAAGCAGGTGTCTGTGAGCAAAGAATAAACTCAAGAAAGGATGTGAGGAAAAATCCAAGAAAATGCAAAATCCAGGCAGTTATCTTGTCTGGGTGAAGGCAAATTCACAAATGGTATATGATAGAGTATTGAACTCCTAAAGCTCTGTAAAGTCCTGCAAGTCTGAAAGTACACAAGCTGAAGGCACAGGCTGACTCTACTCTCATCAGCACTGCTGAATCTGGAAGATATCTAGCTGAGCTTTTAAATGTTGACTATTCTGAATGGAGATATGAGAAACACTCTTTATCTAACACAGAACTTGGTCTGGTGGGCCAGCTTCAAAAGAACAGCTGCTGCAAGTACGCTTCCCAGGGGCTGATTAAACATCCAAAGGAAATTTCCAGTCAGAATTTGCGTTGTGAAGAAGTAACTTTAAAAATAAAACACAGCCTAAAGTTTAACAGATTGTTTCTATATCAGCTGCTCCTGGAAACTGTTGCTTAAATGCAGTAAATATTTCTTAATAATATGCTGTGCTGTTGCATAAAAGAAGTTATATTGAGCAGGCAGAAAGTCAAAATGAATAGGTCTCTTTTTTTAACCAGCTTCACTGATACACGGGAGGGAAACAAGCACCAAAAATTGCTAATGAGTGATCGAAATGTTACAAGTTTTTCTTTGGAGGTAAGAAAAGGAATGTTGCTTCATGCTTGCCTTAGGGGTAGGAGTATGGAGGATGATGAAGGGAGGTAGAATCCATAAAAACCATTCCACATCCTTCAGAGAAACCAAAGAAACCCAGAAGTGGCAATAGGATTAGGTCTGCAGCAAAGGGCAGGGCTGGAGAATCCTGCTGTAGCCACTAAGACTTCCCTCCTGGCCAAGACTGAGACTGGTAGGACATATTCCCACACAAATCAACAAATCTTGCATAGTTATGCGTTTCCTTCAATTCACCTTAATTTACTTTACTTTACATGGATTTTAATGTGTGCATCTTACATGCTGAGCAGCTGAAAGATGGTACAAGCCAAAGCAGCATGTAAATTATAGCAATTCATTTTCTTTGTGTCAGGCGAGCCCAAGAAGTAAAGAGAAGACTAATTTAATTTAATGGGAAGTCTAATTTAATTTAATGGGGTCTAAGATACACTGCTATCATGCAGACACAGTCTAATCATGCCCAATGTTTCTCCAGTCAGTGCTGGTACAAGTGCTCCATGGGCACCTCTCGTCAGTATGACCAAGGCTGCTGATAAGCCTTAAAAGTAACAGAAAAGGACACTTTAACTAAAAAAGAAATGTTTTTAACCTTTACCTCAAAAATCTCTTCCAGTGTTTTGCATTAGAAAACCTGTGGCAAGATTACATAGAAAAAGAAACTAGAAACTATCTTCCCTTTAGCATGAATGAGACTCTTTTCAACAGATTAATAGAGAAGTTTGCCTTTCTACCCCAGGGTCAAAGCCGATCAACTGATTTATAAAGTGACTCCAGGAAAACAGATCTTTGTGTCTCACACAGAGATCTGGGGGAAAAACCCAAGCAAAACCAAACAAAAAACCCCAAAAATGAAAAAGCAAGAGAAGACTTTTGTCAGGCCTGTGATATGAGCATGTGGAGTGTTCAGTCATGGCAAAGAAGAGTCAGAGGTCCTGATAGCACGGCCTGGCAGGGTTTGTTCTTCCCTTCCCAGTAAAGAGGAGAGACTTTTCCAGGGATGGCAAACCATGGTCACTTGATGGAAAGCAGTGGATGCTGTGTTTCCTTTTGAGGCAGCTCCACTTTCCACCTGCCACGTATCCTGAGAGCACCAGGACCCGGATCCCGTCTTGATGAGTCCTTGGGCAGGAACCCTCCTGCAGGCAGCTGGTGTGGGCCACCTGGGGGACGTGGAAGTGCTGCAGCAGCTGCTCCTGAGGCAGGCAGCAAATTCTAATTGTCTGGAGTCCATCAGCAAAGTCCTTTCCATGCTACGCAGGAAACAGACAAAAGTAAAGGGTTTCCACGAAACAAACAAAAGGAAAGGATCTGCAAAATCCAGTTTGCAGTTTAGTGGGATCATCCTTGTTCGTGCAGGAGAGAAAATGCATGAGGTTTTATGTGCAGCTGGAAAAAGCTCTGTCATATCACTTGGAAAGCCACACTGGGGCATTTTCCCGTATTTCTCAAAATTTACCCAGCAAATAAAGACATTATGGAGATGTAAAGGGTCATAATCACAGTATAAAACACTCCTTCAGGAAAACAGGAAATTTTCCAATGTATTTGTGGAAAGAACTTTATGGCACATCTAAAAGTCCTCAAGTCTGTTCCTTTGTTTTTATGACAAAAGAAAATCTACATCTGCAGTTGAAGGGCACTAGGAATATTTACCACACAGAAGATGACCTTGCAATACAGATGATGAGGTTCAAATACTGCAAACCTTCCAAAGATTAATCAAGAGCTTTGCAATGTATTTTTCCCAGCTTATTTTGTGTGTGAATAAAAAGTAACTTCATTGAAGTCAGTGAATTACAGCAATTACCAGTATGGGACAAGAATGGACTCTCTGGATAGACTCCAAGGTTTCATCATACCAGTTCATGCCTGTTTTCTCACTATGACCCCCTTTTTTGTTATTTTGTCAAGTCAGGCTGAAAGAGATTAAATCTCCTCTCCAATAACTGTTCAATAGTTTAAGATCTATAAAATATTTATGCACTCAGCAGCTTGCTTCTGTATAATAACTTTCAAAGATTGATAATGTCCCATCTCTGAGGCTTTTGACTGGTGCCGTTAACTGTTAACGTGCACTGATTTACTGCCCCTGATGCTTTCCTTCTCTTTGGCTGCCTCCAGCCCGGCAGAGCCCACACCCTTTTTTGCACTCCGAGGAGTCCTGCAAAGCAGGATGAGGCATGGCTCAAGAGGGATGTGCACCCCAAGGGAGCCTTTTCTGCTGCTGGCCCTGGGGTCACTAACAAGCTGGGATCCTGGGACTGGCCTAACCCGGGACACTGCGGATGTGGGGTGTGCCCCCAGGAGGATGGTGATCCACCTGCTACTGGAGACAGCCGCCAGCGCCATCAGGGCTGGGAAGGGAAGCACGAGATTTCCCTTTCACCAGACAAACCTCTGGCCCCTGCAGTTTCACAGCCCACCCAGGTCTCCTTTCACATTCGGGAACAAGTCAGCATCACATACCGGTAAAATACACGGCCAGGAAAAGAAGAGAACCTCTATTTTAAGGGAAGTGAAGCAACAATGGGCTCAGCGAGTCGTTTGTGGTCTGCTTGGCAGGACCCAGATCGCTTTTCTTCCCTGGCTCTGCACAGCGATAGAAGCAGGGCTGCAGCACTTAAGGCCTTGGCACCGTCATCTCAGTCAGGATTTGGAGTTATTCCAGGAGGCCCAAGAAACCTACACCTCAGGCCAAAAATTGGGAATACACAGGGCTGTTCTGGATGATTTAAGGTAGATAGCAACAATTTGAAAACACCTATTGCCTGGCTGCTCCTTCAGCCTGTGAAAATGTTTGTGGAGAGTTCCAAGGTTTCAGCTGTTGCAACAATGCGGTTACTTCTTTTGAGGAGCCTGTTTTTTCCCAGGAAAATTTCCACCTGCAAAAAGCTCAAAGGAAAAAATCAGTAAATTCAAAGGAAAATCTGCAGAGGAGTTTGAACCGCTCAGTTAAGAAAAAGCATGAAAGCTTCTCACTTTTTTCTTCTTTCTTCTGGGAAATACAGTGTATTGGCTATTTCCCTATTTCATGCTGGGATAATAACAAGATCAATAAAGGACAGAAATATTTTTGACCCAGGAACAAAGCATATAAAACTCAGCTATGTCCTTGAACTCACACATTATCATCTATCATTAGCCATGTTGACCTCACATCCATGACAGGATGTCTGGATGATGTTCAAGCAATTTCTTTAACCTCAGGTGGCTGCTAGCGAAACTGCTGTGCTTATGGTATTTTCCCATTCTGATGACACAGTCTTGGGTTGCTTATTCCCAGAAAATTATGAATCATCGTGGGTCACTTTACTCTCTGCAGATTCACTTCTCGAAGAGACTACTAGTTTTTTAACATTTGGGGTGCTAAGCAGCATCCTCCTTGTGAGTTCTGTGGGAAAGCAACCACATTAGCACATATATTCCTCAAGAAGTAAGTAAATCCTGAACAAAATTTTCCCATAAAAATTCAATGCTGCTGCTCTGATTTCCAAATAATTATCAACATTTGTAATACTACAGGGAAATATTCGGGATTAAGGGAGTAATTACTTTGCATATGAAACAGAAGCTCTGAAAGCTGCTTGTAAATTAGAGTCACAGTGTCTTGAATCCATACCTTTCCTGCAGGTATGGGGAAAGGAATACAGTATGCAAGGTATTCACTGCCTTGTTCTGACGCATTCTGCTGATGCTAATTCTGAAAAACTCAGATCTGTTATCTGCAACATAAATATGTTGGTCTTAGATAAAACTTTTGAGAAAATACATTATGGAGAAATGTGTTGGTATTCCCTGCAAGAAATGAAGGACATACAAGGGCAGTTTAAAACCACACCACGCCCATGCAATGTTGATGTTTGAAGATGGAAAGAGAGATGTAATGGAAGCAAGACATAGTGCAAAGAGGAGACACAGGATGTGGTGAGAATCAATGCATAAAGGCTGCAATGCTGTCATGCTCACGGTGAGGGCCTTGATGTCTGGATCTTCCTGCTTACCCACAGCATTTACCATTGGCTCTTCTGCCTGCAGTCACACACTCCAGGTAAGTCCTGGATTGTCTGCAAACACTAGAGTGTAGGCTTTAACTGTGAGATAAAACTGATCTTCGATAGAAAATATGGCATTATACCAATGGAATTGTCTGGAAGAGGAAGGGCTAAGTGTGATGGCTGGAAGCACTAATGCTGCTGCTCTCAGTGTACAGAAATCTACAAATCTGGTCCTAGGAGGAGGGGATCAATGTTTCAGCTTTGGGGATATGTGTTATCTGGGATGGTTTCAGTCACAGAGTGAGAGTTCCCTAGAGACAGTGCCAGTCTCTTACTGCAAGTTCCATGTCCGTCTTCTTCCACTGTAGTGCTCATGGTCAGTACTCAAGAGTCAGAAGCACTTTCTGACTGTTTTCAGTCCAATATTTTTATAGTTCTGGGCAATTTCTAAACTCTCAGTTATGGTAATTTATGCTGTAATTTTCTTGACATTCAATATAAATACGTGTGTACAAGAGAGAAATGGAAAGAGAACAGGGAATATTTCTTTTCTGGCAACACTGTTATGCCACTCCCCTTAAAAAGGGGAAAATACATGATGTTTATAAGTTCTGGCTGTTGGAAAAATCCTATTTTATGTACCACGTTTAAAAAAAATCTGGATTTATATTATTTCATTACTAACATTCCTGCTAAATTCAAAGGTGCAGACTCATGCCCTAAATATGAAAATCTCTTGCAGGTTTTGTAGATAGATGAAAAGAAAAACAGTGTTCAGAATAACACTCTAATATATATTGGAAAAATAATAGTCTTTAGAGAATTGCTTCAATAGTTTCAGGATTAGCATTTGGACAAGCTGCTGATGTTCAGAAAATCCGTCTTCAGAACAACGAGACTGTGTGTTAGTGGGGAATGTGCTCCACTCCTACAGGGACAAGGCAAACATATGTTCATCCAGAGCAATGACTGTACCACTTCAGAGAGCTTTCTTTAAGAGACTCTCATGGTTCTCACTGAATTGGGCTTTTCAAATCCTACCAGACTCTTCTCTCAGCTTTAATTTCAGCCACAGCTTCTTATAAGGATTTCATTAAATATTTGAAGACACAGCAAACTTCAGCAGACAGCTGTTTCCAGGAGATCTGCACAGTAGCAATGCTTCACTTCAGAAAGTCTCCTGGAAGGATGGCAGTGGAGAAGAGCATCACCATCTCTGTTGGTGACCCTCACAGTGGAGACACTATTACCTGAAGCCAAGAGGAGATACATGCTCATGCACAGGGGCTGATGATCTCAAACACCAACCAGGCACTTACTGCATTAACAGGGACAGGTAACTGCAATTAAAGAGCATAGCTCTGGTTTAAATAATCTGTGAAAGCCGGTAGAGAAGCTGAGTTCAGTTCTTACAACACAGATGAGACACTGGTGGATGTGAAAGGCTGTAGGGCTTAGTGATGCACTATGGTGCCATCCAAAAAAAAGATATTTTAGTTGATTCAAATTAGGCAATGCTTTAAAATAGGACGACTTGGACTAGGACAGGATGCAGGAGTTAAATCCAGCCTGTCTGGAGCCTAGAGAGAGCATGTGAGGGTCAGTTCTTGGCTTCTGAGGGAGATACTTAAATCAAGGCAAAAGGAAAGAGCAGAGGTGCCATTAGAGCTGGCTCAGAACTGCAGGTGACCATTCCCTGCCCAGGCATGGCCTAGAGGTGGGAGCCTTCTCCAGAGGCTCAGCACTTGCCCGTGCAGTGCTTGAGAACCAGGTGACCCTATTGTCTCTTGACACCTGGTTTTACCAGGTTTTTAGTGGACAGAGGACTTTCCAGGAATGAGAAATCTGATTTCAAATGCTGTCATTGTCTGAAGAGGTTCTGACCTTCATCTTGTTTTGAAGTGTTCCCAGTTCACAAACTTAGTGAGACAGGGAGTATCAGGAAGCCTGTGGAGTAGAAGAGCATTACAGTGGCCAAACTCCTTCGTGGATTTACCCCTCACTCACAAGAGATCAGACCCTTGATTTGTGGAAGGCTGTTGAAAATATTTTTCTCTCAGACCTGTCAGAAGTTATCAGAATTATTATTTTAACTGTATGGGTTTGAACAGCATGGGAATCTTGCATCATGGCAGTGAGAGATTGTTCCCTGCAGAATACATTCTGGAACTAATGCAATTTTCTTGCATGTTTGAATGAGATGCTATTAATATGTAACAAATGTTAACTTAGCAATAATTGTATCTACTTCATTACTAATGACAGTAGTGTTGTCATTTACAAATTTTATTAGAAATTTTATTAAAAATTTGCAGCTGAGAGGGTAATCCCAGTTTAAATACTGCATTCCTACGTAACAAATCTCAGATCAGAGACAGCCTCTTCACTGGTTCTTGAATGCAGTGGAGAAAGTTGGATACTCACAAATCATTTGAAACCATTTGAAAAGTCATGAAAGCCTCTTTAATGATTGATCCATTCAGGAATTAGAAGAGTTAGAGTAAAGGTGAAAATCTTTTTGTAATCCTCTGCACTGCCTTTACTGCTCTACAGAGCTCCATCTGAGTTACAGGACCAAGGGCTCTTCCCACCTCTCACATTTAGCTACAGAGCCTGTTGAGAGTGTGCTGGGGTGAGGCCTGGGTGCCTTCTTTGTCTGCTGTCGTTTCCAAAGAACAGAAAAGGTGAAAGAAAACTGGATCCCAGTGCTCTGGATGACAGATCATGAGTGCACTAAGGAGCAGACCTGCCTTGTGCAGAGGCAGCTGCCCGAGCCTCCAGCTGCTGAGCTCTTCAGGTGTGGGTCCAACCCTAGAAGTGAGAGACCAAACTTTTAGTCTGCTAACCCTCATTCTTCTACAGAGCTACAAGGCTGAGCGTGTCTTGCATGTGTCATAAAGAGTAAAATACTTCAAACCCTGACAGAATACTCTTTGGGAGTTAGGATACCATCTCTTATCTGGTTCTTTTTTGATTATTTGCTGCTGGGATCATTGGCCAGAGCAGTGGGAAGGCACTGCCCTGTGTCTGCACAGCCCTTCTCAACTAAGGTGACCAGTCCCACCTCACATTTTGTGACCCTCCACCCCTCAGATAGCATCTACACTCCTGCTAATAGCCTTCCTCTATCTGATAGAGGTGCTCTGAAATTTTAACTAACGTCTCACATGCCTATTAATCTCTTGACAAATCAAATTAATTAATGGTGAAATGAAATCTTGTGCCATAAGTGGATGGGCCTTGTAAAGCTTAACTCAGCAAAAATACCTTGAGATGTCACTCAGGCAGGCACCGCCAGGATAATAGTAGACTTTTAAATAGGATTTTTCTCCCTCTTCAGAGTTTTCTCCAACACTGGAGTAAGCATTTTATTGGTCTTGCTGACTCACACCTTTAATTAGGAAAGAGCAATGTTTTCTGTTCTCTGAATAATATGCTTAAATAAAATGTTACAAGTACTCAAATGTATTAAAATATTTAAGAAAATATTCCATAATTTAATGTCATATATATTTCTTGGCAGCAGTGAACTCCAAGAGCCTGAAGCTGTAATTGAACAATAAATTTAAACCATGATTTCAGCCCATGTATTATAGATGTGTTTGGGATCTTTACCAAGCTCCTTGCTGATACACTGTCATCAGAATTCCTGTTTTACAGACAAACTCTTTCTGTGCATTTTTTATAGGCAAGTCCTTATATTGCAGCAGTATTGACTCCAAAGTCATATTTGACTGTAATTTTGAGGTCTTAACATGTGGAAATTGGATAGAACTATGACGATCTTTCCTTCAAGGCTGAAAAATAGCCACTAAATTTATTTCTCTGATCTGAGAGATTTTTGGGTAGGTTATTTTCTGGCTTTTTATAAATACTTTAATAGCTTATTCACATGCAGAACTGGCAATCTGCACACCTTGATATAAATTGATATTTAGAATATTTACCATTTCAAACCTTCAGAGGTCTTTATCCACTGCTTATAGAGTCAGATTTAATAATTACAGACACTTTGTAAACATTATTGAAGATGCTATTCAGTAGTTATTCAGTGAGCTAAAAGAAGGATCCTTTTCCTCTATTGTGTGAGAACACCCTAATTCTGTGTCTGTCCTGGATATGTAGCCAAGTTAATCCAAACTGCCTCCATTCAGTTTATGCAAAGTACCTCTAGCTCAGGGAAATGCATTTGTGAATCTGAATTCAAGCGCTCTTGTCTGTGGTGGCAGAGCAATATGGCAAGGGAACAAATTTAGAGCTGGCTTCTGCTTTCTTTCTTTGGCTAGTGTTTCTTCTTGAGGCTTCACAGGGCCTCAAGAGAAACTGCTCTGCAAAAAGTCATCTGTGCCCATGCCCTCCGTGGTATATGAAAACTGACCAAAAAAAGATGCCAAGCAATGGAGGTTGCCATGTCCACATTAGGGGAAAAAATAGCTCCTGCTATTTCTTACTGAGGGATTTGGGAGTGCTCTCCTCCAAAACCAGTCCCTTGAGGTTGACCATCTGTTGTTTCTGAAGCTGCTCCAAACCCCTTGTTCCTGGTCAGGACTGTTGAGAAACTTGTGTTAAGACAGCCCCTGCAGCCTGGACACCCTCGAGTCTCCTGTGCCCGAGGCTGCCTGGTGCCCAGCCAGAGAATGTGACAGGCTGCCCTGCCTCAGGGGTCAGGAGCCAGTGGCCAGCACAGGGGGCTCCAGTGGCTGTTCCACATGTACCTGTGTGTGAGGCTGGCATTCACAGGAGGATTTTATGAAGATGATGCTGATGGGACAGCCATTCATCCTGGAGCAGAGTGTAAAATGTTACCTCCTCTTGCTTTGCCCATAAATTTTGTTCCATAATTTAAAGATGTTTTGGAGACTCCTTATCACTCCGATCAATGAGAGATAACACTTTTTTTTATGCCAGCATGACTGAGGAAATTCCATAGCTGGAAGCTAACACTGGTTCTGCGTGAAGCTCTTTTGTTCCCAAGAACATGACCTCACTTTTGGTACTGTAGGATTTCATCCCTTCCCTTTACTCCGGCCTCGAGGGTCATATAATTCTTCTTTTGTATGGTATTCTGCTATTCCTCTGTATTCATGATGTTCCTTAACATTAGGTCACCAGCTAATTCATCTGCACAGTTCTAATGGCTTTGACGAGGTCATTATCAAAATATTAGGACTTTGGAGTCTCTCCTAGTAACCTCCCTCCAGCCCCATATTTCTTGCAGGATTACTCATTGTCTCCTTTTCCTCCACACTCCTATCTCTAAGCCAGCTTTTTACTCACCTTTCACTTTCCCAACTGACTCCAGCTTTTCCAGTTTAAAGAAAGGATTTCCATGTGACCTATAGTAAAATACCCTACCAAAGCCCAGAGATTTTTAATGGAATATTTTCTTTGTTAGATAAATGAAATGTTTTATCTAAGGCATTCTGGCAGAAGCTACCTTAAAATCACTCCTGTTGTGTTTTATCACTTTTCTTTAATTATGATTTTCTTCAGAATCTGTTTTAAACCATGAACACTGCTGAGACAGACTAATGAGTCTAGAATTAATCTGAGTACTTTGTTTTCCTTCTGAAGCACCCGTCTTGCCATTTTTTGTGCCAGTATTTTTCAGAACGCAGGGATGAGATCATACCCTTTCTCTGAACCAAGTGCATTCAACTCCTTGAGTTTTGTTTCCAGCCTGATTTCCAGCTCTTTTTACCATCATCTGTCTTTTCCTGACATGATTAAACTCGTCACCACTGTGGGAAACTGAGGCAAAGTCTGGATCCATAGTGATGCTCTTCTATTTCCTTATGTTTTACACTGCTGAAGAGCTCTTGCTCTTTTGCCTCAAGCTTTGCAAGATCAATTTCAGATTTTTTTTGGCAATACTAAGAGTACCTCTGCTCATCTCTTTTTTTCATATTGGTCCTATTTCCAATTTTTGTACAGATTTATTCTCTTTCTTACGTCTCTTTGTCTAGCCTAGTCTGGAGTAGAAATCTGTCTTTTTGCATTTTATCCTGTTTGGGATATAGATTTCTGATCCAACTTTTGACACATTTGTCATGAATGTATTTTTTTCACCCCAGGATTCGGCCTTAAACCCCGGCTCACTGGACTTCTGGAGGATATGGGATGCAGCTGTAGCAGACAATGGTGTATGCTTCAGCTCTGCTGAGTACCCAAATTTCTCTGCTGAGGTTTCAGGCTGCAGCTGGAGGATTGTGGGCTATGGCTGGAGAAGGAGGCAATTGCTGCAGGTGGCTGCTGGAGGAAACAGCCCATACTGTGATCCTGTCATGTTCCCAGGTGCACACACACTATCCCAGTCAGTCCTCTGCTTTGAAATTAAGGTTCTAACCAAAGGTTTTCTCAGCTATCAGTGCTCTGTGTTTGTACATGACAGAAAGGAGAACTGGGAACAAGGTTCACCTTGCTATAGGATGGGTACAAGGCACAAAATACTCATGAAAAAGGTTTTTAACCTACACTGTCTGTGAGGACTATTGCAGATGAGCATCTGAAGCTTCCCAATGGGGGAAACAGCAGGAGTTCATGCTGAACCAGCACTCCAGAGGCTGCAGGCCAAAGCTCATAAGTGGCCAAGGTGCAACTTGTGTAGCACAGGATGAAGAGGAAAATAACAGACTGGTTCCATTCATAATGATGTAATCTGAGAATTTCTTACTGCTACTCTGAATGTCCCAAGACCTATGTCAGGGGCAGAACACTGAAGGGATTATAAATACATTCTGAAGTGATCACTGCTCCTGTTTTGGGATAGGGAGTGAAGGTAGTAAAGAAGCTGTTTTTGGTACTAAATAACTCCCCTATGGAAGGGAGTCCAAGGTAAGATGGAAGAAAAGTTTCCCCCAGTAAAACAGCATGAAGCATCCCAGTAGAGTGATGAATCCTATCCTTTCCTGGATTTCTATTCCAGCATTTGAATCATTTATGCCACAGCTGAGTGCATAACTACAGTTAAGGGGTTTTGGTCTGCCCGGGTGACAAATGAGGGAGGCAGGAGGGGGCTGAGCTGCTGCAATGGGACCGGGCTGGGACCCCCTGGCACTGGGCACTCTGCTGCCAGCACCTGCCATTCCCTCAGGGCAGCCCTGGCCACTCAGGAATTAAAATAGTTTCCCATTGAAGGAGTGACAGCTGAGCAGTCAGGAGCTCCTGGAGAATGGCTGGCTGTGCCAGTGTGTGTAAGCCCAGCTTTGGGTGTGTTCTCAGGGGTCGGGGTGTACAGGGAGGGCTGACCCTGAGCCCTGTCCTGTGCTGCTGCTCCCAGCTCCTGTGGCCCTGCACACCCACAGAAGGGTTTTCCCTGTGTGAACTCAGGAAAGATGCATGTGCTGAAAGCAGGGCAGGCTATGCCCAGGCCCTGAGCATGAGGCAAGTGATACTTTAGAAATATAAAGATTTTTTTTCCCATGCAGTGGTTACTGCAATGTCTAAACATGGAGAAACATCTGTTCTGTAGAGAAACACACTTTGTTTCAACATCAGGGTTCTTAGGAAACATTTGTGTAATCAACAAAACTACATGCATTCAAATCTGTAACCCACTGTACACTACAGAGATTTCGTGGAAATCGTGAAAGCTGAAGCCCCACCTGATATGAGCTGTCCCTGCAGTCAGCAGGGCCACCCTGACCTAAACCAGGTGAGTGTCTGACCCTAAAGCCTTTTAAGTATGTGATTGTGTCTGTATCTGGGAGTTGTGCAGCACTGGGAACTTCTTTCTTATGATTTTTTTAAAGGCATCTTTCTACAGAAACAGTATTGCAAAAAGGAATTTAAAAGTACAGCATGATAAGCAGGAAAACCTTACACTGAGCCCATAAAATATTTCTGTATCTTCTGTGATCTTTGGATGCATATTTACTTATAGGGCAATTTCCAAACAACTGCTGTTCTGATGGAAAGTGGATTTTTTTTTATAAAGCCATCTGTGGTTTTATTTCAGCAAATGAAACTTCATGCGTCTCATTGGTGTTTTGATCACCAGATAATTTTTGTAACACAGTGGAAAATCTGAGACTTAAAAAAAAAAAACAACAACGTTACAAAGATGAACAGATGATAAAATTCTTGAAAAAAAAAAAGAACTTTGCATAAGAAAGAAAATATAAACCCCACAGCAGTATCTCATATAAAATAGCAGCAAGAAATTGTAAGATAGTATCTCTGTGAGGGAGAAATGAAAAAAAAACTAGTTGTATAAAACTGTTTAGCTGTTTATTAGGTTATTATTTCTCTGTCTAGAGCAATATCAGAACATGTTTGATAACTAACACAGACTGAGAGCTGTGAGGATGAGAGTTTAAATTTGTGAAATAAAAATTAAACAAAATTCCTCATTCAGTTATTCAGAGCCACTGAACTAGAACACCATAGTACAGAATATTACATTCTATCACAATTTATCTATCTTTTAGGCAAATATATTGTTCTGCTTATAAAATACTCCAACAGTCCTCTACTTGTCATATTTGATCATGCACTGTATTTTTGATGCCGCATGCGTTGCTGTGAGTGCCTGTAATTTGCCATCATCCCTGAAGATGTTCTTGAAAATGAGATGTTTCATCTCAGTGGTCATACCCTGCTGACATTTTTAAAATAAATAAATTATCAGTTCTGTAGTACTCTTGTTGAGGTTTAAGAGGAATTTGCATCGAGTGCTGTGCTTCTGTGAGAATTGTGAAATCTTAATCTTCCAGTAAGTGACAAAACTATTATTAACATTTCTCTAGGTAATGTTGTTTGGTGTTGATAGTCAGTGGAATGTGCTTTTCATTAAAGTATGAAAGCAGTCCAAATATGCTTTACTCTCAGACACAGTATTAGCTGTGTTGTTTCTTGGAATGACTGCAATGTAGAAATCAATCTAGTCTTACTAAAATGACTTTCGTGTCTCTATACAAACTCTGGACTCTTTTGTGGGTGGCAAGATGGATGGAGACAGGAGGGAAAAAACCCTGGAGGGCAAATCCAATAAAAAAGCCTATTAAAGCAGAGGTTAAAGAGATGAGATGACTCCCAGTGATGAGCAGTGCAGCTCCTCAGCTCCATGCACATCTCATCTGATCTCGTGTTGGTGAATCCTCATCTCTGCTTCCTCACAGGAGTGAGCTCTGAGAGTGTAAATATGAGGCTGAAGTTGGCCCTAGGACATGGCAGGGTGGTTCCCACTGTGAGAAGAGCAGGCACCCTGTTTGTCAGAGCATGAACACACAGGCTGAGGCTGGGTCCCTGCAGCTCCCTCTGCCAGATGGCCAAGCAGAAAGACTGAACAGGTGGTTGGAGACACCCAGGTATCTTCCAGAAAATTAAAATTAAAAATTAAAATCCCTCCTCCATGCATCCACAAAAAGAAATATAAACAGCCTCACATTAAAAAATACAAGAAATATGAAATTATTGTAAATATGAAATGTTTGCATCAAAAGTAGCTGTAGAAATAATAATAATTTTTAAAAATTTAAAAAATGAAAAGGTTATTTTTTTGCATTGTTTTGCCAGCAGTCTGCCTTCAAGAGATTCAGTGAATTTATGAGGAAATACACAGGAATTTTTATTACCATGTGGATAGGGAAAGGATAAATTATATATGACCCTAAAGTTTGGCAAATTTTTTTCCTAGCTGATCAGCACAAAACTAGCGTGTGTGAATTCAGATTAGTGAAAAATAACAAATGACAGTAAATTTTCACCTGGGAAAAATTTCACAGTTATGTTAAATCAAAATATTATGCTAGAAAAACAGGCAATTAAAAAGTGTATTAATAACATGAGTGGAGATATGTCAAAAAAGTAAAGGCAGGCAGGGTGCAAAACATCTTAAGATGGTTCATGGGCAGCCCTACAGAGGAAGAAAGCTGTTTCCAGTAAACAGAAGGCTGAGCAGTGTTGACAATGGACTTATTGCTGGCCTCTCAACACACCATAACCAGTCAGAAAATAAAACCAGGAGTGAGGCACAAGCTGGTGAAATTCTTGGAGGAAGAGTAAATTTACACAGAAATGTGGTTTTGAAAGCCCTGAAAGTTTTTCTGAGTTCAGCTCGAGGCACTCAAATAGTTTCACTTCATTTCTTTTTTTTTTGTTTGTTTGTTTTTCTTTTTCTTTTTTTTTTTTGACAAGAAGGTAGGGAGAAGGAAGCAAGGAAGGAGCCAGAAAGGGAGGTATCATTGCATCCTCCTTCATCTCCTACTCACCCTGTTCTTTGTCTGGCCATGGAAGACCCAACTGTAAATCCTTTTCCCTTCTGAAAGGACCAGACCTCGCAGAAATGTCCAGAGAGGTGGCCACAAAGTGCACAAGGGGACTCTCAGCTTCATGCATGGAAGCAGCAATGCCTGAGGCCTCAGAGAGGTGTGTGAGCAGAGGGACAGTGGTCCCTCCTCACACTGGCTCTGGAACAGCTCTGTGCCCTCTGTGCCATTCTCTGTGCCCAGCTGGGATGCTGTGGTGCCCCTGGGCACCTTCCTAGGCTGCAGGAGCTCCAGCCTGCTGCTGTCAGGATTGCCCAGCAAGGTGCCTTGGCACAGCCCAACGGGGGGTTCCTGGCAGCTGGATAAAAAATTGCCTTGAGCTGTGTGGGATTAAGTGAAGGAGAGGGAAGAGGTCTATTTCTGCAGGGAAGAAAAAATATGGAGTTTTGTATCTGAGGGCTAATTTACCTTCCACCCTCTCAAAGGTGCAGTTTCACATATGGACTTGTTTTCATCTTAGTCTTTGGGAAGATCACTATCCTCAGATGTCAATCAATACCTTTCAAAAACTAACCTGAAAGAAAAATTTGACAATTTTTTGACAGAATTTGACAATATTTGATTAAATCTTCCTTTTTCCTTGTTTGTCCTCCACTGTTCTGTGTGAACACTGTCAGCTTTTCTTTTTCACAGCCTACAGCATGCAGTAATAGCTCATTCATTATTCAAGTAAATGTTTCTGTAACTGGGTTAATAATAGTCCTCATAGCTAAGTACAGTAGTCTAGCTGGTAGAGTTTAAGTTCCCACAGAGCTTTTTTCCCACCATTTGCAGTAATATTCCCAATAAAGTCATTCATAGAAATGACTGTGTCACAGCAGCTTATGTGTAACACACAGTGAATTATTATAAAGGATTTGTTAAAACTCTGGAGGAGATTTGTAGTAAGATAGTTATCTGAAAACAATCTTTAAAAAAAAAAGTTGAAAGTTCTCATTTCAAGATATGCTATTTTCTCATAATTTCTTGGAATTTCTCAGTCAATTCCAAGAGCTGCTGAGGTTACTCTAATATCTGAAGGTAGTTCGTGATTAAGAACTTAGATAATTTTACCACATAAAGCAGAAACTGAGGCACCAACACAGACAGAAATGCTCAATATGGAGCCCATGTTTAAAAATGGGGCTAAGGATAATTTTTGGATCAAATACTTTAGTGTGTAGAAAATTGAGAAAATAATTAGACAATAAAGCACAAGAATCTTTATAATTTGGTAAGAACATACTAGCATGACATACATAGAAGTAAATTATGCTTCTCCTAAACTCATAGAATTCTCTGAGTTAAAAAAAAATAGTACATTAAAGCAAGATGATGGATATAATTTATTTAGAGTGTTGAAAAGCTTCCGATAGGATTCTGCCTGTGAGGATATGAAAGAAGTCTGGTAACAAGAAGGTGAGGCAAAATCTTGTCCTGGATTAACAACTGCTGAAGAGACAAGCTGGCAGAGGAAATAAGTGTCTGAAGCCTGGGGCTGAAAAATATTCAGAGCGAAGTGCCCTAAGGATTTCTATAAGGACTAATTTTTATCTATCCATGTGCAGGTGACTATATTGTACATACATGACACTGATTTCCTTCATTTCTATGAGGATCTGTTTGCAACAGACAGCAGAAAAATACAGACTTTGAGATAAGGAATGTACCCATTAGTTTTTTATAGATTTTTTTTTATGTCTGAAGGCACATGTCTTAAGACTATGATCATAATTTCAGTGGATTTCCTAAGTACTGCATTTCCTAATAACACTAAGAATTTGATGAACAATGAAATGTCAAAATGTGCAGCGGATAAAACCTTGATCAGAAAGAAAAATCTGCAAAGGATTGTTTGAAACACCAGACAACTCTAATACCACCAGTGGTTGTCCTAACATGAAGGCAGATGAACTTGAACTAAAAGGTAATGCATTTGAAAGAAATAATTTAAACTACTCTGACACACTGATGGCTTCTGAATTAACTGTAATCTCTGGAGAGAAGACCTGAGCATTATTGTGAACAGCTCAGTGAAGATACTAAGCAGCAGAAGCAAAAAAAAAAAAAAATGTGCCTGAGATGCTGCAGTGAGGGGATGCATTAAGAAGAGAATAAGAATGTACCTACCCTGGTGTGCAGACGTGGCTGCAGGTGTAGCCACTTGTGCACTCACAGGGGTGGCTCATCAGCCTCGTTACTGTGTGTGACCTCAGGTGCCACCTGTATGATGTGAACCTGCTAAAACAACCTGTGAATAATTCATGGTCCCCAAGTGGGAAGAAGGGCTGAGGATGATGAAGTTGGTCATTTTTGTCGAGGAGCCAGCCAGTCCTTCTGGTAATGTACCAAAAGCTGGGAGAATGGGAAGGTTTGGGTTGACATAAGGGGTGTCTGAGCACACAGACTCCTCATCAGCATTGGCCCCGCTGCTCCTTTTCGGGATACTTTCAAGTACTTCTGCCAAAATTTGCTCCTCTGTCATTTTCAACCAAGGATTATGGCCCATCTTGTTAGCCTCTCATATTGTTAATTATTGTCATACTTGTGGCCTGGGTGCATAAACCTATATGGAAAACTGAAACAGTGCTAGTCAGGACTCTTGAAGGAACCATGAAAGGAAGGGCTAGGGGAAGAAACTGCAGGAGAGGAGTGACAGTGAGCAATAAGGAGTGGAGAGGAGGCAGGAGATGGCAGAATTCCATGGGACCCCCCATCCAGACTGGATCAACCCCTCAGACAGCCTCTCTTCAGCAAAGTTTTTCTCTGTCTCCAGGTCTGTGGTGCACTAACATCCCTGACACTTTGCTTTACACCTAGTTCCCATTTAAGATAAAGAGAGGAAGCTCGTAACTGTGATTCAGTTGAGTTTCCCTGGCTTTGACACAAGAAAACCCCTGCAAAATGCAAACTGAAGTATGGTTATCTTTGCTACCAGAAGGACTAAACTCTTCATTAGGTTTTTAAATGAAAGCTTAGTTTCTGGAGAATGCAGTCAAATCTGCAGGAAGGACCTAATTCCTCCCATGTTTTCATGAGTATAGGGGATCAACATCTTTGCCAATCAGATGCTCTTGTTCTGCCTGTCCCTGAAAACAAGGAAAAGGGGAAGCTTGCATTTACAAGATGACATTTTTAAAGCTGACAAAGAGAGCCATGAATAAGTAGGGTAGAGTAAACCTGTAGATTTCGCTGAAGAAAGTTTTTAATGTATTCTGCAGGATTAGAAAAGCACCAGCTTTTTATAAAAGCAATATTAGCACTGCACTAGTTGCAATGGCTGCAAATGATGTTAACAGCCAAAATGTTTTCTGTGGCCTGGCATGGTGGATTGAAGCCAGAGGGGCAGCAGCAGGATGCTCTGTCCTATGACCCTCCTCATTTATCATGAACCTCATCCCAGAGCTGTTTGCTGAGTCCTTTCTCATTGTCAGTAATACTGTGTGAAAAATCGAAATTTTCACTGAAAGAAGGAAGTGAATTTTTTTCATACTGTATAAACAAAACTGAAACTCTGACTCTCAAAGTTTCAAAAAAGCAAAAAGAAAAAAAAAACAACAAAATTTGCACTTTTTTGGATAGGTCATGATATGTGAGTGACTGGTGTCAGCAATATTGAGAGTGGCTTCTGGAGCTGATGAGACCTGCACAGAGTGTTCCAATAGGCACGAGGAGGCATGAGTAGCCACTGACACCAAGGAGGCACTGAGGAAACAGGGAAGGGCTAGGAAAGTGAAAGCAGCTTTGCATTTCCCTCTTCTAAGGTACTCTGAAAAAGGCAGTGAAAAGCCTCTGAAAGAAGCTCAAATAACCCTGGAAACCAGGAGGGAGGCTGGATTTCAAAGGGCTGCTGAGAATGAAGATCAATAGCACCAAGGAGGACAGCTCAGTCCTGTAGTAGATCAAGCAAAGGCTTCACCACACTGAACTATTTCATGTTTTGTGTGTGTTAGCTTGGAGGGCATGGAGTCCTGATTTATTGGGACAGCTAAAATATTCAAACAACGAGAAGAAAGTAGTCATTGGCCAAGAAATCATGATCAAAGATTCTTTTGTAAAGGTTATGAGTTCTTCTTTTCAAGAATTGCCACACAGGGACTAGCAATATGTGTTTTCTCATTACTGATGAAAGTGACAAGAATGGTGGAGACAGTGCACTAGATTAGGGAGACCCATATTCCCATGGATCATCAACAAGGATATCTGAAACCCTTGAAACCTGAAGCATCATAACTCAGCAGATGGATGTGTCCTTTCCTATTAAAGCAAGTGAGACCAAAAGGGAAAACTCTTGCATTCTCCTTTAAGTTCTTCAGGAAAAAAAGCTAATGAAGAATTGACATAGGTCCTCACTTTGAAGCATAACTCAAATAAAACCTTGTATTGAAGCTGAGTTAATGGGAAATGTCATGCTGGCTTTCATAATACGAACCATGCACCTGTCTCTGTAATGCCATACCCCTTCAGAAGATCCAGTGGTGGAGTCTGATAATGAGCCAACATCACACAGGCACACTGCTGCTGGATGTACTGCACAGGGTGTCAGCATCCTGCCAGCTTATTCCCTGAATAGGCATGGCTGATGTTTCCAGGAGCTGTAAGACATCTAGGAGAGTCGCCAACAGGGAGCAAAACCAATGCTGCCAGTGGTAGGATGGGATAGTGCCAAATTAGTACAGAAGTTCCTGTATGTGCCAAATAGCTTTCTAATTACGTTGTGATCAGCAAGACAAAACTGTGTCTCTTTAAAAACATATGTCTGTATTCACAGTGGGTCTTCAATGCAGAGGGGGAATTTAGATGCAAAATGGCAGATAGGAAAGGCTTATTTGTTTTCAGATGTTTCTGTGCTTCCAGGACCCCAGTCCATAGGACTGACACCTTCACTTCAAAGAAATCAAAGAGGACAAAGAGGAGGTGGGATCTGGCAGATTAGGAAAATATGGGTACATTTAATGTATGGGCACACATTGAAACAGCTGAGTCTGGCAGATACCTTCCCACTAAACAGCAAACAAGACCTGTTAAGGCTCTGTTTGGCTTCTTTTGGTTGAATAGCACATGTTCCAAACACAGCACTAGACCACTGGGCCCAGTTCCTTTGGTGGCTTTGATTTCAGTGTAATTTTTATATGACTGTAGGACATATTTCTAAGAGTTGGGTTGCAGAAGCCTGAACTTGATAAGCTGGTCCAAATTACAAGGATGCATCTGATACTCATTAAAAAGAGGATGCAATGGCTTTTGGAACAGATAGTGGATAGGAGTACATCATGGGGGATTTTACAAAGAATGAAAGTGAATCATGTTGCTATAGAAATAATCATTTAAATATGTGGTAAGTAAAATTTCATCTGGATCCTCTGTACTTGTCCAGACTTTCTTTGAGCTCCTCTAATGGCTAATGAGGCCGCCAAGCAGCAGAGTGATGAGCAGATTTACATGTACATGGGCTTAAGCCTCTGCCTCCTCCCCAAGCCATTGCCCTCAGGGGCTGAGTACATTTTGTATCCAGCAAAAAAAATTAAAAGAGGAGAACATGTGAATACATTGACTGCTCTGTGGATTTGATGGGTGGTTATATTGCTTTTAATGCACACTGAGCTGTGGTGTAGATCTGTGCTACAGTAGCTACCCTAGCTACCTTTCAGACTCCCAAAAGTCACATTACAGCAGAATAGTTTTCTCCATTTTCTGTGCCTTTCTTGTGTAGGTTTTATGTGTAGCTGCTCCTGCTCCACACACCATACTCCATGGGTTTTTGGGAGTATTCAACAGCACACAGGCACCTCCTGAGATGGTCATGCAGGTTCTGTCTGTGAATATGAGTATTTTAAGAATCAGCAGTACCTAACCAGGCTGGTGCTTCGGTCTCATCCCACTTCTCCACATATCCTTGGTTGAAGTGGCCTGATCCCTCTTAGCATGTGAAATAACTACATGGTTGGGATAAAACAGTAACAGTACACACAGAAATAAAACTAATAAATGTATTCAGTATGGCATTTTCTATTTATGGGTACACAGGGTTTGTGCAGGACTGCTTGGACATAGCTGTCATTTACCATAACCAAAAGAACATTTCTCTAGTTACAAGTGTGCACATCATTCTGCGAGACATCTGAGCAGATCCAGCACCTTGTAGCAGGTCCATGCATACAAAATAGCAGATGTTTTGGTTTATTTTATTTTATTTTATTTTATTTTGTTTTTATTTTATTTTTATTTTTATTTTACTTTTGTGGGTTCTAGCGGATTTTGTCACTATCAGTTAGTATGAACCTACCTGCAGTACAAATTTCTGGGCCTTGCATAACTAGAGAAGGCTAATTCAGCAGACCACCACTCCCCAGACTCTATGTGTAGTGCTCTGACAACATGTTTTCTTTGAGATTTCAGGCATTCTAAAATTATGGGCCATTAATTGTAGAAATCTCCTGGCTTCTGTTTGAGGAATAAAAACAATTTACTCCAACAGGAGGTAGTCCCTTATGAGATACATCCAGCTGGCCACAGCAGGGATCAACCACGTCGTCTTTACGAGCAGGATATGTTCACATGCCAAAGTCAGCAGAAACAAAATAGATGACACATCCATACTCTGAAGGTTTGTATTCCAAATAAACCCAAGCAAAAATAAGACAGGATGAGGAGCCAGGTCCAAATCAAGCATTTAATTCAAACATTTACATGCCTGAGATCAAACTCTTGGATTACGGATTAAATCCCTAAAATGTTTCGGAAGGCAGAAGCTGCCTGTGAATTGTCTCTTAGATACGTCTGGGGACGTTTTGTGACATCTGTTGTACAAGCTTTGGTTTGTAAAACCCACATGCAAAACAGTGGGTTTAGACCAAACTGCTGATGTCTGAAATTTTCACTCTGCTTGATATGAGACCTTGCCAAATCTCCAGCAGTATCTGTGCCTGAGACTCTTTTACCTCTCATCCCACACACCTTGAGCTGATTTTTACTTGGCCAACTTCTTGTTCTTTATACTTTGGGAGCCATATATCAAGGAGAAATCTGCTCAGGAGGAGAGGACAGGCATTCTGTCTGCTCTCTGATCCTTAATGCAGTTTTCATCTTGAGGTGATTTAAGTCTTTCCATTCAAAAAATCTGACATCAGCCCTGCACTCTCAGCCAAGTGAGGTTACTCAGAATTTATTGCATTCTGTTGTGTGACCACTGAATTTGAAAAACTATTGTGAGAATGATGTTTGCTGTTTTGATTTGGGGACACTTCTGTCTCACCCTTTTTCTTAGAATTTGGTGTCCCTGCATCCCTGCACAGAAAGCAGCAGAGCAGAGAAGCTCAACACCACTTTTCACCAGGCCCTGCTGGTGAAACCACCACAGGGCCCCAGATCACTCTCTCTGTATTCTCTTGGGTATTTTTGGGCAGAAATGTGCTCCTCATAGATAATTTCAGAATTTCTACTGGAGTTTCTTGTAGCCTTGCAGAATGAAACCTGAAGTCCTGACTAAAGAAAGCCCCGTAAGGCTCATCCCTACCTGTGTGCCTGAGTGTTGGGCATGTCCCAACCTTTCCTCTGGCCACACAGATGTGGAGTGACAGCTCTGAGGGTACTGCATAGTGCTGTGAGAGGCCTCCTTTCAGTAGCACTGGAGGACCCAAAGACAACTCCAGATCGCTGCTAGGGGCACTTTCTCCTGTTTTGAACTAACTGGAATGGATTTCCTCTCTTAGCACACTGCTGCATTTGAGGAGAAGCCAGTGTCAGCAGCTGTCCATTGCTGAGTGACAGAAACAGCCAGAACCAGCCCTAAAGTGGACCTCTGTGCAGATCTGGCATTTCAGCTCTGAATTCAGTGGGGAACAACTGAAAGCTTCTGCAAGCTCAGTAGATACAGCATGAGAAAAGGTGTCCTAGCACAGGGAACTTTGTGCATTCACATAATTTCCAAACTGGCTAAAAGGGGTTGATATCTTTCGCAGCAGTTTTCCACCTTTGGGAAATCCTGTGTGATATAAAATTCCAGAGGGAAGAAGATATTCCACTGTTATTGTTGGGGGACTGTTACTGTTGGATAAGGCTCTTTGTGCCAGTCATGAAAGATATGTCCATGCTGTGCTGCTACAGATGACTCCCTTGCCACACAAAATCTCTGGAAACAAGGGGACTTGAGGCTAGGAGTGGAGACTTCCACGAAAACCAGTTTTGTTGCTTGAAAATAAAGACTGATGATTAAATGGACTATTTAATATGTTTGTCATGGGTTGAGTGCAACTCTTTTCTGTGCTTACTGTCTTTTAACCTTCCCTGCTCACAGCATCCCAAGTATATGTTAGCACTCTTTCCTTTGGATGAGCTAACAAAACATCTTCTCTGAACTCCCCTCAATCTGTGTAGCTACATTCCTCCTCGACTTGGTAGAGCTCCAAGACACCATTCCACAGAAAACTTGCCATGCAACCTGTGGCTGTGTGTAAATAAATGTGTATATATAGTGTATGTGGTGTCCTCTATAAAGGCAGAACTGTACATATTAGAGCTGTTTCGAATCAACAAGGTCTTGGTAAATAGATGGGATTTGCACTTCATTTTCTTTCTCCTCTCTCTATCAGAAAGAGACTAAGTAGAAATTGTTCATTTAAGCAAGGTTCATCCCTGTTGGATCAATTCTTTACTCGGAGGGTTCTGCCTGAGCTGCCAGTGAAAGCTCAGACCTGAAGTTGGTACATTTGTGTAAATTAGGAACCATGCAGGAGCAGAGTCTGGCCTGCCAATACCCAGCAATGGGGGGAGGAGGGGGCAGTGCCTGCCTGTGGGCATGAGAGCAGGCAGCATTCTTCCCCAGGCAGGATGAGGCTGGCTGGTGCCCACAGGGAGGTACAACTCTGCAATACCTTCCCTGTTCCTTGGAGGAAGACAGATCTTTTCCTTCCACTTAGAAAAACTCAGTCAATAGTGAAGAGTGAATTTGAAATAGGTCCATTCCACATTAACTGTTTTTCAAAGGACTTTAACTACTTGTTTGAAGCCTGTTACTCTTTCTGTCACCTTCCTTCTCCTTTCCCAATCCTTTGGAATTTTCCCTGCCTTCAGAGCACATCAAACCAGCCAGCCACAGTGTCTGCTCCATGGTCACCCAGAGGTGTGCAGGGCCAGAGCTGAGCTGCACGGAGTTGGCTCAGCTGGCTCAGGCCCAGGATGCAGCTTATCTGCCAACAGAGAAGCCACCCATGGATAATGGAAAACGACTGCAGTGATAGAACGTGTTACAAAACTCCTACTGACTTCAAGGGAGCCGACCAGCAGAAATCACTGTGTACTTACACTAGGGAAGTAATCTGGGACAGTAAATTAATCTCAACAGTCCTAGCTTCAGGGGTTCTTGAAGCTATTTTGTGTACAGTTTTCCTTTGCATGGATTTTTTCACTATTAAATTCATAAGAATGAAGCTAAACTTTTCTCAAACTGCTAAGCTGTGCTTTGTTTTGGGATTTCCAAAAAATAGATGGAGCCAGAGTTTAGTCTGACTCCCACCTGGAAGCAGAAACTGGTCCATGTCTGCTGAAAGCCTTGTGACTCTCTGCAAATTGGAATCCAACTTGGCCTGTGACCTGTATCTGTGTCCAAGTGGCTTCAAGTCTCATTGCAGAAGATCCACCCATCTGTAGTTCAAGGGTACAACAAGTCAAGCTTTGTGTATGGGCTGGACCACCCATAATATCAGTTGAGTCAAAATGCAAATATAATAGCCATATTCACAGCAACAGTGGAACTTCTGGTTTCCTCTTTAATCAGAGATGTATGAAATTCAGGGAGGAAGGAGTAGCATGTCTACATGAGGCAGGGAGCATGTATTTAGCAATTTTGCTTTTTGCAGTTTAAATCGGGACCAGCCCAAGCATTTCCAGGGAAGATCAGATTTGTGTCCAGACCCATACTGGTATTCCATTTTTGAGTGTCACTGGTACAGAAAGCACTTGTCTTTTAAAGTTGAATTTCCAGCTGTGGTGCTGTGAGGACCAGCTCTGTGATGAGCTAAAGAAGAGAGAGGAAACTTTTTGAATTAATGTGGATTTCATGCAGCACAGAAGGAAGTGGGGGAATGCTCTCTTTATAACGGTGCCTGGGCATGGGGGCAATGGCTTTCCCTCCATGGCTGCAAGGGTTGTCTTGGCTGCAGGCTGAGCTGGGTTGCTCCTTAAGAGTTGCCCCTCACCTCTTTCCTCCTTCCTACAGAAACCTCTCTTGGGTGACCTCTATGCTGGCAGGGAATATGGGCCAGAGAGAAGGTGCTGCTTCCCCTCTCCCCTGCCTGCTTGGGCACAACCCCTTGCAGTGCAGTGACTGCTTGTAGAAATGCAGGGGGCACAGGAGGGGAGCACGGCAGGGACACCATCGCCCAGCTGGGGCACTGGCAGGGCAGCCTCAAGTCACCTGGGACAACTCAGCTCTGGAGCTGCAGCTTGGCAGACACAGCCCTGCCTGCAAGAGCCGCCTCAGGCAGCTGCAGCACCGTGAGGAGCAGAGTCCCCATCTGGACCGAGCACTCGAGAAGGAAACCCACTCATTCCTTCCTCCTCTGCCCCAACTCCACCCCCTGCACTTCCACCTTGGAGACTGCCTGGCTCCCCCAGGGCTGCTGAAAGCTCTCTGGCTTTCAGGATCACAGCTGTTAGTGACCTGACAAAGGAACAACAGATTTGTTATGCCTATTTTATATTTTTATTGGCACTAGAACTTGTGTGACAGGAGAAAGGGAATGCCGTACTTCCCAACAGACTGAGAGGTGAATTACACACCTGAACATTGTCACTGGTCCTGGTGGAAAACCTCCACAAAGAAGGTCCTCACTTGCTACATAGAGACCTTGTAACCTGTAGTGGACACAAAATATTCTCTGCTGGAAACTCCTGCTTGCTTTCACCTGAGAACTAGCAGCAAGGCAAAGATCACATTCTGCCCGCCCTGGTTTTGCTTCAGCACTGGTAAAAGCTTTATTGCTTGTATAATTAAATATAGGCTTCAGATTGCTTTTCTTAAAAACAGTATTTTCTCTTCATACTTCCTTGGCTGCTCTTAGAATGATGCTGTTGGTGAGATGCACACATTGCAGCAAGGAGGAAGATTTGTAGCCTTCTGTCAGCAGAGACACTTTCTTTTCCCTTCAAAGATTCCCACAGACGATGCTCTGGCTTCCTCTCTTGTGTTCCTGCACCAGTGAGTCATCTCCCTGTCTACCTTCTGCCTACACACACTCCAGGTGCTGATGCCTCTCTGGGATGTTGAGCATGAAACCAAAGTGATTTGCAGAATCAAGACTACATTAAAGCACTTTGTGTTGACTTCTTCAAAGATTTCCCATCTCTTTTTAGTTTCCCCCATGTGTCTCCTATCGTAATGGTTTGTCATATCTACAAATTAGCTTGGTTGCTACTAAGTTAATTTTCCATCGACAGCCTGGCCAGGGAGGCGCTTTCAAATATTCAAATTTCCCCCCCGCCTCCTCTCTGCAGTGGGAGAGAGTGATGTCAGCTGGGGACCAGGAGAAGAGTATGTAAACTTCTTCCAGGGAAGGCAGGGAAGAGGCTCATTTGAACAGGGCTGGAAAGAGGTTGTCAGAAGCTGAGATTTGGGAACACACTGCTCTGAAGTCTGCATACTTAAATGGAAGATCTGAGGGAACCATGACAGTAAAATCCAAACCTGAACACTGGTGCATCTGCACCAGTGTCTTTGTTTGGACCAGGAGCCAACTTCCAAAGCCAGTATCCTAGCAGCCCCTTCTTCCTGTGCTTTCTTTTTTTTTTTTTTTTTTTTTTTTTTTTTTTTTTTTTTTTT
>QUSF01000003.1:13136487-13227977 GCA_003676055.1 Chloebia gouldiae
TTTTTTTTTTTTTTTTTTTTTTTTTTTTTTTTTTTTTGTGATCTGGAAGAGATGAACCCAATGTCTTTCAGGTGAAACACACACTTAGAACATGCTCTGGAAAGCCACTGTGGACAAACACATGTTCAGTCTGTGCCATGCTCCAGGTAGCACACTGTTCCCATGGCATGGCTGCTGAAGGGCCTGAAAGTTAGGCTAAAAATAGTAAAAAAATCAAACTTCAGCACAAACAAAGGGACAGTGGCCAGTGCTCCACTATGCATCATACAGAGAAAATTTAATGATATTTGTAAATAAGATCATCTATATTCCAAAGAGAGTGTTTAAAAAACCTTGTGAAGTGACATATCACTCATGAGACAGTTGTCAGTACAGAGCTGTTGAAATTATGTTACATATATTACATATGAAACCTTTGCACACTTGTTAGAACCTTGGTGGTCTCACTAAGCAAAAACCCAAAAACCAATGCAAAATATAGATCACAAGTATTTATATGTATTATATATGCACATAAAATCATCTCCCTGTGTATGTTGCGATTTTAAAGGCAGTGGATCTACTATTCACTCGTGCTAATAGCTGTAAGGGAACACTCAGATTCTGTCACATTTTGATTCATCCCAATCCTTGCTTTGTATACAGAAACCATGAAATTACTGATGTATAACTTGAAAGCAAATAAATCTTAGTATCTGAAATATAAACTTTGCTACTCCTGCTCTATCTTGCTCTAGAAGACAAAGGATCATGAAAAAAAGTTATAGTAGTAAAAGCTTAATTGTTCTTTACTAATTTCTGGATTAAATACCTTAAATGTCAAAGGGTGTTTGTAGTAAAAAATGACATAATGTATGATATAATTAAATACACAAAACTACATTTAAATAGCTGTAACCAAATCAACAAAAAAAAAAAATCAATGCTCATATTGACAAAGGCCCTTAAATCAAGCTATTGTGTGTAAAAGTTTTTCACAGAAATCATGTTAGTTTTAATTACAAATTTTATGGTGGGCTAAAGTCCATTTTGTATTTTTATAATTATTCATTTTTTTATTTCAATGGTAATAAAAGCCAATGATAATGTTATTTTGAACAGTTGGCATATTTGAGAGACTGGTAAAAATGAGTTGATCAATGTATAATATTACCTTGTAATATAGATATAGTGATGGGTATAAAGTTACCTAAAGGCTCCGGGGAGAGCTATCTAAATCTATGGTGTGACTGCTACCATATTTCGTGTCTTCAGAAATTATGACCTCATGTGGTCACAACAAAGTGTCTTAAATTGGGTGTTCTTGACGTCAGCATAACTTTAAAATGTTTGTGCAGTCTGACCAAGGTGTAGGAAAGCTTGCGGCAGGGCAGGAATTCGCAGTGGCTCCAGGGGTAGGTTTGATGGTCAGCTGGAGCTTCTCTCTTCCTTCAGCCCCAGGGAATCTCAGCGTTGCTCTTTGCTGACAACGTTTCTCCTGGGTTTCAGGATGAAGCAGACGTTACTTACATTAAAGGAGGAACTTACATGATGTAAATGCTGCCAGACCAAACGGGAGCAGCGTGAGTGCAATGCGACTGTAATGAAAATACTCAAAAGAAGTGTCATAAATGAAACAACTCTACGTTATTCAATAACGCAGACCTTGAATGACTTTTACCCATTGACCCACCTAAGTTTTAATGTCAGGTGTTTTCAGCTGATCGGAGGTGAGGGAGCTCAGCCAGAGCAGCTCTCGGCTGGGTCGCGGCGGCAGAACGGCGGCGCTCGGGCGGCAGCAGCAGCCTGGCACCGCGGGGCTTTGTTCCTTTGTTCCCCGGCCCCGCTTCCCCGGCCACACCAGCCTCCGCGCAGCCTGCCCATGGCTTTGCTTTTTCCCCCCCCTGCTTGCTCACCTGCAGTCTCTGTTCATATTGTTTTATGGTACTTTAGACAACGGGTTTTAACAGCTAAACATAAAAGCCACTGAGAGCATAAACAGGAAACTTGTGTTTAGGTGGGAGTGCCTAGGAATTTTATACTGCTGACCACAGAGGCCATGGGAGAAAGGAAATAGGAAAAACACTGTAAATACCTGGGTGACTAATGACTTGTGCTGTTCATCTGGCTTTTCAGAACATGAAAAGTTCAGCCTTTTCCAGGCAAAATAGCGCAAGACAGGCACAGATTCTCTGATCAATACTCTCCATGCCCCTTCGCTGCCTGTTTCCCTGCTCGCTCTCATCACGGAAAGAACCCCGCTCCTACAAAGTCAAAGCCACAATAAATTGTCGCCCGGCACTCGAGGCTGCGTGCTCTGACGGCCGAGGGAGGGAGTGTGACACGCGAGGGTGTTCCCCTGCTCTCCGCGTCCGCACAGCCTAAGAGGATTTGGATGAAAGAAACCAAATTTGCAGCCCCGTGTTTTGTGTTGAGGCAGCAGCTGGAGTTTGGGGGCAGCCTGAGCCTTTGTCCAGCGTTGCCTCGCCGGCCCCGAAAAGGTTGCCATTGTTCCCGAGGGGCCTCCGCGGGGCTGCTCCTGTGCCCGCTCCCTTTTATCGCCAGCCGCACGGCTTGGGAGAGGTTTTGTCTTTTGCTGACAGCAGCAGATTTGGCCGATCGGCATCTCCCACGTGGCAGCGCTGGGGTGGGATTTCCAGCTTGGCCATCTGCCCGGGGGGGTGGCAGAGCGGGGCGTTTTGGCGACCGGGCCATTCCCCTCCGGGGGCCGCTGCTGCTGCTGAAACCGCGACATCTGGTCACCTTCACCGGGCGTGCGGGGTCCGCTTTCACCCCAAAGCTGGGGCGGCTTCTCACGCTGGGAGCGTGACCCGGCAGAGGAGGGATGAAGGCAGGTGAGGATGCTTCCCCAGGTCGCGTTTCTGGGGGAGCAGCGGCCGTGCGGGAGGGCAGAGAGGCCGGGCCCTTCCCCACGTGCAGCCTGGGAAGCCCAGGAGCCCACCTGCAGCTCCGGCCAGCGCTTGCCTCAGTTTCCCGGGGAGCTCAGCCCAAAGGGCTGCAGGAAGGGCAGGGCAATGTGGGCTCCAGCAGCAGGAAGGAGGGAGCCCCTCCGGCGTCCTTTATTCAGGCCTTGCTGCTTCTCTCTCCCACGGCACAAAAACTTATAAACAACTAGTTCTCTTTTCAGCAAGTTCCTATAGAAACCCAATAACCTGCAGGTAATTCTGATGTGCCCAGGCTGCTTCAGAGAAGGACCAGCAGAGCCAGGGATGTCAGCCCTGGAGCAGCAGCTGGATCTTGCTGAAATCAAGTGTGTTACTAAATAGGGGTGGAATTTCACTCATGGAAAGTTAAGCACATCTGTAAATATTCCTCTGAAGCCAGGCTAGGGTTTCATCCACAATGAACTTGTCGTTTGATTGCTGAAGTGATACGATAAACCATGGCAATGTTTGGCAGGGTGCTTTGGAGGACAGCTTTGTTGATAGCCAGGCATGATCACTTCCAGACTGTGCAAGCATTGAATTTTATCATATGTTACCTGATGTATACACGTACCTATATTTACAAACGGGTGTGGATACAAATCGACTCCAGTTCATAATAACATAGTTGCTTGTTCCTTTGCAGTTATAAAAATGTGTAGTGGAGGGAGCTGTGATCGTAAAACAGACTACCTTTTTCCCCCTCATGAATATTGTATCAGTAAAAGATGCTAGGCTCTCTAAAATCTCTTCTTTTCCCAAGGGCAGCCACGGGCCAAGAACATAGCAGTAGAAGCTGTCCAACAGCACAGCTCCAGCCCCATCAGGGAGGACCTGCTCAGAGCCTGTCCACAACCTCACCGCCGTCCTAGGAAATCGCTGAACGGCTCAGGAAGGTGAAACGCCACTGCTGAGCGACAGCCCCAGTGCAAAAGCCACCGAGGGGCCCAGGGTAGCTGTATGGCCGTTCAGCCGGGTGTCTTGCGCTCCTCGCACGCTGCCGGGGAGCGACGGCAGCGCTCGGAGCCCGGCAGGGCACTCGTGGCTGATCGGGGTGGGAAGCACAGCGCTCCCTCCCCTGTGCCAGCTCTCACACAGAGACCCTGAAGCTGTGTCCTGAAGACTGTAGCGGCCAAAGCGTCTCTCAGGGTTTTACTTCTAAATCCCTTCTCCCGCACAATACTGAAAAGGGGCTCTGACCCAAGACTCTTCTCGGTTAAATACCCGAGCTGCCAAGCTACAGATTTTCAGGGATTCCTTTTGAAACTCTTCCACTTTGTACAAAGCGATTAAATATTCATTGGCACGGGGACTGGGAGCCGGCCTCCTGGATGAGCACCCCCACCCCAAGCCGCAGAGCCCTTTTCATTCCCATCCTCTGAATATTTAATCAGCTCATACAAAGCAGAGCGGCTTCAGCGGGGGAGCCTGGGAGAGAGCCGGCAGTGAGACCCACAGATCAGAGCAGCAGAGACACCCGATCCCAGGCGCCTGCTCCAAAGCAGGCAGATGAAGGATTTGAGCATTCGGCTCAGCATAGCTGTGAGCGTGTTAGCTATTCACAGCGGAGGATGTGACACTTCCTTTCTCTTCTCTCCCCCACCCCGTCTTTTATTTCAGTTAGATGTGGTTTAACCACCTCGGAGTCCAGCAGGAATGAGGAATGCTTCATTTGTGTCCTGAAAACTGTACAAAATGAATGGATAAAAATTTGATGAGAAGTTTTTCAGCCATTCAAGTGCCTCTCTTAATAATTCAGATGTTTGATTTTCTTCTTCAGTATGCAGTAAGGATTAATGTGCTTTGAAGATGGCATAGAAACTTTAGTTTCCAGAAAAGGAGAAAAGCCTCAGATTTAAAAAGAAAATCCCACCTAGCAGTATGACATTGTTACGTGAGCTTCTATCCTCCTGACTCTCCTAACTGATGACTGGCACAGGTTTTGCACTGAAATTTCAGCAGAGAGAGATCTTTTGCAGCCTACCTCTAATAAACAAAGTTCACAGCGGAAATGCTGACAGGCTGTGATCAAAGCAGCACCCTCAGGTGTTGCTGTGATATACTGCTTGCTTACTAAAACACAGCAGTTCAAACAGCCAGGCTGTATTTAATTGGTATATATAGTATTTCCAACTCGGGGGGCTCAATACCAAAGAAGGTTTTTCTTAGATCTTTCACTCTGCCATTGTTCTGCTATTTGCTCAGAAGAAAGACATTTAGGAGTTTTGGGTTACATCAGGAACAAGAACCCTAGGACTATTCACAGCATTGCCTTGAACTTTATAGGGGGCTGCCCAGCGAGCACTCCTCTGCTGTTTCCACTCAGAATCCCATGCTGTCCTCTCCCCAGCTGTGGGGAGCTGCTCTTTCCCAGGGATGACTGAACATTTTTACTTCAGTCACATCAACTTCATATGTACAAAAATGACACTGATAGTATACCACAATGTAGTTTTAGTGTCTTTAAAGTATTACAAAAAGAGAAAAACATCCAGATGATGAATTTTTGGATTTACCAGTCACCATTCAGGACTTGCTACTGTCTGGAGCAGTGCTTGGATCCATACTCGAAGTTCATAATTCATCCTCTGAAATTCAGATGTGTGTCTAAAACTTTGGCCTAGCCTGAACACTGGAGATACAAGCTCATATGTTCTCAAGCAAAAATATTTTTTTTCTTGCCCAGTTCTCTCTCAACATGTGCCACAGTCCCAGATGCTGCTTCTCAGCCTCAGTCTTCTTACCTGAGGAGTCCAGACCCCCACCACTGTCACACCCCTCCCTCTTTGGTCAGTGAATTCCCACTCCTAACTAGTTGATGCTTCTTGGTTCCACCACCTGTTTGTTGTTTTCCTTTAGTCAAGTTTCTGCCTTCTTTCCAGCTGCTCCAAAGAATTCCTTGTTTACACTGTCTCAGTGCTGGCAGGGATTTTTCAGCCCATCCCTGACTTTTACTTTGAGCAACCAAAATTAGATAAATCCACTTTCTTTGACTCTGCATGGAGTATATTCAGCCCAGGGTGAAGATGATGAAAATGATGCACATACCAGCTTTGTGCCAGGCAGGAGCTGTGAGGAGACGGAACATGTGCAGTCACCCTCCATGGACAAACAGCATCTTCTTTCATCCACTCCAGCAGCCCTGAGAAACTTGTATGTGTGGCATAAAGATGAGAGGTATGGAGATATTAATTCCTAAATTAAAATGCTTTTACTTAGCGTGGGCAAAGTAGGTTTTATTCCAAAAGTTTCTAACTGGACCTAAATGAGAGACTTCTATAACAAGAGCAGCAGGCATTTCCCAACAGAAAAGGCCACTTTGCTCCACTCCTGCCTTTTGAGTCACTGCCACAAACTTCTGAGAAACTGGGCCTTTTTGAAAAAAAAAAAAATCAAAAAAATCTGCCTTAGGGATACACCTGGAATACAAAATATCATCTCAAATGGTTAAAACTTGACAATGTGTCAAAATGTGATTTTATAATAGGAAATATTGTGCAAACATCATATTATGAACTATTAGCCCCACCTATAAAAAATATTTCCTTATGTGTAGCAAAGAGGCTTATACAAACCAACACTTGCAGATGTAGTCACTATTTCCTAGTGTGCAATACCTTAGTAATTTTGACTTTTTCAATATTACTGAGTGCAACAAGATAACATTAATGAAATAATCCCTTGGTGAGTTTATTCTTTTAAATAAAAGCTTGCTTTGAATTATGCTGTAAATCTTTAAATCAATTAATTTCCATTTAATTACATGGATATTAGTTAAAAACCAGCTGAGTGGACTTTTCAATTTTTAATTCTGAAAATTCTCTCTCAGGCTGAACTCCTCTATGCCAAGTTTCTGCATTGAGCACATTTTTACGGTCTAGTTATAAACCCTAGAAAAACAACGTTTATAGGAAATGTTGACACAACCTTAAATAAAGTGGTGCTAGCTGACACCTCTATATTTTCAATTTGGGGATTTCTACTGGGAAAATATAAACGCTAATGCAGTAAAGGAAGCCAACTATAATAAAACCCTCATAGTCTTCCTGTTCACCACACGAAGACCTACTTCAAAAAGCACCAACTCAGACTGGAGATGAGTTGAAGTTAACTGCATTCTTCCAAGGGTACTAAAAATTACCTGCAGATAGTTCAGCCTTACAGTTACTTGCAAGACTTCAGTTTAGCCAAAGTCATGGGAATATCCATCCAAAAAAAAAAAAAGAGAGAATATGTACAAGGTCAAAAAAAAAGAAGAAAGGGTGCTAGTCCATTTATATGCTTCCTAGCACAACATAAAAGCGGAAAATAGACTTTATAGATTCTAGTGAAACATATGTAAGCACACACAGGGGAAAAATACAGAGATGGAAAGTGAAAATGGAGTTAGCTTTCTTATCTGTATCTTTTAATTCTGGCTCACCAAAAATGAATGAGTAAAGGAAGGGCAGGGGCCTCTGCTTAGCCTTATTTTTAAAGATGTTGGAAAAGATTAATGAGCAAAAATCTGGATGATTTTCAGGACAGGTTCTGAGTCTTGGTGACAGACATTTGAATGTGTTGGGTTGCTGATCCTGCTTCTAGAATAAAACCCAATCAAATTAGTGATATTCTGGATGTGAGATACAGTTTTGGATGGAGGATGTTGGCAAAGGTGGCAATTTCAGAACTTAAATATGAAATTCAGAATAAAAACCAAATGATATTGTTTAAGGGCAAGTTGTGCTAGCCTGGTTGCCTCCTGAGATAAGATGCCTGCCTCTGTACATGAGGAGAATAAAATGGATGTCATTTCTCTTGATTTAAGCAATACTTCAGAGATTATTTTCTGTACCATCCTTGTAGCCAAACTGGCTATGGACTAGATGGCTAGACTGGAAGATCTGTGATAAACTGACTGAATCTTCAGGCTCAAAGTTAATTAACCAATGGTTCAGTCTAACTGATAACGAGCTGAGTCGTTCATTGGACTTAGCAGTGGGGCTGATGCTGTTTAATGTACTCCTTAGTGTCTTGGACAATAATCTACAATACACTCTCAGGAGATTTGCAGATAATATCAAACTGGGGAGAGGGGTAAGTATTTTGGAGGGCAGAGCTGCCATTCAGGAGGACATTGACAGGCTGGAGAAATGGGCCACGAAAAAACTCTTGCAGTTCAGCAAAGGAAAGCACAAAAACTGCACCTGGGCTGAATAAACCCAGGACAGAACAGCCAGACTCATGCTGGCTCATCAGGAAAGGAGATAGCAGTCCTGGTAAACAACAGGTTAAACATGTCAGTAGTGTCCCCTCTGGGAACAAAGGTCCCTCTGCATACTGGGCTGTAACAGGAAGGGTAAGACCAAGGGATCAAAGAAAGGGATTCTTCTCCCCTTGACAATCATGAGTCCTTGTATGAAATAATGTGTCCAGTTTGGGAACCCTGGTACAAGAGAAACACTGATCCATGCTGGAGTCCGGAAGAAGGACAGCAAGGTGCTCAAGAGGCTGAAACAAGAGGCATTAAAGGAAAGTTGAGAGAACCGGCTTTGCTGAGCCTGGGGGATGAAAACCATCAGGAGAAATCTTTCTGTTGTTTTCAGTTACCTAGGGAATGGTTGTAGACAAGGGTGGGACTGACTCTTCCTGAAACTTCAGGAAGATAACAGGTAAGACAAATGTAAGAACAGAAAATTCCAGTTGGACATATGAGAGAAAAACTCGCAGTAAGAATAGCTGAACGATGGTCAGGTTGCCCAGAGAGATTGTGATAGCTGTTCTTAGAGATACTCCAACCTCAGCTGGGCAGGTTAACCATGGTTTGAAAAGTAGGTTGGGCAAGATGATATCCAGAAGACCCTTTCAACCTGAATTGTTCTGTTTCCATTTGCTATTTAGAAATCATCCTGACTTGCCAGTTCAAGGGGTGTCTGGGAAAACCAAAACTTTCCAATGTCACTTCTGGCATTGACTTGCTCAGTGGAAAAGCAGGAAGAGGGCACGGTGACACTCTGAGCAGCAGCCTGCTGGCTCTCAGGTGCCATTCAGGTTTCTCCTTTGGACAAACTGGCTGCTGATAGAGCTGGATACTTGCCTGCCTTTGAGTGCCCAGCCTTATCTGTTTTTAAGGAAAGGCATGCTGAACTCTCTAGCAACATTAGAAAGTATTGGACTGAGTTTTTCTTTAGTTGCTATCATACCTAACCTTCACCTCTTCAGAGGCAAACACAAAAAAGTTATGTAAAAAGCCAAACTGAATCATCCTGGTAAACAACACTGACCTTGTCTTAGACCTGAAAGGACCTGCCCTTATATAGCTGTAACCCATTCCACTTAATGCAGTTAACAAACTGTAGTCCTTTGATTCAGTGAGACACTTGCTGCTTTTACCATTACTTTTGTCTTGTCTAATTATCTGTTAAGAAGGTAATTTGGGTTACACCCCAATGAAAATCAGACCTATCTAACCTTCTGCAGTTCCCTAGAGACCTTTCACAGAGGTTTCTCTGTGAGCAGAAGAGCTTTGGATAATAGGTTTTTTTTTAAACCTCGCTAACATTTCAGCCATTCTGGCAGCAATTTATATCATTTCTGCCTGCTGCCTCCTTCTTCTTCAGTTTTCCCCCATAGGTTTCACAAGATATCACAGTAACCTTGGCAAAAAATGTGAAATCTGCTTTAAGGTTAATGCTGAACTTCTGTAGTACATTATTTTAAGGTTTAAAAGAAAGATAGTAAGTTCCAGTATGTACCTGTCAGTACTAAGTGATTGTTCATTTCCTGTGAATTGGGAATAAAGTAATAACATACATCTGGTGAGCTAAAACATGTTGCTCATTTCTTTTTCTTCTCTGAGCCATATCCTTTACCAGCTGTGAGACATCACCATGCAGAATCTCCAAATACCTTTGAGGAAAATTAAAACAAAGGAACAGAGGGCTGGAAGGGACCCCCTGTGTCTTGGAGCCCAGTCCCCTGCTAGCCCCAGGCCACATCACACAATGCCTTTCCTCAGCTGTTCTCACTCCATCTTACAAACTCTCTTGTGCCCCCAAACTTGCATTGGAACTCTGCTCTCCCCAGCGCTGATTGCTCAACTGGCTACATAATGTCTTTCAGCTTCCAGTTAAAATACATTCACGGGCAGTTTATGCCCATTTGTTCTTCTGCCAGCACTGTACTTTGTCTTCAAAAGATCTTTTCCTTCCTTGATGTTTAACCTCCTGGTGTATTTATAGAAAGCAATGACATTCTGTATCAGCTTTTGTTTTGCTACACTAAATATGTCAAGTTCTTCTGGCCTTCTTATGCAAAGTAGAATTTCCATTCCCTCTCATTAAAACTTTGCTGCTCTTGTTCCCGAGCCATTTTTGGCCCAGGGGGGGTTGTTGCTGGACACAGTGATCCTGTAAAGGTTTCATCAACTTATTTTATTAGTTGCTAACCATTTTCTTGTATGAATCAAGCAGAAGATGACATGGTAAAAGGATATACATCATTAAATGCACTAAATACATTAAGAAAAGTCCAATTACACAATCCTTTCCTTTTGTTAATGTAATATTTCTATATTTCAGGTGTTTGCAGGCTTTGCAAGACAGTGGAACTCTGATGATGGATCCTGAAGCACAAGTTGGAGCCTAGAAAAGGAGGTTGAGATATGAAAACATCAACCATGGAAATGCAGTGATCAGAATAAAAAGAGTCCAAGGGAGAGGTGAAGTAGGATTTATTACAGCACTGCAATGGATGATAAAGGAGATGATTAGAAATTAACTGTCAAATTCAATTTTTTACACTCTTCTGGCCTGACAAACACCTGAAACATAAAAATACATATTTGCATGAATAAAAATCTCAGCCTGTGGCATTTTCACATCTTCCATTCAAAAGCATAAAGGATGGCAATTGAATTTTTTTAATGCTATAAATACTGTTTACTTTTTGTGTATCTCCAAGTCAGAACTATAGGAAAATGTAACCAGCATGATTAAGTGGAGAATAGAAGATCCTTTGCGTTTTTCCTCCACATGAACTCAGTCTTCTCAGGTCTTGAGCAACTTAATGTAAAAGTTTAAATTTTACATGATCATTGTTCATTTCTGAGGCATGACCTGAATAAAATCCCTGGGGGGAAAAACCCACAAAACAAAAGGTCTTATTGATTGAATGTTAGTATACAGTCTTTTATGGAATAGAATTTCAATGCATATATTGCTTATCATGATACTGAAATAACAAATTTCTTCAGTCTTCCACAGCAGTTCCAGAAATTTAACGTCTCTTTCACAGTTTCTGCCAGCACTGAGCTATGCCCAGTAGAGTAATTTTCTTCAGTGTAATACACCACATAAGTATCATAGTTTTATCTGATGGCAATGAATCTTCGAGGCAAACAGTTCTTTTTCCAGTCCTTTCATATTGTATTCATAAAGGCATGAGGGCAGCTTGAATGATTAAACATTAAGCTGAAAGGCAGCATTTGGAAGAGACCTGAGTGGGGACCTCCCTGCTGGATTAAATGAAACGTTCTCCTTGCAGAAAACGGAGAAAAAAACTCGGCTGCAGGCAGGAGGTGAGCTCCACTGCTCTCTGCTCTCCCAGGGAGGAGAAACTGTGGTTTGTGCAGTTTCGCTTTATGTAAGAAGCAGATTCCCAGTCATTTTTCAGCTGCAGTTGCATTAGACAAAGTCTTTGTATGTCTTCTGCCATTTGTGGTTCTCTAGACGCACGAGCATCGTCCTTCTCCATGCAAATCTCTGTGTGTTTTGAAGGTATTTTTCCTCTGTGACCTGCCCGTTGGACCGGCTGAGGCTCAGATTACAGAGGTACTCAATGGATATTAAGTACACACCGGTACTTTTTCAGGCAGGAAAGACCTCTTGAATTTGGAGCTGTAAAATGCAGCTACTGTGTTTACTCAGTTAGGGGACAAATTGTGCTCCCCCGGTCTCATATCCTCAGGTTGGTTGTAAACCTTTTTGTTTTGCTTGTACAATGTTCTGGGACTCAAAGGGCATACCCTCCTGGGGTCTCTGCCTGTATGAGGCTCTCTTGAAAAATATGACTTGATTGGGTCCTAGTTCTGTATCACTCACCCCTCCAAGTCTCTGTGTCAGCTCAAGCACAATGTCTGATAATAGAGAACACTCAGCTACAGTGGAACAGAGTTACTATATGAGATTGTCCTTTTTTTTTATTCTAATGTCTTCAAATGAGTCCATTTCAGGAATGGAGAATAATTCTCTTGGAGCAATGAAGTTTATATAGCCAACATAAACAAACCTACGCCTGCTTCATGCCAGGAGAGGAGAGAGGGGGAGATATTTTTTTTTGCTACCAACATAGGCTCTTTTGCTTTAGTAGTATTTTTGGCAGATGCTACCATATTTAACTTCCCACAATGGCACTGTTTATTTAAGGTCAATATAAAACATCCCTGGCCATTCTCTTAGATTTTTCGGTCCCTTGGTTGACTTTCACATATCCTTTTAAGCAAATTTTTTATGGTGCCTTTGGAATCACTGCTCAGTACCTTTAAACAAAATACTTCCAAACAAGAACCCCATCTTAGCAGGATGAGAAAATAAGCTGTACAAGGGTCACTGCTCATGGATTTCACCACTTTCTGTTCTCACCAGTAGTTCAGAGGAACAACTGCCAGACCAGAGGTCTACCTAACCAAGTATCTTGTCACCAACAAAAATCACTTGTGATTATTTAGAGTGTACAAAAAAGCATAGTGGTCCTTTGCTTAATATGCACTGGAGCTCCTGACAATCATTTTGTCCAAGGCTGCACTGATTTGTTTTATAAGACTGATGTGGCAGAAATTTAATTCCAGTTTTTGCACGCTGACTATTTGTGGTATAGGAAATATATTTGCAGCTGTAAATCTTTCCCAGATTTGCATTTGATTTTAAATCAAAAGTAAAAATATAGCTGCAAAAAGGAGTTTCAAATCCTTATAGGAAGTTTATTAGGTCTTTAGGGACAATGGCTTAGGGTTAGCCCAACAGCCTCTGCTTTTTACAGACCAAGGTTATTTTTCACTCCTGATTTCAGGCTGAAGCCTCCTTCTCTACACGACTGCAGTGGCACCATTTCTGTTTGTACCCACTACACCTAAGTTACTGGTCCCTGGCTTCACATGTGCCAGAGCACAGCTATGCTCCAGCCAAAGCCACTGCCCAAAACCATCCATCTGCTAGCCAAGCTGCCACAGGTCCTGGTGAGCCACCGTGGGCTGCCTGCCACGAGGCACTGTGGCCACAGCCACAGCACACCTCTATCCATGGGAGCACATTGCTGCTTTTGGAGCTGGATAACTTGAGCAGTCAGCACTTCCCAGCCTGGCAGGGACAGCTGGGGAATGCAGTCCTCAGCATTCTTGCCTCTTCAAGCAAATGTGTCAGAAATGGCTTTATAGTGGCCTACTCACATCCTAATTTTTCTCCCAGATCTGTTATGCCTGCTTAACAGTATTTACTGTTGGTAATTTGGTAAACCTCTGGCTACTCTGAGTTTCTGGTCATGCTTTTCTACTGCCTTCCCCAGGTAAGAATATCACCTAATACTTTAATACCCTTTAACACCACCATTTATTTTCCTGTGTTGTCCAGTGAAATACTGTGGGTGCCAAACACAACCCAAACAGCCATCTGCAGAAACAGTGTCTCCCAGAGGAGGTGCAGAATGTGCATAAACATGTGCTCTGTTTTCCTAAGGACACCTGCCAGAGTCCTGCTGATGCACCAAGCAGAGGAAAATATTTGGCACAAGCCATGTCTCCAAAGATTTCTCTCCTTGTAGGTAGTGGAAAATATTCCTTTCTTAACATACTTTCTTCATTTTCTTCAGGTTCTCTCTATATAAGTGAACGCTTCTGTTGTTCCCTGTTGTGGTGTCCAATAAGCACAGCCACTCGTGGTTTCTCAGGTCCCTCAGAGCACTTATCCAGTCTCATTTTAGCTCCTGCCTCAAGGTGAGTGATGTGAACTGTTGTTATGCTGCACTCTGTGCTCTGTCCTATTCTTCTCAGGTTCCTTTTTTCCTCAGAAGACTTCCCCTAATTCTTTTTCAGTTTTTTAAGCCCTTGGGGTTTCCAACAAGTGCATCTTCTTAAAGGCACTAAGAGTTTTTTATCTTATTAATGGGTACTGCCTTCACCAATACACTCTCGAATTGTGCTGAGGTGGTGGCATGATTGGAATATTAATAAAGAAAGTATTAACTTGCCTGTAAGGACAAGAGAGATTAGATAAACTGCCCTGCATTCAAGGGTACACAGGTGTGCTGGGAGATCCAGAATGTGGAGGAATTTACTATCTCTGAGAAGGCAAAAAGGGAAAAGAATATGAAAGCTTTGATTGCAAGGACTACAAAATATTAAACAAAGAAGACTTGAGGCTTTTTGTGTCCAAAGAGCAGAATCAGCCAAAGGACAGGATATAATACCAATGAAGGATTTTAACAATCCAGGTATTCTTTAGTGAAAGAATGCGACAGAACACCAATGTCCAGTGAGTTCCTGGAATTACTGGCAATTCTTGTTTTAAAAAGTGTAGGATTTTCCAGATTTTAAACTAAGCAGTAAAGAATGATGTGAGAATGTGAAGGTGAAAGATTATATATGTAAGAGTAACCTTGGAGTCACAGGGCATATGATTCTTGAAAAGGCTTTTTTCAAGGAAGAAAGAGGATAATGGACTAGAAGTGTGGAGGCTTCAATAAACTAATAGATAGCACACAGCTAAGTGAGCATAGGCATCAAAGACAGCTTTAAATTCCTCAAAAAAATGTTGCTAAGCATGTAGTATTCCACACGAGAGAAACTGTAGACACTGTAAAAAGACAACAAACTGCTATTTGCCAAATATGGCCAAAGAAATTAAAATTAAATGCTTGCACAGCATAAACAACACAGAAACAGAGGGGAAAGGAGCTGTAATGGAAAGTGAAAATTATTCTCCAATAGATAAATAGTCTCATAAAATGAGAGGTTGTCTGTTTTTCTAATCATAGGATTAGATTATAGCAAAAATTTTAATTTCAATATTAAGTAATACTTTCAGTGGTAAAGTAGTAGAAAGCTAGTATATATTGTTTGTGAGTAGGGTCATCACAGATTTTACATCAATGGAGGTTTTTAGGAAAGAGAGGAAACTGTCAGAAGTCATCTAGAAATAGCTCCTATTAGTGGGTAAAGCAGTGGGCTACATGACCTCTTGACTATCTTTCTAGGCATTTATTCAATTTTTATGGAACTGTGCTTCATTTATTAATCAATGTTGCAATTTATTCACATGTTTCCTTTATGTGTGTGTTCATCACACAAAGGACTAAATCTTGCTTCTTTACCACCTTCTTTCTGTGAATTTTTAGTGTTAAAATTCATAGTGGTCCTGCTTTGGCTAGTATACCTCTAACCTCCCTAAAAATTAGAACTCTTCTACTTGCTTTCCTTGATTTTTGATTGCAACATTTTCCAATGATCTTACAAAAAAGTCTTCTTAACTGGAAGTTCCTTTATTGTGCTTTTTATTCTGTCTGGGCACAATTTCCACACACTTGGAAACTTACATAGTGATGCTGTCCTTTAGGTCTTGCATCTTATTCCAAGGACCAGCATTAATATAAGATAATAGGTATTCACTTTTCAAATCATAATAATGAGAATGATTAGAAGAGCGAAAGAGTAGCAGCAGGAGCACACAGATTGAATGTGTTTTCTCGTTACAGAAGCAGATAATTGTCCATCTTTAAGATTTTCACTGGAGTAGGTTGCAAAGTAAGAAAAAGAATCAGGAGGACATGATGACTGAGACCAGCTCCCCTCCTTTCCTTAACTCTGCTGTTCTTAGCAATTCATTCTTAGATATTTTGACTTGTGCTCAATTTCCCTAGCAGCAAAGTTCATATGTACTTGATTACTTACACAGGAGACAATTTAACCATGAAAACCTCATATGTGAGGGATTAGCTGAGGGCAAAGTAGGGCTCTTAAACTCCTAATGTAAGTATGGTCATGACAGCAGAGTTTGATTAAATTGAAACATTTCACTTACCAAAGTATAGATTTAATTCTAATAATTTTAAAGGTGTCAAAAAGGAAGGGGTACTCATTTCACTCAGCACATACAGTCTGCACATCTGTCTCCCTGAGGGTAGCAATGAACAAGCCTTGCATGGAAAAAACAAACAATTACTGTTTGTGTACATCATTCATTTTCTGGTTCTTGCAGGTTTTGTGGACGCATCTGCATGATTTCTACAAATCCTATTACACCTTATACGTGGAGAAATGAGGTTAGAGATAAAAAGTTTTATTTGAGAAGCAAGACATGCTGTTGTTTTATTTTAAAATAAAATATAAGTGTTAGAAGTTCTTGTTTTTATTTCCTGCACATAAATGCTGTTGAGGATGCTACTGCCATCTTTTTCCTATTGCAGTGGTTTTGTCTTTAACCATGGTTTTCATGCTTAATTTTTATGTTTACCATCAGTCATGCAATTCCAATTGACATATGATTTGATTTTTCTGCTGCATAAACCAATTTTGCATCAGTGTAGTTCCAGTAACTGGGGCTACTCACGCCACAAGAAAAAGATGAAGCCCTTCTTTGTTTTCTTTAGTTTCTCTTTCCTTTATCACTTGGGCCAGATTCTTAGCTAATTTAATTCTCCTCCATTATCTTCAGTTCAGCTCTGTTGACATACTGCATTGGCAAAACTTTTGCTTCATTGTTACAGGTAAATTTATAAATAAGTCAGTTAAAATCTCTGTGTTTCCATTCTGCTGAACTCTTTCTTCTGTGTTGAATATTTTGAGCTCTCTTCCTGCCCTCACAGGCACCCACGTGATTTCTGAAATAATGCACGTGAAATTGCAGGCCAAACTTGCAAGATAGCTGCCTTAAAAAATCATCTTGAAATCAATGGCTGAACTTAAGAAACCTCATTTATACATTTTATGCAATGTGATAAATTACTGTTGCACTGTATTAAAAGTTTATACTGAGAGTCACTCAAGTGGATGGTATGAACAGCTTTATCTACCAGCTAAAAATCTGTTTGTTTTCTTCTCACTCTCTTCTGCCTCATAGAGAAGGGGAAAAGCAAGTTGGAGCCCTGACTTTAGCAACAGAGTGAACAGCCCCATGTGTGTGTGAAGAGACAAAAAAGTGTGCAACCATCACCCTCCTACAATTGCTCACAATTTAAAAGCCAGCCAGCAGCAGGAACAGGAAGAGAAAAGGTCACAAGAGGACAGTGTCCATGGCCAGCATCAGGTTTCACAGAAGGGACCATAAGGGAGAAAATGAAAAACATTTGGACTTAATTAAGGCACTAATCTGGAAAAATGAGGAACAGTTGAAAGCTGCAGAGTTGGGGCATTGTATAAACTTCTTTTCTTGATTGCAAAGTCACCCTGAAGTAGCTTCTGCTACTGAGAATAAGGAAGGAAGAGGTTGGTAGGAACTGGGGCTCTGAGGTCTACCCTAGAGCACTATTTTTTATGGTGAAGTAACATCAATAAAGGCAAAGGAGGGAGTACAAAAGGAAAGGGGTCTGTGAGAAAATGACATACATTGCTTAGAGCTTTGCTCCCTGACATAGTGCTTTCACATCTTTGAAAATATCTGTTTCTCCTAAAAGTAGCTTTTCAGTTGTCATCTTAAATTTTCTGCAAGAAAATTCTCTGTGTGTTTATACACAGTATATAAACAACAGGTAAATACTGAGTTATATAAAATAACATTGTAGATAATATGCACATATATTTGCTTGCATTTATCTCAAAAGAAAAAAGCTGACATGCACATCTGCAAAAAATGAAACAAAGGAAGACAAGATGCTGGAGTTCCAACCTTTTCAAGGCATATCTGTACTACAGCTTTGATTAACTAAAGGCAGAGGTATCTGATTTAATTTCAATCCTCTGTGTTTTGTCACTTTTTTGGACACAACAGTGTTAAAGAACAAAATCAGGACTCGCAGTCTGTGGCCTGCCCATACTTCACCATGAAAAGCACACAAAAAACCTGTAGTTCTGGGCACCCCAGACAGACAGACAGACAGTGAGAATGCTTAACCTCAAAGTGTGTCCTTTCAACAGCTGAAAACTGGCATAGCTATTCAGCAGGGAAATGCAGTGCTGCTCAATATGGCACTGGCATAAATTCACCCATTAGAAGCTCCATGCACACATCTGAAGGTATTGAATAATCAGGGATTACAGTTAGATCAGGGTTAAAATGGATGTCAAGTGTCTAAATGCATGACTTCCTTTTTTCTTTCTGGTCATAATGAAGATTAAGAAGAATGTATTTTGTTCATGTGCAGAGAACAAGGCAAATTTGCTACCAGACTGGGTCTCATGCAAAACTTTCTATGGAAAGAGATTCCTTGCCCAGGATTCAGGACAGAGAGATGCTTGTGAGTAGGAAACAAAGGACATAGCATTTTTTTTTAATCAGCTGGTTTTCACCTTTTAGATTCACAGTTCATGATTATACTAATATTCAGTATAATCAAAAAGAAGATGGATATCAGATTATTTTTCCCATTCTAGTTTCCATATGAAATTTCTCAGCTATAGCAGTTTGAGGACCCCTATGGCCACACACTTATCTACAGAAAACAAGCTCCACTAAAAACAGAACGATGCTGCTTTATGTCATAAAGATGGTAGAGCCCTCAGTCCAGGTATGTCTTTAGTTGAGTTTTGGGCCCTGATTTTCCCACACATTGTTTCATATGCAGCTGTCTGGGCAAACCAGTTTCAAAATGTGCACAGAAAGCTGCTCAAGTACCTGACAGTAGCCTACATCTATTTCGCATGATAAGTATAACAGAAAAAGACAAGATAGTCTAGAATCAAAGCAACCTCTTGTTCCCTTCCCATTAACATACAGGAAAAAACCAGAACACTGATGTCTACTGAAGTAAAGAATTATATAATAATACTGTTATTTTAGAAAAATGGACTAGAACTTTTTGATAGAAATATGTACTATTTGGTAAGAATACATAAAAGGTTGTGGGTCTTAAATGAAAGTTCTTTTAAAATTATGTTTTGTGGCAATTCTTTCTAAAAACAGCTGTGGCATGCAGTAAATAGTACAGCTGTTGCTTTGAAAAAAAATCTGTCTGCAGCGGTCTGAAAATAAAATCCCACATCAAGGGGCTCACTACAAGTTAGCCCTGCTCACAGACAAAGGATACTTATGCAAGCAAGGATGTGTGTGGAGTTATTTCTAAGCAATGCTTTTCCATGTAGTTATGTTGGAATTGCAAGTATGTTTATCTTCTCTTGTTTTCCCATCACTGGTAAAATGTGCTCCCTTTCAGCCTCAGCAGAGTACTAGACAGGTGCACTGAAAGCCCCAAACTTGCAGTTGAAAGATGCTTGCATGGTTCACTCAGCTGGTAGAACTTATTCTGGTATCATTTAGGCCAGATTTATGCTGATGGAACATCTCTGGGTGAAATCCAGGTCTTTTTGAACTCAGGGCTAAGATTAACTCCAGGAATAGCCAAATGAAACCAGGTTGCAGAGAAAGCACTAGAAATACCTTTGTTATTTATGCATTTGACTTAAGCCAAGTGATCTAATTGTTGATGGGTTTCCATAAAGTATGCCCCAATTTATGCCATTACAGTGAACCAAATTAATCTTGTTTTACATATGTGGGATTGGGATCAGAATTTGTATATTTTTTTTCATTCATCTAAGTGGAGGAAGCAGAATGAAAAGTTTTTATAGCTGATTTAGGATTTTAAAACAAGAGTAGATGTAGGGAGAAGGGACTATTACAGTGAATTTCTCTGAAGCATCCAGCCTACTAAGGAGCAGCCTGTGTAGTTACATGCCATCCTTAGGCTTTATTTCCAAAAGCCTCATCAAGGTACTTTCTGCCTTTTTGTATGTTACTTTTCTCACTGAGAATATCAGTAAGCAAGTTTTCTACTCCTTTTTAGCCCTAGAAATGGGTGGCAGCATTTAATGTTTTTAAGTAATGCCTGTGCCAGCTACATGGGAACTCGTTTTTTCAAACTCTGCTGTTGTCTGAGGTAAATCTAGGCAGAGATGCTACGTAGTAATCGTTAATGCCCTGCCATGCACGTGCATGGACTACTGCAGAGGTCAGTCCTGCCCTTCCCAGGTGCTACATTTAGTTCCAGCTACGAGTCACTAACTCAAACATTGAGAAGGCACTGTCAGAGCAAATGAAGCAGAAAAGTTGCTCCCAAAAATCAGTGGACACAAATCTCTCTCCTCTGCTTTCTGAAGAGATGCCAGATCCTCCTGTGTATACACCTGGTAGAGCAGCACTGCTCAGAGAAACATCTCAATCTTCCATGGCAGCAAGCCCAGAAGCTGATCTGCCAGCCCCAACCTGGTTAACTACCAACAGACAGTAAGTGGGGGCAGACAGCACCCCAAAGAGCAAGGGCAACCTATTTCTTCCACACTGGGGACAATTTCAGGCTGCTGCTCTGGTGCTGCAACGCTTAGGTGACTTCTAGGACACAGATTTCTGAGGAGTTTCCTTTACCTTTCTGATAAAGGAGGCTCAGAGAGCTGAGCTTTGCTTCACCACTGTTGCTTTGCTCTTTTAAAAGTTTTAAAATTACTTAAAAACTTTTCTGTGCCTTCTGATGTTTACATATTTCTACTAGAGTTTCTCACACACTGTCATGTAAATAATAATTGTTTTACATTCTTCTTTAAAGAAGAGAAAATTAATAGACTGTTGGTTTGACCAGTGTGGTTGGAGAAGTAGCAATTTCGTCCTCCAACCCACTGCCACTTTTAGAATTCTATATATTGAAAAGTCAGAAATAAAACTTACTTCCTTTTGCTCTTTTAGTGTGCGTGTGTGAGTTATTTCACATCATAGTGTGACAACCACCTATCCCAGGAGCTCTGCTAGCTGGCTCAGTCTACAGGCACATCTCATATCATGTGCAGTGGGTCCAGAAAAACTGCTTTTCAGTTCTTTCTTTCTTCTTTTCTCTTAACAATATTGCCATGTCCTCAGAAACCTGATGAAATGACACTGCCAAACCAGTCTGCTGCCCTCCTGCCAATGTGTGTACACTCTGATGGACACGTTCGGCAGCATCCCCCACTCTGCCTGTCAGCAGGTCAAATGTGACACTGGCAAAATCAGCAGATGCCAGCACAGGAATCACAGGAGTTGTTACTTTTTAGTCCAGTTTTCAAATTTCTGTAGTTTCTGGTAGGCATCCTGGGATTCACCATTAGAAAAACAACAATGGAATAGCCTCATGGAGTATTGGAGGATTAATTAATGTATAGACATGGAGCTATAGGCACTGTATGATTAATAAGAAAAGCACCTTGACTGGGGAAAAAAAAAAGGTGGTATGTGTGCACTTCTGTTTAACCTCTTTACTTACTGTAATTTCAGTGAATGTCTAAACTAATCCAATGGAATAATCCCAAGTCGACATACCCAGTAATTTCCCACTGATGTCCCCCAAGGACATCAAAATTATCCAATCCCAAAAGTATTCCTGCATACTTTTTGAATTACTTTTGATTTTTTTCTCTCTATTGCTTTGTAAAAAGGACTTCTAATTCTATACTCTTCATTATTCAGTCTGCTTTGATTAGGAGTGCCCCTAAAAAGCTTTGTTTCTTTCTCTCTTCTGTAGACAGAAGTTTTTACATTAAAAATCAAAACAGTCCTTCTTCCATATTCTGCTTTTTATACTGTATATATTCTGTCATCCTATATTTTACCAGTGAAAACAGTGAGACATGCTCTCTCTGCATGGGGGAAAGGTGTAGTTATTTATACATAACTTAGAACATGCTTTGGTATGTGTTCCTAGCTAAATATATAAAAAAAGACAACTACCAACTCAACATCTCCTGAAAAATTAATGTTCTCAATTCAGGGACATTTTATATTATGCACCTTCATTTGGCTTAGTAGGCATTGCATGAAAGCATCCAATCGGGAATCATTAGTGACAGTTACTAAATTTCAGCTTTTGCCTTCTGTTTCCAGGATTTTTTTTTTAATTTTAACATAATTCCGACTATGTTTTCAAGTCTAAAGGATATAAATAATAAAAATATTAAACAGATATATGTATATATTAGAACATTTGTTTTCTTCTCAGATCCATCAATTTCACCTGTATAGGACTGCAATTATGTCTAAAAGGCTTAGGTACTGAGTCTCAATATCAATTAATTAGTGATGCTTTAAAAAAACATTTTATGTGACATTTGGGAAAAACCTGGTGACAGAAAAACATACACATTTTCCTTCCAAGAGTAAATCAAACTATGACTCCTTCACACTTAGCCTGTATTTCAGATATGCAACTATAAAACCATTATAGTTCATTTCTAGATATGGTGCTCTTACTCTCCATTTCATCTAACTTAAATTATGTAAAATGCATGCTCATGAACTAAAATATAGTTATTGCTTTTTATGAAGAAAATAAACAGTAAGATATATGTTACCATTGCCATCAGAGTGAATACTGAATAATGTCTTTGATTACAGTATGAAATATCCAACTTTAATCATCAGTAACTGAAGTATGAACAAACAGACTGATAAAAGGCTTTCCTGCCCAAAGATTTACCTATTCCAGTATCCTACCTCCTAGCAGTTATGCAGGGAAGAGTACAAGTAAAGCATATTTCAGTACTTCTTTGGAATACTCTCCCACTTCCCACAATTTGTGGCCCTAGGAATACCTGGGTTTTTTTAAAAAACCTTTATTTGAAATATCAAGATGACATTTTTTATTAAATATAATAATATAGGTACTATTTTTTATGTTTTATAATTGCCATTATTAGACTAATACTTTTCTTTAGTTTTATTTCATAAGCTGGAAAATTCTTGCTAGATTTCCTTATGCCAAACAAAAATGCCCTCCTCACATTTTATACGGACAAGTCTTGCTGCTCTGAAGCCAGCACAGGGGGAAGAAGCTGTGGGAGACTCCTTTGCTGTCCTCTGTACCAGACACCACAAGGTTCCTGACATCAGACATCTCCTTTCTTCTCTCTTACATCTGCCAAGTGATTCAATGAGTATACCAAATCCACCTTCATTTGTGTTGCCATTACTGTGCGGACTATAATTGGTACAAACTCCCTAGGATATCCTGCATCCTTCTTGTGACATATTTTACCCTAAACCCAGGAGACAAATTACCAAAATGGTTCCATTTCTTTCTGTTCAGGACACAGATGTCTTGGCACAGGATTTGCACTGAAGAATCACAGCTCAGTATTATTGGTCTTTTCCTTCCTCTCACTGCTGGGCTGCTCATGTTCAAGAGCCGGATGGTCACAGGCCTTATAAGCTTCTTTTCTTAACCTGACTGCCCACGGAAATGAGGTATTTGCAACACTGCTTTTCATCTGGTGGTGAGGTTTGTTTTGGTTTTTTTTTTTCCTGCCTGCTAGTGCCCTGGTAGTAACAGAGAAATTCACAAAGGAACTTTGTCTGCATCTGAAAGAGGAGTCTCAAAGAAAGTTACATTCTTACTGCTTTTGCAGCAATACGTGGGTAGGGGAGAACAGCAAGATAAAATTGTGCCACTTGTGGGGATTAGTTGGACATAAATTGTGCCATATTTCGGGTGGCAGCAGCTGGCTGCTGACCCAGCAATCTCCAAGCATTGCTAGCCACAATACTGGTGTCCCTTGCAAGACTGGGAACATCAGGATGGTCCTGAATGAGATGAAGGCAGACAAATGTATAGGGAATCAAGGTGCAGGAATTTTAAGACTACAGGAACAACTTATTTTCTTGCCTTATGCTACCCTTTTAAGAACATACTATTTATGGTTTTAAAGCTAAAGTCAGGTTTCGCCTTTGTATAATTTTTCTATTTGAGGTTCACAAGGCACTATATAAGCATTAGATCATTTTCCTCCACACACCTTCTGAAATTGTGCACTCACTGTAATCATAAAGAAAACATGTAAACTGGATTCTCTAATTTAAAGCAGCTATAGCTTTTCTTTGTGGACTGTATTCACAAACACATTTTTAATATACCTACATACAAATAATACATATGAAAAATAAAATAACAGTAAATGCATAATCTATATAAAATACTCTAATAAGAAACTATGAAAATTATTAGGCTTCTTCACCGCCGACTGAAAACTATAATAGTTGGTTTCATATTTATGTGTGATATGGATCCTGAATAAAGAATAATAATAAATTTTTAATGCTTTTAAACATACTGATTTCTAGGGGTTTCAGAGGACAGACTTTTGTTTAATCATATTTCTGGGCTGTTGCCAGGCTGTCACTATTCCCTTGGGCTGAATCTCTGGACATCAGAGGTACTCCCCTGGAGCTGCATCTATTGACATTAAAGATTCAGAGTCGTTACATACCTTAAGCTAGGAGAGACAGGGGACTTGGTCCTAATTACAGCTTATGCCCATTTAAGGGTCTTTAAGCTTAATGCAGAAGCCTTGATGCAAATGAAAATCAGGTTCTCAGTCACTTCAAAAGTACCCACAAAAAAGGTTAAAATTCTGTTTAACTTCCTCTTCTTATCAAAGTCTTGGAAAAAGAGAGCCTTTTCATAAGGACTGAGCACTGCATGTTTTATCTGAAGTCTGCTGTTTAAAGAGGGTGATTGATTTTTCCACATTAAGGGCAAAATAGCAGGAAATCTGTGCCTCACTAACTCTTACACACATACCTGCTAGCAACTGAGAAGCTCACTATTCAAATCAAAGTAGGATTTCTGGATTTTAACTGTAGCACTTGAAGGGCTCAATTCCTTTGGCTTTGTCTTAAATTAAGAGCCAGAAATTATTTCCCCATGAGACTTCAAGTGAGATCTTTGCCAAGGCCATGGGTCACTTGATTGCATCCAGAAGTTTACTCTATACTTAGCTGGTGATGTGTCGATGTGATGAGATTTCAGCACATGATACTTCATAGTGACTGGAGCTGGTTCCCATGATTTTTTAAATTCAGTTGGGGAATAAGTGTACATAAAATCTGACTATAGTTTTCAGGGTTTTTTCCCCCCCATGTTATAGTTTTCCATAAACGTAAGCATTTACACAAACCTTTGATTTCTCACTTTTATCCGTACACCACAGAGCTATTAATGGAAATGAAAAATAAAACTGCCATGTAGATGCAGTGCTGTGAAAAAAAATATTACTAATTAAATGTGGATTAAGTGACTATGATAAAACCTCTTGGTAATATGCCTGGCCACTGTGGGACAAGAGGTCATGCTTCACGTGCCAAGAATGACAGTGAGATGCTACAAGGGTTTGAGAACCAGTTGGAGAGTCAGTTCTCTAGTTCAGTGACCTCACTTCAGTGGGAACTGTATAAACACAGAAGTTGACCAAATAAATTTAGATGTATTTATAACTCTCTTGTGTAGTGAAGTACACTGAAGACAAGGGATGTACAAATTACAGACTGCCAGTAACGTTAAAAGAAAACAACAACAAACACAACTTTAAATATATATTATAAAGAGCAGACAAGGAAAAAAAAATTCCAGAAAAGACTGCAAGTAGCTCAGTGACACTCAGCTTTTTCACACCAGGATCCTTTTCCTATATGGGCTGCCTCTAACAGAAGCCTCCATGTTAAATGTCAGTCTGGGCAGAACAGACTGGCTGGGATTCTCTGAGAAACCCTGCAAAAAACATTAAGGCTTCCTTGCCTCGCTGCCTAACTGGAAAAAGAGAATATAGTTTTCTTGCTTACTGAGTGGCATACAGATAAACTATTCAAATTAATTATTTGAAAGAAAGAGAGAAAATAGCAAGAACTGCCTCAGAAGGTACTAAAGGACTATTTTAAATTTCTTGAGATTAAATGACAAAAAATTCTTTGTAGCTCAATCTCCCATGCACCCCATTCCCATACACTCTGCAGATACCTATAGGATGGTTTAAAACAAATCCAGATTGCAATTTTCATTAAAACCAATGGTCTGTCCTCTGATTCAAGAACAATTTGCTCACTCTCAGTGCTGCAGCTCTGCTAGACACAGCTGCATGTGTGCCACTCCCAGAAGGTCCTGTGCAGACTGTACCCTGGCACAATCATCTGCAAGAAGCAAAGTCCTAACGTGCAAGTCTTCTGCATTAAGAAACGGAAACAGAGGGGCACTTCCTTGTATTACATAAGAGACATATTACAAAACAGACACACAAATAAAGATGTTTATGAGAACATGTGCTAAACCATTTAGAAAGCCAACAGTGTATCTGTGGCACAGATCATCAGGTGTTAAAATCATGGCTGGCTGAGTAGGGTTCCTGCTCTACTCACTGCCTTGAATGGTCTCTCTGTGAACTGCAGTCTTCATTCAAAAGTTTATTTTTACAAAGCATCTCTTCTTTGTCAGCATAACACCTTCATGTACTAACTCAAAATTCTAAGCAAAAGCAATTTAATCCTTGTCTCTGGAACACAGCATACTCTTGCTATACAACATTGCTAGAATAAGATACATAGAGGTCAAGTATGGATTGCAGTTACAAAGGGCATTCTATGCTTTCATTGAAAAAAAAGAGGTCATATTTGATTTTTTTCAGTCTTCCAGTATTTGTCCCTCTTTTCAGCTTCACTGACAGCGCTACAGGAAGTTTCACAGCAAATACCTTTTATCCCCTAGGATGCACAGCAGCTGGGCTGGCCGAGGGACTTACAACTCTGCACATTTTTCAAATGTTTCTTTGACTGCTTTTGAGGAACAGCTATTTCTATAAACCTTTTGTTACTCCTAAGTTGTCCAACCTTTATGGAAATTCCTTTCTAAATGAATATGAACCAGTATCTTTACTACTTTTGAATCACTAATTTCTGTCATGTCCATTCAATCTTGTGCTTATTTTCAGTTTCCAGTCACCTTATTTATTCTATTTGCAAAAGCTTATTTCCCCCTTATTTTTAAGTATAATTTCATTTTTTCTACCATCTCATTAAAAAAATTGTTTTATTTTTGTATATATTTCTCTTATTTTTTCACTTTCAGAAGTTCTGCATTTCTATTAATCCTTCAGAAAGTTATAGTTCTTTCTAGAGGTTTTGTAGAGACTTTTTAGTCCACAGTCATTGTAAAAAACATTTCGTGTTACTGAAAGAAGGGAGTTTGCTTCTTCCTGCTTGCAAGCCTGCAGGTTTCCTCTCAGTCATGTGTGTTTCCTTGGCTTCTCATTAAGAAAAACAAAAAAAGAGACAAGAACTATGTGTTCTTGGCTTGTCACAGAATTTTACTACCTTGAAGGACAGAGATCAACTTGTTGGGCACAAAACGAAAATTTTAGAACAAGCAGCTTGTGGGTTTTAAAAATAATTTTTATTTGGCATCGCCAGTCAAGCCTTTCATGTTGCTAAAATCTATTGCTGTCTCTGAAAAATCAGTCAACCTAAGCTGGTACAAAATCAGTTCAAGGAGAGATTTTTCTTATTTAACAATTTCTTAGAAGCTTTTGAAGGTGTCACCTCAAAAGAAGGATAATAAATACTTGAAATTTGTTCCTACTGTCTTCCATAAAGCAATAATAAAGGACATAAATTCTGGCCTTCACAAAACAAAAGTTATATTGAAAGAATTTTAGGAGATTGAGAAATCACATCCTGATTTTGGCTTTCATGCTCTTGATGATACAGTTCTTAGTTATGTGTGTCCAACTTTTTTTTTAAAAAAAAAAACAGAGCAAATTGTGGACCAAATGAGTGATTGCAGCATATTTACTTTCTCCTTCTGGCCAGATGGGTGATTAACCATACAGAGTGCTGTTGTTTTAACTACTGTGCTGCCTACCAGCAGTGATGGATTCCCATCTTCTGTGCTTTTGGCTTTTAATCTGCAGATATATATCATGCAAGGGGAAATATTAAAATGAAGCATCCCTAATCCATTCCAGGATTTGGAACAGAGCTTGTTCATGTGTGCAAGATTATTCTGCTTGCTGTCCATGAATTTGTCCTTCCTCTTTCTACCTACTCTTGCAAGTCTATCTTGTCCCACTTCAGCAGACCAAAGTCTTTTTACTTCACTATGGGACTCTGCTCAGTCTCAGTCTTCTTGTCCAGCCTGTTTAATGATAAGATAAAACCCATTATCTGAAAATCTCCATTTGGGCATGCCCTAACACCAGAGGTACTTGAGCTACTACTGAGGTAGTGCTGTAGGCTCCTCTTAGAGGAGAAGAAAGAGGAACTTGGCAGCATTGATGTGTTTGAGACTGTGGGAGTTAAACTGCTGCCCAGACTTCTCTGACACACTGTCTTAATACGTATTCACTGTCACTTTTATGCAAAGGTGTTTCTTAGTAGCATATTAACCACCCTTTCAATTTCCAGCAGCATTTGTTTCAGATAATTTCTTCTCATTTTTTCTGAGCTATAAATTTTGATCTTCTCTGTCCCCTGGATTTTTTCCCCTGTATTTATTTTAGTTGGTTTTTCTGCTTATTTGATCTGGATCTTGGCTTCTTTATTATCTTAGCTGGCATTTCTCCTTTTTTTTTTTTTTTTTATTCCAAAAGCAGTGTTTCAGTACTTAAATGTCTGACAGGTTAATCACGACAAAAAGGAACGTACTTATATCTCATTATATTTTTCAACTTCAAAGAGTTTTGCTCATATTTATTAATGTATCATCACAATATTTAAGTCAGAATTACCACTTCTGTTTCAAAGATAGGTGAACTGAGGTGCAGACATTAAAGCTTAAATACCTTATACATTAAAAAGTACAAATAGTCAGCAGGAGGCCTAATCTGTGGGAAGCAGAAGTCTGGTACTAAGAGGTTTTTCAAAGCTTGTGTTTGATATTGTCCAAATTTCCTAACTTCTTTGAGTCTGTGCTTCAGTGCAGTGGGTTTAAGTACCTTCATCACCTTTAAAAAACAGTGTTCTGAAGAACTACAAACTTAACTACCTAAACCAACATCAACCTAAATGATTCTCTGTTTGGTCTAAAGCAAACCTGTACTATGCAGTAATACCTTACTGCATGTGGGAGCATTTTCTTTACAGGTGATGTAAAATTCCTCCATGCAGACTGAAGTGCAAGAGAGAACAGTAAGGTAAGGATCAGTGTTCTGAAACTTCATAGATTATGGGAGGGTGGGAAGTATTACAGTTGTTTGTTGCTGCTGCTGTCTCCAAAAAGGCTCCAGTTCACAGTATCACAGAACACAGTGGTTCCTTTCTTTATGACCACGTTTTGGCATTTCCACTTGCACTGATACATGGCAAAAGCACTGCTGTGCAAACACCTCTATTGATTTAATTCTGAAAATATGACACATTCCTAAATACAAAAAAAATTAATATGACCATTGCAACTTTGTATTTTTTATTACCCTGAATTCTAAGTAGTGTACATTAATACTGTACATCATAAAATTCTTGATCATGTAGGTATACTCTTCAGTTTATTCTATCTGATAATACACTCCCACTCTTCTAAATCAATACCAGTGTAATCTTTAAAACAGTAGCTTTTTGTCCACTGTAGGTTGTAAAAAGAGAAAGTATTATCTTCATCAGATGTCACAGCTTTCATTCTTTCCTATGGTATTATTTATCGGTGACTAAGGTCTGCTTACTTTCAGTTCTAAGCAGGAACTCATTCTATTACTACACTTCTAAGAAAAACTCCTTCCCAAAGGCCTGTAAAATAAAATTGAGATAACTGACACACTTTTCTGAAAAATATTCAGGAAACAGTACTACTGATTATAAGCTCAGATGTTGAGGTTCCATATCACCAAAAATATTTTCTTCAACTAGTCACAATGAATTATCTTCCCAGTATTGTTTTAAAACTTGATATTCCAGACTGGCATTAATTATCACTGCTACTAAGTTTCTACAGTATATAATGAAGTAAGGCTTGAGGAAAATGAATACACTCTCTAATAGAAATTACTGATATTTTCTGTGAATACTAAAAATAGTCTATACATTAAGCTTATATTGTCATCTCTTTTCTTTTTCACCAGCAACAGATAAATCTACTGTAGCTTTTAATTTTATTTTTAAATGAAAACTAACAGTTGGTAAAGGCACAAACACAACAGGTGCATATTGGAAAGTATATTTTGTGGCACGGAACATATCAAGAACCATCGTATGCTGATTATGACACATCTGTGGTTCAGAAAGGCAGTACATACAATGGATATAGTAATACTTTTGCTTAAGCAACAGTTAGGACTTGTATAAATCCAAAAGGAAATATAATTATTTAACACCATTTGGAAGACTCAACCTTCAAATTCACTGTATTTGATAAGCTCTGTAACTGCAAACCACTTCAGCTATAGTGGTACATAAAGGTGAAGAATAAGTATGTTTATTTTTAAACTTCAGTTCCTGTTGAAAGCGCCAATGACTTTTAAAGGAAGTATTCTGAAGCACCAGAACAGTTATTTCAGATACAGAACTTCCAAGTGGAACACATGACTGAAGGAAAGTATCATACCATAAATGTTCTGGAGTGACTTTGAGCCAGTCCACCTGTTTTATCACCACGAATTGCATTTGCCAAGATGCAGTTACTGTATTCACAGAACTGTGCTTATGTTCAGAATCACTAATTCTAATTCACATTTAATTTCAGGAAATCTGAGTTCAAAAAGAGCCTAATTTTTTAACTTCTTTTTATTGTTTGGCTACACTAGAAGAAAGTGTCAGGTACTCAGGATATCTGCTTCTTTAGCTGTCACTTTGCAGCAAGCTGCAGAAACGGGTTCTCAGAAAACTGCACAAACATTTTAAATATATTTCTAATTGTTAGCATAATGTCTATAGCTATACAGCTCAAATTTCAGCCTTAGGTACATGGAAAGAAATGTGAATATTTGGAGGACATTCCAAATTCCTTCTATCTTCTCCCACACTGATTTATTTTTCCACTTTTGGTGCTTTTGGACTTATTATCACGACAGCATCGTGATGCTAAGTACGTGATAGCAAAAACCATCAGAATTACGTTCGTAGCTTAACACCACTTCCTTCTTTCCTTTACTTCCACTTCCCAGAAGCTGTGTCAATGCTTTTCCACGGATTCTTTGTTCCAGCTGTGGCTAAGGGATCCCTGTCACCCCTTCTTCCAGTAAAGGGCTATGGTAGAAAGCTGTGCTGAGTGCAGGCTCTTGGGAGATGGGGGTGTCTTGGCAGAACACAGGCAAGAGGAGCTCGCGAAGATGGAGACAGTCCTGCATCACAGGATGAGACTGGAAAAGGACGTGGCCTCCATGTCCAATAAACTTCAAAGTGGTGCAGACACTTTTCTTTTCTTCCCAAGTAACACCTCCATGGTAGAAGAGATGGTTAGAAGGAGGTCAAGAAAAGAGGTTTTTTTTTTTAATTCTGAATGTTGTTTCTCTTTTTATACCTATACATTATACACTCCCCTTCTTTCTTCTGTGCTTTCCCACCTCTCTCCTGCACAAATAGGTTCTCCTTTCAGCCTTCTCTTAAATCCCATATTATCCTATTTCTGTCACACCTTCATTTTTCCTTTTAGAGTACCATAGAATTATAGAACAATTTAGATTGGAAAAGACTTTAAGATCATTGAGTCCAACTGTTAACACAGCACTATGAAGCCCACCACTATACCATGTTCCGAAGTCCAATGTCTTTTAAACACCTATTTAAACACATTTTAAATACCTCCAGGGATGGTGACTCCATCACTGCCCCTGACAGCCTGTTCCAGTGTTTAATAATCCTTCTGGAGAAGAAATTCTTATCAATATCCAATCTAATCCTCCCCTGAAGGGGCCAGAAGGGACTGATGCCCATCTGGGCACTCACTGGCTCATGTTCAGCTGCTGTCACCAATACTCCCAGGTCTTTTTCCACCAGGCAGTTTTCCAGACACTCTCCCCCAAACCTGTAGCCCTGCAGGGGTTCTTGTGACCCAAGTGCAGGGTCCAGCATTTGGCCTTCTTGAACCTTGTACCACTGGCCTCACCCCATGGTGAGGCCAGATCCCTCTGCAGATCCGTGGCCAGATCCCTCTGCAGAGCCTTCCAACTTTCCAGTAGACCAACACGTATGCTCAACCCATGTAAGCAGACTGAGGGTGTTCTTAGTCTCTTCAATCAGATGATGAATAAAGGTATTAAATGTGCCTGACCCCAACACTGAGCCATGAGGAACACCACTGACCAGTGGTAACCAGTGACCAGCTGGATGTAGCTCCATTCACCAACTCTCTCTAGGCCTGGCCATCTGGACAGTTTTTTTACACAATGAAGAACACACTTGTCCAAGCCATGAGCAGTAGTTTCTCCAGAATGCTGTGAGAAACTGTGTCAACGGCTTTACTGATGTTCAGGTAGACACATCCACAGCCTTTCCCTCATCCACTAGGTGGGTCACCCTGTCACAGAGGAACAGGTCAGTCAATCAGGACCTGCCTTTAATACAACCCATGCTAGCTAGGCCTGATAACTTGTACATGCTCTGTGAGGCTGTGAGGATACTCAATATAATTTGCTTCATATCCAAACTAAACCTTCCCTGTCACAACTTTGAGGCCATTTCCTTTTGTCCCATCACTTCTTACTTGTGAGATTGGCTCCCACCTCACTCTAACCTCCTTTTAGCTCTGAAGAGCAATTAGGTTCTCCTCATTCCTCCTTTTTTCTAGACTACACACCCCCAGTTGCTCCTCCATTAGACTTGTCCTTCAGATGCTTCACCAGCTTTGCTGCCTCTAGCGGGACACGCTCCAGCACCTCAATGTTTGCTTTAAAATGAGGGCCCCAAACCCAAGGCCAGCACTTGAGAATGGCCTCACCACTGCCAAGTACAGAAGCACACTCACTGTCCTCATCTTGCTGGCCACACTATTGCTGATACAGGCCCGGAGCCACTGGCCTTCAAGTTGGCTCACGTTCAGCCATCTGCACCCTCTCTGACCCACTGCTTTCCAATCCCTTATGGTTATTTTCCAGCACAGTACTTTTTAGAGATTCCTTTTTCTGACTTGCCCCTCGAAACCCCTATCCCACTGCCTGACAACCATCAGTTTCGGGTTTCGGCTGGGAGCGCAGCCGAAAGCGGCTGGTTGGGACGGGGAGGGAAGGCCCCCCACTCAGCACCGCGGTGCCCGAGCCCGCAGCTCCGCAGCGGCGCCGCCCCAGCCCGGGCGCCGAACAAGCCGCGGCCCCGCCGCCCCGCGGCCCCGCCCCTGCGCCTGCCCGCGGGGTGACGCGGCCGCCCCGCGCCGCGGAGGCGGGACCGGGCACGGCGGGTGTTCGTAAGTTCCTTCCCCCCGCGGCGCTGGGGCCGCGGCCCGGGCTGGGGGCGGGCGGCGCCGGGGCGCGGCCGTCCCGCTCTCTCCCCGCCTGCGGAGCCGGCTGGCGGCGCGGGGCCGGGCAGCGAGGGGCGGAGGGCTGCCGGCTCCCGGCGGGGCGGGCGCCTCCTCCGGCCCTCACTCGGTGAGCCCGAGGGGCTTCACGCCGCGCCTGCGGGGCCTTCGGCTCGCCCCGGTACGGCACAGCCGGTCCCGCGACTCGGCCGAGGCGCCGGGCGGCGCGGAGGGCTCGGCAGTGTGCGGGGCCCGCCCGGCTCCCGCCGCCGGAGCCCGGGAGCGGCGGTGCGGGGCCCGCGGCGCTCGGCCGGGGGCGCCGTGCGAGCTCGGAGCCAGCGCGGCCGACCCAGCCCCGGCCCGGGACATCGGCCCCGCCAGCGCGGAGCCTGCGAGAGGGCGCGACTGCCGCTGCCGGTTCTGGTGCTATAATAAAGACCTGCCGAAAGGCCGCCTGTGGCCGGTTCCTGTCGAGCTCGCCCTTTCTCTCTGGCGGCCGTGAGCCCTGTGAGGGCGGCGCGGGCGTTTGGCCGCTCGGGCCCTGCCAGCGCCAGCCCGAGCCGCGCGCCCAGCTCCCGACTGCGAGCGATGTTCCGTAACCTCGCCGCTGCTTCCATAAAAGTACAAATACGATGCGCAGTCCTCTCGGGCTCCTTACGCTTTGGAAGGAGCTGACAGCCAAAGGCGTTTTGTCCTGGGGCTGCAGAAATGGATGCAGTAAATGGGTGGATTGTTTGTGTGTGACTTACTGAGGCCTGTCAGCTTATGAAGCCATTGGAACTTTTAATAATGACATCGGGAGCATATCCCAGGTTCCAAGTGATCAGATGTGTCTGGCATAGGTAATACAAGACGGGAAGTGCTTTAAAGCCGCATAAAAGGGTTTTCAAAAGACTGCAAATGTCTACAGCATGGCAGATTTGAAACAATATGAAAGTTTGGCTTGTTTCAATTTATTTTGGCAAAAAGTCATGCTCTATTAAAAGATTTACCTAGTTCTATACCTAAACCAGTGTAGTAAATCAGTGTGGTAAATCTTGTGCTTAATTCCTTTCTTCTCCAACATAACTGTTGTTGAAGCTTTTTAATGTGTATTAAAGTCTCAGTCAACAGCCTAGCCCTTAAATGCTGCATAGTTAAGCTAATTATAGCAATGAATTTTCTTGTACTAATTCATTTGAACCTGTAATATACCATTAAAAGTGGTCTTTCATGTTGTCATTCCTTAATAAAAAGGAAAGAGGAGGATAACGTGAGGTAAATGCACAGTTCCCTTGGATCACAGTAGTTTATGTGCATTTTTTTCCACACAGAACTATTCAGCAGTCAAAATACTAAGCTGTCATTGTTTTGTTTGTTTTTTCAAGAACTTGATCGTAGCTAGTTATTTTTAGTAGTAGTTTAAGTTAATATTTTTCAAAGTTACTTTTATGTAAAGTGCATCAAAGATGAGTGCATATTTTTTCTGCTTGAGTAGCTAGGATTGGATTTTTTCCAACTTAGAGTTTATCAAAAGACAGAAAAGAAAAGAAAGAAATAAAGTGCATGACAAGTCATATATTTAAAATACTTTTCATTATGATCTAATGTTCTTAGTATTTAATTCTAAAGATATTCTTGGGTAATAATAACTGGAGGATCAGAAGAAAACCAGCACTATGCAAATGTTTTTAGCTTTTAGGCAGGCTGTTAAAGAAATAGATTGTGGGGTAGCTGAAGTTGTAGTTGCAGAGGTTTTCAAAGCATTTAGTGAAGAAAATACTAGTTTCTTATGTTTCCTACATCTCATTTGTGAGTGAGACTATCAGAACTAGCAATGATGGGAAGAGCATATATGGGATATTTCTGACTGTCTCATGTGAAGCCTTAGAAATTTGTAGTGATTGTCACGCATCTGTTTTTGATGTACAGGTTCAAGGATTATGTTGTGCTAGGTGGGAGGAGTGTTCTTCATCAGTGACTTGGACTGTTTCAAGCATTTTTATGTGCACAGGTAAAACATTTATAGAAGTGGTTTAATGTTTTAAATGTCTGTATGAAACTGGTGATGGTTTTATGTATTTCTTTGCACCATAGGAGGTAGATGGTGTCAGGTCAAAGTGAAATAGCCTAATGTTGAATGTAGACCTTGGATTGGAAGCTGACTGGAAATATTAGTGCAGTTGCAATTAAAGTAACTTCAGAGTTTTAAAAGTGCATGGAAAAATCAGAAATGTATGAACTTTCATCAGTTATTTTAACAATATTTATTCAGATATTTATTATTGTAATCTATAGTCTAAAGTCTTGCTAATGTATGGTATGCCTCAGAGGAGATGCTGTTGTATTGTGGGTGAATATGTTTTATTAGAATTCTTGTTTATTTACTGCTTCCTAAAATGTTTATCTCTCCTATTAAATATGATTTTCTGTCCTTTGCTAAATGTATTGCCTGAGATATTGGAACTTTCTGTTGTTTTTGTTTGTTTGTTTTTTATTTCCTTGAAATAGGAATTAAGATGGATGAAATGTTTCATTGGTCATAGCAGCAGCAGAATAAGGTGGGTATGTTGAAAGATTACAGTTCACATCTTTGCAGAATGTTTTAGATTTTGATTCTGTGTCCATCTGAACACAAAGACAGTTTTTGCCTCTGCGTTTGAGTTGCTGATTATTTGCACATTTAAAATTTTTTATGGTCATTGAGGGTGTACTCCACTGGGCTTGTACTCCAATGAAACTAATTGTTTTTATAATTTCCATAAAAGATATTAGTGCTTCAGCAGCAGGAAAGTATGTTTTGATGCTCATCCTTATTTGCTGTCAAGACAAGACATGGGCCTTATTTGTTAAGACTTAATATTCATATTGGCATTTTAATTCACTTACAGATATCCAGAACATGTTTTAGTTAAAAAGAGTTTTTAAAAACAAATTTAAAATATGACCATATATTTTTGCAAGACTAACATTGGCAAATAAGCGAAACAGTGCTGCTTGAGTTATAATTGAGCCCTTTCTCATGGAGTGTATTTGCATGCTGTTGTCAAAGTCAAATGAATTACCGACTTCTTCACAATGTAACCACCATTAAATTATGTCCCAGATTTTTTTTTTATTTTTATTTTTTTCATTTTAAAACATTTAATTTATTTATTTTTTATTTCAAAAATAAAAACTTGTGGGTTGGTTTTTTAATTTCATTATTTCTTGTGCTGATGTAATAAAGAGATTCTTACTGCCAGCTTAAAATGGCATTTTGAGAATGCTGTTGTCTTTGTGTTGTATTTGCTCTATGACTATTGGTCTTGTCAGCTCATGAAACCACAGAACAACTGGGTCGAAACCATCCTATTCAAATATCATGAAATGTGATATTTGCTAATTAAGTGTGTCTTTGACTTACTGCATTACAGTACTGTATTTGCTGGTATTTGTCCATAATTGGCTGATTAAACCTACTGTCAGTAGTATTCAAGCATTACTTTTTTAAAGGACAGATTTCATGGGTATTTATAGTGTAATTGAATGTTGTAGGAAAGTTAGCATGGTTTATGTAGCAATATGTTATAATCTGATAACTCTTCCACTTAATATCAAGAACGTAATTAAAACACCATAAACCTCTCTGATAGAACTGTACTATGTATTGAACAAGGATGTGAAAGGGCATCAATTAAGGAGAGACTGTCTTTGCTTTGTCACTTCAGTCTTTTACTATTTTAGGAAATGTTTTCCACACCTAAACTATGAACTGTTCTTTTTCTCTTTGGTTCTTTTATTGCATCTTTTTAAAGGCTATACAGTACTGAAAGCCTTGCTTGAAGGGAGACTGGCTGGTGTCCTCATACCAGAAAAAGTTTAGTGCTTAGCTGTTAGTACACCTTAAATTGTAGTACAGATGGAAAGGAAAGAATGTAATCAATGGCTCAGTCCATCTTTCAGAGTTGTAATGCATTGTGGTCACTTCATTTGTGGTTAGAGTTTTATTTTTTGCAGAAAAGTGACTTTTTTTTTTCATGGAATCATAATAAAGAGTAAAATTATGGAGTATTGAATCATGAGCGGTTTTTTTTGAAGTGTGGCTTTTACTTTTAGAGGCTGCTATAAGATGTTAATTTCTGTGTATGCATCGTGTTTCATTCTTTGGTTTAGCAGTTTATTGTTTTTCATAAAGTCTAAACCTGGGATTGTTGGTTTAGAAAAAGTGTCATGGTTAATGTCAAGAAGAGGTCATGTGGTGAGCTTCAGAGCTGGGCTCTCTCAGCCCTGCTGAAGAGCCTCTGTCATAGCAGGTCACTGGGGAGACAGGAGTACTCTTGTGGCTCACTTGCGTATTTGCCAGGAGGAGCAAGTGCTAAAGAGATGGAAAAGCAGCTTGGAAAATTTGTTTGATAGGTAAAGGAATTGTGGGGAAAGAAACAACTTCTGGGAGACTTACTAGGATCTATCACTGAAATTGGTTTGGGATATTAGTTTGTTGTAAGTTACAGTTCCAGGGAAAATTTTTGTTGTTCAAGTGTGGGTGGCAGAGCAGAGCAGTCAGAGCTGTGTTCCCATACTCAGTCTTTTTCATGAAGCCCTTTGTTACCAGAATGCTGAAATGTTTGTAGGAATTATTTAATGGTTTTACGTGACCCAAAAGCTGAAACCATGTCATAAAAGCCCTCAAAGGTGCATTGTTTTAATTTGTGGTGCATTATTCAGCTGTTGAGGGCAATTGCAAGGTACTGTGCCTCTTCTGCAAAGGATCTCTCTCTTGGGCCAACACTATGAAAATGGTGTATGGTGACAAATTGCAACTTAGACTGATGTCATTGCTGTTATACCTGTGCTTCTTTGCCACTTCACTTTTCTTTTATGTTTGTTTGTGGTTATTTGGGATGAACTGTAGAAAATAGGGATTTTACAAAAATGTTACTGATTTTTATAGTTTTGAGTGCACTTCAGTGTTCTGCTGAATGACATAGAACTTAATTCTGGTGGATTTTTTTGGCCATAACTGGTTGGCCTTTCTAAGGGAGACTGCAGTCTGCTGATTGTGAGGGTGTGTGATCTCAGATTTATATCAGGCTGTCCTGCCAAAGAGTACTACATACACCAAGACATGGAGTTCTGACAGTTTTGCTCTTCCTCAGCTCAGTCAAAACAGAACTGCTGGTGAAGAAATAAGGCAGATCCATGTTTTTAGGAAGCAGGGCAGTAAAGCTGAACTACTCAATGTTGATCTCTGCTAATTATGTGCAGTCCTAAAGATAAAACTATACGACCCCTCAAAATACTGTTAGGGAATTAAAAAGGATCAGTCTATAGAAACCTGCCTAATCCTGTTGTGTATGTAAGTATAGTACTCTGTGTGATGAATCAAGCACTTAGAAATTATCAGCTTGCCAGTAAAATAATTTGGATGTTCAGTGGGTTGTGTTTCTTTTGTCATCAGCAGATTTTGAGGCTTTACTGAAGCAGGAAAACAAATCAGTATTGGATTTAGAAAAAAGGAACTGTTCTATATTACAGGACTCAAACGGAGACCACCCAAATGCCTTCAGCTGGTTTTTGTTATTTTCACAAATAGTTTGTTCTTTTAGCAGAGTGTTTAAGAACAGAGTCAGGTCAATTGCTCTATTATGTTTTTCCCTAAACAACAATATTAAGCAAACTTTACCATATTGCTCATCACTGAGGAGAAAAAAGTCTTCTAGATTATCTTGGGTTTTTTTAGCTTCCAGAGAAAAATAGTAATAGGCTGTTGTGATTTCAAATCTTCAAATTGTAAAAATAATGCACTGTATTTTGGGAAACTTCTTGTAATTGTACCTTGTAAGGGCCAATATAGTATCTATTATATTTTATGATATTTAGTAAGTTAATTCAGAGATGTTATATATTTTCCATAGTTCTGGTAGAATAAGTAGGATGCAGAATATTTATGTCCTCCTTATAGTATGAGATATCTTTTTTATTACAGTCTTTATTTTTCAACGGGCAGGTCTGCTGTATTTTTTACTGAGTTGTTTTTGTGCCAAAGCTTGCTTGGGTCCTCACTGAAGATCTAAAAGCAAAAAGTCCTGGGCAGTTACCTTTGCTTAGTGTGTGTTTGTGTTCTCCTGTAAACCAGTGATTTTCTTTCTGGGAAGGTACCCTGATAGGCAAATGAGAAAGATTTGCAGACTGTAATGGGTGTGATAAAAAGAATAAACTATGCTGAAGGACAAAAAAGCAAAGACTGCCCGGCCCCAGATGATGTCTTGGCATGTTAGTAATGCCACATGCTCAAACTAGGGGACTCTGCTAAAAATCTTGTTTTCTTTTTACTTCTGATACCTGTGTTCATACTTGGAATCAGACTAAACAAAGTGTGATGGAGTATAAAATTCTATGGTAAAAATCACTATCTTACTGTCATACAGCATGCCATCACAGTGGATGTGGTGCTGGATGCCTCCAGGAAGGATGTAGAGAAGAAGGGAATCAGGGAACAGTCTAAAAAAGGAATCTGGGAATGGAAATTTACTTTTATAAAGAGAATTTGGAAAAAAAAAAAGAAGAGATTGTTTAGCCTTTGAAAGGCAGTGAATGTGGAGAGTATAACACAAGTACACAGAGAAATTGAGAGAAGTAACTCAAAAGCTTTTGTTTTGTTGATTCATATATAAGAGTAAGGGGATGTTCTGTCAAATTAGGGTGACAAAGTGAGAAAGGAAACTTGAGAGGATCTATTTCTTAATAAACTGGTAAGACTGAGCTCTTCAGTCTAGGGATAATTTTAATTTAGAAAAATTCTAATAGAAATTGGCTGAGTTAGAGTGCAAGAATATTTACACAGGCTCAGGTTACCTTTTCTCCTGAAAGAATATAATCCCTCATCTTTTTTTTTCACTTGCAAAATTATTTTTTCCATCATGATTTTTAATACAGCTCATCTAAAAACCATGTGTTGATGGTGTGAATGAAGGAATTAAGCCTATCCCTAGTTTGTTTATGGGAGAAAGAGTTACAGCATCTCATTAATTTTTTCTCTTTCTCTGTATTGGATGATGTCTAGGTGAGATACTGACTAGGTAAATGTTTAGTTCCCTTGGTAGGATGCACTGATTTACTTTTTTTCTCTTGTAGATGTGGATATTGGAGAAGAGGTTTTGGGGATTAACATCAGGGTCCTCATGAAACTGGAAAGAATTTACGTAGGCCAGTTGTTTTTGTGACTTGCTCCTCCTGAAACACTGTTCTGTTTAGCTTTGATTTTTCTATTGCCTGGGCTCATGCATTAAGTTGGTGTTCCTGCAGTAATTTAATTTGAGTCAGTACACAAGTTTGTTCTGTACCTAGAGTGATGGAATATTTTGGGAGGATGAAATGAGCTAAGGCTGGCCTTCTATGTCAGCCTGCCAACTCCCAGCAAGTATGTAAAAAGTCATAAAAATAGCAGTGGGGGTATCTTAATTAAATGAGCATGCTTGTCGCTTTGCCAGTCTTTTCTCTTGGCATGCTTCAAGTCCTAGAAACTGTTTGCTTTCTGTCTCTATCAAACTCAAATATAAAACTGTGTGATAAAAGCATCAGAAGCTGTGTTCTACAGGAAAAGACTGCAGAACTGGCTTTTTCTCATTCCCACATAAATGCCCTTTTCTCTCTGTTTACTGCAGGCTATAGTTTTTTCTTTTGGTATGTTTAGCAGCAGATTGAGTTGAATTTGTTGTATTTGGCTCTAGAGCAGCAAAGAGCAGATGTCATGGAGGTGCCATGACAGGAATAAAAAAATTCAGAAGGCTTGTGGGAATTTGGGGGCGAGAGGGAAGTCTTCATCCTATTTTTTCCATGCTAGAATCTGTATTATAACATTTAGAGCTGGCATTCAGTTCAAAACTTGACGTGCTGCAAGGCTTGATGCATTGACGCAGACATTCTTTCCCATAGCTCAAATTGTGGAAACAGAGTTTATTTATAAAATAAAACATGCCTGTGAAATTATAATTGATACCTTAATTACAAGGAACTTGCCTGAACGATGGTAACTTAGCAATCCGTGGGACATTTTCCTGGCTTAGAATAGCCACGATTTATACTGAAACATTTTCTCTGTGTGAATCCTAGAAATGGAATTCCCTTGTCAAGGCAGAAAAACTTCAGTAACTGAGAGGTACTCTGCCAGGGATGATAAGTGTTAGGTAACAGTCAACTTCTAAACACTATTTAGGGTTGGAACATTGGAAAAGTAAACTTTGCTGTATGGGATTGTCATTATTTGAAAAATATGCATTTAAAGCCACCAGTACATGTTGCCATTCTTTACATAATCAGTTGGGTCCCAGATGTATGTGAGACCCTGGAGAAGTTTCTTGCTTTGGATTATTTTTTTTCACTTTTGTAGATTAACACAATGCTCTGAAAGTCAGTGGTGACTTCTTTCTTTAAATCTTACCTTATTAAGGGCCATTTCAGAAAAAAACCTGGTGTAGTTTGTTAGTTGGCAGCCTAATTGCTTGTTTGTCTTTCTTGCTCACATCTTTGTTTTTCATTCATCATCTACTTGCACTACAAGAGTGTATATTGCTACAGTATAGTTTTAGGAACATAAATACAATGTAATTTACATCGTATTTACATATACATAATTTTGATTGCAGGTTGCTGTATTTGAAAATTGTGCCAATTCTCTGTTGTTGTATGTGTAGAATGATGTACTTTTTGGAGGATTTTTTTTTTTCTGTGATGAAAAAGTTTTATTTACACAGTGATCTGGAGGGGAGGAAGTAAAAAAATCTATCCTTGAGGTGGTACTCACTGATCTTGTATTAGTGTTTTAGTAAACCACATTGAGTCCTGCTTTGGGTTTTCTATTCTGGTGGTGAAGCTGAGCTCTTGTCTAGCTCTTACAATGTGCTGGGGAGATGGGATTTGAAATAAAAAGAATGTATGTTATTGTGCATTTAGTAAGAGTATGAAATCTGACTTTATTTTAAAAAGCTATTAGTATAGCAGGGTCACAGCATTGTATGTGTAAGGTCTATAATGTACATGCTCTGTTCTCCTCTACAAAGTCCTTAGTGGAGTGTGTTGCTGTTCAGGTTTGAGAACAAATCTTCCCATGTCTTTTGCTGAAGAAAAGTGTCAGTGCACTGCTAAAAGAACTCAGGACTAACTTGCCTGTTGGCTGTAACAAGTTGAGTTTCTTGGTTAGGCAGCTAATTTCAGTGACCTGAAAGTGACAGGCCTGGAGATAATTGTGGTCAGAGCTGCTCTAAGAGGGTTGAGTGAAGCCTTTTGGATTTCCTAAATGATAAGGAAGCCAGGTTTGATCAACAGCTGCTGGGAGGGTTATTCAGACACTGAGTTAGTCTAGTCCAGTGCAGGATTTTTCACCTCTGACTAGTTTAGAGCGTGTACTGCCCAAGGTGAGCTGGTGAAGCTAACAGTTGTGGTATGTTTGATTAGCATCATTTATGTTTGCCCTGAACTTCATTTCTTGAAGCAATTTTTCACCTGTTTCTCAAATTTCTTTGTGTCAGAAGGACTTTGTGACCACATAAAAAAAGTTAGAAAAATGGTTATGTTGTGGATTCTGTATTTAAAGACTGTTTTAGCTCATTTAAGTAATTAAGTATTTGTAAGGTTTCTTTTGCATAATAAGATTTTGCTGCAAAAGAAGCCTGAAACTGCTGAGTGTTTAGGCTAGATCAAGGTTCTACCTGTTTTGTTTCTCTTTTAATGATTTCATGCAAGTGTCAAACCTACATTTGTGTACTAGCATGGTTTGAAGATAGCTGAGTATTGTGAGGAGAGCTGTTATTAAGGTGTAATTGATCTAATTCACTGCAAAAGTTTTGAAACCTTTTTGAAGGTGTTTTTTGCATCTAAAAATCTTCAAATATTCGGTGTAAAATACTGCTGCGTATTGGAAAGTGAAATTTCTGTTCAGTTTTGAAAGAAAGCTTTGTTCATGTTCAATATTAAAGTGGACCAAACTTGCTTTTCTTTTTAAATTTTAAAATTATTCTACACTTACAGATGTAGAATATGTAGATACCTTTAAAAGATTTAGCTGATCAGCTTTTGAGAAGCATAAAAATTCATTAGATTAGTAATAATAGTAACAAAATTGATAGAAACTCCTGAATATACAACTGGTTTGTTCTGGGTAAATCTCTTCCTGTTCCAGGAAGCTGTTCATTTTGGAAAAGCAAAAAAATAAAAGACTATGAAATCTTAGTTATATGGTTAGTTAAAACCCATAACAACTGTTATTCCCATAGTTATGGAACAATGGGTTTTAATTTGACCATCATCAAAAATGCAAGTCAAGGAAAAAGAATAATGCATTGATGGTAATATCTAAGAATTTGTAAAGCATCTTTCCCCTAGAAAACAAAAAGTTAAAAAATAATTTGTAAAGTGGACTGTACCTGTATACCATTGCAAGTGTCCTGTCAGGGGAATACGACAGGCTAAGTATGCTGAGCCTTATTTAACCCTGAGGGATTTCAGTGATGAGAGATGTAATTAACTTGGGCATGTGAACCCTTTTTTGTCAAAGTGAAATTATGTTTTAAAGTGTTCAATAATGAAAATTATTTATTTGAATAATTTTCATATTATTTCAAACATGAAACACTAGAAAGACCATTTCCAAACTATGTATTAATAATTGCAAAATTAATAGATAAACCTAAAGAATTCATAGATGTTAGTAATGGTTGAGAGAGAATAGCCACGCTTGCCTAATGGAGGATATTTACAGACACTAGTCTCAGGTTTTCTTTACTGGCCTCTCTCTCTCCAAGACTTGTATGTCTGTGGTGTAGTTACCTGATAAGTCAGTTTTTGGTAATTATCATTAGAAAGCTGCTCTGGATTGGGAAGGGTAAAATATTTAATGTGTATACTTGCAGTAAGGAAGGCACTGGATAAGAATATTGACTCATGTTAGGTTGGCTGATTGTAGACGTCCCCAAAAGAGGAAGTTTTAAATTTCTTTTGAAGTCTAGTCATATTACAAATAACTGTATTTAGAAGCATAGTAATTTTCAAAACTAGTATATTTGGCATTCACTTTTTCATTACAAAGTGGTTTCACAGGCCTAAAATATGACATTTTTTACTTTAAAGTTGATTACATTTCTTTCTAGAAACAAGGTGAATGGCAGTAACCTCCCAGTTAAAGAACATTACATGTAGTGGTACGCTAGAATGGTGGCATATCCTGAGTTGGAAGGGGTTTACAAGGATTCAACTCCTACAAGTTTTCAGATACAAATTCTGCAGAGGTTTCACAAAAAGAGATGTGGCCAGGTGGAAAATGTCCATTTGCAAAGGAGTCCTATGCAGTGCCCAGTGTTGTGAGCCACAGCGCTGCTTCAGGGTGCAGCAGATGAGTCAGTGGCAAATTCATGTGTTGAGAGGAATGCTCAGTTTCTGATGTGCTGCCTACGCTTGGGAGGTGCAGGGAACCCTTCTCATGGCTGTTGCCACCAACGCATTTGCTCAGTAATAGCCCTTGTAGGCAGCTCCTGGCTTCTGACAGACTTCAGTCAGCTCCCCTGGCTGAAAATAGGCTGTGGTTTTAAACACATTGAACTGAAAAAATCATGCAGTATCACTGGGAGTATTTTTGCTTTATACATACAAGTCCTTTGCAAATAGAGTATCTTGCAACAATATTGAAGTAATTTTTTCTGACTGATGAACAAACTGTTATATGCTGTGGATAGATATGTGTTGCATTTATAGCTATTGAAAAACTAGTGGCTTATCCACTACTTCAGTTTTTTTAGTTAACATCTTGTATGAATATTGTACTACTAAATCTTTAATCTGCTGTGGAGACAGACAAATTTAGGAGAAGTGACTTTAATCTTTGAAGAACGTGTATTGACTGGGAAAGCTCGTTCAGTTTGTTTTTGCAAATCACCAACCCTTAGAAGTGGGATTAAGTTTAACGCAGGAGAAAATGGAACTTTCCCTTTGTCTCCAGAGTGAGGTCATCATGCTTGTCTCTTTTCAGCCTCCATCTAAGTAAAATAATAGAAAATATAATTGTTTCATGTTTCAGTTTCATGTCCTGAAGAATCGGAGTTACAGTTACTTGTGCAGGCTGTAATGTCAGCAATTATTTCTTGTCCTTATTGCTTCTTTACTGTGCTGTCTCTGCCCTATTTGCATGCCCATATTTGAAATTCTCATGTGCTGCTTTTGTATTTTCCTCGGTTTTTTTGCCCCATGATTTTATTTATTTAGAGATTCCACTGAGCAGATAGCTGAGTAGACTATGGCCGTGCAGGAATTGGTAATGTGTGTGGCTTTAGTGATGGCAAAATCCCACCCACCTTAGATGTGAAGGCAAGGAAAAGGAAACAAACCAGAATCCAACAGAAGAGATGAGAAAAGAAAGGCTTTGGTAATAAAGGAAGGTAGAGAGGATCACTTGAGTCACAAGGTTGGAAGAAAAGCTAAAGTGATACACTGGTTTTGGCAGTGCAATGTGTCATGATGCTGTTTTGATTTGTAATTTTAAGAACAGCTAAAGAAGTGTGGTGCTTAAGTTAATTCCCAGATACTTTTACAATTAAAAAAAGAATCTTTTAATTTCATTTTTTCAGTAGAGCAGTTATGCACTAGGATTCATTTTAGGGCAGTTTATTTTTGTTTAATAAGGATATATTTATGGTAATTTTAATAAATTAATAAAAACACTAGTGCTTGGTTGCTTTATTCCTCATCTCTTATCTGACTGGGGTTATGTACAACATAACCTTGGTAGATTTGAAGAAATGCTATTTTCCTTAATGAGTAGCTTAGGAAAAAATCTTGTCTCACTAAAATGGATCCTGGTGCTGTGTGAAGGACACGTGTGTGATCGCAGTTCACTTTCCAGTATCACACTCGAAGGCTTTCTAACTAGACTGAACTACAGTCAGGTCAGTCAAATTCCCCTATGTCCCTAGAGAATAGAAATAGTTTCACCAGCAAATACATGGAGTACTTTGAGCCCATTCTACTCAACTACTCTCTACTCACTCTACTACTTTGAGTTACGGGGTTTATTTCAGAATTTGGGAGATTAATTTTTATGGAATAGGTGACTGAGAGAGCTAGCATTCTTGTTTGAATAATGCCCTACATATTTTGGACAGAGATTTTCTCGACTAAATAAGAACAAGATATTTGACCACCTTCTAGAGGGAACACTGTTTCATCAGCATAAATTGAAAAGAAAATTCCAGAAGAGGCAACTGAGTATTCTTGTGTGATGTTTGTAGCTTTTTCATGTTTCTACTGGGCTTTAATTATACTGCATATACATGGCAGGAAGAAAGACAGGGGTTTTGTTCTTTTCATGGAGGTGTAGCTTTATCATATCGTTGGGAATTTATAGCCTAGTAATATATTGTGTTTTTTCCATTCCTGTATTTTGCAATTGGTTTGTACAGCCTTATAGTCTGGCAGCTGAGAGCTCACTTTTTCATGATTTTTTTTTGGCAGGAAAGGGTTACTGTTCACATTTCCTGTGTAATTCCTTCTGATCTTGCTGGGCTGTAATTACTTTCTTGATGTTAAACATTCCCAGGCTCCTATAACCTTCTAGCCTGCTTGCACTGGCCAAGTTTGTCCCAGGTGATCATGTGGGCGAACCTCCTGTTTTTAAGGATAAAAATCTCTTCTTCCTGTGTAAGATAGGCTACATATTCATTCCTTTGCTGTGCAATCCCAAGAGAAATCTTTTAAAAAATAATAATAAGGTAGCATATCACTCTTTTTAGTCAGATTTAGCAGCCAAAATACATGACAAATCAAGTGTGTGGGTTTAGAATTTGCTGAATCTTGGTTGAATGACTGTGAGTTCACATTGAAGATTATTTTTTCCAATACATTTGGAAAATAGGTTATGATAAAAAAAAGACAGATTTTGACTGTAGCTTCTTACTTTTGACCATATAATTGGCAAATCTTTTTAAGCTTGTTTGAATGTAGAGCTACTTAGCTGAGCCTTCAGGAATCTTTTTTCTTTTGAATTCTTTGCAGTAGCTCCATATTTAAAAAAAAAAAAAAGAAGAAAAAAAAAACCCAGAATCTTACTCAGTTCTTTCTTATATAATTCAGTCATTCTGTGTTTCTTCTGATTTTCAATTTTAGTATATAAATAGTAAACCCAAGGTATTATTTTGTTTTTAAATAGAAGTGACTATATACTCCTGAAAAATGTTGACTTCAGAGGTGTGGGAACTGAAGTGTTCTGTTCTGCAAAGGCACCAAAAGGTTTTCTGTGCTGCTCTTCAGCTGTAATGTGGAGGAGACACCTGTAAGATAGTGAGTGAAGTTTGTTTTCCATGACCTTTATGCTGTTTTCTCACAGTGCCAAGAAAGATGAAAGGTTGTGATGGCAGAGTTTTTAGGGTGTGAGGAGTTGTAATGTGCTGATACATTGACACTGGTGAATGTTGGGTTGGTTTGGTTTCTTTTTTTTTTTTTTGTTACTGACAATGTCAGAGAAAGTAGTTGGCAGTTCTGTGCTCTATATGTTCAAGAAGTAGCCTGAATTTTGATACTTCAGTTAAGAGCAATCTCATTATTTTATTAGTCTGTTACAGGTAACTTTTTCTGTCATAATCCTAGTCTTACTAACTTCTGCATTTAATTGGCTGCTTTGTGAAATTCTCAGGCTGCAAGTAATTCTATTTTGTTTAGCTGTATTATTGTACTTGTAACACAGATGCTCAGAAGTCTTCCCAGTAACTTGACTGAAGTCTTGTGAATGTGTAACTGTGAGCTCAATGGGATTATATGATTATACCTGGAAGAAAAGGGTTTGTAGGTAATAAATTGTATCAGTTTGAGCCCTTTTCTTATTTTAATTCTCATGCACTCCAATGGCTGTGCTTTACTATATAAATAGAAATTAAAACAGTTGGCTTGTATGTTGTTGACTGTGCTGCTGTGCTAGTGAACAGTAGGAAGAGTATATTTTAATGACAATGTCTTTAATCTTTTCAGGAAGTCTTGAATTTGATGCCTTAGTTATAACTGGAATGCAGTTAGTATACTGCCCAGTTCTTAATTGCATATTCCATCATGTAACTGGAACATGGCTGTCAGATCTGTCTATTTTTGTTGTTGAACCCAATGTTCTTATGGGGTATTATTCAACACAGATAAATCCAGTCCTGGCATAAAGTATTTATACAGCAGCTATGTGAAAAAAAAAAACCCATGAAGCCATATGTGACTATAACTGGTCAGAAAAGGATGCTGCTTGTAATTTCCAGTTACACAGTCATTTTATTGTGGCCTGCTTGTCACCCTCAGGTACTTGAGATTTGTTAGGAAGCTTCGTATGAAGTGGGTTTACCTTTGCATATCCACTTGGGTATGTGTTAAACATACTGCAAGCATGATAGGCTTGTGTGCAGCAGGGCAATACTTGGGTAAAAACTTTTTTTTTTCTAAAACAGCTTGCTTTTGACTATATATTATGAAAACACTGATGAATTTAGAGTTAGTTGAGAGGCAAACTCTCATGAAGCCTGTTTCCCATCTAATAGGATGTATAGTTTATCTTGCCATTCACTTTACGTGTTTAATTTTGCTTCTGCTTAGATGAAGGCAGAGAAGAATTACTCTCTATTTTGTAATTAAAAGTAACCTGTTTTGAATTTATTTTGTAAAATATATAGAATGTAACCAATCAGACTCTCTATTATGAATTTCACCTTGGAGGCTGAAAGTATCCCGAGTGGTAATGAATTTTCTTCCATGAAAAATATGTGGTTTCAGAGTCTATGTGAATTGTGTCTTGCTTTTTGTACAGAAGTCATGTTTCAGGATGTAAGCTGGTTTTGTTTATCCTCTGTGTGTGTGTGTGCATGTTGATCTAGTGATTTAACATAACACTCTTGTGGACTTTGATGTCTGTAATGTACTGAGGCAAGGTGATGCATATAGCTGTGATGCAGGGAAGAATTAGACTTCACCTTAAGTGTACTTAGTGCAGAGAAGGAAACTCTGTTTTTAACAAGCTGCTATCAAAATAAGGAATTATTTGAATTAGAGGAGCTTTTAACATTTCAGACAATGTAGTCAACTGTATTTTTATATTCAGTTGTTCTCTCTTAGGGAGGACATGTAAATTACTGTTGTGACAAAATGCATAAATGTGTCTAGGATTTCATAGTAATTCATTTTACTTATCTAAGCATAGATTAAGTGCCTCAGGTTGAAACTGGCTATAAAAAGTAACATGTAAACAAATTTAACACACATCCGGTATAATAGCACATTTGGTAGAACTGAAGGTGCTTTGTTTTCAAATGCAGTGGTTTCTCACTTTCAGTGTTCACAAGCTGTTTAGTCACAGAAAGCCTCTTGACTGGATTTTTAAGGGCAATTTTTATCTCCATGGCTTTCTTGACTTGAACTCTATATGACAGATTCTTAAGTGCTGCAAAAATGTTGATGTTGTTTGCCATTGGTGTGCAGAAAGAATAATAGAATATCCTGAGTTGCAAGGAACCCACAAGGGATTATCAAAGCCCAGCTCCTGGGCTGTCACAGGGCAGCCCCAAGAGTCACACCCTGTGCCTGAGAGCTTTGGCCAAACACTTCTTTGACTCTCTCAGGCTCAGTGCTGTGACCAGTGCCCTGGAGAGCCTGTTCCAGTGCCCAACTACCCTCTGGGTGAAGAACCTTTTCCTAATACTCAGCCTAAACCTTCCCTGACACAACTTCAGGCCATTCCCTAAGGCCATGTCACTGGTCACCAGAGAGAAGAGGTCAGTACCTGCCCCTCGTCTTATCCTCATGAGGAAGCTGTAGACTGCAATGAAATCTACCTTCAGTCTCCTTCAGACCAAGTGACCTCAGCCACTCCTGACACAGCTTCCGCTCACTATTTTGGTGGTTCTCCTTTTTACACTTTCTAACAGCTTTATGTCTTTCTTACACTGTGATGCCCAAAACTGCACACAGGCCTTACAGAGAGGCAGTGCCTCTGCAGAGCAGAGCAGGACAATCCCCTCCCTTGCCCAGCTGGCCTTCTGTGCCCAGGGCGGCCCTGCAGAGATATCCTGACAAATTAGAGGTCTGGGCAATCAGCAGCCACAATCAAGTGCAACAGGCAAAGTGCTGGATTCTGTTCTGGGATAGGACAACCCTGAATGCAGAGACTGGGCAATGAGAGGCTGGAGAGCTGTGCCATGGAAAGGGACCTGGGGGTCCTGGTCCATGGCAAGTTGAACCTGAGCCAGCAGTGCCCTGGCAGCCAGGAGGGCCAACCCTGTGCTGGGGGGCAGCAGGGACAGCATGGCCAGCTGGGCAAGGGAGGGATTGTCCTGCTCTGCTCTGCACTGGGGCAGCCTCACCTCCAGTGCTGGGGGCAGTTCTGGGTGCCACAATATAAGAAAGATACAAAACTGTCAGAAAGCATAAAAAGGAGAGGCACAAAGATGGTGAAGGGCCTGGAGGGAGGAGGAGCTGCTGAGATCACTTGGTCTGTTCAGCCTGGGGGAGAGGAGACTCAGGGGAGACCTCACTGCAGTCTTGTGAGGGGAACAGGAGGGACAGGCACTGATCTCTTCTCTGGTGACCAGTGACAGACATGAGGGAATGGCCTGAAGTTGTGTCAGGGGAGGTTTAGGTCGGATATCCAGAAAAGGCTCTTCACCCAGAGGATGGTTGGTCACTGGGACAGGCTCCCCAGGGCAGTGGTCAGAATACCAAGGCCAGTGGAATTCAAGTGTTTGAACAACGCTCTCATGTACAAGATGTGACTCTTGGGGGTGGTGCTGTGCAGGGCCAGGAGTTGGAGTCTATGATCCTTGTGGGTCCCTTCCAACTCAGGATGTTCTATGATTCTGTATTTTTAAGTCTTTTTAATTTCATACTTTTAGATGAACAGTCTAAAGAGAACCTTACAAGATATTTAGCAATTTTAAAGATATTTGGAAGCAGAATACACTGTATCCTTATTATACATGTGATTCTCCTGTATAGAAAGAGTTCTGATCTTGTCATCTCCTTTCATGCTCAGAGTAATTTTTTGTCAGCTGGTAAATTTATATATATTGTCTAAATTTGTTACTTACTGAAGGCTTCTCCTAAAATTCCCATGCTAAACTTCACATTTCAGAAACTTAAGCTCAGTTCTTCCATCTGTATAAAATGAATTTGGCTTCCAGTCTGTGAATTTTCTTGATACTTAAATACTGTAGATGCTACAGCTGTTGCAATCAACAGTTTTAAAAATACTTGCAAATTAAATATGCATATAGCCAGAAATACTGAAAAAATATTTACTTATCTTTGAAGATAACTCTCATAAATTAAAATACTTCTTTTTTTAGATTTATCACAGGACTGGGTTTGAAGGGGACTCCTTGTCACTGCAATTTTGTGTTTCATTTTTAAGGTTAATTCACTTCTAACTTGTGACATGATCATTGACATTTACATGGTATGGGCCATGAGGCCTGCATGCAGCAAGTGAATTCACACAGATCAGAAATAGCTTGCCAGAAAAGTGCAAAATGTTTTTGGCAGTTATCACCATTATTTTTAATCTCCCCTCCTCCCTTCCATTGCCCTAAAAAGTAGTTGAGCTGGATGAATCAATGTTTGATACAGAGGATGATGCAGATTGTTGCCATGCACCCAGTGCACATCTCAAAACTACAAAGTCTGTAACACAGATCTTACATTATTTCACTACTAGTGAAAGGTGAATGACTTTGAAGAACAGAAATGAATGTGGTAGAAAAAATATGCAGGGGTTTCTGCTTTGCTGCAAGGGAAACATTGATTTTTGTTTTTACAGAAATATGTTTGGTAATGTTCTTTCCATATTAAAGCCCTTATCTAAATCTTAAACGATACCTTGTTCTTTGTCCAGGCTTGTATATTTTGATATTTAGTGCAAGTTTTTGAGATAAAGCAAAATGATAGATTAAAAAAACCAAATTACAGCTGTCTAAAGAAAACTGTAGCAGACTGAAATAATTTGTATGCCAGAACGTGTTTAATGAGTGTTCACTAGAGAACCTCTAAAAAATGAAATGTCACAGTAAAACCTTACATACTTTTCTGTGGTCTTGTATATTAAATGTTCTGTTGCTTGCTTGAACAGTTCTCACCATTCAGAAGACGAGTAGTACTGTGCCAGTGGTTTTTATCTGAAAAAAATTTATTGGAGACTTTTTATCAATGTAATTCAGATTCTAGAAAGATGAGCAGTTTCTTAAAAGTCATTCTGTATTCAGTAAAGAAAAATTATGAGAATTCAGCCTGTTGCAGGTATTGGGAACTTGTGCTGATAAATCACTTGACCACTAATCAATATTTGAAGCTTTGAAAATAATTATTTATATCTATCTGACAGTTTTCAAACAAATGAAAGCCACTCTGTTGTCTTCTGTACAGGTTTTTCTTTCTGTGGGGTGTAGAATAAATAGAGCAGGTATGTTAGGATCTATGATCTAATTTTGCAGGTTTGGAGACAAGAACAAGTTCTGCATGCACATCCCTCCAACTTTAAAAGAAGAGCAGACTTTAAAAACAAGGAGTACGTGAGCATAAAAATGTGACTTGCTTGACACCTGCTTGTTCATTTAGTTACTTCCAGAACAATTCTTCTCTTAAGAAACATGATTTGTTTGGTTGAAACAAGGTAAGGAAGGGAGTGAAGCAATACAGTTTTAAAGAATGGGGAGCTGATGATGGTAAGCACTGTATGGCTTGGAGACAGGAGATTAAGGAGGTAAAGTTATTAATATAAATCTGTGGGCAGTAGAGTACAATGGAATTCTTTAAATATAGAGGATGTTCTTGAAGGGTACAAAAGCTTAGTAATGATAGAAGTCCAATTCTGGGCAAGGATGATAAATTTCTGCTGTGCAGAGAAAGTCATAAATATTCAATAAATATTTTGTTCTGTATTCAGAAAGAGACTGAATGATGCTTTTACATCTCACCACCTCCATCATTAGTGATGGGAAGAATGTACTATCACTGTATCAGCAACTATTAATGTTAAATGTTTTTAAATCTGCTGCACTGACACCTACAGATACTAAAAAAGAAAAAAAAGCTTAGGAGCGGTATGAATTATTCATTTTGAGTTTTAACAAATCATGGAACAGTGAAGAAATTTTAGAAGGCTGGAGGTGAAGGGGAACTAATGTGCCCAAATTTAGAAAGTATAATAAGTGCACCTTGAAAAGGCTGATAGTAGTATGCTGTCAGTGAAGATTTAAAGGAGAATTGCATAATTAATGCTGATGAGAATGGGCAAGTCAGACCTACATTGTACTGTTGCATGGGGTTACTCCTTTCTGTAAACTGATACTAGACTGACTGGCCTGTAGTTCCCCAAATCCGCTCTTGCCTTTCTTGACGATGGCTATGTGCCTTTTTCCAGTCTTTGGGAATCTCCCTTGATGCCATGACTTTTAAAAGATGATAAGAGTGCATCCTTGTGGTGACACTGATCAGCTCTCTCAGCACTACTGAATGCATCCTTCTGATCCTGTGGATTTGTACGACTGCATCTTCATCTCCTCTTGTTAATGTTATATCAGTGCCTCAGCCTCTTCCATGGCTTCGTTCCCCTTCTCTGCTAAGCATTAGGCCCACTTGTTCCTTAGCTTTTCTTTTGTGGTCTTTGCCTTTCTTCACACTCCATGTGCATGCTTTAGTAGTGTCTTAAATAATTAGAACTCTGCTGTAATCTATAGACACTGAGCATGACTAGCAAAGTTTGGATTTGGACATAAAGTAGGAATTAGTGCTGCTATTCAAAAAACAGATGTTTGGTTATTTAATTGCCCTAAGTGAGCAGAACTTCAGTGTTAGAATGTGATGGTTTGACGTGACTCAAGCAGTGTAGGTGTCCCACAGCATGGCTTTTATGGTAAATTAATGAAAAGGTACTGTGTGTGTAACCAAAAAAAACTAGTTGCTTTAAAAGCTTGGTCATGCTTAATTGTTTTCCTCTTGATGTACTAATTCAGTTTGGTCTTGCTTAGTTTGAGATTTAACTGAATGCATTTGGAATACAAATATCCGTAGGAACAGAAGACAAAGCTGGAGGCCCATAGAGAGAGAAGAATGTTCCCAGGGTTAGCATAGACTGCACACCACAGCTGGTTGCTGGACAGCATCCAGGAATAATTTTGACATGTTTATTTCACATTTTTTCTCCGTGAACATGTTTTAAGGACACTTCATTAAAAATGTCCGATAGTCTTTGAAGCTCTGTGCCTTTAACATTTTTCAGACAACAAACAGGGTGGTGGATACAAAAACGAAAATTATTTTGGCAAGGACTATTTGCACAATGAGAACAACACAAGTTAAGTGAGTGAAGGCAGTAAACTAGGACAGGTTGGATTTTGATTTCTTTTTTGTATTTTCAACTGTTTGAAAGTTTTTTTAGTAAGTATGGTTTGTCAGTAACAGTGCTGATAGACAATAACAGACTGCAAGAAAGAATAATTTAAATAAATCATAGACTATGTTGTCTTGTATATTTTCTAGGAATGGTGTACCAGTTTGAACAACAGCTGATATTTTACGTGCCTCTTGATACTAGTTAATAAAGCCTGGCACCAAAACTAGCCATGTCTGGAATATTTATGTCTATTTAAATTCTGCTATTTGTATTAAAAAATGTATGTATACCAGATTGACTAGAAAATACACTTTATTTTGTTCTGGTTGTTCTTAAAGTACATGACACACTAGTCACTTCAGCCCAGCAGTTGCTTTTTCAGTTGGGTCAGAGCTCTGAGAGAGCTCCCAACCAGGGAACTGGGACATTCCATGCAGGAGAATCTATCAAAGTGGTGACAGTCCTTTCCCAGAAAATGAGAGGGATGTGACCGAGCAAAGAATGCAGGCGAACAGCTGAAGCTCTCTGCTGGGGTCTGTATGAATTAGTCTGGGCACAGCAGCAACAGGGAGGGCAGATGCTGCCTCTGCTGCCTGTGCTCAGCTCTCAGCTGGGCTGTCACTTCCCTGGCTGCAGCTCTCATCAGGGTTCCAGAGCCGTAGTTCACAGCTGTGGATGTTGAACTGCCCTAAATTATGCAAGATAATTTTGATTGCATTGGTTGCAAGTTGGGAATTCTTTTTATCTACAAGTATAAAATTTACGCAATATTCTTTAACACTTAAGGCACCTACTGTGACAGAACTTATATAAAATGTGACCTTTTAATTTTTGCACTAAGTTTGGAACTCTGGGTTTTATGAGGGTGATTCAGTGAGATTATGCTCTAATTTGTCAGCTTACTGTTTGATGATTCTTTCACTTTAGAACAGTTTCTTGTATGTTTGGGAGGCAGTAAAGGTGGAAGCTGCTTAATATGGAAGTTGCTTATGCTAGTCATTAGATTTTTACAGGATTTTTAGGTATGACCTGTTAAACACATATTCCTTTCTGGTGAGTAGGATCATGTTTGGGAAACGTAAGATACAGCTCATAGTTGAGCAATGTTTTTAATGTTGGGTGTTGTTAAAAAAAAATCCAACTATTGCATTTGCATGTCTAGTTTTAAAAGCGTATGTGTTCTTGAAGTGCACTGAACACTCAGATGTCGAGAAAAACCCATGCTTAGCCCTGGAACAGTCTGGGCTAGCAGTATCAGAGGCAGAGTTTGGGGGCAGAATCAGTGTAGCACCAACACAGTTGAACCACTTCTTAGTACAACATCTGATTCCTTACCTGGAATATGTTTTACTACAGGGCTGTCTGCAAGGACGAGTTGTGCCTCACAACAGTTACACATGCTGAAATGAATTCTACTTCTTTAGTAGAACTTAGAAGTTGCTTTTGAGTTCAGCTGAAGAAAACAGGCTTCTTCCTTCAACATAAATCACTAAATAGTTCAGTGTATAATTCAAATTAACAACTTTTTTTGTTTGTTAGGCCTTAGACTATTAAAGCAAACTCAATTCTTAAGCATGTGGCAGTGTTAGGTTTTTTGGCCCTAATACCATTTTCCTGTTCTTTGTTTCTTTAACTTCTGTCTTAGGAGTTTGAATACATGTTAGAGGTGAGCCCTTTTGAGAGGGAATTTAAACAGAAAGTCATCAATTGGTAGGCAGTTTTAATTTTAATTTCTTGGAAGTACATCCCATCTTGGCCTAAGTAATTTTTTGCTTGATTGGTCACTGTCATAGTAAATGGATGCTATTTTTATTTTTAATTTTTATTTGTTAGTTCATAAATGCTTGTTTTACTTGGGTCTATGAATACAATATATTGAACTTAAAAAACATACACTGCATTTTATGAAGTATAGAGGATATTGCTGCACAAACTTTATAAATGCCACAATGTAGCTTTCCTGACCTTTTAAGAAACTTGTAATGGAAATTCTTATAGAAAGAGCTGTAGATGATGCTCTTATTTGATACCATGGCAAAATTGAATATTGTGTTCAAGTTTGCAGCTGTAAAATCAGAAATAATTCCATTATTTTAGTCAGAATTGCAAAAGCAATTCACCTTGCAAAGCCTGGAGTGGTTTTTTGCTCTTTGTCTACTGTTGATTTTTCTTCTAAGTAGAACATTAACAACATACCCAGACTATATAAAAATAATGAAACCCTGTAGAAAATCCTTCTTGAATGACACAGGAAGTTTTATCAGAGAGATGCAGATTAGTGTTGAAGTAACCCAAAACACTTCAGTCAAAATAGAAGAAGTGATTGACTATTTCTTATTTAGTCTCTACAAAACTTCAGGGCCATCTGTGATTCTGTGAAGAATTCAGCATCACATTTCAAACATAACTCAGTCAAAATTGTGCAGGTGAATGTAGCTGTCAATCCTCTGATTATTAGTGGAATTTTTAGGGCTGTGTTATCTCACACATTCAGATAAATTTTTTGTATGTGTAGTTATGTTTTAAGGTATCAAGTATTTCCAAAATATGTTGAGGCTATCAAATTAAACAGAACTTGCTCTCCTTTCAGCGTTGCAGACCTTGTTCTTTCTGTAGTCTAAAATGAACAGAATCCTAAAGCTTGTACTGGATGGTGTAACACTACTAGAAATAGCTTATTCTTCAAATGTTGAAGTGGAGGAAGATAAAAAAACCAAATAAAATACGACTAATGGGTCTTTTTGGTCTTTCCTGTAGTCTTCTTTAATTATTTTGGTTGGTACCTTTGTATGTTAACCTTGTTCTGCTCTCTGAAATAATCTGGATTTATGTAGTGTAAAAACAGGTTATTCATTAGATAAATAAAAAGTATATATGTCATTTTATTACAAAATGTCTTTATTCTCTGCCAGTCACTGAGGTTCTCTGTAATCCATCAGTATAACTGATGGATTAAATATTAAATATGGGAGGCTTAGGTAATTCTGAAGTATGGCAAGAGCATTGCCATAGGAATTGATTAAATAATCTGTCCTATGTATGTAGACCAAATTTTGCTGTCATTTTCAGGCTACCCTTTACTGTCAGTTAGTAAATTGAATTTGATTTCTGAAAGGCAGTTGTTGATATTTTCAAGACTCATCCAGACAAAGCTGTAAGGCCAGTGTTGACCCTGTTTTAAGCAGGGAGGTTGGATAGGATGACCTTGTGCAGTTTCTGCCAACCTGAATGATTTTGTGAGTAGCTGTGTACACAACCATAGATATTTGTCTGGTTCTGGGAAGTTTTAGTGTAACTCCAATGAAATTGCTGTTTCAGTGTTTGTGATATTGTCTATCTGAAAAGAAGGCTAATGTACAGCAGCAGGTACAGAGTGAGAGAGAAAATACGTAGTCTGGTTTTATCAGAGCAAAACAGTAATTAACTATGAACAAAAATCAAAAAGTCTGAGTTTCATTAGGTATTGCAAACTGGTATGCTAGTGGTATGCTGCAATTCCACTATGAATGCTATAACATATTGCTGACAGAAGCAAGATACAGAGATTGTGCCTTATGAAACTGCATTGTCGAGAATCCCAGCAAAGTTTCTAAGCAGTTTGGACCCAAGCAATGAATGAGTACTTAATTAAGAACCAGGATAGGGGGGGAGGAACAGGAGTAGAAGGAGCTGTGCTATTTGAATTTTAAAGTGAATTCTAGATTAGTCATTACCCGCTAAGAATGGTAATGTTTCTGTTTCCTGTTTTCTTTTAAATATTAAGTTAATTTGAATTTTAATTGTAAGAACAATGGACTGCATAGATTTCATGTAGTATGTTATAAAAATGAAATTTGTATTTTCCAGAGCTATTTTTTAGCTGTCCTGAGAGTCAAGAAAAAAATCTATCAATTTGTATTGATTTGTCATTTCACAGTTACTTTCACACTGGTAATAACCAAGACCATATTTTAAATCAGAAAGTTTGGCCTTTTAATACAAAGTAATGGCAAAGATGTCTAACTCAGACATGGAATTTATATGGGTTTCCAGTTTGTGGCATTCAGAGCACTCCTACCAAGAAGCGATTTACTAAGGAAAACATAATATGACAATCTGTCTTTTTAAAATGTAAATTTGGAAAAAAATACATTATTTTTTGACATTCAATGAATTGGCTGATATTAGGCATAATAGTGACAATGCTCTTCTGAATTTTTTTTTTTTTGAATGGAGTTGTTTACTTAAATGGAAAATCGTTGGGGTTATTTATAGTCAAAAATTGTTCCATTACACTTCATTTTAATACAGGTATACTTCATAAAATGAAGACTCAATTTTGCACCGTCTTTAGCCTTCTCGTCTCCCAGTGTCTTTTTGAGAAATTCCACTTTATACTTTTTTTTTTTTTCAGGTCCTTGAATTTGCTTTTCTGGAGATAGTTGTCGTGAAATAATATTTAGTTAGACTGTATGCTAGTTTGTTCACAGTAGTAGAAAAGATGTGGAACAGCCTCATTTCTTACGGTGTACGTGCTAGTCTTTATTCATACAAGTGAAAAACCTTCAAGCTGATTTCAAAAGACTTATCTCCTCGAGAAAAGCAATAATTTTTCATTTGCCTGCTATTTAAAGCCGAACATTGATGTTGCCCTATGTTGTTTCATAAGTAAGCTTTTATTCTCAGCAACATGTTACTGAAAGTGGCGTAGAACCTGTCGTGTAGGCACAGTTCCACTCTGACAGATGGGCAGAGCGTAGGCTTGCCAGCCAACCATTCCCCACATCACCCAGCAGAGTATGAAGGGAAGCGTTTCTGTCCAGGATTGCCACTGTGGCATTCAGTGCATGTAAGGCTGGAAGTTCAGGAAATGCACTCGGGCTGGTCCATCTCACAGGATGACCAAAAGTTTAAAAATAGCCTGGGTTTTAGGTTCTGCTGGGTTTGTGCTGTTCTCTTTCTTTTTGTGGTTCTGCTGAAGTCATCTAATGGGCTCAGCCAAGAGATTTCTGCCATGGACACGCATTTCTCCGTGATGAATTATCTAAGTATGGAAACACAAGCAGTGAGCAATTTCAGACACTGTTGTTTGTGACTACATGCATATCTCTTTGGATATAGAATAGGAAGACTAGGATTTGATACAGGATTAACTCCGGAAGTAAAAATACAAAAAATAGAAAACATGGAGCAAATCAGACATTTAAGACTGAAGATGTGAATAGTGAAATACAGAATATTTTTGCAGGTTTTCAGAAATGCAAATCAGCTGTTGCTTGGTTATTGGGGGTTTTATTTTTTAAACAAATTGGCTTAATGCCTTGTGCTTGATTTTTATAAAGTAGCCAAACACTGCAGGCTTCTGGCAAATACACTTGCTTGAACAAATGCTTTTGTGTGTTAACAGTAGTCAGTCATTCTGTCTGTCATTTTTATCTTCCTCTCTATTTTTAATTAATTCCATGTTTTAATCTTTTATTTCAAGTCTGACTTGGTCTTTATATAACAATGGATTTTGCCAACTTTACTGGAAGCTGTACTGATTCAATACATTCAGACTTTTTGGGGAACTTGGTTTCAGTTGAAAAGTTTCTAAATTATGGGAAATACTGTTTGCATGGCACTCATTTACAAGATGGCATAGTATGTGAAAGAACAGGTGTGAAAAATGAAGTGAATAAAATTGCTTTTGAAATACAAATGGGCATGTCATGAGCTTTTGTCAGGAGAATGTCTTTTCTAAGCTGTACTAAGTGTTTAATTTTTCTTTTTAGCTGGGTGTTTTCCTTCTGGAATTAAATTGCATAATATTTCTTTACATGCTTAGCTTTAAATTAAAATTCATAATTAGGCTTAATATGAAGTTACAAGATTTGATTTAATGCTTTCTTCCAGTGCCTGAACTAATGTACACTGCTTTAGAAGATGCAGTCGTCATTGAGAAGCTTTGTTCTTTTAACAAAAGATACCAAAAATAAATTTGGTTAGGGTCATAGTGGTCTAGTTTAATACTGTTATGATAATAAGTCCTATAATTACTTTCAGATAGTTCTTCCTTCCCAGAGGATGAGGTTTTTAGTTTTGATGTCTGCTTAAAGCATGAGGATGACAGTAAAATTAATGTCATAACCTTTACAGCCTATTTATCGCTTTCTCTGTAATATCCTAAAGGATTTTGTGTAACATCTAAGATAAATGTCTTACTATGGACTAGCATTGAATTAGGTTAATTGGGTTCAACTGATATTCATATTCAGTGTGTCTGTCAGAACACCTGTTTCATATAAAAGACCTGTGGGTATCTTCCTGTGAAAATTGCTTTGAAATTATTACATGTATATGCTCTGCTTCCTTTGGTTGTTAAAGACTGAGTTACAGGATGGGATATTTTTTTTTCCAGTTTGCTTGCTATTTTTGCCTCTTAGGAATAATGAAATTTATACTTTCATTCTCTGGTAATATAAGAAATAGTACAGGCATGATGGAGCTTATTTTATGGTATTAAGAGAGATTTTACTTTCTAATTCTGTCCAGCTTCAGTGCCACTTCACTTAAAATTCTTATAATAGATTTCTTTTCATCTCTGAATGGTCAGCAGCAGATTTCTAGAAAACTAATTTGAGTTCTGGAATACTGTGACTTGAATGATTTATTTAGTGTCTTATGGTAGGTTATAAACTGAGCAAAACAAATTTTAAGATTATATAGAATTTAAAAATCTTTATCATTTTGATAAACTGTCAGGTGGAGAGGAATTTATGATATTGGGAGATAGAAATAATCTGTATCATCTCCTGTATTTGGAAAGAGCCAGTATTGGACTCAGATATAACCAGGGAAGAGTGAAAGAACATTTGCCTCTTCAGTATTCAATAAGAACATGAGGACATACTGAATTATTAGTTGCTGAGCAGCCTAAAATTTTTTCTGGATATAAGAATGTAAAAGAGGTAAAAAATTAAATTAGTAATTTTAGTTCTAAGCATAGTTTTTTTGAACATCAGCATGGCTTTTTTTGTTGTTGTTTTTTTTTGTTTGTTTTTGTTTGTTTGTTTTAATGGGAAATAGTCATACCAGGCCAGATTTATAGTGACATGGGTAAAAAAAAAAAAGCCTCAAACTTGCTCAGGGCAGGCATAAGTAGTTTTGTGGCTGTTATGATCTTGAAGTTTTAAAAGTTTGAATCAGAACTTTTTAATGAGACTGTATCTTATATTTAGGATATGCGTAAAATGTGTGTTGTTAATACATATCTGTTAAAGATGTTACAGCCTAGCAGAAAAATGTCAGAAAGTGTCAGAGAAAGGATCAAAAAGAGAGGATCATGATGTATTTGAAAACAGTGTAAAACACAGACAGGACAAATGCATAATGTTTATGGCTTGCTTTGTAAACTCTACATGTCAAACAAAACATGCTTTAACACATTGATGTTAGGGGTGGATAAATAACTAAAATTTGAAGGGATTATAAGAATTCATCCTGATTCCAGAATCTTGAGCTCTTCATTTTTTCCAAAAAGGGAAGTTACTTGATTAAATATCTCCAAATATAAAGTGAGGTGGTATATATTCTTTCATATAACAACAATAATAAAAATACTATTAATTAATTGCTAAAAGAAATTATCAATGTTAATTGGAGAAATTACCCTCTTTTAAAATGATTATGATTAAGAGCAGGTGATGTCTTTGTCAAATAAGCACAGTCAAATTAAGCACTGGATTTTCTAGGTTAATACCATTAACCTAGAAACCATTTACAGTTAGAGCTGAATTCAAATTAAAGATGCCTCTAGAAAATGTTTGGATTTATATGATCCAATTTTGTGTTGTAGTGTTAGGGTTTGTGAATGTTGTCTGGGAAGAACATTGGAAAAATGTCTGGAGCTTCTATTTCCACATAGTATTCTAAGAATTGTTGATCTGTATCCTGAAGTCTGTTTTGTTATAATTCTAAAAGTGGATAGTAACTATAGATGGGACACCGTCTTAACATGCTTTAATGCTCCCATACACAGGGAAAGGCCATGGAAACCTAAAAAAAAAGTGACTTTTAAGTAATAAGTTTGAGAAGCTTTATTTGAGTATAATTTCTCAAATTGTTTTTACAAGAATATTTGTTGCTTTAAATGTTTCAGTATGTTTTGAAGTGCTGTAAATACTAAGGGGGAAGAAAAACTTCAGACTTTGATTCTCTGAAAAGCAGTTATTGATCAATATGGCCTTGAAGAAGGATGTCTTACAATGTGGGTGACCAGGATTTCTAGATTTCATGCTGATTTCTAGAAGTGTCTCGCCATCCCGAAATTACGTTGATGTGGCCTGTTCCATTCTTGGATGTGCAGAGGGAGTTGTCTGTCTGTCCCCACGACATTGAACTACATTCGGATGAGCCTTTGAGTGCTGGGCCTGGCAGCTCGTGGCTTGGCTGCTTAAGTACCACGGACAGAGGCTCTTTGAGGCAGTTGGGGATCTGCTGATGGGCCTCGGCTCGCTGCTGCCAGGAGGTGCTGGTTGATGTACCAGAGCTGCCTGTTAGGTATGGCTCAGAACAGAAGCTACAGGTACCAGAGAGCTTCACCTGTTTGCTGTGTGACAGGTGAATGTGTCACCTCTCACACAGCAAACTCATTGAGCCACACTCCGTGTTCATGCTTTGATGTTGGTCTTCCTGAAAATGGAATTGGTTTTCTTTTTACTTTACTGCTACCTACAGAATCATCTTCTTCCAGAACCTCACCATTGCTTTTTGAGAGTCAATTGAATATAGTAAAGAAATATTTTTAAGGCTCATTTTGTTTGGTATTTGCATCACTATTTGTCCTATGTATTCTGTATTTAACCAAAACTAATCTTTGGAACATCATGTGCTCAGAAGATGTGTCTCGAGTACATGTCTGGCATTTTCTTTATGTAAGACTGTCTTGGCTGTTAAATTGGTCAGGAAAGTCAGCAATCTCCACATCTGTGCAGCTGGCATTGCTCATGGGAATGTTGTAGATGTGCAAGTGCACTGGTATGAAAGCCTAGCTCTAAGTAAACCCCAAAGAAGTTTTAGTTCAATTATGTCAGTCAATGGACTTTTCTGTTACCTTCCCAAAACTTCTGGCTGCATCAGGAGAACAGCTTCATACCCTTTGTGATGTCTAACATGTTAGTGGTGTTCAGTTGAACCAAAGTATTATGCAGCCATTCCAAAAGCTAGTCCCTTTTATGACAAATAAATCTAAGTGGATAACAACAGCTTTATATTGTCATTATATTATCCTGTGTCTTTCTTCCCTGGCTGTTGAATCCCACTTCACCAGAGCTTGAACAACACACTCAACTGCACTGGAAAGAAGTAGCCAGCTCTTAATTTACTGGGTGGCCATTTATTGTAAAGCTGTTTTGTCAAATACAGTGCATCACATCTTGTTGTAAATACCAACAGCACATTTGGGACAGGTGGCAGTGTAATGTTTGGTTCACAAGAGCAAGGTAGTATCTTCATTGCAGCATCCATGGAAGATTCTGGTGGTCAGACAGTTATGTGGGATCCATGCAGTCACATAGAATCACAACGGTTGGGGTTAGGAGGGATCTTAAAGGCCCTACCTAGTCCCAACACCCTGCCTGGGCAGGTAACCTTCTGCTGGATCTGCTAGATTGCTCAAAGCTGCATCCAGCTTGGCCTTGGTGAGGCATTCATGGCTTCTCTAGGAAAACTATTCCAGTGCCTCACCACCCTTACAGTAAATAATTTCTTCCTAGTATCTAATCTAAACCTATCCTCTTTCACTTTAATGCAAATACCCCTTGTCCTATCTGCAGATGCAGCTGTAGAAAGTCCACTCTGGCTTTTCTGTTGGCTGCCTTTAGGTACTGGAGGGTGCTGTCAGGTCTCCTAGGAACCTTCTTTTCTTCAGGCTGATCAGCCCCAGCTCTGTCTTCATAGAGAGGTGCTTTAGCCCTGTGATAATATTGGGGCTCTCCTCTGGATCCTCTCCAGCAGCTCCACATGTTTGAAGGGAAATGATTGCTTAATCCTGTATTGTCTGTGATTCTTCAGAATGTATTGCCATGTTGGGATTTATGACTGTCCTCTTTCCTGGCTTTAAGAAGGTTGTTTAATTACAAGAAGCCTAATTTAGTAGTAAACAGTGTTAAAATATGGAAAGCACATGTAGGGGTCCAAAGAAACCCTTGGTTTAAATCTCTGGTGGTGTTTTCTTGAGAGGTATGGACATATGGGATCCATTCTGAAATACAAGTCTGGAAACTATTGCCATTGTCCTGTTCATTTTTTTGTTAGTTTGTAAGAAATTATCAGAGCATCTAAGTATCTGTATTTCTTTCTAGGAACATTGTCGTAACTGTTAAAGGGCATAATGCAGAATCCGTTAACAGTTTCTGCAGGTATAGTATGCTTTCTATACTTTCTTTAGAAATTAGATGCTTGTGATTCAAAATGTGGAAGAAATATCATCATTATTAATCACTGTATTACTTGTGTCTGGTATTCTGCTGTGGTATGATTTGAAAAAAGAAAACATTACTGCAGCATTTATCACTTTAAACAATTACAAGTAGCTAAAATTGCATTCTTCTTTAGGGCATTGCTAATTACTGTTAACACCTGTAGTTGAAACTTGAAGTGCATAAATCTGCTTCTTCTTTGATTCAGCATTATTAAGTATTTAGGTTTTAATAATTTTTTAAATCTTCATATATTTGAAAATCCCTGCTATATTTGATCCCCATATTAAATGGGGTCAAATCTATCTGCAAATTGTGCTGTACAGTTAGCAGAAACAGGAGTAAACATTAACTTAGATTTTTTTTAAATGCCTTTTCAGCATTCCCATCCTTACTATTTTTTTTGTTTAGTTCTTTCTTCTATGTGCTTTCTTCAAAAGTTATCTTTAATTTGATTTAGTTTTCACTAGGGTTGATGTCTTGATTTTTTCCCTCTGTTATTAGTCAGGATATTTGTGTGTCAAACCTCTAAATGTGTAGCTGTAACTTCAGTTTCCTTTCCCTTTTGATCTGTGTCAGTCTTAATGTTTAAGTATGATTTTTAACATGAATGTCCTTTTTAATGATACTTAAATGTGAGTGAACGTTTGATGGGTATGACATCAGCTCTAATGGACCTTTCAGAGCCATTGCTGATTGTCAGTTAAGTTTCCATTGTTAATACTTATGTTAATTAGGAAGAGCACTAGCTATTACTTTATTTGAAGCCTTGTGCTTTTACTGTCATGTAAGTTTATACTTTACCTGTTTTGTGAAGACTGAGTATTTTTATGATGCTGTAATAATTCTGAGGAAACTGTTCCAGAAGCATGTCATTCTCATTGATCTTAGTTGATGAGTTCTGTGTCGCTTGGGACTATCCTTTCGAGGAAGACAGTACTTCTGTTGGGTAAAAGTGCTCACCCAAGAGTGTGCTCTACATTCCCATGCTTGTGACTGAAATACTCAATTCTGATACTAGAAAGCATTAATTTAATTTTTCCTTTAAGGAACAGGAGTTTTACCCCGATTATAGTCTTATGTTAAAGCTATTTCTGAATAGTAGTAGGAGAATATAGACTGTGAAGCTGTATGCAAGCTTCAGATTGATTAAGCATTTGCTTTGGAATTTTTTTTGAAGGCTTTTTCTTTTTTGCCCTAAATCAAAATCCATTCCAGTCAGTATCCTGTTACTGACTTGTACCCAGAGGGAATGATAAACTTGGAAGTGAGCTTCCATGTTAGATATCACAGAATAACAAAATAATCTGAGTTGGAAGGGACCCACAAGGATCATAGACTCCAACTCCTGGCCCTGCACAGCACCACCCCCAAGAGTCACATCTTGTACATGAGAGCGTTGTTCAAACACTTGAATTCCACTGGCCTTGGTATTCTGACCACTGCCCTGGGGAGCCTGTCCCAGTGACCAACCATCCTCTGGGTGAAGAGCCTTTTCTGGATATCCGACCTAAACCTCCCCTGACACAACTTGAGGCCATTCCCTCATGTCTGTCACTGGTCACCAGAGAAGAGATCAGTGCCTGTCCCTCCTGTTCCCCTCACAAGACTGCAGTGAGGTCTCCCCTGAGTCTCCTCTCCCCCAGGCTGAACAGACCAAGTGATCTCAGCAGCTCCTCCTCCCTCCAGGCCCTTCACCATCTTTGTGCCTCTCCTTTTTATGCTTTCTGACAGTTTTGTATCTTTCTTATATTGTGGCACCCAGAACTGCCCCCAGCACTGGAGGTGAGGCTGCCCCAGTGCAGAGCAGAGCAGGACAATCCCTCCCTTGCCCAGCTGGCCATGCTGTCCCTGCTGCCCCCAGCACAGGGTTGGCCCTCCTGGCTGCCAGGGCACTGCTGGCTCAGGTTCAACTTGCCATGGACCAGGACCCCCAGGTCCCTTTCCATGGCACAGCTCTCCAGCCTCTCATTGCCCAGTCTCTGCATTCAGGGCTGTCCTATCCCAGAACAGAATCCAGCACTTTTCCTTCATGTGGCTGATGATTGCCCAGACCTCTAATTTGTCAGGATATCTCTGCAGGGCCTCCCTAGATCATGACCAGGAGATATATCAGTGTGAAATGATGGTACTCTTCAAATACATTAGTCTCCATATATTTTTTTACTGTGATAGCTTTTTGTCTTGAAGAAACAAGTGGTACTTGATATAAATGTAGCACTTTGAAAACATGCAGGGTATTAGTAATTTGTGATGATTTATGTACAACTCTTATATTGGTACATTTCTTACATATAAGACTTATAGAAATAGATTAGATTGGAAATAGAACCTATCCATCAGTTACATTCAGTGTGGTATATTTGTCAATGTTTCTGTACTTTGAGTGTGCTTGTTGTTTTTCAGTTAATATGGAAGTAATGATTAGTGTAAGTTCTTTGAGTGACAGCTAAACACTTCACTGCTGCCATTTGTCATGTAATAGCAGGCATTCTGTAATTTAAACCATACTCCTTCAAGACATTAGTATTTTTCTCAGTTTTAAAATATTTTATAACGAGAGTGGCTATCTTTTAAGTAGCAAGCAATTGTAACACCATATTCAATTAGATACACTTTTCTGAGTAAGTATCTAACTTGTCAAATTTTATTTCTTCCTCCAGATTATGAAATTATAATTTCATTCATATGACAACATCACTGAAGCATTATGTTTGACTGTTCACACTCATGTTAAATATTTACTGTTGAGCAAGTGTTGGTATTTTTTATAATGCTCCATCATGGTATACAATACCACTGTGCCTTAGTGAACTGAAATACCATTGACATTGTCAGATTTATAAAATATTTTTGTTAAATGACTCTTAACATGAAAGAATTGTGTATCTTAGACAAATACTTTGCAAAATATAAGGCTGTCCTGGTTTATTTATCTAATAGGTTTTGTCTTTTTAAAATGTACATTGGAAAAGGGTATCACACGCTAAGGTAATAGTTTTGTTCTTTGAGTATATTTATTTTAACTTTTTTAGAATTATAAGTCAAGTGTGGTACTGTACATTTTGTATCCATGTTAGTATGGTTGTTTGGTGCTGGGAGATCTTGAACTTCCATTAGCCTTGTAAATGTGTTTCTTAGCATCAGCTCTCACTTTGCTGGAACCCCTGCTGCCTTTGTATCATTAACATAAATGCAGGTGCAAATAGCATTTATGTACTTTGATAGAAAGCAGTTGGAGACGTTTCACTGTGGGACAAGACACTTTCAGATTGTGTACATCTGTTCAAATAATGTATCCAAGCCAGTGACATGAATGCAAGGATAAAAACATCTGCCCCTGGGACCATTTGCCATACAGCAGATGCTTGCATCTTTATTTATGCAGATGGTTTGTGTGATGAGCGGAGCGATGATGAAAATGAGAAAGTTTGACAAAGATTTCAAGATATTTCTTGGGATGGGAAAATATATTTGTAACAGTGCTTTGTTTTCATATGTCTACTGAAAGAAGTGCAAATACTGGTGGTTCTAGTAACATGGACGTGCCATTTCGGGCACTGACAAGATTAACACAAGATCAGTAAAGGATTTTGTTTTTTAATCTCAGGCACAATAGTTGTACTGCAGTTATAGAAGATGCTAGTAGAAATAATTCCTTTCAAACGTGAAGGCTCAACTGCTTAGCTTTAGGATGCTCTCAAGTTATACAAAACAATGAATTGACTGAAAAGTTTGCAGAGGTAGAATGTTTTGAAATACCGAGCTAACTCCTCACGAAGTCGTTCGGAGGTTGGGTGTGGTCCTGTACGTGATTGGGCGGCTCGGGGGATTTTTCAGGACAAGCCGTGTTTAGCATTACAGAATTCCCCGGCGGTTTGTTATTCCAGCGGTGTGTCGCGGGGGCCGCGCCGCGGGCCGGGCTGCGCGGGCCGAGCGGAGCGGGCGCTGCCGCGAGCCCTCGGCCGGCTCCGCCCCGCTCCCGGCCGCTGCCTTCTCTTCCATCCCCTCGTTTGCTGGCCCCGCTGCCGAGCTTGGCTGATCCATTAGCGCCTGTCCGCGCTGTATTCCACGGTTCCTTTACAGCGCGTCCAGCCCCTTCTCTGCAGAACCGGCGCTGCCGTTAGACAGCATGGTGACTGGCATGGGCAAGTTAGCAATGCCAAGAAGCATTGCAAATAATTGTAATTATGCACTGGGGGAGGAAAACCAGTCAGATACTGTAATTTAAATTGTTTTCTGCTGCATCCTACTGCCGGTAACGTCTAGCTGCGTTCAAGTTCAGCAGCAAGCGATAATTTTATATGTTATGAAAACTAATATTTACCTAGCCAGGACCACAGTATTTCAGAAGATGTTTTAGTTTTCCTATGCTATGTGGATCCATGTCTATCTTTGAAAAAATATACATACCTATTTGAAGCACTGTGGAGGTCCTTTAATCTTTATTTTTGTTTTAATCTTCAGCAGAATTAGCTAAAGGTAGCAATGCTTTTTGTATCTCAGCCAGAGCTGGAGAGTTTTTCTGAAGAAATTTGGCTCATGAAGAAAGAAAAGGGGGCACAATTAGAGCAGACTAAAAACCTTAGATAGGGATTTCCCATTCAAAACTTAGACCACTTAGGTAATTCTCAGTGAAATTACAAATTAAAAAAATCCCCCAGAAGATACTCTCCAGCTATCCTTGGAGTTTAGCAGTTTTTCTGGACCTTTCTTTGGAGAGTGATACATTTCAGTATAATTTATAACAGAAGACTCAAAATAGTCCAGGCCAAGACTGGCAGTCTGTTGATGCTCTGTTCATGAGGGAACATTTTTGAGGTTTGTACTGCAGAAGTCACCATGCAGATGTTTTTAATGCCACAAGTACAATATTGTTGCTGTATTGAGCCGAAGTGGCAAATTAATTGTTTTCTCTTGTATCCAGTCTTTCTTTAGAAAAAAATGCACTGATTCTCACCAAAAAAAGGTACTCTTTAGCAGGAATAAAACTTTTGCTTTGTTGTTGTGCTCTCTTTTGTCTGCACATCAGAATTAAAAAAAAATAAATTTTGGGAATAAGAGACCTAATTCCCTTACTGAAGTGGGACATGCATGCTTTCTGTCCTAAAGATGGTTGAACTCTCAGTAAAATGTAGGGATGTTCTCTTTTTTGAAAGAAGAGCAAAAATCTAATCAGAAACTATTTTATGATTTTATTCATTAAATGATTCTACTTGACCTTTTCATGCTGGTAGTTTTCAAAGAATTTTGCCTTCATTTTTTAGCAGTCTTGGTAGTTAATGTTTCCTGTACTTAGGAGAAAATAAGTCCATTAATTACTACTTACATTAGGCATATTGAAATTTTGTCCATGTTGATTTGATCTTGATAGAACCTTTAAAAATAACTTTACGTTGACTTTACAGTGGATGAGTTAATGTTTAGGTCCATATCTTCCCTGAAGCTCAATAAAAGAAATTTCCACTGGCAATTCTCTAAGGAATTTTGAGAAATCCAATTACAAGTGTTTCTCCCCGCATTCTAAAGTACTTAAATTTATATTTGCAATGCTGTTTGGGGGCTATGAATTACTAGTTTATGATCAATGCTTCAATCAAGTCCTTTAACTATTTTCTGAACAATTAGTTCCCCCAAGTGGCTGCATCACTGCAGCCTTGCTTTGCAAATCTTCAGGGATGGTGTCCTTTATAGAAAAGAAAGACTGGGCAAAACCAACAAAGATAACCAGTGGACTTGCAGTGATAGCAAAATAATTTCCATTCTACTCAATTGCATCCTGTCAGATCACCAAGGTTTCTAGCTAATGCCCACTTTGAGGCTGATATGGCTGGTTGCTGAAACTAGCAGAGGCATAAAGAAGCTGAAGTACAGTCTTTGATGATGTATCTAACAGTGTCTCTCAAAAAGAAGTTCTGTGCTTAAAAAGAAATGAAATTCAATCACTTATTTGGGTGGTTGCAGAGGCCAGACACCACTTTGTGCCCTCAGTTCTTATACTGCCATAGTAAGAAAAGTTTGTTCACTCTGTAAGTGTAGTTTCTTCAGCTATAAAGGTGGAAAAGGTTATTAGTAATTACAAATGCTTTATGTCTAGCTTTCTGTATGCCAGTTTTCATTTCTTGATATGAAAATATTTTGATCTGCTTAAGACCTATTAATTTTGTTGACCTTAATATGAAATGAGTAGCTTATAACTTGAAAGGTTGTGCTGTCAAAAAAAAAATGGAAAGATTTTAAAATTCACAAACACTGCATGAGAAGTGCTAAAAAGTATTTAGATCTGCTAATAAATGTATTTTAATTTCACTGCAAAAGTGTCTAAGAATATCTTATGTATATGTATTCTGACTCTTAGGAAGAACTTTGAAGACTTTCTTCCTTTATACAGTAGGACAAAAAAGGCTTTTTATAATAGGAGGTTGTGTTAAGCCATGCATTGCCCACATTATATATAGGAAGCTGCTTTTGAATAATGATTTACCTGTAGTGATTACGTATAGTGATTTTTGAGTAGTGTGGCTAATATGTTTCAGGTTGCAAGTCAAAAAGGTTGCCTCAAAGCTGTTGTCCGCTTGTTATTCCCTGCAGAAATAGTGTTTCATACATATTTTAGAAGTTATTTGTGATGCAACAATACAAAGCTGTATGAAATCTAAATATATGAGAAATCAAAAAATTTTGTCGTAATTATTACTGTTGCTAATACTGCTGATACAGTGACTAAATTTCTCTCCATGTGTTAACTTGTGTTTAACAAGGCTGCTTTAGTATGGGCATTTTTTCATGTTATACTTTTCTCTGAGGACAGAGATACTGATGCCATGTTACTGGTGAGAGTGATGAGCAGGTAAAAAATTTCTTCCTTGCCTCTAGTCTGAATCTACTTTATTTTAGTTTAAAACCATTATGCTTTGTCCTGTTTCTGCAAGTACTGTAAAAAAGTGTCATTGTCTTTTCAGCCCCTTTCAGGTATGGTAAGGCCTCAATTAGGTCTTCCTGGAGCCTTCCCCAGACTAAACAACCCCATCTCTCTCTCAGCCTTTCCTCTTATAAGAGGTGTTCCATCCTTTGCATCATTTTTGTGGTCCTACTCTGGACTTGCTCCAACAGATCCACGTCTTTCCTGTGCTGAGGGCCGCAGAGCTGATGTAGTGCTCCAGTGGGTCTCACCAGAGCAGAGCAGAGGGGCAGAATCCCCTCCCTCCCTGCTGCCCACAGTGCTCTGGATGCAGCCCAGGACATTTTGGTTTCTGGGCTGTGAGTGCACATTTGCAGCTCACAGTCAGTTTTTCATCCACCAGTACCCCCAGGTTCTTGGCAGAGCTGCTCTGAATCACTTTAGCCCTGCCTGTATTGATACCAGGGACTGTCCTGACCCATGTACAGGAACTCATGAGCTTCCCATGGAGCCACTTCTGGATCTTGTCCAGGTGTCTCAGGCATCCCATCTTCCAGGTGTGTCAGCTGCACCTTTCAGCTTGGTTTGCCTGCAGACTTGCTGAGGGTGCCCTTAATGCCATTGTCAGTGTCACTGATAGGTAACAGCCTATCCCAGGATGGACCCAAGGGACACCACGTGTCACCCAGCTCCATATGGGCATTGAGCTGTTCACCAGCATCCAGCCAGTTCCTTATCCATCCAATAGTCCATCTATCAACAGAGTCTTTACCTCTCCAGTTTAGAGAAAAAGGTGTTGATGAGGACCGTGTGAAAGGCCTCTTCTATGTACACTTTCAAACAACAGAGGAAAGCAATTCTGGAAGTTGAGAAGGTGCTGTAATCTAATTTTTGTTTCTTAAGTTATGTTAGATCAGTATAAACTTTGGCATATATCAGCATATGGTTAGTAATGCAGAAAGGATGTTTCAGGCAAAAACAAAAGACTGAATTAGAGAGGAAACTGGAGGACTTCTTAAATGCAAACTATATACCCATGATCTTGGACTACTGTATGATTTACCTCTGCAAGGTGACAATTTATGCTAAAAATAGTTTTAGCTTATTCCCATGTTGAAAAGCACCACTAGAAATTTTAATGTTGAACATCCTCTTTAATGGAGTCCAATTAATATAAAAAAAAAAAGTGTACTTTTGTTATTTCAGTGTGGTCTTCTGCTAAGAAGAGTCTTTTGGAGACCATTTAAGGAATCCAGAAAGCACCCCACTGCTCACAGAATTTCTTGACATGCCCTATAATCCTAATCCCTTAAAATAATAAACTTGCACAGTCTGTAAAGAGGACCTTTCTAAATTATAAAATGCTTATTGCACAGCTAGCAAATCACATTTATGCTCAACTCAAACTTAATTATATATAGCTTTAAAGATACAGCTTAAAGCTTCTAGAGTTTTAAATTACTTCGTTCCTTGTGTGGAATACCAGAATATGTTTTCTAAGTGTATTTGCACATTCTCTAGCTTAGTGTTTGTGTGAATGATCTACAGAGATTTTCCAATCTTGCATTAAAATATTTTGTTATATTGTTTATTTTTCTAAGCCATTTTAAGTTGCACAAAAGCACTCTTATGTAAACATAGTTACAATACTCTTAAAAAAATCAAGTACTAAAAAGGTAAGAAATGTGAGATTCCTCTTTTGGCTTAAAAGCTTCTCCTTTCTACCTCATGTGTTATGTTGCTTACCTGTCTTAAGCCTGCATTTAATTCCCATATCCTGTCTTGACTCTTTGGACTGGACACTTTTCAAGTCTCATTTCTAGTCTTGTCCTTTTTCTGCTTGCCCCCTATATTCTTCTGTTTCTCTTGCACACTGTCAGCTCTGCAGTTCAGAGATAAGGAGAGGCCATTTCCTTTTTGCAGCTTTGGTGCTTGAACCTAAAGCCATAGTTCAGGGAAAATCTGGCCCAGCCTGAAGCAGGAGCACATTCAATAGAATGTAGTCATTGGAAAAGTTAGCTGCTTGAGGTATCTACTGAACACATGCCCAGAGTTTACAGCTTTGCTTAATTTGGGTAGCTTTTCACAGATCAAAGAGACATTGCTGTGTCATATATGAAGGTCTTCACCTGATGCATAGCTGTTGCTAGATTTATTTATTTATTTATTTGTATATTTTTTTTATGCAGACATACTGAGAATGGCTGGTATTTTCTGTTGAAATTAATTTTAGAAGATTTTCTGATGCAAATACCCACAACAGAACATTCTGCCTTGGTAGCTATTATTAGCGAAGGTAGAAACAACTGCAAATTAATTGCTGTACAGAGCTGGCAACTCATAGTTTGTAGGCTTTATTACTAATCTTACTTTGTACAGGTGTGTGGCAAAACTGGTTTTGAATAAAGAAGTCCAAATTCAGTTTTCTATAATATCTGCAGTTTATTTACATGGAATTTTGGAAAGCGTAAATTAGTCTAGAATGTAGCCCGTGTTAAAACTACTCAATAATGCTACTGAATCTTCATTTATTGAAGCATTTTGTTTTGCTGCTGTTGAGTGTCTGCCATGACACTGAAGCTAAATCATCCCATCTGTTTGCCACATTAACCAGCTTTACTCAATTATTAAGCTATCACCTTGCATTTGGCATGTAATGTATTAGATTTTAAAGTGTATTTTGAGGAGAGAAAAATGGCAAGGAGCAAAAAGCCATCATTTTCTTAATGCATTAGCTGGAAATTCATGTTTTATATTGCCATTTTATATTTTCTTTTTCTGGGTTTTGTTGGTTTTGGGAGTTTGGTTGTTCTGTTTTTTTTTTTTTTTTATCCTGGGATCTATTTATAACTGAAGCACTTTTGCAGGTGGTGTTTTTTTGCATGCTAATCCTGCAGAGAAACATTGTGTCCAACAAAGTATGCTGGGTCAGCAAAAGCGAGAAACTTGTGCTGGAAAGACAGTATCCACAGGTATTTAGTGTGTATGGAGATTTGGCAAAATGAATGATTAATTATCATTGGCAGAAAAAGGTTTAATATTGTGTGTTAGACAGTTGTGCATTTTTTTTCTTTCCCACAGAAAAGATACTCTTCCTTTCAAAGTCAGCAAAAGACTTAACAGTATTAATATTCATTAAATACTCATTAATCTTCATCTCTATTCTATCTTTTTCTTCAAAACAAGATTATTTTTTTTGTTATTTTCTCTCATATGTCAGTTCATACACAAATGAAATATATACTTGCACAACCGAGGTGGACCTACAAGGATTATTTTAAAAATGAACACTATTATTCAGTGGTTTCTGCGGTGGCTATTTAGTGGTTATTTTCAAAATAGACCAGACAGTACTGAAAATTAAATTTCTTCTGATACTTTCTATGGCATCTGAATTCAGCAATCTTGTGTACTTTACATAGGGAACAGACTAAAGGAAGTACAAAAATAAGGCAGATTAGGCTGAGGTAGACCAGATTTGGATGACTTCGGAAGGCAGAGGAACTATGAAAAAGCAGCAACCCATGGAAACTCAGTTTCTTCCAGAGGACTCTTCCCAGCATGGATCTGTCAGAGAATTTAATGCATAATTGATTTTCGTGTTGATGTGTCACTGTCCACTTCTACACCATTTTAAGGTTATTTAGAAGGGATGAAAGCTTATAACATCCTGCAAGTATCTGAGGGATTTGATACTTGCAGGTCCTAGGATGGTAGCCATTAATCTTTAACAGAGACTGTTAAAGTAAATAGGTTGAATTACATTTGGTTTAGCCATTTGTGTAATTATTTAAAAGTGTATACCTGTTGCCCCAACTCCACACTGATCTGAAAGACTGAGGACACAGCAGTTAAAAATGAGTTTCACATCCTTCAGATATTAAATATAATGTTTTCATTTATTTCCTTTGTTATTAACGAAAATTCTGAAGAAAGTATAAAAATTGTTGCCTTCCAGTGAAGGATTTGTAGATTTACTTGTAGAAAGAACATTGTCTAAAACGAAGGGCCATCCTCATAAATGCCATTGCAGAGCCTCCCTTAATTGAAACTTCCCCTTCTTAGGTGAAAGACTTCATGGGATTGCATTGGCACAAAGGCTTTTTCTCAGGTCAGAGATGACAAGTCAAAATGAGTCCTTCGAATCAGAGACAAATAATTTGGAAGAAGTGGAATGCCCCTGAGAGATGCATATGAGGTTTCCAAGCTGCTTTTGCACAAGCTAGCCAGCCAGAGTATATTCAGTGTGGTGAAGACATGAATTACTATAGCTCTTGCTGTATGCAAAGGAAGTTGTGGAAACTTTTCACCAGCTATAAATGGAAAACAGAATTTTGGTCACTGATGATACTTTTATGCTCTGAGTGGGGTCAGTAAAACCTCCAGCCTGTGAATTGACTGGCATCCTGATCCAAGATGCTAAGTAGTCTTCCACGAGTCCTTCCAGTTAGCTTTCCCAGTCTGCAGGCAATATGTTAACAGAGCCTGGAGCATCATCAGGTAACTAGTCTGCATCTAGCTCTTCTCTGTATTTAGGCACTGGCTAAGCAGCTTAACTACAGTAGCTGTGGTGGAGGGAAATGCAGAGCTGAGTATTCCTTTGCTTACCAGAAGTTCTGCAATAAATATTTGTGCACTAAAATGTCTAATGTAAACCTGTGAAAAAGGAGGGAGACAAAAAAAAAATTGGTACTGAAGGTTGGTACCAAATATAGCTTGTCTGGAAAACATAGGATAAAATTAGACTAGTTGCAAAAAGTGTTTGTATAAAAATCCCTTCTCAAACAGTTATATCAATTCTTAGTATCGTGTTAACTGTGTAAGAAGAGTATTGATCTAAACAGACCTTGTTTCAAAGTGCATCTTGTGTTTGATATTGATGGAGCTCTTGGCTTTTAGAGCAACACTCTCCTGTGGAATGCTGACAAAATATGTGGAGATTCTTTATAGAAAAGTGATTTTACTGCTTAATTTTGCAATAGGCAAGTCAGTGCATTTGAGAAACATATGGTTCTTTATAAAGCTAAAAGGACATACGTTATTTCTACAAATATTTCCTCCTAACTTCAAGTTAACCTTTTTTATGGCTGCCGTTGGTAGAAGTGACATGGCTACTACACAAAGCTGAAGCAAACTTCCACTTTTTCCTGTTACCATTGGTTGAAGAGTGGATGCCTTGTAACTTGGAGTGTCAGGAGTAGTAGTCTGCTGAAACACTGGCATTCCTGAAAGTTTTATGCAAATCAGTGAATGAAATTTATATTATTTTATTCTTCTTCTCAGAAGTACTTTAATTGTTTACTCAAAAGCAACAGGAAGATACCTTGTGGGAAACAAATCATCACCTGACTAACAGAAATCTTAGTAGCTGAAAATATAAAGATTTCTATATATTTAGTGACTAGATAAAAAAAAAAATTGAGACTTAAAAGTGCTGTAGGGAAACAATTTTAAACATATCATGTTTCTGTTTTTTCCAGGTTGTACAAGCCTGGATTTATCCTTGTGTGCAGGGATCATTATTTATGTAGGACTTCCAGGTGTACAGTACCCCAGTCTGCACAGAATGTCTCGAAATTCAGAACATCTCTACAGACATTGAGCAGAAAGAAAGTTATGGTGGTGCCCAGTAGTTTCACTTAACTAGAATATAAAGAAAGTACATAATGGACTTGGGGTTTAATGCAATAGATGGCAATAAAAGGATCAAAGGCTTATGCCCTGCATAGTTATTGCTCTATGAATCTGTTGATCAAAGAGTTTTGAAAAGCATCAGATCTACTGAATATGAACTTTATGGTTTATATGTGATTGCTCAGTGACTCCAGCATGTCCTGAAGGCAGTGGCTTTACTGCACATGTGCATACCATGAATATGCATATGTATCTGTCCAGGAGTTCTGGTCATGAAACATGATGGGTCTGTAGCTTGCAGTGCTTGTTGCAAAGTGTGTGACATCTGAGAAGAACATCCAGGATTAAGATAAATTTACTGGAGTTTCCAGTGTTGGTACTAATTCACAGGTACATTTTTAAGTCCAGAATTGCCTATAAATGCATTTGTAATATAAGTCTTTAAAATGGCAAGCAATGGAAACTTTCCTATGGAATTCTCGTACTACAATATTTCAAGGTTGCAGCATTTATTTTCACATATTCAGTTCAAATGTGATTGCACTCTGAAATGATTTTTGCTTATGTCCAAATTGCCTTTCTGCCTGGAATTTTTGTAGCTTAATTTTCAGTGGTTGCAATTCCATTTTTCCAGGAAACCTATTCCAGATTTTTGAGTCAATAATTGAATTTGAGAGTGGGTAATGAGACTGATAGATGAAATGGTAGTGGTACAATTGCTCCTTTTCTGTGGAGTCTGAAAGATCAGCAGATGTCTATGCTGCCTAATGTATATTATATCATATTAATTTTATAATTTTCCTTTTGTTTGTTTGAATTAGCCTCACATTCTTTACTAAAAACAGTTGCGACTTTTATGAACACAAATAGAAACAGAAAGACATTGTTATATAACCTTGATAAATTGCATCTTTCAAGAAGGTTTTTAATTTACTGCAGTAGTTCTGTTGTGCATTAGTGGCACCTGAGTAATTTTTGTGATTGGGTATTTAACAGTAATTAATATTCACAAGTTTTTTCAAGTCCTCTATGATTTTATTATACATTATTTCCATGTTTTGTAGCAGTAATTTTTCTAAGACTTCATCAGGCAAACTTTGGTCTATATCTAATAAAACCCACAAATTCTAAATAGTAGAGAATGTCTGAAAGATATTCGGCATCATTCTGTTTGAGATACATGATCAGAGCTGGTGCTCAGAAATGTTCTGTGTCATGGAGCTTAAATCCTGTCCCTGTTTTCCAGCAGAATATTGCCAGCATGCTCTCACAGCTTTTCCAGGGCTGAAGAGGCTTATGGGTGTATTTGTTCTGAAATGTCATGTAGTTTCTAACCTAGAATGAAATATCGAAATAAGTTTCGATCAAGAGAAGTTTTTTTGCAAATAAATCTGTGTTCAGGCATGTTGCTTCAGACAATGGTTTTGTCTATGAAACTTCTGCAATTCTAGATTTAATTTGGTGGTCATTTAAATGCCTAAATATTTTAAATAAACTTGTGGGTAATAGTATCCTTTTTAAGCAGTTTTATTTTTGAGAAAGTAATTTTAAAAAATACTGTGTTTCATATTACATCTGTTATGTTATTCTTACAGATAAACAGAAATCCCCTTCGGATATAATACAGAGTTTTCAGAAGAAAAGTCAGTTTAGGACCATTGCTCCAAAAATGGTACCAAAATTTTTAACATCTGGAGTGGTTTCTTGCCTTCAGTCATCTTTGCCTGAGCCAATGACACCAATTTCAGGTTCTAAGCCCCTGGTGGTGCCAGCTCAGAACTATGCTGTCATGCAGCTGGCTGCTCACAAGGGCACATTTTCCCTGTTGGCTGTGCCGTGTGTTGCACCTGCCCTAACACAGCAAGTTCAGCAGTCGACTGTAGCTCCCTCTGAAAACCTAAAGCTGCCCATCCCCAGGTACCAATCTGTAAGAAATAAGTTGCTGAGTGACAAAAAACCAGCACAAATCTCTGGTTTGAGTGCACGTGAGAAGATTCCTACCAAAGCACTGATCTCATCACAGACTTCCCCTATGACTGCTCTACCTGGAGACTGTCCTGAAGCTCATTCTAGTTCAGATTCAGCTGAGCGAGGGATGATAGCAGACTGTGAATCAGCTGAAATTGGGGTTGCCCCATTAGTAAATAAAAGCAATTGTGTGGAATCTAGATCTCTTTTACTGAAGAAAACTGAAATTGCTAGCAATAATATTTCTGGACTATCTGTAGTTGAAGACTCTCTATCCAAGCCAGCAAGTACAACTAATCCCGTGAAACTAAGTCTACACTCTGTGAAGACAGCATCAGAAACTACAAGAGAGTTACTTCTGACATCTGAGAAACTAAAGGAAAAACCCACAAATTCTGCAAATCCTGTTGCTGTCTTGTCACCAGCCGTTTTTGGCAGTACAGTTCAGATGACTCCATCAGCACCAAAAGGAAAACTCCCTATTTTGCCTTACTCCAGAATGAAAAATGCAGTGTTATGTAAATCTAAGCATAATATTAATGTTATGGACATACCTGGTCATTCACTAAAATCTGAATGTGAAAAGATACCATCTTTGATGAAAACCAAAGCCTTTGATAAGCAATTAGGTGTATCATTTACACAAGTCCCCAAACAGAGCATTCAAGAAGATACCTTCCCTCCATCCAGCAAAGTGGATGATGTTGACAGTCTTAAAAAATTGAGCAGCGCAACCTCTAAAAGAAGAGGCAGGAAAAAAAGAGCCCCGGAAGATTTATTGGCTTTTCAGGCCAAGAGAAGGAAATGCATCATTAATAAGTTTAGAGAAGGAAGAGAGAGGGCAAAGGTTGATACTGAGACCCCTGAAGACAATAAAGCAGAAGCAGTAAAAAAATACCGCAGTATCAGACCAAAGCCAGTGGTAGTTGTGCAGGCGTTCGCACCGCTGACTCCTGCAGCAATCGTAGAGACGCCGTCTCGTGAGCAGGACTTATTTTTAAATGGTTCACTCACCAATAAATGTGTAGGTTCCAAGCACAGTGATGCTACATCATCTAAGTCTAGTGATCTAAGTAGAAATACGTGTTCAGCTGCCCCTAAGCTGCTGCACAGATGTCATGTTTGTAACCACGCGTTCCAGTTCAAGCACCATCTCCAGGACCACATGAACACGCACACGAGCAGGCGGCCCTACAGCTGCAGGATCTGCAGGAAGGCATATATCCACTCTGGGAGCCTGAGCACCCATATGAAGCTTCATCACAATGAAGGCAAATCCAAAAAGCTGGTGTGCTGTGAATTCTGTGCTAAAGTTTTTGGCCATGCAAAAGTGTACTTTGGCCACCTCAGAGAAGTCCACAGGGTTGTAATCAGCACAGAGCCCTACACTAGCGAGCAACACGTGCAAGATACTTTAAAGAAGAGAGACATGAATATAAAAGAGGCAGAAGAAGCTACAGAGAGGTGAGAGTTTTCACTAATTAAATGTTAGTGAAAACTGGATTTCAAGTTGTCAGTGGAAATTAATAAACCTAACCACTATGAAAACTGTTGCTTTTTTCCACCTAGTGGGATTCCTAATAGTTTAAATATTCCATTTGAATCTAGTCAATCCATTAGACCAACCAGTATAGTTTAGCTGATGTATTGACTATAAATCATTATTGACACTTGAATATCCAAAATAATATTGCATATATTCTAGTAACACCCAATATACTGCCTTATTTGAGTCAGATGGTTTCTGGTAGCTAGTACTCTTTCTTCTATCCCACCCACATTGGGGTTTTCCCTAGAAGATGAGGGAACCAATTGCAGTAAGCAAAAAACAATTCATATTTCAGTATTAGTTTGTCATTTGTTTTCCCTGCTAAATATCATTATCCCACTCCTTTTAGGGGGTACTGAGAGCTACTCTGTCCTGAGTTAACTGCTGTTTTTCCAATCACTCAGCCAAGTAGAAAAGTTAACATGCTCTGCATTAAGATGGATAGAACATACTTTCACCTCTGTATTATGATTTTGAGGTGAAATCTTGATACAGTATAAATGTTGCCTTTTTTGTTTGTTCTAGTGCATTTGTTTTCACTGAAGAACACTCGGGGCTTCAATGTAGCTCCTCACTGCAGCTCCATTCACCTCGTTTTCATAACTCCACTCTGGAGCATCAGTCAGAAACTTTACCAGTACTTTTAGTAGCTGTCATACAATGAATCATTCAGTTTATCTGTTTTGGTGGGTAATCTGTCTAATATGTATAAATACACAGTGTTATGAGGTCCTTCTTGTACCTACTATGAGAAGATGTCTGAGTTGTTGTTTTGATTGTGTTAACCAGGGACTGCCTGTGTATCCTTTATACTACAGAGCTGTCCTAAATCAGGGAGATTGCCAATTGATTGCAAAGATACTGTAGAAACAATGCCTGTTTTTAATTAAACGTGTTTCATGACTGTCATCTCTTCTTGGAACTTGTAAGAACAGAAATTGCCATCCCTCTTCTCTGCCTGGCTAATACTTAAATAGTTTGTATCTCCTTTTTTTAACAGGGGAAATAAGTGCAGTTTTGAGGACCTGTTCCATAACCCGGGAGGAGTGAAATTACAGGTCAAATGTGGTCGCTGCCAGTTTATTGCAGAGTCTTTTGGTGAAATGAAGTTTCACCTACTGTGCTGTCATGGAGAAGAGATTCAGGGAAGAGTGAAGGAAGGGGTTTTGCAAGGAAGCAGGGGAACAAAGGGGAAGCTGGTTGAACATACAGCCCACGTGTGGAAACAGCACAATGAGAGACGACATTTAGCAAAGTGCAGTGCCCGTCAGGAGGAGCTGTATAATGTTCCAAAACCAAAGAGACAGATGTACTTCCACCATCAAAATAATGTCAATATTGTACCTAAAAGTGAACCAACCCAGCCAGGAAGTAGTGAACACTCTAAGGAGATGCAAAATGTGGGGTTTAGCACACCAAGGAAAAAAATAGAATTTTGGTCTAAAGCAGGCTATAACTGCATTTTATGCAAACAGTTATTTGGAAGAAAAGAGGATCTTTGTAATCATTGGCAGAGTCATCATAATTGTGAAGACACTTCCACTTTATGGACAATTTTTACTTTGGTATCAAAACAAGGAATTATTGAACTTTCTCATAATGGTGAATATTGAAGCTTAACTCTACAATGCTATGAAAAACCTTAACTACCTTACCAAATTGTTCTTTCAGTGTCTTGCTAAACTAACTCAAAAGATGTATCACTTAAAAGGTTTGTTAGTTGGGTTTGTTGGGGATTATTTTAAAGCCATATTAACCTTTATTTTGGTGACTAGAAAATTTGTTTATTCTGTATCATTCCAGATGGGTGCATGGAAGCTGATTATGAGTCCTTGTACTTAAGACTCATGCTTAAGGAACTTTATAACAGCAAATACTCAATACTAATGATTAACCTCAGTGAAATATATTTGCGAGTTAAATTATACTGTACACACAGAAATAAATTTATATGAAGCAATCTCAATCTTAAATTAAATTACAGACCTGACTGGAAGTCAGGTCTGACTATGCTCCCAGATTTTGTGGTAAATTCATATTTCCATGCAGTACTCTAGATCATGTAAATGTGCAGACATGCAGCCGACACTTAGGAGCTTTGTCGTCTGTAATTTAAGAACTTTTGATTCTTGTTTTCTTGATTTCAGTGTCTTCAAACATGCTCATTGCTTTCAGGTGTTTTTGGTGTTCAGTTCTGTCCTGGTAACAGCAAAGGTATTTGTATTTTAGAAGTCAAAACTTCACAAGTATTTATATGCCTGTACCTTTTTGGGTTAAAGATGAGTTGCTACCCATTAAGATGGAGCCCAGCACATCTCCAAGGGGGCAGGTCCTGTCATGCTGTAAGAGGGAATAGTTCTGGAGCTTGGTTTTGATTTAAACCATTGAATCCAATTTGAAATTGATGTTGAAACTGCTTAAAGCCTTATGTTCATCTGAATTATTTTGGGAGCAATAATGGAGGAAAGTCTTAAGAAATCACCACATCACTTTCCAACATGAGCATGCCAGAGGGCAAGCTGAAAAATACACCAGTGCTGTCCCTACAGTACTACTCTATTCATTCCTTCTTGTGGTCAGCTGTAATTGAGGGATTGCAGTGATAAAAGAGTCATTCCTAAAATGGCCTGGGTTGCCTCTCACTGTTTTGCAAAAATTATGGTAATGGAAACATGAGCAGAGGTCTAAAAGTGTTGAGCTTTCTGAGTGGGGTTTCACAAGCTGTTGCAATATTTTGTGTATGTGTTTTGTTTTTAAACAGTAAAGGCAGTTTTGATGACCTAATAGTTTTGAATGTAATTTCTTGTTGTATGATGCTTTGCCCTGAAGTGGAACTGTAAGGTAGGAATCAAGAATAACAAAAGACAAAAAGAAAATGCCCACAGAACTGTATTTTCCCATGGATTTACAAAATTTCTTCCTACTATCTGTTGCTATAAATTCAGATTTGTGGCTGTTTCTTTGCTTTCATATATTGGGGTTTTTATACTGCATTACCTTAAAAGTAATACTTGTTCTTATTCTTGACACACTCATCTTGTAATGTTACTCAATGGTATATTATACATAATGGTATATTATACATTATTTATAATGTTACAATATATTCGTATTTATTTTCACTGGCATATTTGGACAGGAACAGCTATTTTCAGTCAGTGTTTCATATCAGACTGAGGCTGTATTTAACTTAATAGAGTGTGTTACATTTAGCAGCATTTTTTTGCCCCTGCAATTTAGTCCTTTAACTTTTAAAATCAAACAGCAGGGTGTTTTCCATGAAACAGAAATGTGAGAACAATCCCTCCTTCCCATAGTTACAGTATGTCAAAGGGAAGTTCATTCCCAGCACAATTCATAAGTTGGGAAAAACCATTTAAAAGTTTTGATCATGATCTTTTTTTGGAATGAACATTAAATCACCCATCCCAAGGTATAATTTAAAATTAGCTGACATAAATTCAGTACTGAGACAGAATCCCTTCTGTTCAGGAACAGCAGCAGCCATGGCAGAGTGGCCCTTTAAAATTATTTTCAGAAGATACTTGTTAAAAACAGTGGTGCCTCAGAGCCATAGATATAGATGATTTGTTTGTGGGTGGTCATCAGGCAAGAGGTGCGTTTTCCCTGGAGGGGGGAGCTGCAGTGGTGTTGGGAGGAAGGGGCTGGAATGAGGGAATCAGTTGCATTTTCTTTAGTAGGAATATTCATGTGCAGTCTTCTCATCATATTTTTGTGCTTCTCTCCCTTTCTCCAGGCCAAATGTGTAAAGGGGTCTCAGCTTTCAGCGGTTTAAAACCCAAAAACATGTTTTAAAGCATGGTTCTAAGCCACTTCTCAGTGTCCTCATAAATGTTTAAAATTAGAAGCCTTCTTTTTATGAGCCTGAAAGCATTCTTATGTTTCAGGCTATTACAATTATGGTAGATTATGAAATGTTGGGATTTTTTTTAAATATCTTTGCATTAAATACAGATGTGTGCTTTGTTTAAAATGTGTTTTAATGGCATTTGTGTTCATTTTGATAAGATTTGGAGGTCCAAAGTGAGCCTTATATGCTGCAACATTTAGTAGTGTGTGTTTGCTGTCCAGCAGAAGGGTTGTTATAAATACAGTTTGCTGTTTACCTTGATGCTAGACAAGTTAACATCTGGTTTTCCACACAAATTATGTTTTTAAATTGTTAAACCAAATGTCATTGTTTTTGTAGCTGTAGTTTTGTTCCCCTCTGATTTTTCATTAGGTCTCTCTTTCAGCTTCGCTCTTCAACTTTAAAGCCGTTCCTCACATGGAAAGTTGTTCCTTCATCATCACACCATAAATAACCAAAGCTGGAGGAGTTCCATCACTTTTCTGGCTTGCAGAGTATTGCCCTTCTCCAGCTGCAGAGCTACAGTTTCCTATGTCTAACTTGACATAGTTGCTGGCACTAAATGTTTTGCTTCATTTATTTATTAGAATTCAGCTTGCTGCTTTTTAGCTCAATTGGAGTTTCTGTCATACCTCATTAGATACTTTTTTAATCTACTATTCACTGAGTTCTTCAAAGAATGTGTCATAAGAAGGATGTACAGGTATTTAAAGGAGCAGATTTCAGCCCATTTCGTGCAGATGATGCTGATGTTTGAGGATCACCAGCTTTTCTAGGCTCAGCTGTATAGTACATTGTATTTCTACAACCATCCACCTACATGTGCACCTATTTTGGAATTAAATGTATACTTCAAATTCAGCTATCAGTCACTGTTATCAAACCTGTGCAATGTAACTTTGGGGTTGTTATGCATAAAGATTAAAATGCTGTTAACTGTAGTAGGTTTGCTTGTCAAATTCCATATAGCTCTGAAAAATGAAAACCTCTGCATGCAGAGTATGACACAGAAAAAATCTGGTCTCATGAAGAAAAGTCTAATGGCTTAAAGGTTGTCTTCATTTCAGTGTGCACTTTTATAGCTGATCTGTCACATTGCAGGATTTTTCTCCACTTTTTATTAAATTGCCATAATTTTTCTCGGTGAGGAGCACTGAAGAAGACCTTGAGTCAGCAAGAAAGTTTCAGTGAAAAATGTGTCTCCTTTTTTCTAAACAAGCAGACATGTTCCATGGACTCAAAAGTCTTGATGACATTACATATATATATATATATATATATATATATATATATATATATGTATATGTATATGTATATATATATATATATATATATATATTCATATATATGCATTAGGAGAATCTGCAAGGTTTGGGGTTCAGTATATGAATCCATAAGGCTGACCATTCTGCAGTTCTCAAGTTCTCAGAAACTAGAAATTTCAGTGTAAAAAGAACTTGGTTTTCAGACTTGGGTGAATTTCTAATACCTTATTGACAAATCTTCAAGAAAACTGAAAATTGGCAATAGCATACTTCTCTATTTGTGCTTTGTTAGGCAATTTTTTTAATGTGGTAGTACTAGAGGTAGTGTAAAATATGATACTGCTGATGCTGTTGAGTAGAAAGGAAGCTTTCTCTCTTTTTTTGTTTTTTTTTTAATTTTATTGACTGTTCTGTGTAAGCATTAGAGATGATGGGATGAATTATGATTTTTGCTGCTGACAAGCCCAGAAACATCATTCTGAAGTTACTTTGCAGAAACCTCCCTTTTAAATCTAGAATAACAGATGAAACCAGAAAAGGCAAATTCTATAGGAAAGAGATAAGTGAGCAAAGTGTTCCATGTGAGAATTGCTCTGCACACTTACACTGCTGTAGATGATATTTATAGATGAGAGCTCTTCTACTGATGGGTACAGTTTCTTCTTATCTAGAGTTACTTAGCTTGGCCAAGAGAAATAAGAATTTAAAAATGTCCATGCCTTCTCTTTGACTAGAATTTTTCTGCTAAATATTTCTGCTTTTATGCCAATCCAGACTGTGGTCCAAGCCATGAAGATGCTGAAGCACTTTCTAGGGGCCTTAGAGCAGATTTCAGTGGAGGAAAGGGAAGGAAATGTGGGAGGGAAGGAATAATGATAGAGGTTGGCACAATGTTTTGAATGTAAGTTCAAGTTCTGCATGACTGGCTTTGGTGGAAGTGTCCTGGAGCCTTGAACTTCTCCTTTCCACCCCCTTTGTTACCTTGTTCCAGACTCTGTGCTTCCATGTGAGGTACCTCAGTCTGGAGCACCCTCAGCTTCCTTAGGCATGAGCTTTTCCAAATGGCACAGATTCCTTTGCCAGTGTCCTCTTCTTTTGGTGTCTCAGTTGCATGCTGGTAGTTAGGTGAGCCACGTGCTGGCTGCTGAGGCCAGCTGCTGCCAGATGTGCAATGTGGTTGTTCAGCTTTCTGAGGAAAACATCTTTTAGCTTTAGTCCAGAAAAATGAAATCAAAAGCTTCATTTGTGCTTAAAAAAGTAGGAAAATGGTTCACTGAGTTTCCTGTTGATGCAACACTTATAAGAAGTAGGGTAAAAAAGTGCAGTGTTGCTATAAGAAAAAGCTGCTGAATGTGGTTTGGGGTATTTATGTGTCATTGTAAAAGACTAGAATGTCATGTTGGAATTGAATGATGGAATTGGAGCCGTTCCGTGGAGGTGTCACACAGATGATGGCATAAAGCAGCAGTTCAGAGACACTGACTGAAATCTTGCCTCACCTCGCCCTGCCCCTCTTTTTCATCATCCAGAGGTCTGGGCCTGAGTAGCTCTGAACACTCCTTTGTTTCAGGAAAACAGGTTCCAGGGGATGCCAGGTCAGCCTCCTGCCCAAATCAGGGCTTAGCACCAGCCCAGGAGCACAGCGCTGGTTTTTTGGAAGCCACTTCTGTTGCAGTTCCCACCAGTCCATTGCCAATGTGAGGGTCATGAGTGTAAACAAGTCTTCAGTCTGTCAGCTGACCCTTCAAGCACTGTCACAAGCAAATTTTTTAATTTTTTGAAGAAAACATGACATTTGAGACAAAAAAAAACCCAGAACCCCAAATAAAGTTCTAGTTTCAGCTGGCAGTCCTTCAGTAGTGTGAACTTCTCTCAGCACAACCCCCCGGCTTTGTTGCTTCAGACCGTGGCCAAGCCTCTTGTCTCTCCATGAAGCAGCTCACGCTCCTTTGACTCTGCTTTTTCTGGGACTACAGGCTCCCTGTTTTTCACATGCAGTGAATAGACTACTTTTTTTTTTGCTACAGTGGATTTAAGATAAAAAGAAAGCATTTTATTTCCTGAATGCTCGGTAATTTTGTGCAGGCTCAGGTTTAATCTGGTTTTTGAACATCACCTGATCAAGGAGATCCATATACCTTGCTATTGCTAGGAGCAGTAAGTGACACAGTGAGGGAGGAAAGAAATAAATGACAATACCTTTGAAGTAATGCAGTTGCTTGCCTTTCACGGGAAGTTTAAGTTCTTCATGTTTTTAGTTAAAAGCTTCTTTAATAATTTTAACTGCAGCAAATACACTCCTATACTTTGCTATTCAAATAAATCCTTTTGCAGCTCCAAGTCCTTGGAGTTTGAATCCTTTCCAGCCATATTCTGCTATCTGCCAATTCCTTGCTAAGTGCAGACCTGACACACTTGCCAATAAATCCACCTCTGTGTCATTTAAAGTCATCTGCTCTCTTTTCTCTGGAGCTAATCAAAGTCTGCAAGAAGACATTTTTAAGGGGAACTGGCTCTAGGATTCAACCGATTTAAATTGCAAGGTAATTAAAAGAAATTGCAGTGAACTATAAAATAGAGAAATGGTACAGACTGTTTGAAAGCTCACTTAATTTTAATCTCTTTTATGAATATTTGGAGACAAAGTTTTCTAGGCTAGAATTTAGGGGGTTCATGCTGTTTTACTTGCTATTCTCCTAATTCACCTTTTAGACTCCCAGGCCCAGTATAGCAGAGCCCAGCCCTGCTCTTTAAGTTGATTGCAGCCTGTTAAACTGAAAGCACCATGTTATTTTTACCTTGTGAGACAGCTGGGCTGATGAATGGATGGGATACCAGCACTGCAGGAGACAACTGCACTGTCTGCACAGGTTAATAGCCTCATGTCTTTCAAGAACAACGTTTCCAGTGTCTTTATACAGATATGCACGCACAATCACACATAAGATTATAAAAGGATTAAGTCTCTGTAACACTTCTAATTTGTGTGTTAATGTCACATTGGACAGTAAATTCTAATTTTTATTAAAAGGCAGTGACTGTTATTATTGTATTGCTAATATATGTATGGCTGATCTGATCCCTGAAATACACAGAGGTCACACAAGTTCTTCCAGGAAATTGGATTAATTGTTGCATTGTTGGAATCTCTTTTTTAAAAAAATGTGCCACTCCTGCTGGTTAACACCACTTGTAAGGTTTAAATGATATTTCCGAGAGTGATATACTGGTCCAGCAGAAAAGTCTGGTGCTAAACCTTTCCACTGGGATTTGCTTACATTAGGAAGCAATGCAGGTGGCAGTCAATTTCAACACAGAATGGATTTCCCCCCCTTTCTTTCTGATAAATGAAGTGCTTATGTAAGGTGAGAGATTGAAAAAAATGAGAAACCTGCAGTCCTTAGGGGATCCATCTGAAAGCTCCACATGCAGGCAGGGGATGCAGGGAAAGTGCTGCAGTTCCTGTACCTGCTCCCCTCATCACGTGTGATGGGAGCCCTGGGTGAGGCTTGGCCAGTCTGGAAATGCTGCTCAACCAAAGCTCCTCGCAGCCGAGGGTTTGGGTTTGCAAACTGAGCACCCTGGGCAGCACGAGGGGGTTTGCTCACACCAAAGTCATTTCATCCATCACTTGGTAATTAACTGTTCCCACACCTCCATGGTAGGAACTCTTCATCTTTTGAGCTTTTGCCTTGTGTTCATTTTGTGCATAATAAATTAGTGCTCAGCAAACTATCCTGAATCCTCATTTTATGCCAGACTGCTCCCTTTGGCTCCTGCTGATGCCAACCAAATGATTCATTTGGTGGCAATGAGAGACTTTGATGGTTTTTACTGTCAAGTATCATATGCAGATCTCCTAACAGTATCATGTTCTTAAATTATTGTAGCATTTGATCAAATTAGCCCTTTTAAAAGGGATCTGGGTACACTAATAGTGGTTCCTCTAGTACACATCTCCAGAGAAAATTTGAGATCTGACTTTAATAGTCAGAACCAGTTTGGCTCATCCTTTTTTCTGCCTTCTCTCTGCATTGTTCAGATGAATTGCATTTTTCAGGTGTTTTTCAGACAGTTCAAGAAGACTATCAGGTCTCTAGGGCTCTCTGACTCCTGGGCTGTGCATTCCCACTGTCAGCTGTGAAAAATAATTCCACTTTTGCAGTTGTGTCCAAGAAAAATAAGATGATAAATCAACAGGTTAGATTTAAGAGGGGAAGTACATTATTGTTTACTCAGCACTGAATAAGGTTTTGTTCTAGGAGATACGGTTGATATGAGGCATAGGGGAGCATTCTCTGTTTTAAAGCTTTCCAGCTCATGAGGTTTTTTAGGATTCATTCTCATTCGAAAGAAAATTTAGGGGTTTGTTACTCAATATCTTCTCAGAGACCCTGAAATGTGGCAGTGATTTTGAAAAACACCAGGCTGAAAAAATTAAGACAGGGAAAAAAAAGTAAAATGTAAGCAGAGAGAGACAAAGCTTTGAGAAAAACTCAACAAAAATCCCTAATGCATGCAGGATCTCTTGAGTGCAAGTAACTCCTTTCAGATAAAATTCATAGTAGAGAATAGCTTGCTGTTCAGCTACTCTCATGAAATTGCAATATAATTGAGAACAACTTTTCAACCAAAAAAACCCCAAACATGAGATCTTTTTGTTTTGAGGGGAACTGAGAAGTTCTCCCTGAGGCAAGGGAGAGGTGCAGGTATGAAGTTAACCTTGGAACCATTGTTCAGTTCTCTGTGCAGTATCTGATTGCAACATCCTTTCTTTGCCATAATGCCACAATAGTACTTTTCTATGGAGAATAGATGGTAGAACTTTAATCACTGCTAAGTCTGGAAATCAATTGACCCTTTAGTGTTTGGCAACAGGAGTCTTCAGTAAAAGAAAAGGCATTATAATGAAATATATAATTTCAAGTCTCTCATCATTCACCTTTTCACCTTTCAAGTTTTCTGCCCTTTATATCACTGTTAGATTTGATACATGAGTATCAGCTCAGCAGGGCCACCCAGCATCCTGCTCTGAACAGGCAAACCCTATTCGAATTAAACATCTAAATGTATCCAAATGCTTCTGAAGACTCGGACAATAGAGCAGGTAGTGCCTTGCTTGCTCTCAAGTGGAAGTAATTAATTTATTTCTAAACACCAAACTTCTGAGAAATAAAGCAGTGTGGCAAATGCTCCTTCCTTCCTTCCTTCCTTCCTTCCTTCCTTCCTTCCTTCCTTCCTTCCT
>QUSF01000003.1:13227987-13271530 GCA_003676055.1 Chloebia gouldiae
CCTTCCTTCCTTCCCTTCCTTCCCTTCTTTCCTTCCTTCCTACGGGGTGGCAGCTGGGCAGAGACTGGTGCTGCCTCCAGCCAGAGCTGCCTGCGGAGGGGAGCCCTGCAGTGGGGGCCTGGGAGGCTGTTCCAGCAGATCCTGAAAACACTTAAAATTAGATATTTTGGGAATTTTGTGACAGCTAATAGTATTCTAATTGCAAGCCTCTGCAGGAGAGACACGTGTGATGTGACATGTGACAATCAGCCCCTTCTGGCACCTGGTTGTTGCCTGCTGGCCAACAGCCACAGCACTGGGCAAGTTTATGGGAGGATATGATGAGAAGGGACAATTAAGTGAATTATGGAGCAATGTATCTCATCTCTTCTAATTCACAAGAAAATTTTGTGTGCACCAATAAAAGTCCTGTTCCTTGTGCTGATTACAGCAATCAAGACAAGAAATCTCAGTACAAGAACCTTACTTGGATTCCAGTAGATTCCACTGATAGGTTATAAGTAATTATGGGATGAAGAGTGAGTCTGACAGGAAATCTAAAATGAGAGAGAGGAAATACAAGGAATAGTTTTATTTACACAATTATAGAGAAAGATCTTGAGTGCTGTATACAATTACAATATAAGTTGGAATAGACTGGTCTGAACTCATCCATCAAATTGCATTTTGCATAAGGTGCCAAACCAGGGCAGGCAATAAAAGCTTTAGAGGACCTGAAGAAATTTAAAAATATTTCTAGAGCTTGATATTTATTAAGAGTGAAGGCAAGATAACTAAAAAGGTATTTTACATACAATTTTTATAATGTATTTTTAAAATCTCTGCAAGGGATTAAAAGGAAAAGAATATTTTAGAAGGAAATTAAAAGGAAAGTGTATTTGGTTCCCCATTTCAGGTTAAAGTCAGTGAGGAGCTTTTCCACCTTTCCTGTGTTCTCTTTCAGACACGGCACCATCCCCTCACCAAGTGCAGGTTCACTGTGCTCCCTGGGCTCCTGTTGACTGCAGTGGGGGTTGGCTGCTCAGGCAGAAAGCAGAAAAATTTCCTCATTGTTTTTTGTGTAAAAAATATCAGCCTCTGCAAAGAACAGCAGCATCTAAAGCCAAATAGAAATTAATAAGTGAAAACTGACTAGCCACAGGTGGCCACAGTGATTGCTTTCTTTGAAACACAAAGACCACATGGTTTGCTTTAGTTTTTTCCTCCTTCACAGAGTTTCTTATCTGTAGCATTGGTTATTGATTAATGTTTTATAGACATTGTAAGAAAATTAATGAAGACAAGCAGGTCTGGAGGTGTTTTCAGGGATTTCAAACAGAGTAAGATTGTCATGTACTTTCAGCAATAGCCATGACAATGTAACAGCAGTTTGGTACTCTCAGGTCTATCTGTACCCTCCTCTTCTTTGCAGATAGAAGTCCTTTCTAGCAAAATCCTTTTTAGTCATTCATTGTATTAGAAACTTCCAAAAGGTGTTAGAAATAAAGAGAAACCTAATTCTTTTTTTTTCCCCAGTGGTGAGCATCAGAGTTGACTGAAGTGCACCTGTGGACATAGAGTGGAATCCCTTTTCCTTTGGGGGGATGTGTGTCCAGGGAAGGGGAGAGGTACAAGCACACCGAGCCTCTCACTCTGACTCAGCACTTCCCATCTCAGGCTCCATCAGTGCCCAAATAAGAAAAACGTGACTCACTGCTGGAAACAGAATATTTTTGTCCCACATTAAATTCTTTGCTAGTGAAATCTAGTACAGGATTCATATTAAAATAATCGATGTGAAGTTCAGCTTGGTGCATTATGATACTTCAACCCTCCAGCACTGTGGTTAAGGAGCAAGAGCAAGGAGCACACAGATCTCTCCTTCTCACTGAGCCCTGGGCCAGCTGCAGCAGAGGGGGAAGGATTCTGGAGATGGTGACAAGCTAGGAAGAGCAGAGCATCTCTTTCACTGCCCAGCTGCAAGGATGGCTTACAGTCCTGGCCAGGTTTTGGAGACAGTACAAGGGTTCACATGATTTTATTTTTTTGTCTCTTGTTCACCACGTTAGGTGTGAGTGCCCTGAGCTGGTGCTCAAGGAGAGACTGGCTGCCCCTGCAAACATCCCTGGGAGCTCTGCCATACTGGGAGGGCTCCCACAGGAGCTGCAGGCAGCAGGGAACTATGAGGCTCTTCCAGTCTCTTGTAGAAGAAAGCATGGTTGGCTGTGCATGAAGCTCAGAGCAATAGGAATAAAATTCTCAGGTCTTAGAGCTTGATCTCCTTCTCTACTGCCTCACTGTGCTGGTAGCTCATAATCCTCTTGTGAGCTAAAGCTCTCCCCTTTCGATGTCAAACCAAGCAAGTCCCCATGTGAAAGCTACAGTTCCACTTAGGAATCTCCAGGTGTGTGGTGAACAGTTGGTGCAGTCAAGTTTAATCTGTTTCTAATGTTTGAACCCACAGTCATCTAGGTCTCACACATGGTATTCCAATCTCCCTTATTAAACCAATTAATTCTGTCAGATCCACAGATTTCATTAGGTTTTTCCTACTTTGTTAATAAAAGGTATTAAATAAAATAACTTGAAATGGTGATCTTTCAAAACTGGTGGTACCTTGTCTTTCCTGATGGCTCCTCTCTCAGCACAGCCCAAGGTTGTTTTCCTCTGGGGCTGTTCCTGCCCACGACAGAAGTGCCTGGTTCAGTACCCAGTTCCTGTGTGGCACCTCCTCACTGAGGTGCAGGTTGTTTACACCCAGTGCACCCCACTCACAGGAGATTGCTCATCTCGCTGAGGAATGGTGGGAGATGAGCTTGAGCTTGACAGCTTTGGGGTGTATACACCAACCTTCATGTCTTTCTTTTCCTTTGAGTTCATAAATGCTTCTAAATCACAGTTCAATATTGAGAAGGGACCAAACCAGCTATGATCATTGAGATGCTTGGGTTTCCCTCTGTATGATGTAGCTTTGGCTCAAATATCAATGCTCTTCATTTGATAGATGTTTGGCAGCAGAAACAAGTGGGTCATTCCCAGTTTCTGTGCAACAAAATCTTTTTGAGGTGGTTTTTCAGGCACTTTCAGTTTTGCATTGCCATTCGGTTTCTCAGTTTTCTTTTCATGGCCCAGCTGGGTTTGTTCACATTTCTACACTTTCTTTCCTGTACAAGTGAACTTTTCATTTTCAATCAGTTTTGTTTTCAGTAACTCATTCAGTGTTTACTCCTGCTAAGGTGACAGATGAAGCATTTTCATTACAAGCTGCTTCACTTTGTTTGGGGTGCTGGTTTTTAAACAACATTTTTATGTTTATGAAGAGAAATATTATACTTGCCCCACACTCAGGTTCTTCAGAGCCAATGCCATTAAACTGTTCCACCAATATCTTAAAGCCTGGCATTAGAAACTGAAAATCTGATTCAAATGCTTACTTCAATTGCTTTTTTTTTTTCCCCTGTCTAATTTGAAATAAATCATATTATAAGGAAGTGGGTTCAATGTCTTATCTAGACAGGCATCAGCTAAGACAATTTAGCTCCATTCCACAGCAGGTCTTGGCATATGGAGCAAAACTCTTCCAGGCTCAATATCAGGTGGGTGCAGAGATCCCACTGTGGGCAGTGAAACCACAGAGCAGAAGGAAAACATTAAATGTTTTGAAACAGTTGTGAGAGACCCTGCAGAATTTATGGCCTTCGGGGGCCTGTGAGAGGTTTATGAGGCTGGAAGGTTTCTGGGGAGCACTTTTGTGTGGGCTTTTGCAGGTGGCTCCCCGAGATCACACAGCTCTGTTGGCTGGAACTAACGTGCTGCTGGAACAGGTGCTGCTTTGGGTCTCTGAATGGCAGCTCACATCTTTCTGGGGAATTGAGTAATTCTGCTGCAGAGCAGCAACTGTTCTGTGATCCTCTGCATCACCAGAGGACAGGCAGGCCCCTGGCAAACAGTACCAGTACTGAAGATCGATACACTGTTCTGGAAAACAACTGTTTGTAAAATGTCTGTGCAAGGCCAGAGGAAAAAAAAACCCTTTCATTCTGGTCAGCTTTAACTGAACAAATTTATTCCTCCAGGTGGTTTTATTTTTCAGTAGAGCTACTTGCAGAAGGCAGTGGGTGATGTGCTGCAAAAATCAAGTTTCATGTATGATCTCTTTGGCTCTTCATCAGAGGCCTATTGGATGTTTTCTGATGATCAGTTGTTACAAATGTTTAAATACGAACAACATATTTTTAAGTGGTTTATTTAGCATAAGGCACAAATATTGTAATAAGCAAGAAACATCTGCAGGAATGTTGGCCATGTCAGAGCCTCCTTTCCTGAGATCATATTTGCAGTCCTTAGGAGCTTGCTAAAGCTATTAAGCACAGCTACAAACAAGTGACCTTGCCAATATTTTGTGTGCTTTTCATCAATTGCCCACAAAGGCTACATTTGCCAATCTGCCCTGACTCTCCCTGTGATTCCAGTGGGAAACCAGCACATGAGCCTGCAGCTCCACATTTGCTGTCCACAGGTGACTGCAGAGTTTCCCCCTGTGTGTGACCTGTGCCACACAGGATAAAATGCAGCCACACGGGTACCTGGCTGCTGTAACAAAGTAATGACAAGTCAGTTCTTCTCACAGACTGCTGGGTCTCCCTCTTGCAGGATTGGAGGCAACCCTTCCAGGGAGAATGAAGCTCCTGGCATCTCCCTCAGCCTGCCTTGGCAGTGCCAGGTCCCTGTGCTTTGTCCCAGCCCGGGCTGGAGAAGTCGGGAAATTCCACTCTGGCCCTGGAGGATGGAAGTTACTCTGATATCTCCAGGCTTGTCTCACTGGCCACCCCTGCCTCAGACATGTTGGTCTTTTGTCTTTCTTGTCTATATTTAATATGTGTTAGCTTAAAACATATATTTAATAGCTTTGGCTGTAAAGGCAAATGATGGAGAGGGAAGCCTCAGCTGATATGCTACAGGCCATGGAGGGCTCCCCAGTGCTTCTCAGACAAGAGCATCTCCTAATGCATGTCCCACCTGCAAGATGCCTGCTGGTGAGGTGAGCCCAAACATTTTCTGTGCTTCCAAAAAATCCCTGCTGAGGCTGAGTCATGAGGATCTATAGCATTTCACTGAGTCCTTTATGTATAAAATTGGTGCAAGTATAAGGGAAAGATTACTGCAGAGAGGTGGATGAGGATTTTTTTTGCAGTGGATTTCAGAAAGAATATAGGAATTGATAATTCAGCTTTCTGAATCACAAAACCCTGGCAGCTAAAACTTAAACAAGGAGCTATTGGTCACCTGTAGCATAACCTGCCCTCCCTATAAAGGTATCTATCCTTGGAGAGGTTGTGCTACCTGTGTTTTAAGGTATGTACCTGATCGTGGTTATTTCCTGGGTTTTGTTCCCCATATAGTGTTAGCAGCTGGCAACCATGATTTATGATCATATTTTGGTCTTATTTTTAATTCATTTCCTCTACCTTAAAGTATTTATCAGCTGCTGTAACCTGTTGTTTCAGACAGCTGCTAGATCCTGGCTGATGGAGTTTATTGATTTCTGACTCTGATCCTGCAAATCTTATTTCAAATTCATCACCTGGCAGAGCCGCGTTGGGAGCCTGAGCGGATCCGGGAGTTTCCCAGCGCCAGCTGCCGCTCTGCGTGCCGCGCTGCCTGCAGCCCTGCCCGGCGCTCGGAGAGGTCCCGGAGCAGCCCGGGAGCAAACCCCGGCCCTTCCCGCCGGGGGCTGCGCCCACCCCGCGGTGCCGGGCTGGCCGTGCTGTGCCCGGGCAAGGGGAGCCACCGGGGCTGGCGCGGCACACGCCGGGCAGTGTTGGTGGCCCAGCCTGATCGGTGGCGAGCCCCCCTCGTCCCAGCCCTGCTCTCCTCACACACGAATTATGATCCCGTCCTCCCCACTGCAGCGGAAAGGCTGAAAACCTGAACCAGATGCACGGCTTCACCTGAGTCTGCAGACAGCCTGGAAGCAATAGCTCCGGGAGGTAGAAGCTGCGCCTTCATCGTAATAAGATGTTAATGGGGGGAAAGCCCTGCTGCTCCAGGCAGGGGTCTATTAACGCTGCCGCAGCAGCTGGGAAAACCTGGATCTTCTGGATCAGTTTCAGCAATGCCCACAGCCGTGCATCCCCCGCGCCCATTGCTCGGGGCCTTCCAAATGTCCCCTCCATGTGCTCCCCATCCCAGAGGCAGAGGGTGCCGCTCGTGTCCTCCCACCCAGCTCAGGTGGGTCCCCGGTGTTTGGTGAGGGCTGTGGGCAGCAGCACGCAGGGCTCCTCCTCAGAGGGCTCACTAAACATCTGTTTGCCATTGCTTTGGGTTGTTTATAGCATTTTGATGCTGTCTTCTGCAACGTTTTATTTTAAAGTTGTGATACTCCCATGCAGAGTGCATTGGAAGTGCAGCTTGCTCCTGGTTTATGCATTTCATCTTGGTCATCTATAATTTGGGATATTCCCTGGGCATGTGCCCCTCTGATGAAAGGCCACATACAAGAGCATCACTCACAGCTTGTCACAAACTGGGATGCTCTGCTTTTCCCCTTGTTTTCCATGGGAAATGGAAATGTTTGGTTTGGGCCAAACCAAACTTCCCCTTCTTTGATTTAAAGTAACAAATGACTTTGGAAGTCAGGCTGCAATTTCCCAACATGCAGCATGGGATTAAAGAAGCAAATCCAGCCAGTGCCACCCTCTGCAGTGCTCTGTACCTGTTTTTCTATCATGGGAAGTCCACAAACACAGGACAGGGCTCAGGTAGTGTTGAGGTGAGGAGGAACAGAGGGGTGATGTGTTTTCTGCTGGGCAAGCTCATCTGCTCTGACTGTGCTGGGTTTTCAGCTGAGGGAAACTGTGAAGGATAATTACCATCATGGGTTACCTGAGATTACAGGGTTGCTTTCCAGCTAATGACACTAGGAGAACCAAGCTGTTGTTAATATTTAATCAGACTCCTGGCTTAACAATTGGATAAATGAGCTGTGTAATTACACAATTACAGAAGACATTTCAGGTAGGAGCTGTGCTGTTATTAATAGTGAAGGTGAAAGCTGGTGAACACGCACTGTTCAGTCCCGTCAAGCATGTCATTAAGAAAGATCTTCAGCACGAGACTGTAACAACATGTCCTGTGAGATGGTAAACAAAGATTTCAGCTGCTTTTGAGACAAAAATTCCAACTGGCCAAGAGGTTTCAGTGTAAGAAAAATACCAGACCAGGTGTTTTGTTGATGTGGCAAGCTGTAATCAGGGGTAATGAGGGAACATTTAAATACAAACACAGAGTATATAATGCCTTCATGACTTTGCTTTGTGTATCATTTCTCAGCAGTCAGGCAATTATTTCCCCGAGGTTATTAATTTTAAATCTTATAGGAAATGAGAGGTACCTTTTAATTCAATGTAGTGCTTACCTGCCCAGTGGAACTTTTATTTAAAATTAAGTGTTGTCATATACCACACACAAGGTGTTGTGTTTGCAAAGTGCTGGTCAAAATGAAAATGCAGATCATATCTATAATAATTTGATTTGCTTGTTCCTTTAATCCTGTGCTTTATCTCAGCTCCTTTAAGCTTTTTTTTTTTTTAAGATTGAAACATTTGTGGTTATTCAGCGTTCCACTACACTGACCAGCAAATCTAATTCTCTCTATTGAGTCAATTAGTGGGACACTGGAAGTTAACGTCAGAATCAAAGAACTCATTGACCAGCATGATTGCAGTAGTGATATGAATCAGAATAATGAAAATGAATCTTAGAAATGCTTTCCACAAAGAGATATTGTGATGTGTTAATGTTTTGGGGTTTTTTTCCAAATGTGAGATGGTAAAAATAAGAAGCAAGTTTGTTGGCAGATGCCATGGGCAGCAATCTTTTGATTCCCTCCTCTTCCCATCTAACATTCCTGAAAAGATTGCAGTGATTCAGATCTGGAAGGATAGACATTGCTGAATTTCTCAGTATCCAGTTCTAACTGTGACTAGATACCACCACCTCTGGAGAGCGTTTTGACACCAGGGGAAGAAATGTCCTGTTGAAGGCACTTTTTTTTTTTTCCTCCAGAGATACTGACATTAAGAAGTCATGTAATTAGAAGTGGCATGCATCATGCATGCTCCCTGCGAGCTGGTTCTGTGCCAGTGGCTGAGCTGCCCCACGCGCTGTCAGGTCCTCCCAGCATGTGCTCACACATCAGTTCCTCTGTAAAAGCAATTTGTTCTTGGTGAGCTCATGCTGAGAGAAGAGCAGAATCCTTCAATTATAGTGGTGCAGAGCCAAGAGGAATAATTGGGAAAATAAGATTTACCTATATGATATTCTGGCATAGAATTATAAAGGAGACATAAAGAAATGCACAAGCAGAACAATTTTTTGTAGAATGATAACTTGTGATCCAGTTTAGTACAACCTGTTTCTCCATCTTCTTTCTTCTCTGCCTCACCCTGAGTCTGCCAATCCTCTTACCAAAACTGGTCCCACTGAAATAATTTTCCTCTACTCTTTGTCATGCACCTTTCTATGGATGCACCTCTGCAGCTCCCAGCCTCACTCTTGAGTTTTGTACAGCCACAGACTCTGCCCTCCCTGTTCTTGGTAGACCTCTCTTGTTTGTATGTGATGCCCATGTCCTTCTGCTCCCCACATCAGTGGGTGAGCAGCTGGCTCGTGGGTGGGGCACAGGGGATCTGATGAATGGGGTGACATCAGACCAGTGACCTGTCACTCGTGGGGCTCCACAGGGCTCCATCCTTGTAGTGCTCTTCAACATCTTCATAAATTACTTGGATGGGACTGGAACTTTGCAGATGACACAAAACTGGGAGGAGCTGTTGACTCCCTTTAAGGCAGGGAGGCCCTGCACACAGAGCTCCACAGATTAGAGGTCTGGGCACTCATACCCACATGAAGCTCAACAAGGCAAAGTGCTGGATTCTGCACCTGAGGTGGGGCAACCCTGGATATAGAGACTGGGCAATGAGAGGATGGAAAGCAGCTCCTTGGAAAGGAACCTGGGGGTCCTTGTTGACAGAAAGTTGAACGTGAGCCAGCAGTGCCCTGGCAGCCAGGAGGGCCATCCAGGCAAGGGAGGGATTGTCCTGCTCTGCTCTGGGCCAGCCTCACCTCGAGTGCTGGGGGCTGTTCTGGGTGCCACAGTGTAAGAAGGGTACAAAGCTGTGGGAAAGCACCCAAAGGAGGGCAACAAAGATGGTGGAGGGCCTGGAGGGGAAGCCGTGTGAAGAGAAGCTGAGATCACTTGGTCTGTGGGAGAGGAGACTGAGGGGAGACCTCACTGCAGTTACAACTTCCTCGTGAGGGGAAGAGAAGGAACAGAGACTTTTCTCCTCTCTGGTGACCAGTGACAGGATCCAAGTGAATGGCCTGTAGTTTTCACAGGAGGTTTAGGTTGGCTATTATAAAAAAAATCCTTTATCCAGATGGTGGTTGGGCATTGGAACATCTCCCCAGGGAAGTTATCACAGCACCAAGCCTCTGAGAGCTCAAGAAGTTCTCAAGAAGCTTTTGGACAATGCTCTCAGGCACAAGGGTGTCATTCTCAGGGCTGTTCTGCAAGGTCTGTTGTGCAAGGCCAGGAGTTGGACTTTGATGAGCCTTCTGGGTTTCTTCCAGCTCAGCTTATTCTGTAATTTTGATTCCTTCTAGTTTTTCACTACATTGTCACCAAGAATATCTTTGATAAATAAAGGGATTTGAAGCTCGTGATTCCTGTACTTTGCTGTCCCCAGAGCATACCTCAGAATTACTAATGAAACGTAGTTTAGAAACCAAGGAACTGGGAACTGTTACATTCAAACATTGCAAAGACAGACTAACATACATGTTTGTTTGAGAACCCATCTTTACAGCAGCTCCATCCCATGAATTCTCCAGGCTGTATATTCCCCAAGGAAAGACCACCTATGGCACTTGGCTGTGAAGCACTTCAAGCCTTTATATCCCTGGGTAAGCAGATTCAGGATCTGGAAATCAGCAGTGTGCAAGGCTTTCCACTCCCACCCTGCAGGCCCATGCTAGGGACCCTCTGAGGGGCAGGTGCCCACGTGATGAAATCCCTTTGGGATTTCTTCAGTGAGCAGCATGGAAGCTGCTTGGGTTTGTGCTGGGGTGGGCAGAGAGCTGCCTGTGAGGTCCTGCCTGCTGGAAGCATGGGCTGGGTAATGCACAGCTTCCTGTAACAGTGTCCAGTCTCCTCTCAATGTACTGCTTTAGGGAGATGGTTTCATTATATATAAAGCTTTTTATTGCATCATATCCCCTTAGTCAAGATATGATCTGTGCCCAGTGCTGCTGCAGCAGTTATTATAAAGGCCTTTGCTATTGGCTCTGGGGGAAAGTCCAAGACTGACAGGGGACATTTCTAGCTAAGGCAAGCAAAAATCATTTGTTAATTAACATTTGTGACACCTTGAAAACAGAAAATGCTGCATGTGTACCTAAGTATTTTTCTAACGCCAAAGTGGCTCACATTTAAACTTTTTTAAGCCATAATGACTTGGTCTGTCAATGCCTGATCAATTCTATCTATAAAATTAAAAATAAACCAGAAAAATATTGAGTCCTGTCATCTGAAGAAGACGCTTCTTCTCCTGTATGGGGGGTGTTCTCTTTTCTACCTCTTTGAGGTTTGAAGTCCAGAAGACTGCAGAGTCAGTGTTCATAAAGTACTTACAGCATGAATACATAAAACATCTACTTAATTAAAATGTTAAAATATGAGCAACATTTCAAGCACGCTGCTTTGAAGGTTTCTGCAGATTTGGCTCATCAGTAATTGTAATTTATGCACTGTCTGGCTTTGCATGTTGCACTGGGCTACCTCCCCTTGTCCTCAGCTGAAGCATGGACCATGTCAGCTTTTCCTACCCTGGCGAGACAGGACGCTCTGCAAAGGGAACACGCAGTGGCAAGTGCTGCACACAGAGATGCACACAGTTATTGTGGAGCTTGGGAGTAAATTTGTTGGAGCTTTCTGCCAAACTGGTACCTCTGCTTCTCCAGTCATCATTTGCAAAGGCAGCTTTCATGGAATTTGTACAATCATTTTGTTTCTGTCGTTTCCTTTGAAGAAAGTCACTGTCACCCAGACCTCCCAGAGCTCACAGCTGGATGCACATGTTTGCTGCCCTATTGGATCCCCACTGAGTTAAATGTGTTTGTTTGCATTTAACCTACTTTGAAGGGAGAGTCTCATAGTGTACAATCTCACTGTGGAGCCAGGAGAATCCTTCCATGGGTTCATCCCACAGCCCCCAGAAGTGGTATTCAGGGCACTTAATAAAAAGTTAGAGACATCAGCTATTCCTCTTTGTAACAACTCCCAAAAGAAAGAAATAAAAAGAGACTGCACAGAATATGGATAAAAATTCAGGGCACATCCTCACTTTTAATGAAACTCTAAATATCAAAAGTAAATCTGCTGATATGGGTGACGTAGTCAGTGGAGAATAACCAAAAGACTTACTGAACTTGCTTTGAAGGTTTGAATAAAGAAGGATTTCTTTCGATGTTTCTGGTCAATGGGCATGTAAAGTCAAATGCAGTCACTGGAGTGCAGAGAAGCAGGATGGCTGGGGAAGCCCAGGCAGAGGGAAGATGAGCGACGAGCTTGTATTTTGGCAGGAAGGTGACTGCAAGCCTGAACTCATTTCAGCATAAAGAGACAAGTGAAATAAGGCAGTGTTGGGTTCTGCACGATCCACTTACCTTTTATCTGTAGATTTTAATTTCTATTTGTAAAAGAATAGATGGATGTTTGTGGTCAAGCAACATTTTTCTAATTCTCCAACTGTGGAAAACAAACCACATCTGGCACATAAAATAACAATGAAGTTATCTGAGAGCTGTACTGTTCTTAAAAACAGCTACAAGTATGTGTTCAAATAACTTGCTGGAAAAGAACAGATTCAATTTGTCAGATGATAATTCATAAGCTTAGAAGGAGGGAAAAATTAAGCCAAGAGAAATATTGCACTTCAGAGAGTTCAAATAAAGAAGTTCCTTTCCACCAAACTTCTGTGGGCTTGCAAGGCATAAATTACACAAACAGCATTTAAAAACAGGAATGCAAAAATCAAAGAGCAAAATTAAAAGCTCTGTTCATGTTCCAGCTGTGTAACAAGTGTGCAGCAGATGTCAGAGGCCTATGGTTAAGAATCCTCTGGTCTGGATGCACAATTTCCAGTATGTCCTGCTGGCACATATCTGAAGGTAGGTTGTAACAAATGCACTGTCAGCTGTGTAAAATACACAGTCTGTGAGAAGGGGAAATAGTGCAAATCTTGCAATCATATACCTTCCCTTGTATTTCTCTAACAAAGCTGTTATTTCATAGAACGAGGAGGCAGCAGTGGCCTGAGGGCTCTCACAATCCATCTCGGTGAAGAACCACCTCCTTTCCCAGCTCCTCTCTCGCACTTGTGCTGAGGTTTCCCGTGAAGCACAAGGTAACTCCCTGCACCTTAGAATGAAGCAGTGCACCTTAACTGCTGCTGACATTTGGGTTCTGAGGATGTATCCTGCTTTCATGCTCCATTATACCCTATCTGGTTCAAAAGACCTGCGCTGCCAAAGGCAGAAAGAAATAATAACAGTAAAAATAGCATATTGGAATAGTTTAGCTGAGGGAAATTGTCAAAATACTATGGATTTATTTCTTTATTTTTTAAAGTTTAAAGTGATTTCTAAAGCTGCAGTTTGATCATGTACTTAAAATATGTCAGACTTTACATCTTAAGCGGTAGAAAACTACCCTGCCTCCTACACTCACAGCAGCAGCAGAAGCACGTTGTGATGACTATATAAAGTCCTTCCCGCAAATGAGTTATTCTTAAGTTAAATATTTTTATCTACCAAACAGTAATAAAACATCAATCAATACCATACAGAGATCCCAGATGAATGCAAGACTGAATGCACATTAAAGGCTTTGCTGACAGCCCAGACCAGGGTTTTTTCATGCAGGTTTAGAGATTAAATGTGAAGTGTCATCTAGGGGGTGGAGGGGATGGGCTGGCTGGGAAGAGGGAGGTGGCACAGGGAGATGCTGCATACCAGCCCAACATGGAATCAAATTATCAAATTGTGCTCTGTGTACATTTTATTCCTCAGAATATCTGCGAGTCTGAGCTGAATCCTGTGATGGGAAATGCTATTTGTAAGCACCTTCCTCCTCCTACTACTGCAAAGATTAGGAAAAAGTATGTTCACATTCAAGTTTCCAATATGTTTATTATAAGAAAAGTACGTATGTTTTGGAGTTGTGCACTACAAGAAAAAAGCATAGGAAGGCAGATATAAAATGTACTGTTTCATGTTGGCAGCCACAGTTTAATTTTTGTAGCAGAATGATAAATGACAGAAATTCACAATGTTCTCCCAATTCCCTTGAAGATGTATTCTATAGAATGAAAATAGAAGCACTGAATTATTAAGAATCATCCCATTTAAATATGAAAATGGTATGGTGTCATGTTAAATACACCATATTAAGAGGTCAATTAGAGACCTATTTTGAGTTAATGGAATTAGTTCTTTTTTTTTATTTTACATTTTAAATGCAATATTTCAAGGTGTAGTGGAGATCAAAGGTGTAGTGGGATAGAAAGTAGAGTAATCCAGTAAAAGGCTGTTAATGCTTGTGGAAAGGCTGAGAGCAATGCCAGCAGGTGAAATGGTGCAATGGGGCAAGGGCTGAGCAGGCAGTGACCTTTTCTTCCCACCTACGCTGGCTCCCCTGTGCATGGGAGTGAGAAATTCTATTTTTTAAAGTGTGTTCCTTATATCTGACTAGACCATAAAAGAAGGGAAAATGCTTGAGCCCTGGCTCCAAACACAACCCTCATTTCACTAAATCTTACAGCATTTCTTTAAATCCTATTTGGTTCAGTGGAAACAGAATATAAAAAAATCCTGAGTGCAATATTGCAAGTGGTCAAGGTACAATTCTTGCATTAGTCACTGAACAGTTGTTCAGATGCAGATTTGCATTGGAATTGGCTCCAAGGGGAAATAGCTAGAGAGAACTTCTCTACCCTTCAAAGGATTTGCTGCTCCTGTGATGCCCCTGGAATGTTAATGCATATGGAAATTGGCCCTCTCTATGTTAGAAGAGAGAAGATGGTTGCAAAAGGGGAAGCCTCTGGACTGAACAAGTCAATAAATGAGGTACTAGGAGCATTTTGACATCCAAGGACAGTTCTTGCCCACAACAGCCCAGGACCCTTGCTAACACTCTCCTTCCACACCACCCAAGCATACATCTATTGGCAGTTGCACTGGTGACCTGGATTCAGCTGGAGTGGAAAGTGGAAAAAAACAATAGGACAGCTTTCCTACAACTGGCATATTCTTGCCCTTGTGGCATAAATTGCTGCCAAAATATACTATACTTTTCTTTTTGCCTGTTCTCTAGATAAGGTGCAGACTAAGTATTCAGCATGCTGTTTACGGTGCACACATGCAGGAAGGCAGTTTTGTCCCCAGAGTTGCTACTTAGCTAAGGAAATGACACATCCAGTGCACAAAAGAGGACACATCAAGCTATGCAGAAGAGCCTGGTGAAAGTTTATCTCACACACATCCCTGTGCACAGACACTGCTGCTGCAGTGTCCCCACCGAAGGGACCAGACCGCTCTCCCAACAGCACTGCTGTACCACTGAGGAGTCATGGCTTAATCTCTGTAGCAGACCAGGCACAAATTCCTCTTGATTCATGTCTGGTCACAGCTCCAAAAAGTTTCCAAAAGTCTCAAAAATAGTTTGGGTCAAGATTTTATTTTATTTTGGTGATTTGCTCCCTGCAGAATTGATTATTGATACCAAACAGAGAAAACCACCATATCCTAAGGACTCCAATGCTAATATAATGATAATTTGGAAACTGTATAAGATTAAGAAGGTTGCATTTCCAGTTGGTTGAACCATGTAACTGGGTAGAACTCTTCTCTCTGCAGCAATGGGACTAAAGGGTGGGTGTCAATTTTAACATTAGGAGAAAACTTTTCATCCAGTGCTTTGCCACAGAGCCCACATCACTACCTCCTTCTACTGCAGCAGCCAGTCCTGCACTAGAAAGATGTCAGCAACCAAGGCAGCTATCCCAGCTTGGGAATATGAGCAACTCACTTTCCTGTAAGTTGGGCCACAAGACCACTCATTTCCTGGCACTTTCTGACTCGATCTTGTTCCACAGATTTTTCCTTTACAAACAACAGGGGAAAAGCTTTGGAAAACAGAAAGGAGAAATAGGTCACACTAGAAATTCTGAAACCTCAGCAAATCTCTTGTTTAAAGTGATTAATTCAGTGACCTCTGACCACAAGGCAGACCTTCAATTTGCCAGCAGAGGATAAAAGAGTCAAGATCTGAATGAGTAAAGAGGGAATGAAGGTGAGTTAATCCAGTAACTGTGAAGGAACACTGGAAATAAAAATAGTCAACATATATGCTTCCTCACTTTAGTTCTTCTATTGCATGCAGTTTATTTCTGGATATGATGGAACATCAAGTACATTTATGTTCTTTTTGATCTCTACTGTTTGATCCAGATCCAGCCAGTGGAGCAGACTGATGCTCTTAATGCTATTAAGTAACATACTCTGCATTTTTTTATTTTTTGGAATAGAAACTAGGAAAGTGCTTGCAAAACAGTACAGGGTTAAAAGAAAATTAGGTACTCCAGTAGATGTTAGAATTTCCATTTTTCTTTGCTGAGGTTTTGTGTCCTAAAATATTTTTTTTTGTAAAGGAAAGAGACAAACTGCTTAGTGACATTGAACACTTTTGCTTGAGTTCCCTGCAGAACTCCCACACAGAATATAATCTTTCATCTATAGTTATAAGCCTGTAAGCTGCTTATACTATTTTTAGTCTAAATTCACTTTTCATTTGGTTAGTCTCCAGAAATCTAGACTGAATTTGCACTTGGAAATTTCCTAGTATTTCCAATTAACACCATTAAAAAGTGAGACAGAAATTTTGAAGTAAATTGTCTCAGCAATGCACATATTTTTGCAGCTGGATAGTAAGCAGACACCTCAGCATCTCCTTTTTCTGATAATTTTAATTGTACTGTTTTCTCCCAAGTAGAAAGGAAGACTAGTGGGAAGCTCATTTTGAAAATGCTACTGTCCAGCAATGCCAGTGGCACGAAGACTTCCCCATAATTGTTTATGCCAGTAGATAGTACTTTAAAATGAGAGAAGGAGTCCTTGGAGTAAGATAAAATGCCCAAGTGGCACCTCCTGTAGTTCATAACTTAGTTAAGGTTCAGTCACTAAAGGTTCACATATTGCTTGAATGATTTTCCATTTTTGAGTGTGGTTTAAGTTCCATTTGACACCAAAATATCAGCCTGTTACTGATGATTTGATTTTATTGTAAGAATAAATGAAGAAGTGAAGATGAAATGTATAATAAAGCCTTGTCTTCCCACCATCATAAATGTTTTAAGATTCAGCCAATAATGTATTAGACTTCAGTCTTTTCCTCAACTAGAAAAACACTTCTTAAATTGTGTATTAACTCTTATTTCTTAAGTGTCAGGATTTTATGGCTCTCAAAAAGGAGTCCTGAGAGAACCATTAACTCTGTTTATGTCTGCACAGCAAAATTGCCATTTAAGTTGTCTTTGATTAAATAATTATCTTCTTTTTTTTATGCTTTGTTCTTTCTGGAGACATAAGAAGCCATTAGTAGCAGAGATAAAGCTGTTGAGAGTCCAAGAGACAAAAATGGGACATTATTTATATTCAGCTGTCCGGTAAAAGATTGGAAACATGAATCATTATTTTATAATATTATAATAAAGGATGAGGTAAAGTTTTGGCTTTTGACAGGTACAGTGTGATAAAACCAGAACTGCCTGTAATTAATATTTATTATTATTTACTGACCATGCTAAAGTGCATACTGATTTACAGGAAAATGCACAGATAGAACTCTCCAGACAGGAAATTTATGTAACAAAATTAATTGTGACAAAGCTGATGATGACAAGGAGGCTTCACATGCCTACCTCACTTCCCAAACATGAGCCTTGCAACTTCATGAAGGGCAACATTTTCTTACCTTGTGCTAATTAAGCCTATTGGTGATTTAGTGTTTGCTCTGCTAGGTATGGGTCATCAGCTACATTGTAATGCTACTGCATTACAGCTGCAAAAAATAATCTCCTTAAACTGAGAAAAAGATGCCAATATTAGGTGTAATATACAAGATTCTCCAGATGCAGTAGCAGGAATGACACTGACAATAGCTGCAAATTTGAGTAACAGAAAAACATTGATGCTATCAATCACAACAGAGCCTCAGTGGCAGTTAAAATTTATGATGTCAACCTTCTAATACAGAGCTGTTACTGAAAATCAAAGATTGAAACAATAATGATTTATTGGGGAAGGCTCATGAAGGCTTTAATGAGAACATCTTCCTCATTGAATGGCTACTTGGAACAATACTGTTCCAGTATTGCAGGACATTCAGTAGTTACAGCCCTTGCACATTGACACTGCTAGAATTTTAAATGGAATTTTGAAAAGTTTAGTTTTCCTCCAAAAAGGATATGAGACTTCTGATCTTCTAGTATTGGTTTTGTAGTCTTAAAATTATTAGTAAAAATTACAGATAAGAGGCATAAAAAAATCCATTCATATCTAAAATGTGTGGTGTTTAGGACCAAATTTAGTGTGAAAAAACTAGGGGAAAAATTAATCTAACAATGCAAAAGTCTTTACTTGTTTTTGCCAGTGATAGGATCACTAATGTCTGTCACTGCATGGAGCTCTATCCCCCTTCATACCTTTAATGAAGGAACAAAAGTCATCAGAGGCCAAGGTACACAAATGTCCTTTTCTTTCCTTAAAAAGTGTCCACCTCCAGGAATCTCATGAGCCATGAATACCACTGCCAGCCATGCAAGTCACTTTTCCCTGGCCATCTCCCAGACTGGCTGTTTAAATCCACAGGTGGCTTCTGGCCAGCTCACACCTTGGCATCTCAGGTACCCTCAGCCACTGCCAAGGACCAAGGAACAGCCTACAGAAAGGGTGGGCAAAAGTAGGAGGACACTAGGACACAAACCCCCAAACCTTGTGCTTCAAAAATTGTTTTTAAAGGAAAGTCTATCTGGATCAAGGACTGAAATTTTTCACCATTCCTCCCATTCATTATGGGCACAGCAATTGTACCAGCAGACTGGACTCCCTTACGCTTGGAACATAAAAAGAGATATGTTACCTCAGTTCCTGGTCCCCATCTCAGATTTGAAGTATTTCTTCAAGATTCCTCTCCTACCTTTAAAAGAGCTGTGGCCAATCCTGCAATATTTTCTGGATGTTGGCTGTAGCTCTGTGTGAAATGTGATGCTACCTTTGTAAGTAGATGTGCCACAGTTAATGACTCCTTGCAAAACTGGTGCAACATGCAGGTGTTGGTGCTATAATCTGCATTTAACAGCTACAGGAGTCAAAGCTGCAAGGGAAGCTGAAGGGCAAGTGTGAAGGACATGGAGAAACTGTAGCTGTTACTAAACTTCAGGAATTCCTTCTTTACCAGTCTTAATATTACTTGTTGGATCAAGCACTACTTTCCAACGGGGCTTTCACACATTCTTCATAAATACACAAATTTTCCAACTGATAAGTCAATAATTTGTCCTCTAAGATGTAAGCCCAAGTTTAGGCAGTGTGACTTGGGATTGAGGTGGATTGATTCCTCCTTGTCAGCAGTATTTACAAAACTGACTTTGGTTTCAAGGCACACACCTAGTAACAGCAAAGTCAAAGGGTGGTCATAACTAAAAAAAAAGCGTTTCACATTTCAGTGCTGTAAGTTTTCTATTTTAGTTATATTATACCTTAGTTTGTTTTTTCAAATTCTCTTTATGTTAATATAAAAAGGAATTCAAGCTCAAATAGTTACCATCTGTCTGAAAGAGGGCAGGAAAACATGGTTACTAAAGAATGTTTAAAGTGTGGAGTAAAATACAGTCCTGCTTAATGGTAAAATTTCTGTCATTAGCATTAAAGATTAAAGGCTATAATTTACAGGAAAACATATTGCATGGCTTATCACATTTTTAATGAAGGGTTCAGCGTTATAGCAGGCAAGTGCTGAGAAGAAAAATGTACCTCTTGGATTTTATTTGCTCTCTTGGGACACTATCCTATCATGACTGTAGCCTGTAGGATCAGCCAAATGAACACTAGGCAGTAAGTCAGCAGCCCCCAAAAGGTTACCAGAGCTTCTTCCTAACATTACAGCAATGATTTGAAAAATTAGCTCACATTAACATTTCACCTTTTGGTGGATGGTTCAAATCTAGTATGGGTTGGTAATGATTGAGAATGGTTCCTATGAGTTTAATGTGTTTTGGTGGTTTATGCAATGCAAGTGGGTGGTCTCATGCTGTGCCCCAGGGGAGGTGTGTCTGCTCAAAGAAAACCCCCCAATAACTTGCCTCAATTGGTGCTAATTGGAAACCTCCCTGGCAATCAGCAGGGACTTCCCTTCCTGTGGGCTTAGGCACTGAGCAAGCTGCTACAGACCATGGCTGCAGCAGAGCATACTTATAGACACTCTGGCTGCATCAGCAAGACTGTGAATACGTGAATTTTTAATTAAAGTAGCTTTACCCATCTTTTGTGCTGTCTTCCCAGGACCTGCTCTTTAGCCCCTTCGTGCCTTTCCTTCCTAACATTCCCCAGGTCCTCCCAAGGGCACTTCCTAGCTCCTCATTCCCTCACCACAGGAAAGGCTAGACTTACTTGTGTGTGTCTTACTGACTACAAGGCCTGGCCCTGTTAAATTAGGGTCTGCTCTCTTCAGCTAATGTAATTTAGGGCATGGGTGACTTTTGCCGTAGAGTCATTGGCAATGAACCCATCCACCTCCTGCCTTTGTGTACCTGATCCACCTCCAGACCGTGCCCCTTGCCCACTGCTCCAAACCAAGACCCACAGCATGTGTACATGAGGTGAGCGACTGCACACAAGCGTTTGCCATAAGGTAATAGGCATGGTGTCATGGTTTAGGAATGATATTCCCCAATTTAGTCCTCTTACTAAAAAGACCATGAGCCACTCCCCTTTCCCCCTCCAATGGGAAGCCAAAAAGGCAAAGATCACAGGTTGAGATAAAAACAACAATTTACTGGAAACAGAAAGAGATAAGAAAACCAACAGTGGTGGACAATGCTGCCATGTTTTTATGACCAGAAGCCACCTTCTTTTTGGAAGCCAGAGCTCCTTTCCCCTGGCCCTGGCAAGGATGTGGGGTGGTACTGAATAACTTTAAGGTTATGGTCCCAACTAGGACACACGGAATAGCCCAAGAGCACAGAGGTCTGGCCAAGCAGTGTAGGCTCAGAAACACAAGGTCCAGTGCACTCCCTAAGGTTAACCAAATGATTAAGACAACATTAGCACAACCCCAGGATGTCCTGATTCCCTGTGTGCCTTCAAACCTTGTAGCAGTGGTAAACATTTGTCACATGCACAAACACAGCTCTCTGTTTTCTGTGAAAAATCCTTTACCTGGTCTAACAAACTACTCCTCTTCCCACTCTGGTATTTTGTAACCAGAAAAAATTATCAGGCTCTGGCTGTGTGTATTTCTTGGGTGAGAGAGAAAGCAATCAGCACTCATGATTTTTTTCTTTCTTGGGTAAATAGTTCTGGTTAAATCAACCTAAGTAAGGTGATTTGCAGTATGGATTTTTCCCATCTAAGTTATTAGAATAAGTTCAGTCAGCACATTCAGCCCTAGTCTCTAGTGGTCCATAAATTTAGTGCAACACTCAACTCTCCTTCAGTGTTTTTGGTGTATACTTGAGTTTTTCTTGGCACAGAAAGAAGTGGCAGGTGGAGTGATCAGAGACTTTTTTCCCGTCAAAGTGAGATTAGGGGTTTTTTTAGGTTCCTTTGTTCTGTAAAAGCCTTGGTCTAATTCACTACAAGCTATCTACAACTGACAGTGCTATTTCTTTACTAGTTTATGTTTGGTTTAAAGCTATTCACCAGTCTCAGTGGATTTTCTCTATTTATAGTATCCTTCTAAGAATTTTTTTACTAAAGAGTTTTATGAACAAGAAGTGAAGGTTTTACTGGGATTTCTTTATTTTTGCATTACGCTATCAAAGGCAAACAGTTTCTTCTTTCTTTGCCCTAATAACTTACCTCAGCAAGAGAAAGTGGGACACCCAGGCTAGCTTGAGGCAATGGAAACCCACTGGCATCTGCTCAGGACAACACTGATTGACTTGAGCCAGGGCTAAGCTGGGTATGTTAAAGTTAAAATCCCCAGAGTGAGTGAGCAAGTGTGCTTGGGAAGGAGAAACAGGAGAAAGAGGATTTGCAATGAGCTGTCTTCTCCAGGAATATACTAAATAGAATTCACCTGGCAAAGAAAATCGGAGAAGGCATGCAGATTTCTTGGCAGGTGCAGAGGCGGCCTGTGACATGATTTAATGGTATTTTAAAAGGCAAGCACTAGAAACAAATGGGAGTGCACTGGGATGAATTAGATGGATTAAGACTCAATGTGATAACCTAATGACCTCAGGAATAACTAATGACCTACCCCAACTGAAATGTCTGCTGGGTAGGGAAAAAGGCAAACCTGTTCACTTTAATGATTTTTCTGGCACCGAAACACCTCATTTGGGACATTCAGCAGGAACAGTTTATGAAAAGTATTGGCTGAAGTCCTCAATTTGTGCAAATTGTCTTGGTGCCTTTGGCATTGGATATGTGACCCTCTGCCCTGCTGAAGCATCTGCCTCATTCTGGTAACAAGATAGAAATCAATGGAAGCCTAAATGTGAATGATATATTGATGGCTGCTGAGATAGTCTAGTTTATAGAAATGCTTTCATAGTACCAGGAACAGGACAGCTATAATTTACACCCAGAGGTGCTAGGGACTACCCCAAATGTTTTATGTGTGAAGAAGTGACAGCAATGGTTAAAACATCTAAAAGGGTGACTGGGGTGTACAGGCATCAGTCTGGCACCCAGCAAGACTCCCTTCCCCAGTAAAAGTGAAGCTTTGCTCCTGTGACATTTGAAATAAATGAATGATAGTGTACCCAAAACTCTCCTTAAAATTAGTACTTTGCCTCAACTTCTTTTCAGGCTGATAATTATTTTCACTGCATCAGTTCAATAGGAAAATTTTCATGATCTTGGCTGAACAAACTAAAAAAAGTCTCCTGGTGAATCAATTAAGAGATTGTGTAGAACATTGCAATTAATTTGTTTAATTGAAGTCCCTATTTCTTAGCAGTGGCAGGCTGATTTAGTGCCTTGAAGGACACAGCCACTCCTCAGAAATGAGGAGAATGCACTGGTCACTGGAATGGAAATCCCCTTTCTGCAGTCATTTATGAGATGAGAACACTGAGACAAGTGTCCATAAATCTCAGCTTGGCCACTTGACTTGTCAGCAAGTGAGAGCTACAGAGAGCCACCTGAAGGCCCCAGTCTGTTAACTCTGCCGTGCATTCATTGCAGCTCTGAGGGGCTGTGGGTGCCCTGTCTGGGGAAAACATGCACATCTGCACATTCACAATGCATGGTGCATGCCACAATGGATGACATGGACTAACTCTCAGCTTTCCATGGGATTAGAGCAGCTCTGAGAGAGCTTTGAGAAGCAGTAGACAGCAGCACTCCCAAAGGACCATGCACATATTCCAAATTCAGGTGAGATGGGGCAAGATCAGTTCCACTCTTTTCTTATGTTCTTGCCATGTATATGCTCTGTATCAGCACTGGCTCATATTCCCTTGCACAACTCATTCTTTCTCATTGCAAAGTGTTACTGAGCCATGGAGAGCTGCACAGCCATGAAACCCTTGAGGGTGAAACAGCACCTACAGTGGGTGTGGGTGTGTGGCCAGCTGACTGCAAAGTGTTACTGTGTGCAGCACATGCAATTTAACATAGTTGGAAGTTCAGAGCCTGACCTTCACAATGGCTACATAAAAATGCTTCCTTTGATCAAACTCAGCTCATGATTTCATCTGTGGCACCTCTGGGGCACTGCCCTGGGTGTGGAAGATGTTTCTGTCCCACCACAAGGCCCTGGAGGATGTTGCACCCAACAGCTGTTATCAGCTCCTTTAATTACTAACAGGTATGTTAGAAAGCATCCAAATTGTAATCAGACTGAAATAGAGTTACAGCGATATCTGATCTGGGAATTTAGTCCAAAGCTTTCATTTTCCATGATGGTTTTCATTTCCTGTAATTTAGAGCTGGAAGCATTTATGGAATATCACATGGTTTTAGTTTACACAGGAAATCAGCTGCAGTTGTGGGAAGATACTGACTTAGGGGTTTTAGGGTTTATTTTGTTGTTTATTTTTAAGAAATGAAGATTGCTTCAGAAAAAATATTGCAGACTTCTACCTCTGCTGTTTGAGGCCTGCGTTCTGCAAAGCGATCTATGATTATATAGGAACAAGCAGTTTATTTCTGTTACATGATGATCACTTAATATGAATAGAGCAATAAATGCCTTTCCTTTTTAGAGTGAAGAGATAAACCAAATGCAGGACAAGATATGGAGGAGGGTGAGGGATAAGAATGCTAGGCAGCTGCAGCGAGAAAAACTTTTGAAGATGGAAGTATCAAATAGAATGTGCTTGAAAAGCCCAAGATGACCCAAACAGATTAAAATGGGAAAAAGGTGGTTATGTTTTGTGAGTCACAGCCTGCTCATTCAATTACTGTCTGTATGACTCCTGAGGAGGGGATGTGGAATAATCTGCATGATGCTGCACCACCCAGACCATGCCACAAAAGCCTTCTCCTCTCCTGGGTGTAAAAAACTGGTTCTCCCCATGGTGCTGGACATGCTTCTCTTTTCAACTGAGGTGCAAGTGCTGAATTTTCAGTGTAGGAAGGGAAAAATTCCTTTTGAACTGCATTTCCACTGGTAATACTTCTTCTCAACAAACTATTCTTCTGAAAGTGCCAGCAGAGCAGCTTGGTGTGCTCTGGTCAGGACAGGGTGGGCTGACATCCCTCAGGAGGTAGGCAGCAAAATGCATAAGAAAGGTGTCAGGAATGGGGGAAGAAGCAATAAAAAATTCATCTCTTCCCATAGGCAGCTGTGTCTGCTCCATGGGTCCCTTTGGTGCCAGAGCAGAGGGAGAGGGCAGTTTGTGAGAAGAAAGAGATGCACCGTGTAAGTCAATAGTGACTAATGAACCATGTTGGAAATGCCATCACAAGCAAAGGGCTGGATTTGCAGGACAGTGAGAGCAGAGCAGTGCTGGCTGCTTGCTTTTTTGCACACAGAGGTACATTATGATTTTAAATGAATTCAGAACAGCTGAGGCATTTGTGGACTAAAAGCCAACATAACCATGACCATCTTAATCATCCCCTTGTAAAATGAGCAGCCATATGCATGAAATCAGCCCATACATTTTATGGAATATCTGTTGTATGCTGGACAAGTACTTGGACTGAAGTTTATTTTCTCAGGACTTCAGCTCCTGAATTATACACTACGTAACCTTTCTCTTCATAAAACCAGAATTTAGAGAGGGGAGGGGGAATTCCCCTAAGCTGTGCACTGCATGCATTCCCCTAAGCTGTGCACTGCCTCTCACATGTCGCTGCACTTGACAAAGTCTAGTGCTATTGTGGATGCTATAAACAAGGATTCCTTTACCATATTGCATGAACAGCCCTTGTCATGACAAAGAAAGGCATTTAAATAAAGGTGACATGGTTTACAATATTTGTTAGTGAGATATCAAAACATTATTGTGGACAGTATTTCTTTGCTACACTTCTCAAAAGGCTGAGGTTAATCAAAGGGAACCTGTTCCTTGTCTTAAGCCATATTTTATCCCAAGATGTCTGCTCCTTAATCCCCAGAAAGGAATATGGTATTTCCTTACTGATGGCTTCTCAGCCAATTCAACATCAGAGGCATTGTTAAGCTGTGTTAGGACTGCTCAGGGCAGGAAAGTTCCTCCTTGACCACACCTCTCCCAGGCTCTGGCTTTGCAAGGTTTTGTGCATGTGTTCAGCCATCTGCACCAGAGTAATTCCTCAGGCCTCAGCAGGAGCATCCACATGCACAGTTTTGTATATGCATGGGTCTTTGTACGACTGTGGTCTGACATATCCTGTAATGTATTACATTGTCACTGGCTTGCATGTCACACTTTTCTTCAGCTCCTGGAGCAAACAGGATGGTTTGTGATGGCCAGAAAGCATTACTTGTTCTCATGGTCTCATTTTGAACTTTAATCTTGCTCTATTCTGATTCTTCAGTATTTCTGAAGGTTTCAGGCTCATTTTGCTCTCTTCTCCTCTCCGAGATCTGTATAAAAGCACCAGAGAGAACTCCATAGCCTGTTGTACATTGTCCCAGTTGCTGTGTTTACAGCTGCCATCATCAAGACAACCCTAAAGGTCTGCACAACATGGAGTCCAGGGAAGGAGGTCATAGTGAGGTGGGGTCAGTCTCTTCTCCCAGGTAAGAATTGACAGAATGAGAATAAATGTCCTCAAGTTGTCCCAAAGAAGGTTTACATTAGATATTAGGAATCTTTTTTTTTTTTTTTCACAGAAATTGTTGTAACACATTGGAACAGGCTGCTTAGAGAAGTGGTGGAACACATCTAAGGCAGTGTTCAAACAACATGAGGATATGGCACTTAAGGATGTGGTTCAATGGTGAGCCTGGTGGAGGTGGCAGGTTGATGGTTGGATATGATGGTCTTATAGTTCTCTTCCAACCTTGCTGATTCCACGATTCAGTGTTTCAGATGTGGGCAGAAGAGAGAAAGAGAGAAAGAATATTTAGGCAGGAAAGTCAGCCTGTCTTCTTTATGGTTGTTGGCTGAAAACCCAGAGGACTCCCCAGTGCTCCAGTTTTTCTAGTTGTCTTCTGGAACACATAAAAATCTGTGCTTCCAGCTGTAGGAACCATAGGCTATTTTCCCATGACTGCAAAGGATGAAGTGAAGCAGGTTGGAGTTTTCTGATCACTTTCCTGACCTGTCTGTGAAGTGGTCTAAAAGCATGCACAGCCCAGAGCTGGGACAAGCAGGATTCTCTCCCTATGCAAAGGAAGGTCAGCCTAGCAAGTGTGGTCCTGAGGGAGGAATGAGGCAAAATGCAGTCTGCACTATCCCATGAATTGTACTGGAAGGGAAATGTAGCCAGAGGAGAGTTCACACTGCCTATGTAGGAGAAGATGGGATTCAGCATCACTTATTTGGAGAAAGGGCTGTTTTTGTCACAGAAACTATGAGCAGCTGTCTACATGGGAGCAGGACTTGGGGAACAGGCTGATTTAGGAGAACAGGTATTGACTTTGATAATCAGGAGAGGAATGATTTCAAACTTGTGGATAGTGAAGGCAGACAGCCAGGAAGGCAAGGAAGCCGCTGACAGACCCACCTGCCCCTTCCAGAGAAGAGATCTTTCCTCCTAGGGAGGTCAGCAAGAAAAATCCTGCAGCAAGAATAAAGATTTTCTTTTGGGCAACAAGCACAAAATTATTTGATCAAGAAAGAGAAGATCTGACCCAGAAAATAAAATGTAACTTAACTATTAGATTTTTGAGATGTTGGGGCCTCCAGAGCATCCCTCACTGAACTTTTCTGCTGGATATGTGCTTGCAGCAGCAGCTGCCTGTAGCACTGGGTATTCCTTGCCTGCAACAGCCCAGTGAAGAGCCTGGGGACAGAGGCTCCTGCACGAACAGTGCACACTGCAGAACAGGACATGGACCTAGGATGGAGATCAACATTATTTTGTGGCTGATCTCAATTTCAGTTTTTCTTCATCTAAGGGAGATTTCCTGGATGCTGCAAATAAAGATAATCTCATGGGAAGTTTAATCATAACTTCTAAAACATGAATTAGCTCCCACTTTGGTCCTCTCTTCCTCTCCTCTTGGGATCAACCTGAAAGTTTGAGCCAGGAGTACAGGCAGGACTTCTGTGCTCTTGCCTCTTCAGGTCCTTTCAGAGCACCTTATCTTAAAATAGTCTGCATGCAAACAGTGTCTGTTGGAACACAAGGAATTTGTGCAGATGTATTTACCACCCTGAACCAGATTTTAAACAAATTGACATTTTAATATGCATTTATTCCTGTCACATTAGAAGAGCCTGCTGGTATTATGCCAGAATGTGATATATAATGATGCTGTTTAGCAGCAACTCTGTCATTTGCTGTTGTTGACAGTAAAATAAATTAACATAATAAATATAATTTGTTCAAAAACAGCAAAGTAAAAACAGATGGTTAAAATATTTTGGCAGGACCCGTTAGCCCAGGTTTGCATGTGTGTTTAGACATTAGTTCTGTTTGCAACATATGTTACATATTTTCTTGATCCCATTTAATATGCAAATACACACCCTCTTCCACAGTTGTGTAAACAGGTCCTTTATAGTGTGAGTGATGGGGAGGGTGGGGGGAATGAGAGTTTTTTCTTTTTTTTCTGTGTCAGGACCAGTTCTCAGCTGCGTCAGTGGGAGAGGAAAGTAGCCATAGTATTGTAAGAAACAAACAGGACAGAAGGTGGAGCATAACAACATATTTGTGTACTGACACAATGGCTCTATTAGTGGCTCTTGAGACCTCCTTTTGTAAGATGCTGCTTTGTTGCTCATGCTCCTGACCCCGCCAGAACTTGCTGTCCCCTCTGGGCTTCACAGCCTCCTGCTTACCTAATTCTCACTGCACTGGCCTGAACCCCAGTAGGATTAATGGTCACATATAGTCCCATCCCTCCCTCCCTCCTGTTTGTGAGGGCAAATGTGGAAAAAAAAAATGAGGGAGAAAGAAACTGCTCTTTTAAAGACAACCTGGCATTGGAATGGAACTAGCTGAGGATAAAGTCTATCTTTTTAACTATTTCTAAACTGTAGCTGGACTGATATTGGAATGTGAATACTAACAAATTCTTGTTAAGAATTGCTGTTTTTAGTGTTCATATTTAACATTTATGTGAATGTTAATCTTTACTCCTAAAGGTCTGTGAGTCATTTTCAAGGTACAGGGACATGGTTTACTGGTCTACTTGGCAGTGTTGAATTAATAGCTGGACTCAGTGATCATAGAGGTTTTTTTCAACCTAAATGATTCTATGATTCTATAGATGTAGACCTATTTGTGTTGCAAGAGAAACTAAAGGCATCACACCTGTAACTAGCTGTATATTTTATACAAATTGTATTTACATGTGCATGTGTACTTAATATGCCTGTAAGATGCACCTTTTAAACCACAGCTCCAGAACAAAAGCAGCATGGACACACAGGAAAAACAGGGACCAACCGTGTCTCTCAGTGCACAGCTGCTTCTGGAGAGCCTTGAGACAGAAGGCAAAGGTGACCTTCAGTGCCCTCCTGAGAGAGCCCAGCACGTGCTCATACCAGATTGCACCAGCCACACCAGGTGAGTTTTGTTACTACAGGGACTAGAGAGAGATGGCAGAACAAGAAGTGCCAGTGGTGTGAGCTCTCTCCTTGAAGCTGTGCTTCTGGGCTTAGTGCATATGCACACCTCAGTGCTAAATGGCCTCAAGTTGTCCATCTCCCCAGTTTCGTAGCCCTCTTTCCCATGCACCTCACTCTTCCAGAGGGAGAATGGCTGTTCATATCTCCTTTTCTGCTCATTGTCCCCCAAACCTTCTGTACCCCTCTGGAGATCTTCCTCTACCCATCCCCTCCAAACTCCAGAAAATGTCAGTGTCTGTTTCTCTCTCCCCACACTGGCAGCTGTCCCCTCCTGCCCCACATCCCTGCCTGCTGCAGCACTTTCCAGCACCCTGGAGGGCAATGCTGGGGTGGGTCTGGGACAGCTTTCTGCCCCTGGAGCAGAAGGGCATGAGGGAGAGTGGGAATAATGCCATTACCTCACATACTGTTCATGCTGCACCTTAAAGCAGTGAATTACAGCATCCACATCATAAGTGCCCAGGGCCTCATCAGGCAGGGATGTCCAGGAAGCATGGGATGATCTCCAGGGAGGTATGCAGTCCATTATTGCAGAAATACGTGGCACAAGGGAGCATTTCCAGAAGGTCCTCAAAATGTCACTGTCCCTTCCTTGCCTGGCTCTACAACATATCTAATATAAAATATTATTTGTGAAACTTCCTTTTAATTGCTGTTTAATGGCTCCTAATATATTTTGAATAGGTATCTGCAAGTTCATTTTGACATTTATTAGAAGCCATTAGATATCCATTTAATGGTGATTTTATGCCAAATGTTAAAAATGTGACATAGTTAAAAATGTGATGGTTGATAAATTATAATGTGATGTGCTTTTGAGCATCAGGAAATTAGACTGTTTCCAAATGTGACTGTTTTTGATGTTGTAAATTAAATTTTATTTCTAACTGAATTATATTTGTGGGCTCTGAAAGTGAAGATAATCAGAAGTTGAAGAGGTAGTGGGAAAGCAGATTCTGATGACAGAAAGTGTAGTCAGTCAAACCAGTGCAAGACCTGATCACTTGATTTGGGTAAATGAAGATGATATTTGGAACAGCTTGCTTTTTAGAGGAATTATTTGATTTTTCTTACCAGTGTTCTAGCAAAGACTTACCCCAGCTTTAGTCTGTTTATTTGTTTATCTCTTTTAATATTATCTCATAGAACATCACTCATTCTGGACCATCATCTCTTTGTGCCAAAGAAAGAAGTGTTTGTCTTGCCCAGGCAGTTTACAGCACAGGCAGGCCCGGGTCTGAGGGAACTGATAGAGAATAGCATTATAAACAGCTAACAGTAGCTTTTAGAAGGCTTTTCATTGGCACCACGGCAGAAGAGATTTTTAAACACAACTGACAAATGTTTATGGGAGGGTGAGATGGTGAGTGGTAGAGGAAAGATCTCTGCAAACTAATAATGAGTGATACAGGAGATCATTGAGCTCCAGGGTTAAGGCAGATCATGGCTGTGGTTACCAAAGGAAATCTCTGTCTCAAATCTCTCTTGCATGGAATTCCCACATTCACATTAATATGTGCACAAAGCAGAGGAGCAGAACCATAGGTATATCTCAGATTTCAAAGTGAGTACAAAACATGCAGATGTGGGAAGGCTATCTCACAGATAGCCTCTGGCTTTAAGGAGAGAAAAAAATTGCTAAGACCACTGTGCTTGCCCTGATGGAAAGCAGGACTTCTTGGAGATGAAGATACAAGTCAAAGGACATGGTGTCAAGCAAGGTCACTTCAGTCTCCAGAGGCAATAAAGAATCTGGTTATGGTGGAGAAGAGGGTGTCTTTGGAATTTGTGGTGTTTGGGATCAAAAAGATGAAGCAGACCTGGGCTCTGATGCAACTCTTGAGGTCTCCTGGCCTCCCCCACCTCCTAAAGCAGAGAAAAATACTGACAATCCTGAGCTACTCTGCTGCTGGAGGGCTGAACCATCTCTGTCTGATGGCCTTGTGCTTAAGGCATTCATCCTTTCTGTCTAGTGATTGTGCCCATTGCCAAATTCATTACACCCTCATGCAGTGGCACAGGTACAATGAAGAGCTGCCTAAAAAAAGTACCTGGGAGCTGAGAGATTACATTTCACAGTCTGTGTTTGGGAGGAATGAAGAATGAATGCCCTGCAAAGACACTCATTGTGGGGCCAAACTCATTGGAGAGCTTAATTTTTGTCCAGCATGATCCAATATCTTGAGAGCCTGGTAGGACTGCCAGGCATAAAAGTGAATAAAAATGCTGATGGTGTGACAGCATCTGGTTTGTCACTTGTGCCTGCAGCCACCTGGGGATGCTGGGTATGGTCCTGGGGAGCTTTGCCTTGTTGAAGGCCATGGCACATCTTCAGTGGTGCCTGTCTGTGTCTGCCAGATGAAGGCAGCTTTTCACAATGCCACCACCACACCATGGTCCACCCAACAGCTCTGCAAAGAACATGCCATGGCTTCATTGGGACATCAGGCGTGGCTTCATTTAATTCCTCATGTGTTGCTGAAGGCGGTGGTCACAACACTTTGCAAGGCAAGCAGGAAGAAGAGCAGGGTGTGACATCCACTGTTCCTGAATCAGGTATGCTGCCTGCTCCTGCACAGGCTCACTGCTCCTAGAGGATGCAGCCCTGCAGCCTTTTGGGGTGAGGGGGCTCCTCAGGCCCTTCCCTGCACTATGAAGACAGTAATTTTCCAAACCTGGGCTGTGAGATCTGCTCAGCTACCTTATAGCACAGTGCATGGTGTACTTGCATTTTAGTGCTTCTTACACAGGCCTGGTGTCAAAAACCAGTGTCCTCAGTAAAACTGTGCATCTTCCCAGCTCTAATATTTGGCCATTGGTTGCAAGCATGAACTAGAAGAGCTCTGTGAAGTAATTATACAGGGTCAAAAACTCTCCTAAATTTTTTTCAAATCTTCCCAGGTGGCTTTTCTCTAACACAGTGAATGGGATCTATTTTTCAAGTCTTCAAAGTTTTAAAAATCTTTCTATGAGTATATGTCATTTTGCCATTGCCATAAGGGCCAGAGTACTTAATACAGGTCATTCTGGAATTACAAAGGCTTGAAAAAAAGAACACTTCACATTTCTACCACCACGGTGCATGTAAGGGTCTTCAGGTTTGATAAAGCCGAACTTTGCTCTTTTTGCCTAAGGGCTTTTGTCTGTACCTGAGTTGCATTAGAAGAAGTGTGGCCAGCAGGTCAAGGGAGGTGTTCTCCCCCTCTACTTTGCCCTTTTGTACCTGGATATACTGGAGCACTTGGAGCACTGTACCCACGTTTGGGGACGGACCCAGGTCCTCCACAGAAGAAAGATGTAGACCTCTTGGAGCAGGTCCAGAGGAGTACCATAATGATGGTCAGAGGGCTGGAGCACTGTCCTGTTTACAGGTAGGGTACAATTAACTTCTTCTCAGTAGCTGTTACAATGCTGTTTGCAGCGTGTTTTGGATTTAGAATGAGAATGGTGTTGATCACACACTGATGTTTTGTTTTTTGCTAAGCCCTGTTTATCCTAAGTCAAAGTCTATTTTTTCCTCCTTGTCTCATGCTCTGCCAGTGCAAAACAAACTGGGAAGGATCATAGCTGGGACAGGTGACTCAAACTGACCTAAAGGGTATTTCCACACCACAGATTGTCATGCCCAGTATAAAGACTCCTGGAAGTTACCTGGTATTGGGGTTAATCTGGGTTCAGAAAGGGGGTCTCTCATTGGTCAGCAAGTGGTGAGCAGTTGCACTGAGCATCACTTGTTATTTCCTTCTTATTACCATTATTTGCCATTATTATTGTATTTCATTTAATTTTCAATTCTTGAACTTTTCTTATCTCAACATACCAGTTTTACTTCAGTCCTCTTTGTTCCATTGGGGGAGGATGCAGAGAGAAGGTGAATGAGGGGTGAATGAGTGGCTGAGTGGTGCTTGAATTTATCTGGGCTTAAACCATGACAAAGCATCTCTCCTACAAAGAGGAGGCTGAGAAAGTTGAAACTTTTCAGGCTGAAGAGGGAAAGCTTCAGGAAGACCTTATGCAACTTCTAGTACCTAAAGAGGGTTTCTAAAAGGGAGAGAGGGACTTTTTATATGGGCAGATAATGCCAGGACAAGGGACAGACAAAATTCAGTTTTAAATGAAAGAGGGCATGTTTAGATTAGATGTAAGGAAGAAATTCCTTACTCAGAGAGGGTGGTGAAGCACTGGAACAGGATCCAAAGAGGTCATGGATGCCGCATCCCTCCATCCCTAAAATTGTTCCAGGCCAGGTAGGATGATGCTCTGAGCAACCTGATTTAGTGAGTGGCATCCCTACCCATGGCAGAGGGTTTGAAACTAGATGATTTTTAAAGTCCCTTAAAACCCAAACAATTCTATATATCCATGATACTGTCACAAACTACCTGTAAGCAAGAGGTCTAAGAGCACCTTTGGAATAGCCACTCACAAGTGCTCTGCCTTGCCTTTGGACTGACCTGGGGAGTTAGCTCAAGGAAGCTGGCACATGTTAAACTTGCATTGTAAAACACCCTGCCAAAGTTCCCCCCAGTCTGGTAGACAAGCCCTTAAGTGTTAAATGGCTTATTGCAGAACAGAGAGAAAGTAGAAGCAAACCCAAGCTGACCCCAAATTCCATCACCAAGGCCTCCTGTTTTGTGGTTGGGTGAAGCACAGCCCTGGTCTGCCTGCTGTTCCACCAGGCACAGAGCACCTCACAGTCCTCTACAGGCTCCTGTGTTTCTTCCTTGCCTTGTATGGAGATCCTCTGCACAAGGGAACCTGCCTTGGCTGTGCTTCTCTGGTCTTTTTCTCCTTCTCTCTATCTGACTTCTCAGAGAGAGAGGAGCTGGCCAAAGTTGAACACACCATTCCAAGAGAGGAAATACCATTATACTGGCATCATGAGTGAGAGGGATCCTAGTGCTGTATTAAAATGAAGCATGAGCCTGGGTACATCTGGGTTCTGTTCTCAGTCATGCTCCACGTTTTCTCTGAAGTTTGGCCTACTTACTCAGAGGCTCTATGCCACAGCCTCTATCCCTGTGAAAATGGCTGTAATATTTTCCCTGCATCTTATAACTATTGAGATTGTGAAAGACTTGGATATTTAAGTGCAGACATAATTAAAAATGCAAGATAGGGTGGATTAATTATACCCCAAGCTTCTGGTAAGAGAAGCCAAATATCTTGTTCTATGTTTTTATAAGGAAGAAATATGTGTCTGAAGCATGCTGTGTATCAGGCTCTGCTCCCCAGTGCTGATGCAGGGGGGCTGAAGCAGGGCTGGAGCTGGGAAAGCCGTGCTGGAGAGAGCAGGAATCAGAGCTCCCCCCAGACCTGTGCTGGGGTTGCTGGTGCTGCTGTTGTGATTTAGTTAAACACGAGGGTCTGATCTGTTGCTGAATGCTGGAGCTGCAGAGAGAGCAGGGTGCTGATTCCTGGCTTTATATCCAGCTCAGCACCAAACACCCTGATCTAGTGAATAGGGCAGGTTTGGTTTTTTTGTTATATAGCCATACACAGAAATCATGTTCTCTCCATGCATGGGTGAGTCTCCATGACTGCAACATGCAAGACCTTCTTGGCCTTGTGGGAAGGATGAACCCAGTTGCAGATTTGATATGTTTGGGTTAACCTCTGACTCACTGGCAGCTGTTGCAGCTCCAGCCCTGTTTCTTGTTTTGAGTAAAGAGAACAGAGAAAAATCAACCCTGTTCAATTTGTCTCTGTAATAGCAGCTGATCTGGATTGGATTTTATCCAAGTCTTCATGTTATTTATTATACAGCCCAATCCCCACAAAGCTATTAAAAGAAGATGCAACCCTTTAAAATATTGTAAAAACACTGTAAAAAGGCCTGCTTAAAATGTAAGAAATATTGAACTTCTGCCAGGGATTTTGGTATTTGAACAAAAATTTAGATCCCATTACAAGATTTGTTACATAATTGAGCAATTAAAAGTATCCTTAGTTAAATAACCAAAAATCCCCCAGTTTTACTGTTTTGATAGTGAGTTGCCAAGCAAAAATAAAACAAAATATGTCAGTGTATGAGCAGCGGAGCAGAGGTCCTGCAGGAGGGAAAAGCCCACAAGCAGACTGATGGTGGTGGTGAATCTCTCTCTCACAGTAACATGACAATGTAGAGAAAAGAGAGGATAGGGGAGCTCACTTGTGGTGTAAGAATTGGCTAAGCAGCAAGGCTCTTATTTTCTCTGGATAATTTTTTCCTAAGTGAGCAAATGCCTGCTATAGAAATGTCAAATATTTTCCAAGCAAGGTTCCAGGTAGAGTGTGTTCACTTGCATATCTGAGAAATCACTTAAACTTCAAACTTCACAAACAGATGTCAGTGTTTTGAAGCTGCTTGACATTATTAAAGATGCAGGTGGCCCATTGGCACTACTGACCTAACTTTGGGCAGTGATGGGCATTGCCTGGAGGTGCAATATCTCATCACTCTTCCCAAAACTCTGGTCATGCTCAATGAGAAAAACCAGGCTAAGATGAACTATAAATCTCAAAATACATATTTTTAGTAAAAATTACATGTGAAGTCAAATTAAAAAATTATAATAATATTGATGTTACTGGAGTGTATGTAATTTTTCATGTGTAACAGGAAACACAGCAGATCTTTCATGTCAACTTAGGCCAAACCCAGCAGACTGTGAAACTCTAGAGAAGAAAGGGATTTAAAAATTGCAGCTTTGTCTCCAGCCTCCTGTTTTCCTGCTGCTCTCAGTTTTCCCCAGGTGTCTTCTCATATTGATCAGCTTCCAGCCACCAGGACCTTGACATCTAATACGTTTTTAGAGTGCACTCCATCCAAATGACCAGCACTCCATGACCAAAACATGCCTGATCAAGACTGCCTTGCAGAGTCTGGTCTCTATGCCTGGCCCAATCCTGCAATGTGTCCAGCACCCTCAGCTCCCCTCTCACTGGCACTCTGCTGCAGTGGCTGTAAGAATCACAGCACAGTTTGGGTTGGAAGGACCTTTGGAGATCAACTAGTCTAACCCTCCAGCCATGGGCAGGGACATCTTTCTCTAGATCAGGTTGCTCAAAGCCTCATCCAATCTGACCTTGTACACTCCCAGGGACAGGGCATCTACAACTTCTCTGGATAACCTGTTCCACCCTCATCATAAAAATTTTCATCCTGGTGTTCAGCCTAAACCCTCCCTCTTACAGCTCAAATCTGCTGCCCCTTGTGCAGTCACTACAGATCCCTCTTTGTTTTTGGCTGCCACTCCACAACAGGAGGAGCATGGCAGAACAAAATGTCCAAAGGAGCATTAATTCCCTTCCCTGGGACCTACCCACGAGGATGCACTCCTGCTCCCCCAGTCAGTGACACTCTGACAGAGTGCTGGGGGACAAGGTCTTTACATTTCCTACACCCATGGTTACACTTAACTCCTGATGTCTCTAAAACAAGACTTGGTGGGGTGATGTGTTTGTTTGGATTTTTTTGGTTTCCTTATGGTTTTCTTTTTAGAGTGTGAGTCCTTTCTGTCCCAGGTACAAATGTCTGCAGGACAGCAGAAGCTGCAGTGGCACCATGTCTGTGTCTGGCTGGTATCAGGTGAGGTAGATACCTGCTTGCCCTCTGCTGCCTGCACAGGACACTGCTGCTTGGCCTGCAAGTGAAGGTGGCCCAAAAGAGAGAAAGGAGTGGGTGTGTGCTGGGCCAGATTCACACTAGGTGACAGCTAAGGGGCTGGAACGTAGCTGACTAGGGAGGCACTTTCCTTAGAATTTATTTTGTCAGGCTTTTGGGCCAATGGAACTGGAAGGGATTGTTACAGGAATAATGCCAGGAGAAGCTTTGGAAAGCACAGTCATGTCCCATAGATTTAATGTGAACCTTCTCAAACTGTGTGAATTTGGCAAGTTGAGTTTCCAAGTTCATCTGGCTGATATACTGACAAATCAAAGAGAGAAATCTCCGTTTCACTTGGGCACAGGTGGAGCAAGGTAACTTGTTCTGGCAACATTTCAGCGTCCCAGGAATCTGCAATGATGAATGCTCAAGTGTGTGCCCCTACCCTACAGGCAGAGTTCAGTATCTGCAATAAACTTGAATAGCCTAAACCATTCCCAGAACAAGACAGTGCTTTTCAAAAGAAAACTGGCAAGTTCTTACTATAGCCTTCAGCAGCTGCAGTTCAGCCAGCTGATTTAATAAAGGACTTCAATGTATGTTCTGCTTCCAAAAAACCAGATTTCCCTTTACTGTCCAAAAAGCAACAGTCAACTTAGGGGAAAAAAAAATGTTTGCAAATATGAGTGCTTCCTTCAAACTGTGTGTTAGGCTGCTTTCCTGCTCAGCCTACACTGCTTTGAAATGCAGTTATGTGGTTATTTAACATGCTAATTAAATGTCTTGTGTCACACATGCACTGGCCCCTTTTACCACTTATTTGAGAACTCTCTAAGGACCCCGTGTCCATGCCTGCACTGGAGCAGCACTACTGCCCACACCAGCCCCAATCTCAGATATGCCTGGTGCAGCAGAAAATGAGAAACTAAGCAGAAACATTACCACTTTGCTTTTCTTCTGGGAAAACACAGCTCCTTGTTAGTATCCTGGAAAAGTAATTAATATTTGGGATACATGGAAATGCTGAGCAGCTCCTTCACACACAACAAAATATTATAATGATTTATTACATGAGAAACATTTTGATTGTATTTCATGAGCTTCTATTGTATGGGTTTATTAAAAGAAAGACAGTCCTCATTAAAATAACTTCTAGAATTAAACTAGAAACATTATTAGACATATTTGGGGCCATAAAACTCTCATCTATGGGCAAGGTATGTATTGTTTCAAATGTGAAAGTACAAAAATCCTTTTAAATGTGAGGAAGGTGACAGACCACAATAGTACTATTTTCCAAACTGTAATTTCGCTCTTATCAAACCTTATTTTCAGGCTGTGCATTATTTCTGTGAGCAGTCTTACATATAAGAAATACCTTAGATAAGGTTTGGGGTAAAAAACAAGTGAGTTTGTAGCAGCTGCTTACTCAATTCTGCAGTCTGAAAATAAGGAAAGGAAGGGGTTTATCCCAGAGAAGCTGAGTGACAGCTTTGTTGTGCTTGGCTTTCAGATCACCTCAGGCTTCTCTCAGAACGATTTATTTTCCACTTTACTGTGTATTTATTAAATGGTTTGTGTGATGCATTATAAAACCTGGAAATACAGCAGCAAAATCCATTTTCCTCATGTTTTACCCATCACCAGCAACACAAAAACTTTGGCACAGCTCATCAGCAGAGCACAGGTGAGTGTCAGACACGTTTTCTTCCCAAGTCACACAAGAAAACTTCCTGAAATGTTGTGTGCTTGTGTTAGACTGGACAGCCTGGCAACTCTGCTTAATGACACTAGAGGAGTTTAATATAATTTAAAGCTACTTTGATCACTAATCTCACCATAAAGAAAGTTGTGGGCTTTTTCTACTTCCCCAACCCCCACCGATTTCATTGTCTATTGATGTCAATAGGAATGAGCATCCTGGGGGTGCAGTGGTAAGTTGACATTTTAATGAGCCAAAATACTGGGTCTGAACAAAACTGAATACCCTGGCCTCTATGGATTACACAGATTTAGGGGAATGGGAGAGGAAGAGAAAGACAGAGTGGGGGGAAAAAGGCCCTTTTCTGCCTAGCTTTCTACTGCCTGGAATGGAGAGCATTGGCAGGTGATAGGATTGCATCCAAATCCTGATTTTTCCCTTTAAAATGCCTGTACAAGAGGGAACCTCCAAAGGTTCTGAAAAAACATGAAGTGAAAAATTATGCCTCACTTCTATTGTAAAGAAAATTTAACTGTAGAACAGGAGTGACCCTTCCCTGTTTTGATTTTCACTGCAACCCCAGGAAGTAATTACAGCTTGGTCACCTGGTACCTGGCCAACAAACACTCCCAGTATGTTGTATGTTAATTTCCACAAAGAATGCAGTGTGGGATGAAGTCACCTCAGCACTGCCAGCATGCTGCCAGTGACATAGGTGATAGCTGACTGCAGTTAATTACCCCTTTGTATGTCCTTAGGGCCATCATCCACAAAACCCACACAAAGCAGGATGTCACACCTCCTTCGTTGAGCAAGCAAGGAAAGTTCCAGACTAGGATGAGCAATGATCTTCACCACTGCAGAAAGAGTCTTGATACCTATTTTTGCTATACGCAGCTTGGTTCTGGTAGGGATTTTAAGCAACATGATGAATGTAAATTTTTATTTTCTACAGAACAAGCATCACAGTGAAAGACCTGATGGTAAAGGCTACCTTATCCACTTCATCTTTGCTGAACTGTCTCAACAGCACATGGCCTTGTTTCCTTTTTCTACCTGGAGCAGTTTTGTGTACACCAATCAGACTTCTACTCCTCCTTTGGGAAACCACCTTCTATTAATTTGTACCTCCGTCCTTGCATAAAACACATTTTACCCTGCTCATACATTTATTCCATTACATCTGATCTTATCCCACATGAGCCTCACTTGGTGTTTATAGCCTTCAAACACTTGCAGAGGTTTATTAGATCCTCCTCCTTTAGTCACAATTTGGAAAAGTTGTTTATGCTGAATTCTTTCAGGCTTTCCTCATCCAGCTGTTCCCTCCCACCTTTTAGCTGATGTGGTGCTCTCTGAAAGCCTTCTGCCTGTCTGTCTCCAGGGGTGCCTGGCATGGGGTGTACAGAAATAATGGCAGCAGCCCTGCTGCAGCCCCAGCACACCCCACTCTGCACTAAGATACCTCAGTGGGCAGTCCCAAATCACATGGACTTGTCCTGGGCTATAGTGCAGCAGTGTCTGCTTGCAGATGTTCCTGCTTTCCAGATTTCTCTGTCCTATTGAGCAGTAGTGTTTCAGACTATTTGCCCAAATATATCAACTTTGGTTTTCCCAGGCACAGTCTAATTTGATTATTTCCTGCACATATTTCCAACATCTTCAGCTTCCCCCATATTATTACTACATCCTCCCTCATTTGCTTTTGACTGCTTGGGCCAAATTACAGTGAAAGCAGATATGAGCCAGGATGTGTATCCAGGCTCTCTGCCAGCTATTTTGCAAAGAAATCACCCAGGCCACAAGATCACACCTCCCACAAGACATAGTGACAAACCATGAGTTAGCAAATAGCTTTGTTTTTTCCAGCTCACCTGGTTACGTGGGCAGATCAGCTGCAGTCGCCAGCTGACCCATGCAGTCACAGGGGCTCGAAGGCTTCCATCTCCTACAGGGACTTGCACCGTGCCCTTAGGTCCTCAGGGGAGGTCATCAGGTATTATTTCCAAGCAATTATTTGAGGTTAGACACAAAAATGGACGTGTCCTGATTTTCAGATGCCAAGTATTTATAGATTCAATTAGCAGTTTTAGCCACTGTGCTAAGGAATGAAGTTCTGGGCATGATATGACCAAGAGTGGAAAGGTTCACCACCTTTGAATTTCACCTTTGAAATTGCTTTTGTGTTGGTGAATGAATCTTAGCAATTTGGGAGTTGTTTGCATGTGTGAGTGCATGTGTGTGTGTGTATTTTGGAAACAGAGATCAGGCAGAGGAGCATTAGTATTCCCGGAGGGCACAGGGCCTGAAGGAGTGATGACAAGTCACTCAAATCTGTGGCCTTACTTGGGAGTGGGGTGGCCTGTGCTTTAGCCAGGAAGTTCTTGCATATTTTCCCTCTTCAGAAATAGCCTGAATCATCTCACACCTACATAAGTTGCTTTCCAGGAGGTGACCTGCTTTCCTCAATCCAACCATTTAATCAAACTGGGCTTTATTTCTGTTTTAGTTCTTTATGTAAAGTTACTCCTGGTTCACGAACACTTTCAGCAGCTGTTCATGGCCTTTTATCATTGCACTGCTCAAATTCCTTGTGACTTTTTCCCACTTAATGACTGAGGCATTGTGTCTGCTGGGGCAAAATGAGTGTTCTGAACTTCACCACCCCAGCTTTTAAAAAAGGAGCTCTTTAGCAGGAAATTGCTTACATTTCACTAGATCACACATTACTCTGAAAACTAGTATTTACTAAGTCAGACTCCATCCATGCAGCATTCCCTGTATCCAGCTGCCTGACACGGGGCAAGCAGGGTCAGCTCCATGGAGTGGCTGATGGGATGTGGCCCACAGACCCTTAATACCCAGCACTGAAGTGCCTGGTAAGTGACAGAGGAGTCACCTGCCTCACTTCCCCTGCATGAGCCTGGTTCCCTCCACTCCCCCCCTGCACCAGCAGACTGACATCAGATGATCAGGAAGATGACCTGGAAGGTAACAACTCTGTAGCCTGTCAGTTCAGACATCACCCCCAAATCTCCCTCAGCTGCAATAACAGTGTTGGGCAAAGGCAAGACAGTGCTGCCTCCACCAGCCTAATCACGGCCAGGTCTGATGTTACTTGTGCAGAGGACATTAGTGGAGACCCCTATGTCTTGGGGTCCCTCAGGGAGGGCAGGAGGTCAGCCTGCACAGCTCTAGGCAGGAATCTGAGGAGTCATGCTGCAATAGCAAGGGCTTAGGGTAGATATCCAGTGCAGTGCCCTGAGTTATCTGAGAAAACTTAAAACACCTGTGGATTCCAGTGGTGGGATTCCTCTCGCCTCACTCTCTAGTGGAGCCATGGGCTCCTTTATTTAGTGGTGTAAGGGAAAAACCTTTTGGATGCAATTCACCTGATGACATGCCTGGATGAGGTGACTCCAGTCCTGGAACCCAGCAGCTGAAACAGAGTTAGTTCTGCTGACTATAGATCTGAGCAGAGGTGATTGATTTCCCAGATCTTCACTTAGCCACTGTGTGGAGCCATGAGATGGATTCAGGTGCAAGATGCTCTGCATGTCTGATGGCTGAAAATGGATAAAAGGAAGAGTGGGCAGGCAGGGCACTTCCAGTGGGCACAGTGACAAAGCCATTTATAGCTGCTGCCATGCCCTCCTTTAGCTTGCTCATTCCTGTCCATCTCCTCTTGAGATGAAGCAAAAGCTGAGGAACTACTGGGGCTTCAGCCACAGTAAGTATACAAAAAGTAAGGAAGGGACTTTGAATGATTTAAGTTTCTTGGCCCTTAAATTGTCTGTGCTTACCCAGCACCAGAATCAGAAAAAACAGTCGAGAGTCATCCCAGCTGGTGGGCTGGGAACCAATGCATGTCCCCTGATGTCAGTGCAGTGCTGTGCCCAAGATAACAAACCCAAGGCTTATTAGCTCAGGTCCAATGCCAGGCAAATCAGTCAGTACTGCCATCAGACCCACTGCTAAGCCTGTGTGGCACCAGGCTGCACCTTGTGTTGTTACCAGCTCTCTGCACGTGCTGCCTGGCTTGGAGTGTGCAGAGCTCATAACCACTACCTTGCTTCAGGCCAAATGTGCTGGACCCACCTCTCTCCCCATGAAAAAGTCATAAAAGTGAGAGGGAGGAAAGTCCAAGCTTGTTTTGGTCACTCATTTGGATCTATGCTTTGGAAGTGAGCAAGAAAATTGCCAACAACTATCTGTCACAAATAGTTCACCCTTACTCCATTAGTTCCCAAGCCTTGGAAAAATATCCTTTCCTTCCCAATTCATGTTAAAGACTGCCTGTTAAAGACTGATTGTTAAAGAGTCCTCCTAGGTATCCAAATATGTCTTAAAGGTTGAAATTTTGTGGTCCCAAAATGCTTTCAAGAGACATGATGTATGCAGGTAACTAACACATGCTGTCACTGCACAGTGGGGCAGGAAGTCTCTTGTTGGTTAGCCTGTTTAGCCCATCCTAACAGTGTTCCCATTGTAAGGTAAAAAACACTTGAACATTCAGCACGTAAACTGCTTAAAAATAATAGGGTTTTTCTGGGACAGTGGCGGTGTGGAGATGGGAGAGGTGGTCTCTGCAAACTGCTGCACTGTGATCTGGCTGAATATTTCAGCAGCTGAAGAAAAGCCCCCCCTCCCACTCTTCTGCATCCAGGCACCCAAATAAGGGTATATGTATTCAGCACAAGCACAGATCTAAACCCAAGCCCCAAACATGAGCAGGTGCTTTTCCCTCTCTTTTCATCATCTGAGCATAGCTGATTTCTCCTGCCAGTTTCAAAGGCAAGTGAATACAATGGTGATGGGGGCGAAGCAGCTGGGGGGTGGCAGGAAGGGGGCATGGAGGGGGCCCTGCTTGGCAAGGTGAGTGGTGCCCGCTGGGGGAGCGGGCAGTCCTGCCAGCTCTCTTTGTGAGGCTCTATGAGAAAGCAGGGGAGGGAAGAGGCAACAACAAGTGAGCAAGTTCAAAGCCACTGAGGCCAGCAAGTCATGGCTGGTCTGTGCCAGCTGTAAGCAGCTGCTTCTTTAGTCAGTGTGCCAACTATTTTGCTGGAGTAGGGAAGAACCACAAGAAGTGTGTGGGTTTGTGGCTGGTGGAGCTGGAGGAGGAGCGGTGTTGATCTTCCTTACTGACACACAGCAATCACAAATTCCCTCGCACCTGGCATTTGAGATGTGCCTCTGTGCACAGCCACAGCCTGGTAGGCCCAAACAACTGGGTCCTCAGGGAGAAGGAAATGGCAGCTATGCTCTTCACAATTACTCCAGAGCAAGGAATGCCACAAAACCCTGGGTGTGCCAGGAAGTCGTTCCGGAGCTGCCACATGAAACAGGACCTCAGCACCGGCTTGCTTAATCCGCTGCCAGGAAAAATGCTCGTCCCGAAAACTGCCCCCGCTGAAGCGCTGGTGACAGCCCGGATTCAGTCCTCTTCCCTCTCCTTTGTGCCCTGTGCCATGGTCCCCAAAGGGCCACTACAGTTCTCACGGCCAAAATGCAGTTTTGCCTTTTTCATACGCTTCTGGATGGAGGAATGTGGCTCATGCCAACCACAGCTCTCCTCCCCAGGCTGGGATATGCCTTCATGGGGAGAAGGTTTGGTCAGGGCATGTCGGACACCCGGTGGAATGTCAGAGGCAAATGCAGCCGCTAAAGGCTTTTGGTGAGGGGCTCGTGCAGACATTTCGTAGTGCAGATGGCCGGGGCCGTGTGGCGATGGCCGGGGCCGGTCACACCGAG
>QUSF01000003.1:13276530-13414858 GCA_003676055.1 Chloebia gouldiae
GGTCACACCGAGCTCTCCCGGGGCCCGGTGCACCGAGCTCTGCCGGGCCCGGTCACACCGAGCTCTCCCGGGGCCCGGTCACACCGAGCTCTCCCGGGGCCCGGTCACACCGAGCTCTCCCGGGGCCGGTCACACCGAGCTCTCCCGGGGCCCGGTCACACCGAGCTCTCCCGGGGCCCGGTCACACCGAGCTCTGCCGGGGCCCGGTCACACCGAGCTCTCCCGGGGCCCGGTGCACCGAGCTCTGCCGGGGCCCGGTCACACCGAGCTCTGCCGGGCCCCGGTCACACCGAGCTCTGCCGGGGCCGGTCACACAGAGCTCTCCCGGGCCCGGTCACACCGAGCTCTCCCGGGCCCGGTCACACCGAGCTCTCCCGGGGCCCGGCGGGCCCGCGGGCGGCGGCGCGGCGCCCCCTGCCGCCCGCGGGGCCACATGGCGGCGGCGCCCGGAGGGAAGGGGAAGGCGGGAGAAGGGGAGAGCGGCGGCCGGGCTGAGGCGGCCCGCGGGGCTTAACGCCGGCGCAGAAGTTGCTTCCAGCGCCCGTGGGGCCGCAGGAGGGGAAAGGGCGGTCGGCAGCGCACAGCGGGAGCGATCGGCTGCTCAGCCGTGCAACACGGACCCTCGCTGCGGCGAGAGGCGCGCGGTCCGCCCGAGGGGCGGGCGGCTGCGTGTTCCCTTCCCGGCCCCGCACGCCGGACGGGGCACCTGGCGAAGTGCCCCGCGGCAGCACAACAACCGCGTGCCGCTCAGGTGCGGCCGCGGGAGGGGGCGAGCCTCGCCGGGGAGGATGCTCTCACGGCGGTCAGGCAGCCCGCAGTGAGCAGGGCTGGGAACGGGGCAGCAGCAGAGCGCCCGGCCTGCCCACCTGCGTTACCTGTGCGCGCTGTGCGCTGCAGCAGCGCTCAGCGCCCGGCCGCGCACCCGCTCTCGCAGGGTCCGACGGCAGTGACTCTCGTGATGCAGCATGAACAAGGACAAGCTCCCATTAAATTCAAACGAGGCTGGCAGCCTTCAGCCACTTCGTAATATAGAATGAAAGGACTTTTAATCACTCTGTTCTGGCACTTTTCCAATAGTTCTTCCTCATCTCTTACCTACTAAGAAGGCTCAATCATTATCCCATCTACCAGGAGTTTCCTCATTAGCATACATCTTCTACCAGCCTTTCCTGGGCTCTGGCTGCTTTCCCACACATGGCTCAGTCCCTTCTTTGGAAAATGGTACTTTAAAGTTAGTTTTCTAACTCTTCTGGAAGAGTTTGGCTAAAAAGGTGGAGGGCTTCAGAAAGAACCAGCCAACCATCCCTCCATGACAGAGTTGGGAGGCCACATGCAAATATGCTTCCAGAAGCTCCACTTCCACACTTGGTGGTGTTTTATGAGGACCATCTCATTCTAGAGATGGATCACAGAAACAAATCTGCTCCTACCAGGCTTTCACAGACCTCTGCCGCTTCTCTGTTATCAGAAATGAGGCAGATGTGGTAAGATCTTCAAAATACAAAACCACATATTCTTCTAGTACTTGGTCTCAGGTGTATGAACATCAGCAAGTGAGGTGTGTTGGGACAGGTGGTATCTTGTTTATCCAACCAATATGGACTCTTCATAAACCTCACCTTATGAAGTCTTTGCATATATTTTGAAGACAAACTAGATATTCTACAGTGGAATCTGTCCAAACTGGTACCAAGACCAGCAGTGGTTCCAGAGGATCCCATCTTCAAAGGTCATTCATGAAGGGCTCCAGGTTATCCCTCTATTGCTCAGACTCAGGATTTTCAAAGTTCATTCCTGTTGCTGCCCTGTGTAATTTTGGTTGGACCTTCTACGCTTTCATGTCACTTCCAGCCTTCAGTTCTGCATTTGTTACTGCAGAGACTTGGAAATCTGTCTTGGAAATCTTTGCTCATCCAGCAGCCATGTCCTGGCAGAATGCATAGCTCTATCAAAACCAGAAAGCATTGCAAAAATTAAGTCTGTTTTGCTGGAAATTTTAGTAGTAAAGTAAATCAGAGGCTTCTGGATGAAGTCAAAACCTCAAATGCTTTCTGGTAGTTTTCCTTTTGTGAAATGTTCAGCCTTCCTTAGTATTTATTGCACTGGTGCGGTGCAGTATGGTTCTGCTTCTGGTTTGCAGCCAAATTTTGAAAATCTTTTCCGAAATAGAAAACCATATTTCCAAGATCATTAATGAACCACTTGAAAAGAACAGAGGTGGTGGTGGTGGAGTGGGGTCTAGGGAGAAACACACCCCCTACAACTGTACAGCAAGGTACCAGCAATCATATTCCTCAAATATGAAAGTTAGAATTGTTAAAAAAAAACACCCACATATTTAAATTGCGAAACTTCAGTGAAATGAGGGTAGCAGTCAGAGTTGGAAAAAGAAAAAGCAGGAGAACTAGCAGAGATTTTACTTGGAAATGACTTACATAAATGACTGGAGTTCAAAAACAGCTTTCAAAGTGAAATGATAAAATATTGCCTGGGCCCCTGTAGATAAACCAAGCCAAATCAATTACTTTTCTGTCTATAAGTCATGATCACTTTATAAAGTATAGAGTGAGCAAACAGAGGCACTAATAATAAAGTGTTACCACTTCAACAACATTATTATATACAGCATCCAATTTTGGGAGTAGGAAGCAGGTGCCTTTCCTCACAGGCAGTTGCCATGACCAAGGGTACTACACTACTACTACAAGGGTAGTGATTGTATAGAGGTTATATGTTTACTGGCTGCTTAAAGACAATTAATAGCCACATGTGCAAACAGTTAACAGTTTATACAGCACATTTCTAAATTAAAGGAATTAAACATCAGTGTTCTACTACAAAGCACAAGTGGCTCAGCAATTGCCACTGTAAAATGAATGTGCTGGTTAGCACAGCCTGGAACACACAGGCTGCAGAGGGAGATGGGGAGTGTAAAATTGAAGCTGAGCAGGTATCAGTAAAATAGCAAATGGGGTCACTACAGATTGTTTCCTCCTGACTTCCCTTGTTCTTTCAGTAGTTCATGCACTCTAAGACTTTTGTTCAGTAACTTGGCAATTCCATGGGCAGGTACCTGCAGAGGAGAGAGCAGAACTTTGGGATGGTTTAGGTAACATTTACAGCTGTGGTGCAGGCAGCCCTTCAAGGCCCCTTCCAGCTTGGCTGGCTTGGTAGAGCCAGAAGTGTAGAAATATGTGACTGCAAGGGTTTGCCAGCACAGGGCCTGGCCTGTGTGTGCAGCATATGTAGCAGAGCCAAGATCTCAGGTGCACAATCAGTACCTTTTACCATGAATCTCTACTGCTGACTCTGTCTTCTGTTTGAATAGATAAAGGAAAGTTTTATTCACATATCCCAGTTCCTTGCTGCAATGAGAGAGCAGAAAATGAATGTTCCTTTTACAAAAATATCATATATTTTAGCAACAGAATGTAAGAGATTTGCCCAGAATCTGGTCCTTGCTGTGAAAACATATTCTGTGCTAGTCCAAGAGGCTACACTGAGCAGAAGTGATTTACAAAGCTTTATAAAAATAGCACTGTCAGTGCAACAGGACTGCATTGTGAACATGTCATAGGACTGCCCTTACGAGAGAGTAGAAACAGGATGGGGATATCTTTGCCCCTTGGGTTGTATATCCTTGTGAAGAGCACAAGATTTGCCATGAAAATGTGAAGATGCAGTCCCTGCTGCTGATCTCATGTGCCTGCTGCCTGGGCACTTGGGCACACTGCACCAATTCTCCAAGGAATAAAGGACAGGCAGCATCCAAAGGCAAAGTACCAGCTGCAGAAAACATGGTGGTGTGAGGAGTGTATGGTACTCCCTCTTTTTCACCATTCCTTTGAAATACGCTGCACTTTAGGAGGAAAACATACAGAGATGATTGACTTAGCTTCAGCTCTAGAGCATGCAGCATTATGGGCCGGTTGGGTTTGTTTCTTCAGTGGCTTCCCAGCTCTTGGAATCGTCCCCACATGACTGGCTCCCAGCCCACACTGCTCTCAGTGACCCCAGGGCACAGAGACATGGAAGAGGACTGTCCTACCCATGGGAAAGGGCTGCCAGCTGAATGGCTGGTGAATTCCTGCCATATAGCTGTGCATTTCCCACATCTACCCCGAGTCCCACAAAATGGAAAGTCTCACATGAAACATTCTTACTACAGAGCAGGGCCTGGGGCTGCTGAACAGAGTAAGACAACCTGTGAATCACAAAACAAATTGCTTTTCATCCCTTTTCTGCTGGGATTGGTTGTACTTACTACTCAGATATTTGGGCTGTGCCTTTGCCCATGGACAGGTTTTGCACTTGTTCACCTCCAAGATCAGAAATCAGTACCCAGAAAAATATTGCTAGCAAGAAACCAGTACAACACACACAGACCTTAATGTGAAAGAAGAAATATGATTAAAAATATTTTATTATTTTTATAAGAACAGGATTGTTGACTTAAGATAGAGGAAAATTAACACTGTGACAGCACTACCCCAGAGCCACAGGTTTCAACAAAACTTATCCACAGAGCCAGTATGAATGAGGAAACTGCACTGACTCTCTAGGCTGTTCTTTGGGAAGTTTCAGCTACTACCTCACCTCGATAGCAGCAGGAGTTACAATTAGCCGTTACTCTCAGATTAGCTGATCTTCCAGGTTCTCCTCTTACTGCACCAATGAAATGGCATGAAATCAGCATTAATCTTACAGGGTAGATACATATGAGAGCAGAGGAGAGAAAACAAACTTGGCATTTCAAGCACTGCACCCCAAATCCCTTCATCCCCATCAATTCACCAATTCAATCTCAGGAGGAAAGCTAAAAGTGTTCATCTACCTGGGGCAGCATCTCAGGCTTGTGTGGTCACCCCCATGCTGCTGCCCTGTGAGAAGGAATTGTCCTCAGAGCCAGTACTGTCTGGCTGAGCACAGGCCTTACCCTGTGCTCAAAAGGAATTCCCTGCAGCATCAGCTGGTGGTGACCGTCATCACACTGGGAGTGAACTGGAGTCTCAGTGGAAAGCATGAACTTTGGAGAATATTACTGAGCTATTTCTCCTCATCTACTACTTGATCCAGAAGGGAAACATTGACTGGGAATTAGAAGCAGAGACTGGTTAAACTGTTCTTCCCCACAGTGCAGCTGAGCAGGGTTGTGGGGAGCTTGTCCCACCAGTTGAAACCTCTATCCCAGCAGGGCTGTGCAACATGGGACTCACCACAGCAGCCTGCAACTGCCCCTTTCCACAGAAGCACCACAGGCTTTCAGAGAAGCTCAGAATCAGCTTTCACCAGTTCTGCACATGGGTCCACAGCTCCTCCTCAGCTGTCTGGGAGACTGGTGGGAGTGGTGGACAGAAGAACATTCTCACAAACAATTAAATATTAGTTCTGTTTTTTCTCTTTTTACCCATCTCCCATTTTTTTTCCTCTTCTGGATGCTGCATACAGGTAGCAGATTTTTCAGACATAATGTTTTATTTGCTGTTTTGACATACTAATGTATTTACATTTCCAGCCCATTTCACTGCTAACAAACCCTTATGTGGGCAGAATAATTGTGTAATCAAATAACAATACTTTTAAGAGTCAGGATGGGGCAGTTTAAAACCATAGGAAATAGAATCATGATTCAATGTCTGAAAGCCATGGGACTGACAGAAAACACAGAATGCCATGTTCAATGTACTACCTTTTTCTTGTGCAGTCTCCCTACATTAGAAACTTTGCCTAAACATGGAGTTCTTGGGTGTCTATATGAAGCAAGCAGAGAACACCAGGCAACCCAGGCAAGCAAGCAAATGAACCCTGTCCCCTTATCCACACAAGACATGTTTCAGCTCTACTTCCCATGCAGGGCTCTAAAACCAGTAAATGGCATCGCTGTAGTGGAGAGGGAAGGTAGCAGAAAGTTAAAGCATAATCTACAGGTCTGTCTAAGGCCTTACAATGATTTGCTTTCTGTTGTCAGCTTCACATTTCAGGAAAGCATTTTGATAAGTAACAAGTATATAATGGATAATAAAGTATTTTCTGCATAACCTTAAAGCTTTCCTAGGCAATGTTATGAGCAAAGCACCCAGGTCAAAAGTTGGGTTCTGCGTCCTGGCTCATGGAACTGGGCCAATAGATACAAAATAGTGTAAAATTTACAGGAACTCTGAGATCTGACAACAGTGAATTGTTTCAGTGCCTGCAGCCCCCTTGCTGGCTCTTCTTGTCTTTCAGCTGAGATTCTAAAGGCTTTAGAGGTGGGTGAATGTTGCCCTTCAGCAGCACTTGAAGGACTGACAATGTTTTCAAGAAACAAAAGCAAATGATACTACCCTGCCAGAGGGAAAAACAAGGTCAATCATGCTATGCAAATCAGCTCTCTGTTGGAGAGAAAAATCAAAACAGAGGAACCTGCTACCCTCATGGTACAGACTGAACATGAATAATCAAAACCTAATTCCTGCTTGATTTTATCATCAGGGAGGGTGAAAGAGGAAAATATATGGGTGCAAAAATGCTTAGAAGAATACAGCAGTGGCTTTAGAAACCTCTCAGTGTGTGAAAAATAAACTTGTCGCCATAAAGCCCTGCATTTTCAAACTAACAGTGCATCACATGCAGAAGGCAGCTGAGGACCTCTGAGGAACTGGCATCTAAACAGTATTTTGCTGGCACATATGTAAGAAGCATTCTGGCTCTGAATACTGTACCTAACATTGTTTTGGTTTATTTAATTTCAGTTCTTGACAGAAACCCGTACATGAGAGGAAATACTCCAGTGCTGGAAATTCACCTGTAATATCTCATGTCAGGTGAATTGTATTTGCATATTTCTAGGTTTTTAATTCATTTACTTAAAGGCTTGGTTACAACTTACCGACTCATCTGTCAAAACAAGAGTCACTTTAACTATGGAGCAATACTTATTGCAGATCTTGCAGAAATCCACACCTCACACATTCAAAAATCCCACTTCAAGTCCCTTGGCCTAGGAGAATGACAAGAGCAGCAATAGGCACCACCCCAAGAAAAGCTAAAACCTGAGATATCACCATAAGCAGCTCTAAATGGTTGCAGGGCAGAAGGAAAATTATGCAACCAGGAATGAAAATGTGAATCCCCCTAGGATACCAGAGGAGAACCACACATCTTATTATAGAAATGCCAAATGCCTCAAAAACATTTCAAACCATAAGCAAATATTAACTCAAAGATTCTATTCAATGTCCTAATTAACTGAGTAAAAACAATTTTATCTTCAGTGCTTATTGAAAGAATGGACACAATGCTCATTTTCAATTCAAATTTTACTCCCAATTGCATAAAGGTTGAAAAGATTTTTTCAAATTTTGAAAATCAGCATAATAATTTTGGTTTTGTATATAAAACAGGGAAATTCAAAGAATACAGAGTTGTGTGACTGACAAGTTCCAACAATCAGCATTAAAGTTTTGCTCAACTTTATCTCATACATTGATCATTTTCTACATTATTTGCTTCTCCAATTATAACTCTGTACAATACCCACAGACATCAAAGGTTAAAATATTTTGAGAAAATACTATGTTATGGAAGGTTCCAATGCTAGTACAGATTACAGTACAAATTAATGACAAGTCAGAGTATTGCTAAGAGTTTATTCAGAAGCTTTTACTTTTGGTTCTTATATCACAAAAGACATGTTTAATGTTTACAACAAGGATTAGAAACTGAGATGTTTTTATTTCTACTATTACAAAAGTAACATAGAAGACCGTTCTATGCCATCTTCAAAATGCAGACCAATCTTTTTTTTGTATATAAACTGTACACAAAAAACAAGGCACTATACATTTTTGGATAATAAAGTATAAAGGTTGATTCGCATAGTTTCTCAAGAAATCCATGCTATAAATACAAACGCTTTGTTCGGTTTAGCACCTGAAGCAGCACTGAGAACAATTCATTAACTATTGCAGAGAGAAACTTTTCAGAATGCAAAGGAGATACATACTGGTGGTATAGCTAATTCAGTACAAGCAACTGCCATCCAGCTACTTTTCTGTAGTTTTGACATGGAAGTCTTGAAAGTGAATACATATTGCATTGTTAAATACATGTTCTATGTGTTTATATAAATATAAATTCTTTGTAATCCACAAACTAACAAAATAACACTTTACAAAGAGAACTTCTTTAAAAACAAAAATGGCAAGTATTCGATATAGCCAAAGGACACCTGCAGCAGTAGCTCAATAAACTACTGTTTAAGTGCATAGGAGAACAGAGCTCAAACACATCACTTTTAAGAGTCAAAATTTAATTCCATTTTCAAAGAGTTCTCTTGGCCTTTTATTATAATATTACACACCTCCAGATAGGTAGTCACTAATAACTTCGGATTATTTTTATTTGCTCTGTAAATGTAGGGTACAATTCTTCTAAAGGACATAGAAAGTGAGAGTGGACATCCCTTTAGTGCTCACTTCCATAAACACAGCTTAGAAAAGTCCTTTTGCCTTCTTCAGGTTAACTTGCTTCCAAGATGGCAGTGCATTGTACTCCTCTCTTGTCATCTCTAATGCAACCTGCATTTAAAATGAAAGGATGTACTGTTATCAAAAACAACTGGTGAGTAGCACAACCAGCAAATTACTTTCTTGCATGGTTAGGCATAGATGCAGAGAGTAACAGTGCATCAATTCTCTCCTTACCTCAAAGTCCTCATCTGAAAGGTAAATTTCAAGCTTCAGTGGATCAACTCCCTCAGGCAGAGGCCTAGCTAAGAGATCTGCTAAAGGATAAACTGTTTTACACAGCTTGGCCAGCACGTCCTCTACAAGTATTATCTGATTGGAAACATCAGCATCCTGAAAGGAGAAAACAGAGAACAGGATCCCAATGCTGAAAGCATCAGCTGTGCCCATGGCCATCTGCAAATGGTATGGGATAACCTGCCCTGCCTGAGCACAAAGTTGTGTGTCCAGGTGTGCACAGAGGCCAACAGACCTGTCCTACAACAATTTCACAGCTAAAAACAGGTCTGCCCTTAGCAGAAGGACATCCTGTACTCCCAAAATTTCAGTTTAAGGCTGACATCTGTGTTTAGTCATGAAGCCAGCATTTTCTACAAAGCATGGCTGCAGAAGACTTACAAAACAGAAAATGTCATTTGTTTTGAGATGCCCCTTGATTGAAAGCTTTTAAAGCAGCCACATGTGATTAGGCTGTGACTCTGAATCCCAGAAGAGGAAGTCAGTAACAAAGTCCTTGGAGCCAGCTTTTAAACGTGTTTTGTTCCCCTACACTTCAAATCTTGTGACCAGACCAGAAATGTACATGGCTGCATGACTGAAACAGCTATTCTGTTAAGCTCAAATTCCAGCACATCTCTTTCTAGGAGATGATTCAGGTAACACTTTCCTTCTGTTTCTAACAAAAAAAGAGTATGAGAAGTTACAGGAAAAATAAAAAAGCAATGGCTCTGATATACACATTCCCAGTCAGAATTTAGCTGTGATGTTGGGATTTTTTGCCCCTGTGCAGACTCCTGAGCTGTGTTTCTAAGTTTATCCTCTGGATCTTGGGGCTTGACAGTGGAAACTACCAATGTTATTGACAACACAAGACACAATTACTAGCAAGAGGAAGCAGATTATCCAATGAAAAGATTTACCATTTCTGTGATCTCTGCGATGTCTTCCCTGTGCTCCCAACTTGGGAACATATTAGTGAATGTCAGAGGCTCTAGGCCAGCATGAATTAGATAGGATTTTGGGGGCTTCTTTACATTTTTTCCTAAAAACAGTCAAAATACAAAAAAAGGAGGGAGAAATTACAAAAGGTACAGTATTTTGCAGTCTCACCCACTCTTCAAAGTTACCTCCTGAGGGTATTTAATTTTTCCTGAAAAGCTGAAGCAGCTTAAGGCAGAAAGAATAAATTTTCCAGAATTTCTTTTTAATTAATATGGGAACTTTTAACATGTTTTTCAGTATTGTTACACCTGTCTTTTACTGTATCTGACTGCAAAGATTAAAACATATATGCTGAAAATCTGCAACAGCTACCTCTAACCCAATGCCTTTCTTGTCTTACAAAAGCAGACTTAGAATAGAGTAAGCAGAGTGTGATGGTCTGAAATTAGCCAAATTCAGGTAAACAAAACCTTCTGGTATGCTCAGAAGTGTCCTGCCAACAACCAAATAAGCTTAAGCTTGGAGGCTAAAGTGAGAAAGTTTAAACTGTTAACCTGTGATTCTGAGGTGTAACACAATAAATAAAGCCTTTCCACTGACAGCGGAGTCAGTAGAGCGTATCTCGGCAATTTGGCAACAATACTGCTACTAGGCAAACGGTTTGCTAAGAAAGAGTGGGGGATGTATCTTCAGATAAACTGGTGTTTATTGATAACATTGGGGGAGCACCTCTGAGCTCAGGATAGAAGGTGTGGACAGGTGTGACACACTCAGAGCAGCTGGGCGCAGCATCTGTTACCTTTGCAGTACCGGAGCACTGTCTCCATGGCGCATTTCCTGTCTGTAGCCCACCTGATTCGAGCTGATCCAGTGATTTTGTTCTCCACAGGCCACCAGCCTTGCCACAGGTACACTTCATGGTGATTGTCAACAAGGAAGAGTGCTACACAGTCAGAAAATAACAAATCCATCATTAGCTACTTACTAGTTTTTGTAACAACTAGTTACAAAACAACTCGTCTTATATGCTTGTCAGCATCACAACAGGATAATTTCACATCTTACGAATCCCTTTGTTAATTATCCAGCTAAACTTCAGCTGGACTTTGATTCTCTGATATAAACAATGTTTTTTTACAGCAAGTTTCTGGCATACATAGATACACTTGATTATTTCTCAGCATCTTAATAATGGAAAAATTACTGTTATTGCTTAGTACTGTATAAGCATCATATCACATTTTACTGTGATATATCAAGTAAAAAAGGTTTAAAATTATTGAGACACTGCCTGATGCAAGATACAGTCATCTGTTTTCTTGTTACCTAAGTATTTTAAAGCACATACCTGGCTGTGGGGCAGTGTAAAGATCCTCTTGCAAGAATGGCATGGAATTGATGACAGTAGGGTCTCTTGAAGGGTAAACATACTCAGTGGCTGAGAATTCTCCTGATGAACTACTGAGGCTGAACAGGCGGGGTGTGAAATTAAATTTTCCAGGATCTTCAAAGAACAAAAGTTAAGAGGAGTCACAACAAAAAAGTTAGACTTAATTGTAAAAACTAACAATACACTTTAAAAGTGACTGCAAATTTTTTGGGTTTTGAGAAATGAGGAAAGACAACCAGATGTCTTGAGGGACTAGCAACAGCTGTAAAGAAGTGGAGCTGAGTGGCTGGCTGCCATCAGTCTGAATCTGATCCTGGTTAGTTACTATCAGCCATTTCATAACCCGCTGTTTTGCAGCTTAAGTGAAGTAAGCCCATCGCAGAGTTAGCTGACAAATTTTCCACTTGGTAAATCAATTCCCCTGCTACCTTTGTTGGCAGTTTCAAAGGAAAGGCTGGTCGGAAATGTGAGCAGAACTGCCTCTTAAATCCCTTCAGAAGAGAAGCAAAATATATTATAACAGTGCTAACTATTGCTCTGTGCTGCCTGAATACAGAGGGGCAGCAGAAGTGGGGGAGAACAAAATGAAACACTTGGTTTTCCAGTACCTTTCTTCTAGAACAGTATTACTTAACTCAGTGAGATTTTGGGAAGCATTTCTCTGAAGAACTCAACTACCAAAAGATTCTTTAAAAACTTCACATTAAATCTGACAACACCGTAGACTAGTAGAGTAAAATGTGAGTGCCAAATCCAGGAAGGCAGGTCTACCTTGCAACATGCAGTCATAGGCCTTGCGATCTCTCCTCCCCAGTGCATCCCAGAATCCCAAGGGCTCTGACCCTTCATCACATTCATGAATCGTCACCTTGCTGCTGCTGTGCAGCCCTGCCTCCAGCGGACACCTACCAAACACAAAGGAAGAGTGAACTCATATTGTTCCTGCCCCAAACACAGCTAACACAAACCTGCTGGCCGCTTGCATTAGTGGATCCCAAAAGTACCCTATTGGCTTAGTTGCACACTTCATACCAGCAAAGGCACTTTGAAAAATTATCAAAAAACAAGACAGGGAATTTCAACAGCTATTCTTGTAGCATTTGGATCCCATTCCCAGAGTGAAGGAGATGCTCACATGAGTTCCCAGTGAGGATTGTCACTGCCTGCTTTTGTAATGGCTGCTGTCCTCCTTGCATGCTTTCCCAAGTTAATTTCCTCTTCCTTCCTGGATTCTAGTCCTCCTATCAAATACACTTTAATTTGCTATTCAGATGTTTAGCATCTCACTCCAAATGGAAAATTACTTTGTTTTAACTGTAATTAGTACAGTAGGAGAAAGATGAGTGCCCCATCCCTGGAAGTGTTCAAGACCTGACTGGATGGGGCTTTGAGCAATCTGGTCTAGTGGAAGGTATCTCTGCCCATGGCAGGGGGATTGGAGTTATATGATCTTTAAGGTCCCTTCCAATTTAAACCATTCTATGAGTCTATTAAGAAATGCATTTGACCTCCAGTGAAAGCAATTACAGGATATGAGTTTTCTCCACTCTACCAAACCAACCAACCTTCACTCCTCCTCCTGACCAAGCATGCACATGCTGCATTTGTACTTAGAGGACAGCTTTATTTATTTTAAATTTTCTTTGAGTAAGGCTACTTCAAGTAAATTGGTAGTCTATATAATCATCTCCAACATATAGATCAGACACTCACTGTTCTTTTATTTTATTGGCTGCTGTTCGTCCTACATCCTTGGTGTGAGACTGTGCTTTGCAGCCATGCCACAGGTAGATGAGAGCTTTGTTGATATTGAGGACAATCATGGATGTCCTGGAACGCAGGCTGCTGCAGTGACATGCTACTTCAAGTAAGTTTCCTTCATTGGGAACTTCTCCTCGCACGCAATAAAGCCTCCAATCACCTGGAGCAGACAGGAACAGTGCAGCACTATTATAAAATCACATGGGACTGAAAATTCAAAACCTCTGCTCTGGAACAGCTGTTCTCATACTGGATGAATTTCACCTACTGCATGCCTACATTGTGACAGAATGAACTAGCTAACCACTACATTTGGCTAGCATTACTTCAGAAATCCTGTGCAGAAAAGATGCCTTCTAAAACCTTGCTACAAGAGTACAAGTATCAAAAGGTGAAGAGCTTAACAGAGTAGAAGAGTAAAATTCTGCTGTTTCATATGGTGAGGAAGGGAAACAAACATAGTATTCCTCCTATTCAGCTCCTCTTCCCCCCCGGACCTCAGGAACCTAAGGTCACAGTCAAGTGAAAACTGGAGCATCTCCAAGCTACACTTCCACTGAAATTCCCCTACCCCAATAACCGCATTCAATGAATATGTGACAAAATGCAATGATAGGGTAATAAAAGCTTAGAGCTTTCTTTGGAGCAGAAGAACTGCTCATAAAAGCACTTTTCTTCCCCAGACTATGTAGAAAAGGACATACTTTAAAGCAACTGGGCACTTGGCTTAAGTAAAACCAAACTAAAAAAAACTGTATGTACATCAATACAATCAAGTATTCAACGTGCTCTAGGGTGACAAAATCCATTCTCTGCCCAAAGAAGAAAAAGGCTACCTTGAAACAAAGCATTGCAAAGCTGTCTCAAGAGTTTCATGGCATTCATTTTTCTTTTCTACAGAGTAGGGTATTTGAGACTGAATGCAAAGCCCTCCACAACAGCTAAAAAAGGTTTTTGGGGCAGAAACTCTTAACTAACAATAATTTACTTTGTGCATTTTCCTCTTCCTCTTCCCTTCTTCCAGCATGCACAATCATCCCTCCTTGGAAACACTGCAAGAAGCATGGTGGTTCTTTCCCTTGAAGCACTTGTACCTGGAAATTGAAAGCACCACTCTTCATTAAAAAAATAAAGCAAGTATACAGACTCAGGAAAACTGGCCTCTATGGATTATTAAGAATTATATAGTTATGGCCACCCACAAAGATGGCTTTCCTTCTACTTTACAACTGCTGACTATTGTTTAAATTACCATATATCAGCATGCAATGGGTTCCATATGTGGCCTGTATATTAAAAGAAACCTCTAGCTGGAATCCAACAATTGAGTTTCAAAGGATAATGGAATACCAAATGAACTTTAATTTAAACTGGTTTAAACTAACCATTTTTTGAATTTTGTGAATATTTACAGAACCTGTCCACCTTGACTGATGTTCACTAAAACCATTATGAGACAACATAGGAACTGAAGTAGGTTCAAAATTTGCTATAAAACTGGTTTCTGTGATAACATGTATGTTTGCTCACTAAACATTGCATTTGGAGTACGAAACTGATATAGCCAATTCCTAAATCAGCTATGTTGCAGAGACTCACACTCTTGATCAAGGGCCCTTATATTTCTCCTCTATGAACTTCTGTCTTGCTGGTCATTTCTATGCTCCTATTAAAAAACTAATTAAAGCAGGATCAAGGTATAGAAACTAGCTTTAAACCAATCATCTTGTATGCTGGTAACAGTGAAGCCACAGCAAAGCCCAAGTCTGCCTAAAGACAAAGTAAATCAGCCTGTCTTCTCAGCTTCAAACTGCATTTGCTAGAATTTCTGCAAACAATGCAATTAATATGTAATTAAAGAGGAAGCAAATTGAAAATTTCTGAAGTTTTTTTTTTTGCCTTGGCCTGCAGAAAGTGCTTTTCCTTAGCAGTGGGAAGACAGTCCTGCTATCCAAACATGTACTTGAAAGAATGGCATGAATCTGTGTAACTGTGCTTCACCTATTCCTGCAGGGAAGGGAGAAAAGACCTTCTCCTTCAGCCTTTTTCAGAAATATCCTTAGAAGCAGCATTTGGGAATGATAATCCATAGAGGAGCTTACGTGTCTCTGGCAATTGGAATAATGTCAAAAGTAATTTTGAGGTCTGACTACTTGTAATGGCAAGAACACACTTACGGAAAGGGAGGCAGCAAAAAAGATAATTCCTGTTTGCTGTTCATGGCTATCCAGACAGGCAAATCTTACCAGGTCTGCCATCTAGGAAGCTCACCTGTGCTCCTCTCTCCTCATCAAGTTCCACTGTCATGAGTGCTGATGTTCCTTTCTCACTCACTGTGGAGTGCCTTCCTTGCCAAAAGAAATACACACATTTCTCTTTTCCAACAGCCCGTACTTGTTGCTCTCCTTTTTGTCTGCTTCCAACTGTGAAACAGAGAGCACATGCTGAAGAAAGTATTCTGGCTATAGGTTTAAATAGCACATGGTTTCATCTCATCTGCCAGCTCAGCACTATCCCATCCAGAACAGGAAAGAAAAAATGTGCAATTGGAGGAACATTAGGTCTCCAAGCCAGAGCGTCCCCATGCAGAGCTGGCATTGTTTCCTCAGAGATGTTGGTTGGAGAACAGGATGTAGAAAGACCTGGTACTATCTGGAGAAAAATAACTGACAGCATTTGAGCCAATTTGCATGTGAAATGGCATGTCTTGTAATGTTACCAGAAGAGCCCATTATGGATGATTTTCCACATTACACACTGTTCTTTGGCAGCGGGAGAGCAGCTGTTTTGTTTTTTTTGTTTTTTTTTTCCTTAAGAGTTGGTGTTTAGTTGTTATGATAAGCAAATAATGTTTACAGCAAGTGAAATTCACAACACATCCACTTACAGAATATTGCACTTTTTAAAGTGAATAGGGAATGAACAGTTAGAATTAAATTAAAGATTGTAAAAAACCCAAGAGTTTTAAAACATATTAAAAAAAAAAAAAAACATCTGCCTTGATTCCAGCAGTGCTGAGCAGCATCCAACAGAAACACTTAGGAGAAAGCACACTGTTTTTTTCAAGTTGAGAATATTCAAAACACTATTCACTTTAAAATTTGTGTGTTTCATTGTTATCCATACATTCAGCCCATAAAAATACTGCCTCCTACATAAAAAATTATTCTGTTTTGGAGTGATGGAATATGTTTTCATCCATTTGGATTAGAAGTCTGTTTATAGTTCAGTACTAGTGTAACCCACTTCTCCCAAGACTTACAAGCTTTTGTATTTTTCTTGGATTTGCCAGTATCTGATCTCAACAATCCTGACTAAGACCTACCTACATTTTTTTTTTTGCTAAAAGCCTGAAGCTGTATAACTGTCATGGTTCTTTCAACTGACTTTAATAAACTGCTATTTGGAACAATCAGTTTTAGACTATTTGTTTTTAACTTACCACAAAAAACACCTATTCTTAGTTCAGTGCCAGAAGGGGGAGTTCCAATGGCCTTATGGAGCTGACTGGTTCTCAGGCTTTGCCTGCTGCTCTCAGAACACTGCTGAGCCTCAAATCCAGATCAAAGGGTTTCCAGCAATAGCAAAAAGGGATAGCAAGGGCAATGAGCTGGCAAGAGCTTTTCCTGTCATTGTTATTGATCTCCATAACCAACAAAGGTTTTTCTTGTTGCTAAGCCTACCTGTCTTGCATTCAGACCACTGCCAGTAATCCAGCTGCCTAATTATGTTAGTGTTAAGCTGTGGGCATAATTCTGGCTTAATGAACTGTCCTGTGAACATGTACTCCACCAATGGTGGGCAAAAGCAGAGATGGACAGCATTACATCTGGTGTATCAAAAATAACTACAACTTTATTTTCTACTGCTTTCTTTTAAACAAAATACGAAACTTTACATTTTAATGTCCTAGAGAGGCTAAATTAGCATCCCTAACCTTTCAAACTGTCTCATATCTGTGGAAATCTAGGTCTGGGTCTCACCACTAACAGCGGGAGTTTTAGCTGCGCTCCTGCACGTTTCAGCAGGATGAAATGGAATTGTTCACTAACCTGTAGTGCTCACCATGTACTTCCACTTCACCACATATGTGTCTCCCTCGTGGAACTGCCCTATGCTTTGCTTAGGCAGTCTACTATAATCGAATTCCAGGATGTGCCAGACATCCACAGAGGCAGTGATAATTTCAAACTGCCTCCCATCTTCTCCTTCTACCAGTCCATAACCCCGGCCAATATTCATTCCATCCAAGACTGTGCCCACAGTTGTTTGAGGCACAGCTACCATTCGCATGACATCATATGGTTTAGAGTCAGATCTGGATTCTTCCTGTCAGAAAACACAGAGATTTCTTTGAGCACAGCATTTTTTTCTTCTTGCCCCACAGTTCCAGTCAAATATTTTGACTCCTATTTCATATTTCAGTACTTTAGTATCTTGTCATCATTTGAAGCCCTGTCAAAGCCATCTCAGCAGTATTCATTGAGCTGCCTGGATGATGATAATAATAATAATAATAATAATAATAATAATAATAATAATAATAATAATAATAATAATAATAATAATAATAATAATAATGATAATATTTACTATTATATAAACAACATATAACATATCATTATATTATCATCTATAAATAATAATAATAATAATATAAAATATGGGTTCACTGTAGGAGGTGATGTTCTGACCCCTAGGTCAAAGCCCACAAGATAAAAAATGTGCTCTTGATCCTTGGGCACAAGCTTCCCTGGCTGCCATCCCAACTAAGTCATCTAGTTTGAAATACCTAGCATGCTTATTATATGCACCTTCTGGTGAAGGGATTCACTAGAATTCTTCTCATTGAGTTTCTTCAGTTCTGTCCAATCAAGAAATTTTTCTTTGAACAATATTGTCTCATTATGTTCTGTGAGTCTGCCAAATACAGCCCAGTCGGGGCGTCCTTGTCCCTTTCTGTGCAATGGAACAAAAGATACAGAATCAAATTAAACACTGTGAAAAGAGAGCAAAAAAATGATGTATCTGCAATTAGACTAAATTTGAGTTACAATACCTGGGTATGAGGGGATTGCATTCGCCGGGGTCCAGAGGATTTATGTCACAATTGGAGTAGTCAAAGGTGCCATTCCACAAGTGTTTTGCCAGCTGGAATGCCACTTTTCTTTGTGCTAAAGTAACTTCTTTTCCATGCCATACATACACTTCACTGCCAAAATCAAACACCAGCACCTACAATCAAAACCAAACAACAAAATAATCAATCTACCATTAGGTTAGGTGATACCCTGATCCTCCAGTTTCCTTGTGCTGAACAGAAACTACTCCAAATATGAGTTTCTTCAGTGACACTAACAAGTAGAACTGCAATGCAAATAAGGACAGCCAATGGTCTGCATTGTGATGTCCAGTTTTTGAGGATGACTGGAAGCAAATAGGGGGGATGCTGTAAGGTGTATCATTAGACAGCTGAAGTCACTAGCAGATTAGAGAGCTCTTACTGCTAAAAACCTGGTTCTGTAGCATGACTGAGCTATCCAGTTTCAGCTTTCTCTGACATATAGACCTATGCCTTGTTCTACTGCCAGGGAAGGCTGACAGAACACATAAAGGCAAAACGGCAGTGACTTCAATACTTTCAAGAAAATGCATCATGTCCTCATTTTAGAAATTTGCTCTCATTCTGACTTAGATAGGTGAAATGGTTGTTGGAAGAAGAAAAGTCAGCTAGGGATAGAAATAAAAGCAGGCTTTATTTTGTTTTGTTTTTCCCAAGTGTTAACTTGTTTTGCACTTCATGACTCTGGGGTAAGCCACTGTTGACAGAAAAGATATACACTTCCTAAAATGGTATTTTACTTTGAAGATAATGTGAACTAATTTCTTGAGACCTTGCAGCACACTCTAGACAGAAAAGTGTGCAGAAGCCTTTCAGAAACACAGAGGACCCAGCTTTCAGTGATCCTCTCCGCAAGCATTTGCAGTTACTGCAAGTCATTAGCAGTTGCATGTTCCTGCACTTACCACAGGAGCAGTAAATGGCACAATACCTCTTTTGGTTGTAGCAGGGTACATTTTGGCACCTTTCCCCAGTAGTCATCCTCAGGAATGAGTTTATCCTCTACGAGGCGGTAAATGCAATTTGTTTCTATTATTGCAGCTTCATACATTTCATCTTCTTCAGGACTTCCAGCAGCTTAAGGGTAAGATTGTCAAAAATAACAAAAAAAATTAACCTCCAACTATCTTTACTAAAGAGAACCAACTCTACTATTTTATTGTGGTAGAGCATCAGATACTGTAACTATAACAATGCTTACACTGGTAATTTGTCTGTCCACCAAGGAGTTTCCAGAAGTCTTTGGCTGCGTGGGTATGGGTATTTATTCCTTCTTCTATAGTCTGTATATAAGAAGCTCTACAGCCAAGTTCCCTCTTTGTCTGAATTAAAGTTGCAAGTTCTGAAGCCTAAGAGATTAACAGTTATCTGAACAGGATTGCTTAAGTCTTTGGAATACTTGTGCAATATTCTTGCTCAGTGAGAAGGCAAATGAGAAATAATACAGCAAATAGCAGAAGAAATGGTTATTATTTATTTCACTAAATAAACAGACACTAGAAGAAATGTTACAGAAATGCATTCATTCTTTCATTTGCCTTAAAGCAAGACTGCTCTCAGTGGACATAGGAATGAAAAGGACATCCTGCAATTCAGACTATTTTTTTTTTAGTTTGATCTGTATCCTGAGGATATCCTTTTTTCTCTTGCAGCTTCAAAAACTACACACTCCTTCACAAATGTCAGCTTTCATTCAGTGCATGACCTAAAACGTATTTTCAGGAATCCTGCGTATCTCCCTGTCACGGACTATCAGTTACATGCCACTTTTTGAGAGAATTGGCACTAAGGCTCAATGCTATCAGAGACATATATGGCAAAGGTTCTAAAAATAAATAATAAATAAAACCTCACAACAGTACTGACCTTTGCTTTTTCTATGACATTTGCAAACTCTCCTACCCACAAGAAACATAAATGTGGAGTTAACAACAGGAAACAGTCTCCACTGTTCAGTGATGAGGCTCTTGGTTCAACTAATCTTGTTTGGACATGTCTTCTTCCTAAAGAGAAAACAAAGCTAATTATATTCCTTCAACCACTACTATCAAATGCCACGATCTAATTTGTTTTGAATGAAACACAAACAATCCCAGCACATGTAGCAAAATATGTGGAAACAGACTGTTTAAGAATAATTAAAAGACTACTACTGTGGAAAAAGAGTTCACTCACAGAAAGCAAAATAAATGTTGTTTCCTATCAACTAATATTTCTATTATTTCCTGCTCTTACTTTAACAACTCTGTGTCCTTCTGAAAAGAAATGAATTAAGTAAATGGCAGACAGCAGCAAAATCCCAGAACCTTTTACATTTGCTTAAGTGAAGTAATAGCACAATTTCTGTAGGCAAATAAAAGTTTTAAGAATTTAAGAATTTTAAGAATTTTGCTTTCCAAAATCTAGCTATTTGCAGAATCAGATATGTTACTATGCACTGTAAGGGAAAGTAGAGCAAGAACACTGTCACGTCATTTCCAAATTATACTGAGCACTGGAAGAACGGGACAATTAAAAAATTTCCACAGGGGTAGCCAGAATATGGGAAATATTCTATTTTCTCTTTGGGAAACACACACCAGTGGACCAATGCAAACCTATTTGTAAGGTTTAACGTTTTTTACACAATTACCACTTATTTTTTCAGGTTTTGGACATAAATCCTGAAGATTTAGAACAAGCTAAACATCTAAGTGTGGTAGAAACTCTCACATGTTACATTCAGCCTATTATTTATGGAAAGTAAAAGCAGTTCCAGCATAGCATACCTTTAATTTGTAGGAGCATTAGCTTCTTGTATGGCACAGCACTGTTGTTAGAGTTTTGCTCGGTTAGATTAACACTCCGCAGGCTGATGTTGCTGAAGTTTTCTTTGCTTGCCAGGCCAGCAAGGGCTACTTCTGAGAAATTTGAATTTGTAGACACTTGTACATAAAAAGAAATTGGAGGAAAAGACAGACAGACATAAAAATAACAAAATTATAATTAAAAATTTGATTGTTGCATGAAGAAAATAATTTATGTCCATTATTTCTAGCTTCTCTTCTTGACCATAGCAACAGTAAAGGAGGTTAAACTCAGACTAACCACTACCCAAAAAAATTTGTGGGTTTAGGATTACCTAAATTTCTAGATATCCAAGAGTACATTGTCAGTGTCAGAATTATGCTATTTGGCAGGAATACCAGCTTTGCTAGGAACCATCCTACCCAATGTTTTGTGAAGTACTGTGTAGATCTTCAACGCCTTATAAGTAATTAATAATAATAGACAGCACAGAGACAAGGCTAATTAACTATAATTCCTTTAAAATTTGGCCGAGACAGTGTGATGCATGACCCATTTACATTTCAAAGTCCTACTCATGTTTTACTGTAAAATTATAACTCAGATTCTTAGCTACTTTTGTTTATTGCTCAACTAAAGACAAGACAAGACACTTTATGAATTTATAACTCAGGGAAATTCTTCTCTTGAGATGGCAACAAAGTATTACATATATAGTTAGCCTTTTCATCAATACAATTAATAGTTAAAGATGATCTTTCTTTTCTCAAGTGTAGTAAGTAAAACTTGTACCCCAAAATGTAAGAGTGGCTGGATAAATATTTGAATAAATTTTACAATGATGCCTTTGCTGTCTGTCTGGTTGTCAGGAGAAAGCAACTTCACAAGTAAAATCCCATGTAAGCCCTGCCACAAAGCACTGATCCTTTATGGAAATTAATCATAAGGAGTCAAGAAGGCTAATTCCACTTTCTGAGAGAAAATAAGGACCCAAAATTGAGGCCATTGTATCTGAACAAAAATTCATCTACACTTGCCAGCTCTCACCCCAGCATGACAAAATTGGATCTGCTTTCCTTGATCTCCTGTTCTCACCCTGCACACTCTGCAGGCATCGTGGCTCTCTCTCTGCACAAGGTCAGTGTGCTAAAAATAAATAATTAAATCTATGTACAAGAGGTGGCTATAGGTAGCTTTCCCTGAGGAAATCACATATGCCCTTCTCTCCAGGCATCCTAGACAGTCTACATTTCACCTTATACCTCAATCAATTTATTGCCACACAGAGAATACATTCCCTTCCTTCAGTTCTGTTTTTTGCATTGGGATTTTTTTTTATTAAAAAGGCAAGACGGTGTATTGTACAAATCATCCTGCTAGCTTACTTTTTTCTACTTTCATTCGCTTTGACTCCATGAAGGCAACATTCAGTCTTTGTTCAGTATATTCATGAAGAATATCTTGTCTTGCTGCAAGCATTTTCAGGGGGTTTCTTGAGGACTGGACTCTGCGCGTGGGCCTAACTGCGCGTTTGTGCTCTGCTACAGAAGATGTCAACCTGAAAAACAAGTACTGTTTATAATCATCAGGTAAATTTTCTAGACAGGATCATCTAATGACAAGAAATCAGGATCAGTTCCTCAATTCAGGCAGGAGCATGATTTCAGAAGAAATGGATGTGCCCAGTACTAAGATACCTAAAAGATGATTTAGAGCTGAACATTTTGAACACTGCCATTGTGTCTGCATTCAAAACAGTGGGGAAAAAGTAATTCTTACTTTGGTGCATAAGGATCAAAGATGGCATCAAAGTCCTCATCAAGGTCCAAAGGCACTGAGGAGGAAGGGAAATCCACATGGCGATAAAATTTGGAAAATGTTTCATCATCATCCAGCTTCATCACCTCTTTCACAGATCTTCCTGTAACTGTCAGCACTGTCTCTTGCATCCCAGAAACTGCAGGAAAAAACACCTCACCCAGTAAATAACCATACTAGAGTTTCTAGAAAAAATAAACATGGCTTGCTTGGTAGCTGCCTGGGTAATTTTTTTTTTTTTTCGGTGTGGTGGTGGTATTTTGGTTTTTGTTGGAGGTTTTTTTGTGTTGCTTTTTTTTAAATTGATGGTAGAAAAGTGTGTTAATAAAGAATATTACAACAGTGTAACTGCTACTCATACGCAATAATCATACAAAATAGTAGGGAAATAATGCTAAATGAAAACTTGGATGCGATAATTGAGTTGATAGAGTATGATGATGTAAGAATTTTAAGGTTTTGTATATTCTATCTTGCCTCCAATTGTGTAATTCCTGCCTTTGAAAAGAACTAGAATCACAAGGGGAAAAGTCACTACTTCAGACTAGTCAGTGTGGCACAGTCATTATCCTACGCTGCTGCCTCCTGTACTGAAATGTGAATACATTTGTTTATGGTATCTGTTACACTACAAATTACATAAAGATGTAATAAAGATTTTTGTCTTACAAATGGAGGACAGACATATGAGATGGAAACAGCAGACAACTCTAGAGAGCTTCATAAATAGCCAACAGGCTGTACAGGGAAGCTGACGAGATGCTACAAAGGGTCAATTTTCAAAAAAGCAGGAAAGGGAATGAATTGTGCTTGGGAGCAGCTTAGTGTCCTATTTTGATTTTAATAGGACTCAACTACATTTAAAGATGTTTCACTGTATATGGCAATATGGTTCAGACTGGCTGTATGCTCTTAGGAAATTCTGCCCTACAGAAGGATGTGTACATTGTTTCTAGAGAATTAAGAAAGTTATTTAGGCATCTGTGATTTATTCTACTGCACACTTGTAATATAATTGTGAAAGGCTTTTCTTAAAATTTAGCAAAGACTGAATCACAAAAATAAAATTATCAGGAACTGCAGTCTGAGCAAAGAAATATTCAGTTTCTGCTACCAGATATTTTAACTAAGGGGCACTTTAATCCATTTACTGAAGTCAGAGAGCAGATACACTGCCACCTTTCGTAACTCTACCAACCTTTGTTATTCAGCCTTCCCAAGAATGACTCCAACTTGTCAAGCTTCATATCTGATTCCAACTGCATATCAGGCCTGGCTTCAATTTCTAAGCAAAACAGAAAGTAAAACCTGTTAATTGACAGGAAGCAAATAAGCCTGAACATATTTCAGCCATTTTTATTCCTTACCTTCCAAGGGCTTTGTAACTGGAGTGGTGGACTTCTGCCGGAAAGGGGATGCTACTGGTGTTAGAGAACTTGGAGAAGCCAGGCCTGCACAGGGACACAGAACATAGGAAATGCAGCCATGAGTCAGCCTGTGTTTCCAACAGTGACAACAGAGAAGCTGTTCTGGGGAAAGCAGATGAGCTTGGCTATTTCCTAGAGGCCAGCACACTTCCCCAGCCTCCCTAGCCATTGTATTAGAGATGGCAGAGGGCCCTGCCTGCTCCTTTAATCAACAGTAGCCTCAGAAACCCACCCATTTACAAGAACAAAGATTCATTTTCAACTGTCTCTTAGCAAGCTAACACAAGATATAAGCTTTCTCTGGAATACAGTAATTTTGCTATTTTTCAAGATAGCAGCAGTTCATTCGGTCTACATTTTGGGTTCCAGGAGTACCACAAGCTACATTTTAAACATTTAAAATCATACATGTGTTCTGAACAAAATGATAAGTTTAGCAGGGAAGTCACCATGATCTTGCTAGGCACCTTCACGTCTACCACCCTCTTACCCCCGTTTTAAAATTTAAGCACATCTCTATTAATAGATGTAACAGGATGCATCTGACTTGTGAATGCTGTCCCTGGATTTCCCAGTAATTCTTGGGCCCTGTTGGGTTTTTAAGAACACATGGAAATTGAAGTAGAAATGGAAGCTAGAGTCTCCACTGTATCAAGCACTACCCTCTCCTTTTGTTATACTCTCCTCCATCCTTTTCAGTAACTATCATAAAGCAATTCATTCTGGACCCAGTGGAAAAAATAAGGATGGATTTTTTAGTTTTAGTTTTTCATGTGAATCTACACTGCTCTAGTAAGAGAACTGCACTCTATTGGAGTCATAGGTTTTATGAGGTAGAAAAGCATACTGAGTCAAGCAATTGCACCTATTAACTTTTGCTGCCTAGACTTTCAGTAAATGGGGAAACAGACACTTCCATGTTTCTCTATTATCTATTTTCCACTTAGCCATAGCTTACTAATTACTGAGCCATGTAAGTTTAAGTCTTTAGTTATTTTGATCAGATTAAACCAATACTGTGCTGGGAGAACATACACTAAACATGTTTCCAATACCTCTACTGCAAGTCATAGCAACATAATTGTCATAATGGTTAAACTCCAAGTTAAATTTGTAATATAACTAGGTAGCTTTTCCACAAGCAATTTTTTCGCCTGTTACCTAAGAGACTCAAAATTCCAGCAGGTTTTAAGTCAATGGGTAAAGCCTTCCTCGAGATCCACTCAAGAGGACACACCTCTTAAGCAACTCTATCAGCACATAATCCACAAGACCACAGTGAGAACTGTGTAGGAAAGGATCATCTTCCAATTAGGACTGAATAATTTTCAGCCATAAGAAGCAATTAAAATACAGCATCTGTGCACATGCATATAACATGTGTTATAAGATGTTATTTTGCATTGCTTTCTCATAATCTCTTAAATTAAAAACTCATAATGATAATTTATTCTTTCTGGATATAAATCAGTAGGGATGCAACTAAAATCCCACTTCGGCTACTTTTGTTGATTTCATTGTCATTGCATCACCTTGCTTCTTCAAAAGAATCATCACAGGACCTAAAAAGATCCTTTCAAGATAATTTTTTTTCTTATTAAGAAGAGCAAATGCTACCACCTTCTTTTCCAAAGACCAATCTATTTGCAAAAAAAAAAAAAAAAAAAAAAAAGTCAAAGAGCAGGTCGGTGGACAACTAAACAGTTTTTCTTGGTGACCCTCCAAGAAGGGTTGCTCTTTAAATAGTGACCAACTGTCATTTCTAGTGGCAAAATTATGTAAAATGTAAGCAGCAGCTAAAATATGTTACTAACAGAGGTAATTCCTAATACTGTTTATCTGTTTTTCTGCCAACAGATTGTGGCTTGGATTGCAAGCAGTTACTCCTGTTGCAGTATTGTCCTTGCCCTAGAATGATTTTTTTAAATTCAAGGTTCATTGTTGTTGTGTTTAACAATCAAGTCCTTGTAACAACCCAAAACCTAGTACTCATTAAGCACAAAAGATCAGTATAGGTGCCTTCCTCCCAAAGCTATAATCTTCCCAGGCATGCTGTGTGAACAGCTGCATTCCTACCATGTTCAGCCTTCAGAGACTCCTGTCCACTTTAGAAGAATGATTAGATCTGGAAACAGTGACTGAATTCAAGAGATCCCAAAAAAGTCAACATTGCTCCCTTGTCATTTCTACTCTGTGGCTTTATGCAGAACCAGGGAATCTTCAGCCAAACATAACACTTCAAGCTGTTTTCCAAGACAGCATCTATAAAAACAATACTTGTTTGCTAAATATTCCCAGTGATCCGAGGAGTGGGGGAAATGCCAGCAACAGAAACAACTCGATTTCACAACTATTCTCTAGACAGTGCAGCTGGGCTTTCAAAGGAAGAATAAGTAAAAAAGAATAATCCAACTATGCCCTGTGGGTTGCATTAAAAGGAAAACCAAAACATATATCCCTGTTCAAGTAATAGATTTCCACCAGCCAGACACAGTCAGTGATAAGTGGATGGCAGTGCAACAGTGCAGAATAAAATGGATCAATACCACACCCACAAGAAACTAAAGCCTCATGACACTATATTCAGTTGAAGATAAACAGTCTTCCTCTTGCTAAACACAGATGCTGTTTCTGCATAGCTTTAGTTTGACATTATTCTGACTAGACAGATAAGGGGTGTCTTATTTATATTGGGATCATTTCATCACTGACCTTTTTTTACCATTCGGCCAGCTACAGTGAACTGTGTGGAGTCATTGGCTGCTCCTTTACCCTTGGACTTCCAGGCTTCTTCTCGAGCTGTAATCAGGTGTTTCCTCTCCTCAATGGTCATTTGACTCTCCTGGTTATCTGTCATTCTTTGCTTTTTGGGGGAAAGAAAGAAAGAAAGAGATGTTTAAAAAACCTGCTAGAGACATAGCTGAGGACTGGCTGAAGATTTCAGCTGTCAGATGCCAAGGGAAGGGAGTGGGGAACAAGCTACTGAAGCGAAGTCACACAGCTTAGTGACCCTGCAGTGCTTCATTGTCTTGCTGCCCCATTGCACTGTGAGCACAGGGTTTTGGTCTGTACAAGGTCTGTGCTCTTTGGCCTTTTCTTGAGACTACCAGTCACGGCAGATGCCACTCCTCTATGCAAAGCAAACTATTCACTTTGTGTATGAAATAATTTTCCAGGCCTTGTTCTATTGAAACGTGACTTGCTACACAAGTCAGAACACTACTGACTATGAGCAGATGTTTCCAAATGTGCAGATCTGCAGGTGGCACAGGGCAAAACAGAGAAGTGGTGTAACTTCAGTGGGGATTCCTAATCAGTTACTCAGAACAGTAACTCAGTTCTCCAGGAAGGACTATCAGCCTCTCCAGAGGCTGCTCATTTTAGTTCTAAAGTCAACTTGCTCTACTAAATATTTTTCCAAGACTGATCATCTCTACCACACCCTCTTTTTTTTTTTTTTTTTCCCTAGGTCACCCTTAGCTTTCCTTTCTTGCTTTAGAGGTTGGCAGCCAACAGCTGGAGTGATTAGAAGCAGAAGGTGCAGTATCTCAGTGCCCTTCTCACACAGATGGATTGATGACAGTAGTTCAAGTAGGAAAGAAACTGAATTTACATACTCTGCTGCAGCTAGGTCAGGCCAAAGGACTATTACTTTAACATAGCTATCTTTAAAAACTGTCAACATTTCAGGGATTACACTGCATAGAAGTCAAACATAGAAGTATTTTTAGTGCATGGGACTGTCAGCTCTAGAATTACTTCCAAGTTGATGATATTCATCATTTTTCTTCACAACTTAGCTGCTAGAATTGAAAAAAACAAATTAAGATCTCAAGCTTTAATACCACTCTAGGTCAGAGAACCACAGAAGGAAAATGCAAAAGTATGCAACAGCTTGTTAACATAAACATTCTTTTCCTTTCAAGATACAAAAAAGATATTGTTATTTTTTATTTTCTTAAAAATAAGACAAAATAAATAAGTCATTTTATATAAAAACAATTGTGACTGCAGTCTTTGTAGCTTTGTACAGAGACTTTGTAGCTTTCAGCATTTACCAGGATCAGTAGACATCAGCCAGAAGAATGAAGACAAGCCAAGAAAAGGTTTGTACAAGGACTAGGACCATGAGAGCCCTCCACTACTTCCCTCTAGTTCCATATATTTCTGCAGCCTTCTGCAGTAACACTTCCTCTCCATTTATCAGGAAAGAGAGCTGGACAGCCAGACAATAGGACTGCAAGCCATGATAATCAAGATTAAATACTCTGAGTTTTCCCTAGAACTCTGAAACATTCAATAGAAATAACAACATACAAGTCTATTCAGTATAATTTCCTCATCTGTCAAAGCCTCTGAATGCTTTAAAGAAAAACACTGAAGAAGTCTCTTTCATTTCTTCCAGTCTCTACTCATTCCAGTGTCAGCACAGCCACCTCTGGGATGAAAAGTTGGTAGAAAATACCACAACAATATAGTAAAGGAGACCTGGGCACAAAATTAATAAATACCTAATGAAGCCACAAGGAAAATTTAATACACAAACCAAACATTTTTAACTTAGTAAGGATGCTGACCTCCATTATGATATGAGGGAAGTGAGGGAAAGTCAGAAAGAAGTAAAATAATACGGATTTGAGTTGTGTTTTTAACCTTACCGGAGTCTTAATTTTAGATTTTGTCTCCAGCAAATACCTGGAGTTTCAGAGTCTATAGAGCTAATGAAAATTCTGAAGATGCAGACTTAGAAATATGTGTGTTAATCACTACACACATGAATTGCCAGAAAGATTGTCAGTAATTCTGGAGCTGTGTCATAGGATAAAAGAAAACAGCTGTCAGACAGGAAGCAAAACAGACTTTTTTTTCTTTTTCTTTTTAATGATGGAAGATTCCAAGCTGTTCCATTGGGCAAAGCACCTTTGGAGTTCCTAACCAAAAAAAAAAATCAGACTGGGTACACATGCTATAAAATTTGGAGAAATTCCATACTAGATCTCTTCCTAATGCATGAAGACTCCTACCTTAATCTATTAATGAACAAATGAACTAAAAAATTATAAACTAAATAGACACCAAGCAATTCCCAATCAACCTTATTTCCCTTAACAGTGCTGCTGAAAACCAGAAGCATATTACATGATTAAATAAATAATATTTTTCTATAGCTAGAAAGCTAATATAGGCCAATGCAACTGTCAAAAGAAATTTCAGAAAAAATCCACCTGCTAGTTGGGAGCAGTTTAGAAAGCTTTCAGAATTACCACATGGAGTATTTGTGGAGGAATTAACTGGTCAAAACACATTCTAGTTGGGAGAAAATATGTTAAGAAAGCTAAAACTCAAGAAGCTTCTAAGTCCAAATTTTATTTCTAAGATAAAAAACTTAGAAATTATGATATGAAAGAAGAACCTCAATTTTGCAACTGTAAAAATGTCAGCCCAAAAAATAGTACATCAAGAATAAATAAAAATAACATATAAAAACTTAGGAATAAAACAGCTCCAATGCAATTTTTTTCATTAAAAGAGGGGTTACTTTCAACGAAATATTTTAATTTATTGTGTAAAATGGATGTGTTCATCGATACCTGGGACAAAAAAGCTGGAAAATGAGATGCCCCAAAACACAAGAACAAAGTTTTTTAAAAAGCCTTTGAAAATGGGAAAATAAATAGGATAAAAGCTCAAATGTGGACAATATTTAGAAGTAAAACAAAAGCATGTAGGAATGGGTCACACAAGCTGTGGGTTGTTCCAGACACGTATGGAAAAGCTGTTGCAAAGACAATCAATGAAGAATCAAATAACCAGCTTGTAATTAATGCCATTCCACATGGCATTATGGAAAACAGGTTTAATCAAAATGGTAAGTTTGATGAGCTCAAGTATGATTAAATATATTAGCACATTTACCTCTGATTTCTTTAATATATTTGAATTAATCACAGATGACATTCTGGGGCAGGTTTTTTAAAGCAATATAAAAATATCAGAGCAGCTTACAGGCTGCAAACTGGCAAACTGACCAAAGAGGAAAGAGCCATGCATTGATCTGATTCATCCCAAATTTGAACAAAATGTTTTCATGAACATGGAAAATGAAGGATGTAGTCTTATCCCCTGAGAAGACCCTCATGATGACACCAATATAGAGAAGAATGATGGTTGAAAAAAACAAAAGAGGATACCAGAAAAGTCTGGTAAATCAAGCTTTTAAGAGAAATGTCATTTGAAAAGGGAAAAGAACCCCCCAAAAAAACCAACCCAGCCAATTAGGAAGAGAGAAAAAGAAGAGAGACAAAAACTCCCACAGAAAGTTGTTCAGAACAGATAATCTGTCCTGGAATAACTCATCCATTTCCAGACTCCATGCTTCTACCCAGGATGCTGACAGTTTTGAAAGGTTTCAGGAAAGGGCTGAATATTAAAAAAAAAAAAAGAAATCTACCTCAGATTATATCAGCTAAGTATGTATTTTCACTGAAGAAAGGGTTAAGAGTTACATTTAACACAGCAAGAATAATAACATATGAAAAATGATTTAATATTGCCAAGAATTTTCTGTAGGCTGACAGTTTAGAATTAAGACTGCGTGTTTTTCTAAAAGATCATGTTTTTAGTCTGGGAAGGATTTATAGACTCAATGCAAGAACAGTTAGAAACAGGGATTATTTTCTCCTACAGCTTGGCTAGGTTGGATGATGATATTGGTCTTTTCTAGCACTGTAACACATTTCTTGAGGGTATGGCAGGCACTCCCCTGTTTATGCTAAGGAAGGGGCCACATTTAGGCAATGCTCCTACAGTTTTGCAGTCCAAGCAGGGTCCCCTTTAGGTCACAAGAACTCAGAGTGGTCTGTTAGCATGCTGGTGTGCTGTTTGGTTTTGTTTTCTTTTTTTAAGAAACAAGATAATTCATGGTTTTCTGTGTAGAAGGTCAAGACTGCCCCTACCTTGGGGAGTCCGAACCAAGAATGAACACAAAAAATCTGGTTTTCAAAAGAGGGTTCTATTTAAAATGAATGCTATGAATTACACAAATTAAGGATTCGAGAATTATCTATTTGTTTTTTAATACAAGTAACTTCTCCAGTTTAAACTTCTAAGCCAAAAAAGCATAAGGAGAATCCAACAGTTGTTCAAGTATGGTAAAACATCTCTGTGTTGTTTTCTTCTGCAACTTTATATGGGCCTCCATATAAGAGAACATGGAGGGAAAACTCCATGCAAACATATGCCTTTCTGTTCAGAATGGCTTTGAGGAAAACAGAACACACTCAACTCCTATTTGGTGCAAAAAACAAAGTCATTAACTCTGCCAGAAAAAAACACCAAACAAGTCTGCATGTACCTTGACACTGTGCTAGAAAAAAGCAGCTTGCTAAGAGAGAAGGACACAGCTCACCAGTCAGTGGAAAAATGAACACTATTTTTGCCGTTTTCCATTTAAGACAGATAGAATGAATAGCTCATTGAAGGGCCTCCTGTCATTACTGGAGGGTTATTATTAAGTTAGACTATAATGTTATCTTCTAGATACATAAAGCTGGTGAACTCTGTCACAACCAGATTAATAGGTGATCCGAAGTAAATAAGCTATATTAAATCCACAGCTTATAGGGAAGAGGTAGCACTAACAAATTTCAAAATAGTCCAAAATTTAATGTTTAATTAAAAAAAAACTCATAGTAAAATATCATATTCAGAAACAGCTATGAAAGTGAATGTGGAAATGGCAAATATCAGTCGCCTAAATGTTTGTAATATATCCAGTGGCCTCTTTGGAATTCATCATCCCAACTCAGCAGTATCTGCTCCTTGAATTCATTGCCATTATCCATGCTGGTCAGAAAGCTCCCTGCATGGAGCACAGACTGTGGGAAGGAAGAGCCCAATGGATTCCCTATAGCACAGGAACCACAAGTGTGAGCTGGGAGGCAAGGGACAAGGAGGTGTAACAGCAGAATTTGATTTACATAGATCTATTCAGATCTTCCAGTCTTGTGGTTTTCTGCAGCTTGTCTCTTTGCTCACTTCTGCCTTTGCATTTTTTACCTCTGATCATGTGAACCAGGTATGGTTTGCCCAGATCAAGGTCTAGTACTCTACTGCTCAAAGAGAACTTTATTATGTTGCTCTGGCTGTAGAAAGTTTATATTTCTCACTATCTATTAATTCTTCAAATTGTCTGTGATGGAATTGCAGGGGTACAGACATGATGTTGAGGAACACTTCACAAGGAAGCTTCTCTAACATTTACTGGAGCAGCAGCAGAACTCTGTTCCAAAGCAAACACAAATTAGGAATGTGCATCATCAATCTGAGTGTAATTTTCTGTCTCACTCCTCCCTCCAAAAATTAAATAGAAATTTTATATAGCATTTCACCTTCCATCTCCAAGGATGACGGTCATCAGAAATCAGAGAGCTTGAGTCTTTCAAACTAGTACTACAGACCTTAAAGGAAGAAAGAGAGATAAGCAGGAAGATGGGATAGTCAGAGAACAGAAGCAGGATGTGCCAAGGCAAAAATCCTTTACACAGATACTAGAGAAAAGCACTGTGGGAAAGTCATCTTTCAACAAAAGCATTTTTTTTTACAGTCAGTAAGTTAGATGATGAAATCAGTTAGAAAATGAAGTCAGTAAGTTAGATGATGAAATATGTCTTACATTATACATGCACATTACTTACAGGGAGTTCAGGTTACATAGCATTTTATTCTAAAGTAAATGCTGTGTAGTTCCATACTTCTTTTATACACCCTTTTTAGCAACTTACGAGTTTTCAGTATTATAATGAATGCAATAATGTTTCCTTCCTTTACTTTCTCACCTATACTGTCTAAAACAGATACATAACTTTTAGAAAAACAACCAAAAGAGAAATAGTAGCACAATGTATATTGAAGAAGAGTACACAGGATAGTGGCATAACATTATGTTTCTTTAAAGATACATTTACTGAACTGGTTAATCAGTTAAGAGGATTATTAATTTTATACATTAAAAAAAAAACCAAAAATAAAAAACCCTGGTAAAATGTCCTTACTTGAAATTGTTGAGCATTTAAATTGTGCAGACTTTTGCTCACCTGATTAATAGGTAGAAAAGGATGAAATTTATGGAGAGCAGGTATAACAGGAGAATAAGTAGAAGCATATACAGGTCCCTATGGCAAGGACAGAAACAGAGCAAAGGAATTAGAAAAGAACTGGACTACCAGTAATGGAAATGGGGGAGAAATAACTCCTCTTTCCCTTATTTCTTACTAAATATCTTCAAGTTCTAGAAATGTTTTCCCTGTTGGAAAGCAGAGATCAAAAATGCTGTCATAATACAAGAGAATGTTTACCAAAGCCTTTCCATGCAGGAATGATCCAAGTTAGTAACAATATCACTACAACCCAACAGAGAACAAAACAGCACAGCTGGAAGATAAACTTTTTGTATGCTGATAATTTTTACACATCTCTGTTTTCATGCACCATTAAATTGATGAACCATGTCAACCACAATGTGAATAATTCTGCTGCAAGTTTAACCAGACCCTGCTAAACAGCAAATCATCTATTTTCTAGATGAAAGGAAAGAATGCTTGCTGAAACTGGGAGACTCAAAAGCCATCTGGAAATATTTGCTAAGCCCAGAGTACTCAGTGAAGGTGAGTTCACCATTCTAAGCACAGCCTACAAATAAACCCTGCCCCAGAGCTGGGCTTACCCAAAGCTGATTAGATATGGCTTTATCAGCTTTAATTCTTCTCCCTTTCTGTAGGTTAAAGCAAATGGCAAAATGGCACATTGGATGGATAAATACAACTTATTAGACTGGCTCAAAATGAAGCCTAATAATTAGTTTCAGCTTTGATGAGAATGTGATACAAGCTCTTGGTGGATGCCATATATGAAATGGATAAAACTATTACCACAGCAAAAGACTAATATTTTATTGCCTAAAAGTCACTTTTCAAGGGCTTACCCTCTCTAAAAAGTCACTTTTCAAGGGCTTACCCTCTCTAAGACTTTTACACACTTCATCTCTGAGTAATTCTGAAATGACTGTTCAGCCCTAGCCTTTAATACCGGTGCTGAGCTTCAATTTAAACATAATGTAAGAATGAAGTGTTTCAAATATCAGTCACTGCTTTAATGCAACTGCAATGCAGCTGGCAATCACACTAATCAGGAACTCTGTTAAAAATGGTTCATAAAACAGAAATTTTTATTCCAGTAAATCTTTTATTTTGATATTATGGAAAAATTCTGGAGTTAATTAATTTTTCTACTCATGAAGAAATTCAACAAACAACAATCCAGCCTAAGATGATGAAAACAAAGATACTAAATCCAAAATATTTTTCCCAAATAAAAGAGATTTTTATTCCAGTAAGGCATTCATTCAGTAAGACAGTTGTTCCCCTGATGTTAGAGGTATTCTTTGAATTGTCCAAATATGTTTTACCATATATATAAATAATTTAAGAAGTCTTATAGCTTCCAAAAAATTCTCCTCCAGTGTGCAGCAATCATCAAAACAGATGCTGGACCTCCAAGTAAATCTCAGTTTCCCCCCCTCATCTGTATCTATTTGTGTTAATTCCTTAGTTTCTTTTTTTTTATTTTTTTCCTGGTGAGGTTCCTCTGTCAGCTTTTCCAAGAGTTTTATGGTGTTTTTCTACAGTTTAGTCTACACACAAATGACTGTAACATATTTGGATAAATATTTCACCATGTAGACACCAAGCAGAAGCATTTTGACTAGAAGTGATCAAAACAGCACTATTTAAAGTAGCTATTTTGTTAAGAGTATGACTCTTTCTACTTTTGTTGTTTATATGAAATCTAAATGTACTCTAATAACTTCTAATTTCTGCAGCTGTGCTTCAATAATCAAATCCCCAGAACAATGAAGGTAACCTCTTAAGAGGGAGACACACACAGACACATAAAAAAAACAACCTAAAAAGGTGTCTGACTACCTTATTAAGAGCACCATATTGCAACTAAAAACATCAGGCATTGTTTTGAACCAGCAGGGCATGACAAAAATTTACACACCCTTGCTGTTGATGCCATGATGTTGATGACTGCCATGTGTGGAAATTCTCTAACTAGCTCAAAATTCAGTAATCAATACAATTTCTGCATTTTTTACTGTAATCCAGCAACAGAAAATGCTTAAGATTCTCAAGGACAGCAGAGTCTCAAAGTTCTACAGACTTCAACAGCACAGGGATTCATGGTCCTCAAAGGATAACAACCACCACACAGACTGCTTATCAAAACCAGTATTTCTAGTTTTAAGGGGAGCTGACATCATGTCTTGTAAGTAAAGTGGTCACCTGAGTAAGGGTTTACATATTTCTCACGTGTGACATAATGAATCAGCATCCCAAGCATCAATATGTTCCAGGAATTGTGTATTTTACACACTCAAGTTTTCATCCATAGGCAGACATGAAAATCCTTTGATTTAGGCTCTAAATAGCCAAGAGCTAATATGAACTATCAGAGTGGGTGACCCAGTGTCACAGCACTGTCTAGCACTGTCACTTCAAAGCTTGTATCCCTCAAGCACTTCATGCTCCCTTACTTGCTTTAAAAGCCTGACTCTGCTTGCTGAGTGAAGTTGCTGCACATAGGAACACAGCAGGGAGGATATGGGTGCTGAGGGGTGAGAAGAGAGAACAAAGGGTTTGTCTCTGCCTAAATCTTGGCAGCTGTTTAAAGATTTTTCTCAGCCCCACTGTCTTTAGCTGGAGTACATTTGTTATCTGATCTCAACAGTTGTCATTTTGGAGACTACCCTGTTAAAAATGTGACCACAATTTTGATTTCCTCCCTGGAACTACTTTTGCTTTAGGACATCTTTCAAACTAGCAGCTGGATTTTTGAACAAGTCCACAGGGCAAAACCAAAACAAACCCCAGAAACCAAACAGAAAAAATCGGCCTTATTCTTTTCTGTCCAGTTAACACAACTCACATGTTCAGGCACAGATTTATCCTCAATAATGACAAACTATGTCCTTACTTGTAATGCACTGATGGACCAGGAGACTTTTTGTTACTGTTTAAACAAAACTGTATACTGTTTTGTATGCTATTTAATAGAAGTAAACAACTAAATAATTGGATCCAAAGATTACTGTCCCCAGCAGCAAATTTTGTAACAGAAAATTTAGTTTCACCTGTCCTCTGTGAAGTACTCCAAGAGAAATTAAATGCTTTTGAGACAGCCTATTTCATCTGACTCAGAATGGAAACAAGTCTCCACTGGTCCTGTAGTTTGAGCCAGGGGACAGTCCATTTTGAAGCAAATCTCCCATTCATCCTCACTTTTTGCATTTTGGTTTACACTGCTGACTGCACAGACTTGTATGAGACCAAGCCCTGAAGTGAACTCCAAGATCCCCATGCAACACCACTTCTGCTAGAGGCAATCAGGCCACAGGCTAAATTTAGTGTGAAACAAAATTTCACTGAACCAAAACAAGCAGGTATGGCACAGGTAGCAGATCCTCAGCAGTAATTATTCCAATCTGCAGATCCACTCTTGCTGGGAATTTACTCATGCATAGACATAATCAGAGTGTGCTAACAATGTGGATCTCCCTTTCCTCTACACCTTTCTACCCATCTCCCTCTCCATACACTACCTGTTGTAAGACAGATAAAATCTTAGTCCTGCCACTTCTGGCTCTTCACAAACGGCAATGATCATGCAAGATAACCAAAAGCCAAATGGCTCATGAATACTCTAGTACCTGCATTACCTCAGTGGCTCTAGGATCCAAAATTACTGGTCAAAACCCCAGTGTATGCACAGAGGTAAGACGGTGTTAGGAATGTGATATTTTTACAAACTCACCTGTACATAAGAAAACATTAGAACTAAGTATTAAGGCAATTTCATTGTGGGGACATGGAAGGGGCAGAAGGAGGAGGGGCAGGAGCAAGGGCTTAAATCATTGTACCTGTACATGCTGCAGAAGCCTTACAGACCCACTTACTAGTTCATTATCTTCTGATGTGAAGACACTGTTAACACTATTACACATCCCAGGACAGTGAAGACTTCCTCATTAAATAATCTCTCACATTGGGAGAATTGGTTTTTAAACAAGCCTGACAACAAGAGAAGTAGCAGGAGCTAGCAGCTAATATTAGGCATGCCTGTCTACTTGGATGCATCTTCAAAAAGCAAAAGCATTTCAAGCAAGATATTCTTGCCAAATAGGGACAGTTACCTTCTTCAACAGCTGCTCAACTTCTTGCATCTGCACACTACGATCAGCAACAGGCACTTTTGCATACTCCTGCTTTTTGCTGAGCCTGCTCTTCCAATCTTCTTCACCACTCTTCTTCAGCAATGCCAGCCTATAAGGAAAAACATGCCAACAGGCAGGTTTAAACACTGTCCTTCCCATTATCCTCAAAAGATAACCTTATTGTTTCACTAATGCTGCATTCAAGATAATCTGAAATTAGGTTTTCTAGCATTATCTAAGTTATTTACATTTCACACACATATACAAAGCTCACAAACAAACACCAAACCTTTTACTGCACATGTTGAATAGCAATCATCTGTCAAAACAGACATCCAGACCTGAGACAGACACTCCACTTAATTTGTATCATTGGTGGAAATTGCCAATACAGTCAAGGGAGACCAAGGTACAATACAGATCATCCTAAAGTACATGTATAAAAAGGCCAGATTAATAACTGCTTTTTTCCCCCTCCACTCTGTCACTAAGGCACAGAAAGTGAGTAGCTTGGCTATGGATACTTATCCTGCAGATGTCCAAACATAAGAATATGTATCCTACCTGTGGTCTTCATTGTACTCATCAAAAAATGCTTAAATATTATTTTCTTTAAAGCCCAAGAAGAAAAGGTCTGTTCTGCAGGCACACACCAATTAGGTATCTTCATGCACATCAAAGGACAACTCTGCAGTTCCTGCTTTCATTACAACTCCAGGGACTGAGGTTACTTATCAGACTCTCTGGGATCGACTTTCTATCTCCTTGCTTTGCCCAGGCATTGCCATGACACAAATCAGCAGCACCGATGCACTAATAACCTGGTGCTAACTACCCTACAGCTGTGAAATCTATCAGCAAGATTCAACTTGTTTAAAGAAGGTCTTATATTTAAAATATGGATTACCAATAATCTCAATAAGTGGGATCTTTTCACAGCACTGTTTCCTAATCTTCAGCAAAACTCTGACTGGCTGCTGTGGGGACAACATGTAGATTCGTTTTGCTAGAATTATATTTGTCCATACAAATCCCTACTTTTGGGGATAGGGGAAGTCAGTCAGGAATAGAAGTTCTATACAGGCATGATGATTCTTCAGTTTAACTTCCTCAGAAATCGACATTTATATGAGTTTTCTACCCTTCAGAAATCATTCTTAGTAATCCATAAAATGTGTATCTACAGCACTTTTGCAAACAGTTGCATTGATCTACGAAATAATTTTTTAGTTTAAGTCTTACGACATACCTTTCTCAAATCTACAGCATTTCAGTAAGAATTATACAAACCCTTAACCCTATTAATGTTTGAACAGGCTGAATAGTTAAACCTATTCTAACCACAAGATATCACTGAAGTTCTTTTACAGAGTTGTGATTACTGTTACCCTCACAGCAAATCTTGTCTGGAAACTCTGAGGAGAAGGAAAGGGTAGAACCAAAGAGATCTAGCCAGAAGCCAAGTTTCAGGCAGCTGCCTGAAAAAAAATCCAGGGGGTGCAACAATGCTACTGACTTATCTGGGGATGATCAGTTGGGTCTAAGGCAGTAACTTGAGAAAAACTAAGAATGCAGAAAACAGTAAATCTACAGAATACAATGGCAGTAAGAATGTTAGTATCCAAGAAAGCAGTTACTTCTTCTCCTCCTGCCCAGGCAGGCAGTGCTGGCAGGCTGCACGTTGCCTGGTTGCTTCATACCTCACAGCACGGGATGAGTAGGGGTGAGAAGGACTCACAATAAGAAGCTGAGGTCATGGTCATTGTTTGCAGAAAGGACACAAGATTTCACTGCCCAGAACTTATCTTCTGGAGTGCATCCATGCATGTGTAAAACTGTGGAGGAGACCAAGATGGGACTAAATTGCCACCATGCAATGAGTTATCTTCAGTAGCTATGTTCTCTCAAGTCAGTTTTGCTTAGAAATGATCTGTGATAACTGAAGTTGGAAGGCATATTGGTCAGCTTTGGTCTAAGCTGGGTTTGTTTTTAAAAATGTTTACAGCTACTCAGGATAGCAGGCAGGGGAAAAAAAGTGGGGTTTTTTGTTTGGTTTTTTTTAAGCTAACATTTCCACAGGATATCTGCTCTAGACCTTTGACCCAAACAACCTGCTTGATCAGAGAGAGAAAAAGCAATAATTCCAAGAATACTTTTGTGTCTTTGGAGATTTTGTTTTCTTCTCTGCCATAAGGATGGTTTCATAGCAGCCCTCCATTCTTCACTGGTATGTGTAATGAAACAACTGACTCCTACAAGCGAGATCACACATTTGCCTGTTTTGAGCAATGAAATCACCACTTAAAAGAAACATGTATGCCCTGTATGCCAATGAAAACTTCACTGCTGTGTAAAACCTAAAGCCATGTATGTCTTTTGAACAATGGTAGTGGCGATAAAGTCAGCCCTGACTCAGCAACAACTGAATGGGAGACACCTTTTTGTATGAATAAAGATGCAAGAACTACTGAATTGGTTTCTAAAAGTAAGCCCACCAGCTCAGCAGTACAGAGCAGCTGATTCTCTGGAAAGTCTTAGAAAATAAGGCGAATATTAGATCTAACCCTTAGATTTGGTTATGCCCTGCTGCTTACTAGTTTCATTGAATACCTCTGGTTTTCTGCTTTTTATAAATAATGACTAATCATTCATTAGTCACTTTCACAGTTTAGACATACTGCTTTTATCTCCAAAAGTTCCTTTTCCAACATGAAGAAAATAAGTTCTACTCTTTTCTTGAAAGAAAAGGCTTTTAGTGTTTCTGCCCATCTTTGACAGCTTGCTCTGCATCCTTCTTCCACCTGCTACTGAGACAGACTGTGTGACATCAAGACAGAAAGATCCTCATCCCAGAGGTGTTAGGGTGGCCTCAAAGCAAAAGCTTTCAGAGCTGAAGACAAAATACTGGATAGTGAATACTGAAGGGAAACAGAAATGAGATCTGAACAATGGTTTTGCCTAAACAAAAAGAATTGCATGAAAGGCCTTGGCAAAAATCTTGGCAAAAAATGTCCAAAATGACACATTGTTCTTCTGTGGCAATATTTTAGTATCTTAGTTGCTAGTTGTCTCCTTGAGCTAGAATAAATGCACATAGGCTTGGTTTTCACATGTTCTCCTTTGGCTGCACTTGACCAGTTCTTTTTGGATAAATCATAAATCCTGGAGGGCAATATGAGGTATGTAACTACAGAAAGGAAGTTGACTGCTAAAAGAGTGCATAAATTCAGACTGTGAAGGACCAGATTGTGTAAGAAAGTATTGCTCAGGCATCCATACATCAAAAAAGGTTGAAAACTATGTTTAGGCTAGATTCTTCCTAAGAAAGTGAGAATGATGGTAAGAGGTTAACCAGAAATTAATCATATGCAGCTTTTTAAAATGGTGATCATGGCATGCAGCTGTCTTCTACAGTGGAGCTGACAGGATGGCCTTTGGTCTCAATAAATGCACAGAGACAGGAGAAGAGAGTATAGGTGTCTTTCCTCCTTAAAAATCATGATTTTCATTCTTCTATATAATATAGGCAATTCAGAAAATGCCAGCCATACATCCACTCTGCGAGGATAGTACTAGTTCAGTGAAGCAAGTCTTTGTGGAAAATCACTTTCATCCAGACCAGCAATCATGCATCCTGCCCAAATACTATTTCATGTGTGGAAAAGTTGTTCTTCCATAAGGTGAAAGAATGTCTGACACAGCCAGAAAAATCCACTGGATGGGAAGATGAAGTTAGTAAATGTAAAAGGAAAAAGAAATCCAAGTGTAATAGTTAATCTTTAGCAGAAATGTTCTTTGATGTTTATGAATACTTGGCATGAACTGCAGCCAAGAAAAGAAACTTAGTGGTTGTAGTCTTTTAATTCTGGGACAAGAAGGAGACTACTGTGGTATTTGGAAGGCTAAAACATTTTGATACAAGCTCAGTCATTTACAGATGTTTGTGGAATCAGGGTATACAAACAAGACAGCAGGTATTTTCTTTTGTCAGCTCTGGGACTGAGTAGACAGTCTCGGAATCCTAACAAAAGCAGTTCCTGATTGTGTGACTGACAGGCTTCAGTTCCTCAAGAGTTCAACTCAGCTGAGGCATTAAAGTTAGGACTGAAACAGCTACTAAAATTTGTCTCTTCCCTCCAACCTCTTTCTCCCCACCAGGATCAGGGATGGTAGATAATTTACCACCTATAAACCAGAAGTTACTGGTCTTAAACCTCATCTGCCAAGACAATTGGCATGTTTAGAGGAGGGGGATGGGGTGGGGGATGAAAGCTGCTTTAAACAAAACAACAGTAAACTGAAAAAGGTTAAGTACAGCCTTCAAAAAGGGCACTAAGACTGCACAGCTGCTGCAGCTGCCCCTGCATCCCCTTGTGTAAAGGGGTTGACAGGGAGCGGGGATGCTTTGTAAATGAGAATGACTCACATACCTCCTAGAAACACATGAATTTGAGAAGCATATTTTGGAATTACATTTAAAAGAAAAAAAAATAAATTCAGGTTGCCTAATATCACACTCCCCTCATTAAGTGAGGGAATACTTTTACACTGTGAAAGTTTAATCAGGCAGCTATTTTAATTTATTGGTTCTGCTTTCATGCAGAAAAACTAAAACAAAGATAGGCCAAATCATTGTAATTCACTCACTGGACTGCCACCAGTTTGGGACTGAGTTTATACTCTAAAAGTTTTAACTAAGTTAGGAAAACTTTTACAAGTACTACAGCAGCTATTGGCACTTCAATCCTGAACTCCCACTCTCTGCCCAAGTGCAGGACATAACATTTTGCCTCAGATCAGAATGCTTTTGGGTTGGAAAAAGTATTTCTAGTATTCCTATAAACCTGTCCAACTTACTATCCTTTTTAAATCCCTACAGTAAGTTCTAAAAAGGCAAAATGGTGACCAAGTACTTCTGAAGTGGTAGGGCAATATCAGAGAGTCTGTGACTCCTTCTAGCCAGCTTATACTCCTGAATATAAGAACAAGAAATTTAATTTAATTTCATAGCAAGAAATGAATTTAATAACAAGAAATGGTTATTAAAATAAATCAGAATCACATTATACCTGTTGTATAACTGAAAGCAGAACCTGGAGAAGTATATTGAGTATATAAGTGTAATTAGAACATGTACATTTTTCAAGTTAAATTTTCTGAAATATTAATTGATTATTCAGATGGCTCTTTCAAAATCAAGTTTTTATGTTCCTTTGAATGATAATTCTCATTCACCAGCATCTGCTTTATAAGCATGTCAGGCAGATTAGCTGCATGTTTCTGCTGTTAGTAATAATAAAGACTAATAATCACTACTTAGCTTCTTTAGAAACAGTTTTAAAGCTTCTTTTTATATCATCAGCAATATAATAACTGTATTTATAGGGATCATTAAAAAAAGGAAGAAAGTTAAGTACCTTTCCTTAATTGACATAGTTTTGCTGGAATTATCAAGGACATCCTCAGCTGTTTGTGCTTTGCTCTCTCCCATGGAAAACATCTCACAGGAATTCTTATAAAATTTGCCTTCCAATTGTTCAGAGAGCTCCTGCAGTCTACAGGATGCTGCAGCTGCAGTTTGTGAAACTGTCCTCATGGCTGATGTGCTGGTGAGTTCAGAAGAAGGCTCAGCGTGGTCTGCCCATTCAAAAGAGAAGTGCTGAATTAGTTCTATTCTCAAAGACACTTTACATTACTAACACTGAAGAAGCAAATCTGTATTTTAAACATTCACATCACATACTATTCTAACAGGGAGAAACTTCTGGCTGAGCTAGAGCACAAAGATCAATTGTGCAGCATTACTTGCTGCAGGGACTAGCCATTTGTGACTGATGTTCACATGAAGCCACAGAACATCAGGTTCATGTTCAATACACAGGTCTGAACTTCACATGGGTGAGGCACAACCTGCTGCTTCTCTCATCACACCTACAGGAAAATGAACAGATGAAAGTAACAGGGAACAAAGAGCAGGGGAAGAGAAGCAGACAAAATTTAAACAAGAAAATTAAATATTTGGTAAAGCAGTTTAATGCTTGAGTAGCATACCAGGACATTTAATAGCTTAATAGAGGTATTATTTTCTAGGAGGGTGTTGGGGGCTCCTTTGGGTTTGTTTTTCCAAGCTGCAATTAAACCACAGGAAACAAATTGCCTTGAAGAAAGATAAATGCACTATTACAGTTATCCTTAAAGAAATATAAGTGATCTTCATTTTTCTTTTTGAAATGTTATAAATAAGCACAACACCTCTATGATATATGACTGCTCCTATTATATTCCAGTCTCCATCTCCCCTGCAGATTGGACAGAATGGATACTGCTTTAGAGGAATAAAGGCAGAACTGTACCTTTCTCTCTATGCCTGTGCGAAGACCACTAAGTTCAAAATAAATTAACTTCACAAGATGAACACAAAAATGCTTTCAGTGCTACAGGGTAGTGTGATCCTGTCACCCATGCCAATAAAACAGGAAAGGAATAAAACATCCTTCTAAATTCAGGAGAATAGGATTTATGAAATTACATAAATCATTGTTTAATTCCAAAGTACTTTATTTAAAGATGGCAAGTTTATTTTTTAAGTTTAAATTATGTCATGCATATAAAAATGTAATTGCTCTGAGAATTTCTGGTTTGTATTTCATCACCACATCAAAGAGAAAATAATATTAGTTTTGCAAAATTAATTATCTGAAAATTATCCACTCCTAGTTATGTATGCATATATGTAGGTAATTCATAACTGTATATGCACAATAAGACAAAAATTAAAGGCAGATAATTGACTCAGAACAGCAAGTTTAATTTGTTCTGAATTTTGGAGGGCAGGGGCAAGGGCAAAACCAGAAAGAATAAATCTTAGCTTCAGCATGTAATACCACTTCTTTCAAAGTAAATAAATCTGAATAAAACTGAGCCGTCTTTAAAGACTGAAAATTTTAAAGAATAAAAAAACAACCTCTATTTGTAAAACTTAACACTTGACAGATACTTCTGTATTTCTAAGCAGTGTTAGAAAAAAGAAATGTAACCAGTCTTGATAAAGCTTGAAACATCATTTGCTGAATGAGACCACACCAACAGCAAGCAATTACCAGACCTCTTTGCCAAGTCTTCCTTTTCATAACACTTTCCAAATCCACCTTTTCTTCAAAGGACTGGCCTTTTTTGTCTTCCCATTTACCTTGCATGGCAGTATCGATTTCCTTCTGTTCCAGAGGCTGAAAAAGTGCTTGTGAACCAAACAGTTCCAAGCTGCCCTTCCTCAGGAAGCTGTATGTTGTCTCTTTATGGTGGTCTCCTGTTTTTTCAGGAACAGGATGTGCGGTTTCATCCTCAAAGGAGCTGTACTTTTTAATTTCATTAGCTTCATGGGCTAGAAACCTCTTTCTTTCTTCTTCATGTTTCTTTGATGGTGTTCTGCTTTCTAGTGCTTCCATTGAGGGCTGCCAGTGCTCTGAGCTGCGTTTTCCTGAGGAGCCCAAGTTCTCTGCTGCAGGGTGGAAGCTCGCGGCAGCGCTGCCTCTGCCATCAGTCCCTGGCTTCCCGGGCAGGTCCCCGAACAACGGAGCAAGGGCAGAGGCCATGGCTGAAATTGATGTTGCAACTGCAGATGACAGGGGAGCGATCTTTCCACTTTCATTCTGTACCTAGGAAGGGAAAAAAACAAACAAACAAAAAAAAATCCAAAGAAGCCAAATACTCTGAAATTATCAATTCCAAAAACCAGCCTTATGACAACAGTTCATCCAAGGTATGTTTTCATGTAAATATTGTACTCTATCAGTACAGACTAGAACAGGTAAGGAAAGCAACAATGCCTTTGTTATTTGTCTGCAGTGGGTTATTCCACCCAAGGTAAAAACAAGTGCATGTGAACAGCAACACTTTTAGTAACAAGGGGTGTGTGTGGAACATGCAACCTGACATCGTGTCAGGGCTCAGGACCTGCAGCAGTGTGGGAAGGAATTAGTTCAGGTTCCAGATGCCGGCTGACGTGCCATGTGCCCAGGCTAATCATCTCTGCATCTCAGCAGGACTCGTTAGCTTTGGCACAGCTCTGCTCTTACACAGCTCTGCAGCTCCCAGCTCTGGTGACCACTCAGTGCCAGGGAGAGACAGTTCCGTGCTGTCCTAACCCAGGGCAGACATTCCTGATGCTCCCTCCACATAAATCACCTGCATGCAGGACTTCTTCAAATATAAATATTGGCTGTCATGAGCAAAGTATTTGAGCCTAAGAAGCACATTAAAAACACTTCCAAATTTATTCTGCTAGTCCCCATAGTGGAACAATTCTCTTCTCTACTCTTCTAACATAATAATTGTGTGAATTTTTCCTATATGCATTTAAGATGCATTTTTTTCTGAAATGCAGAGCTTTCCTTTATCTTCTCCAAAGGACACAAAAGCTATAAAACAGAGTGACAAACATGCCTCATACACATCTGGTGAAGGTTTTTTTTTGTTTTCTTAAACTGCAGAGCTAGTGAACAGTGTGCAAAAGGACAAAAAAGATCACACCAGTAGGAGGAAATCAGCTCAGAACCTAAAATGTGCATGCAGATTCCACAAGGCACAGACAACAGTCATTCATTAAGCAAACTGGAAGGCAGAGCAAAGAATATGTTAGCTCTAAGATTCCAAAGCAAGATTAAGAAAATAGTTACCAGTTTATTTTTTTTCCATTGCATCTATTAGAATTAGAAATTTAGAGGAGATCAGAAAAGTGAATTCAGTTTTACCTACAAGATATTTACATTTTCAAATATTCATTTTAGGAATATAACCTCTAGTTACCTATTTTGATAGCTCTCTTTTGGTTCTTCCTAGAAAAACCATACCTGCATCTCAAACCCCCCACAACACTCCAATGAACAGTTCACTGTACAAAGTCTTTTTGAAAACACAATGCCATTGAGCTTGCTTCAGAGTCAACTCTGATTTAATTTACTAGGCTCAGAAAGATGATACAACATGCTTCCTCTGATTTTCCTTGCTTGAAAAGTGTGCTTGCTCTGTAAGTCTGATAAAGTAACGTGACTCTCACTTCTTCCCCACCTGCTTCAGCCCTTTTCCCTTCACTGGCCCCCAAACAAGTTAGTGACAAAATCATAAAAGAGGCCATGCTGTGACAGTGATTGACATGTGGGATGTGAATGGAAAAATTACTATGTAAGGTCTGGAAATCTTGCTTAAATAAATCTGTCAAGCATTTATTACTACTTTATGTGCAAGTGAAGTAGGCATAAAGTACAATTATAATCTGTACAGCTTTGCACCAATATGTTTAGAGAAATCCTGCTTTCTCACTATCCTGTTATTATAAAATAAGGAAACTATATAATCATGAATGAAGCATATAGAAAGAAAATGGTAGGAGCTTTCTAACATTCAGATTTATCCAAATACATAAAAATATGACATGCACAGGAGTTGTGCTTCACTGTTAAAGTGATTTCTTTCACAGCTGTAATGGAAAGGGATTGCTGTTTCTGCTATTGTGAAGAGATCTAAAAGACCACTTCTGGGCCACCTTATGCTGAGGCTTTACTAAAAAGGCATTCCTTTGCAGTTCCAATTAGATGAAGTATTCCAGAACAGGAAGCCAAATTTCACTGCACATTAAATAATTTCTCTTTGACTTCCTGAATTTCAAAAGTATTCTGCTTTTAGGGAAAAAAATACAGATAAAAATCAATGCCTCCTCCCAGAGGAAAATGACAGACTATGTCCTTACTAATAACGAAAATATGTTGTGCTTTCAGGAAAGAGCCTGAAAATTGCACATGACAAAACTCCAGAATGCCCTGAAAATACACCTAAAGCAAAATGATGTGTGTCTCAGTTTTTCACCCCTTTGATCAGGAATTTGCTTTTAGACAACATGTAACATTCTAGTGGAACTGACATACACTGTGAAAGGTACGACTTGCACTAGGCAGGAAGTTGGTATACTCTCAAATTACTTAAAAAAAAAAAGAAGAAAACCACATCAAAAAATTTGAACACTTCCGGGAATGTTAAATGTCAGAAGGCAGCTTCCTGACAAACTTTTTCCTCTGTGTGTAGTTCAGAGCAAAGGAAAGGCCAGCCTTTATGGTATCTTACACTGAAGTTTTTTTCTCCAATAAAAAGAAATGCAAAAGAGCTATGATGGCACTTACCTGCTCAACTTCTCCAAGAGTGACTGGCTGAGTCTGGTAACGAGCATTCATTCTCCTGTGCCTCAGATCTCCCCGATTCCTTGTGGAAATGGCCCTGGATACTGGTTGAGACAGTTTGTTAAACAAAGCCATCTTTTCTGCCAAGCTTAAGGTGGAAGAATCTGGTTCCTCAGACTGATCTTGCCCCATCGCCTCTTTGGCTGCTCTTATCTCCTCTTTAGCTAAAATTTTTTGGTGTGCTGATGCCTGCAAGCTGAAGAAGCAGAACTGGAAATCAGTTTTGGAGAAGCCATTGTGCAGTTTAAAAATCTCAACCTGATAGAAGCAGAAGATCTGCATGTGAAGCACAATAGCCAATGTAACGTAGCAGCCTAAGTGGGTATGCAGTGGTTCAACATTGGCATGATAAATGCTAATTCAACAGCTGAAGATTTAAAAAAAATGTTACATTTTCATTCATGAATTCATATGATTAGGACACAACATTTTTTACAACGGAATTCAAGATATAAGAGATATTTTACAGACAATCTCTTTATGCAGAGCACAGAGCTATGGAGAGACATTTAAGATGCTTTCAAGGTCCTATAGGGCAATTATAAAGTTTGATTTTATTGAAAGCAATTTGTGGACCATATATGATAAAAACATTTAAAAGACAGACTTAAACTCCAATTTGTGCTGCTTTTACGTTAGAATAAATTGCAATGACTCTTCTAATCTGAAGTGGAACAGAATTCAGACTTTTGTTTTGAATTATCTGGGATAAATCAATAATAAAAATTAGTTTTGAAACACAGTCCATTGATTTTGAAAACTGACCAATGCTGAAGGCAGACATATTCATTCATAAAAGCTGTAACTGCATTTGTCTCTACAATAATGTATTTTATTCACCTTTACTAGAAAGTATTTTATTGTTCAACTTCCTTCACATTTATGGAATTAGTAGTATTCTCGAATTATTTTTTTTTCTGTCATGTACTCTGCTAAAATTCTCTCATTCAGAACAGTATTCTGCAACTTTACCTATAGGTGGTGCAATTTCTTATATTTCCTTTAATTTTGGAAGCTTAAAAAAAATACATGTAGAGACAGACAAAGGACTGCTTGTGAAATCAAGCACTCAGCTGTGCTATTTTCATCTCAGGATGACATTACCATACAAAAAAATTACAAGAGCAAAAAGGGTCCTGCTAGGTTTGCTCACATGCACATTAATTTCTTTCAGAAGAAGAGTATGCTTCTACAACAGGTTAAGTGTGGTTAGAAGGGTCCTGAAAACAGACGCTTGACAAAAAAAAAAAAAGCTGCATTGCTTTATCATGCAAACATAAATGAAGTTGATGAATTTTTTAAGTATTCTTGAAACAAGTATTCACTTGACACATTGAAAAGGCATTCAAGACTTTAAAGATGCATCTGCTATTGAGGAATCTTGTGCTCCATGTAACATGCATGTTTACCCCCCCAGTACCTGGTAGGTTGTACAGTGCTCTTAACTACAGTGGGACTAGGTACTCTTGTCACTACTGTGTGGGTATTCACAGAACGTGAAGCAGGGGTAGTTTCACTTTAAAGAATTGCCAAGGAGGGAAAATTCACAGGGAGAGAGAAGAAAAAAGCATTAAGAAAAGCAATACATTAAGTGTTAACTACAGAAAAGACCAAACCAAAACAAAACAGAAAAAAACCAAACAGCAATCATTTTTAATTAACTGAGTTATCTGCTGTGACATTTGGAAAATAATTCCAAATACTTTGAAAGAAATAAAAACCTAGAGGAACAAACAGGCTGTCTCTTGAAGTTATTCTTAACCCATAGAAGTAACTTAAGAGCTGACCATTAGGTGAACATCCATTCAATTCACTGTTGCTTAATTTCCCTCCCAAAATGATTTTCCCTTTTTCAGAAAAACATCATGATATATGAGTACAGTGCAAGAAAAGCATTTCCAAAAATTACCTTTGAGATTTCAGGGTGTAAAAAGTTTTCCCCAATACATATACATTCCATAAGAAATTGTGCAGAGTTCCCTCAGCACAGACTATCTTATTCATTTGGGTTATGAAACAATGCTATGATTAATCTCGTTTACCTAATCCACAGGTTCCTAAACTTCCTGCCAAATTACAGTTCATACAAGTTATGCTTTACTAGTCCCCCTGCATTTGGAAAGGAATTTCAATATAGTTTCCCCTGTGGCTCTCAAGGCCCTTAGCAATAAATGTTTTCCTCGCTGCAAAGTTACAAGCACCACAGCTATGGAGCTCATTCCCAGAGTGGAAAGGTGGAGGCAGAGCCAAGACATGCACCACTCACGTGGCTGCGATGACCACCTCCTCGCTGGTGATGGGCTGCGTGTGAGACCTGTCCTGCAAACGCCGCAGCCGTCTCTCGACTGCCGAGCTTCTTGTAGGTGGTTTGGGAATATTTTTCATTTCAAATGATTTTTCCATTTCCTAACAGGACATATATCATAATTAAAACCATGGAAGAGAAGTTCTGAAACAATACTTTATTCTTAGCTTTCTTGCATGCACAGCAGTGAAGTTCCCAAATGCCCGTATCTAAATTAGAAGCAAGATGCAACCACACATGGAGTTTAAACTAACTACACACTTCTCTCTAAATGACATTCTTAAAATGGGCAACAGGTCTACTGTGGAGGTAGGGAATGAAGTAAAAAACAAAAGTCATGTAGCTTAAACTTGGTTAACTGCATTATACTTTATTCTAATGCACTCTGGGTTCCTTCAACATCGTGTATTTGAAATGTTTAATTCAACCTCCTATTCAGAAAACGCAATACTCACTCTAAAAAGGAGTCTCTTTGCAGCTACACTTAGTTTGGCTCGGTCATCCAATTTTTCTTCATCTACACAAAGAGAAAAAAAAGGAGGCTGAACATAATAAATCAATCTCATATTAAGAGTAATTTTTTTTTTTAATATGAATGATTACAAGCCAGCAAATAAGCTGACTGTTTCTCACATTTAACAAAAAACTTATTGTAAACCCAGCTGTGTAAACTTTACCTGTTTTTACATGAATTGCATAAAATGAGCAATACAGTCTGACATGTAGTCTGACATGATTTGCAAACAAAAGACTTGTCTTCAGGACAGTTCAAGTAATTTCAAACTATCTAAACAACATCTGATGATTAATCAAACTTATTGCATCAGTCTATGAAAACACAAGGACTAAGAAAATAAAGACTGTCTTAAGGGTGAGTGAAGAGTACTGAACATCTATCTTCTACTAGCTGGCCATTCTGATTACCTTGTGTCCCCATTTCTCAGAGGCTAAATTGGTATCCTCAGGAGCTGAAATCAGCATCCTCCAGATACACGAGCCAGCATCTCAGAGCTGCAAGGAATATCAGCTTTCAAATAGCATAAGGCATTAGATCTAAATATAGCTACTCATGAGATTACCTACTTAATTTGTGCCAGACTTGCCAAGGGTGACAGAGGGAAAAGAAGCAAGATGGCAGACTGAATTCTGTAATTTAATAACCTGCATTTTGCAACTTCCTTAGCCAAAAAACTTGTTAGTAACATCAGTTTCACAATAAAGGCTTTCTTTAAATTATAAGTCCTAGACCAGTGATTAAAACTGACTAATGATTAATTTTTTTTCCCAACAACTAGCTTATTTATTGTCTAAATTAGGATAAAACCCAACCCCAACTATAGTTTCAAGCCATTCTCCACTTGACTCCCATTTGAAGTTTGGTATCCACAGACAGACTTTTGGACTGGAAATGAGTTTGAAATCAAATCTGTAGTAGATATGACCCAAGCAAATAGGGTATCTCAACTATATATCATAGGTAAAGATATTTTCAAGTGGATTTTCTTTTCATTATCAAACAGTGCTTCAGTTAAAACAAAATAAAACACATCAGATCCCATTTCTGCCTTGGAAAACAGTACAGCAACATACCGTCAGCAGTTGGTATTTCTGCATACAAAATTGACCTAGTGAAAAATTATCAAACAGAAAAAAGTTAGCTGGAAACAAGACATCAGAAATTAAATTCAAATTCAATCTGAAGTAGCAGGACCTCAAAGTCTTAAGAGTGGGAGAATTTATCTGTTTTTCTACTTTCAGCAGTGTCCACTTGGGAACATCCTTTAATAAAGCATAAATGCAAGCAATTGCAGCCAAACTTAAATACAGCCAAGGAAAATGATTTCTAGTTCACCTTGTAACAGAAAATAAAAGGCTATGATTTGCTACCAGCTTTTTAACATAAAATAGGTACCTTTGGTGGTTTACAAAGAGAGTAAATGATAAAGGAGAGTAGATGGAAAGGAAATCCTTTATATAAAACCAAAAGCATTTAACATTCCAACCAGACAACTTTATGATGATTCATTGTTCACTATTTCAAATGGGAGGAATTTGCAACAAATTGGTTTTGTTGGGGGGAGGGCTTTGGGTTTCATTTTGTAAGAAGCTACAACAAATTGTTTTTAAAGATAAACAATAACCTCACAAAACGTTTATTCTAATACATGAACAAATCTTGTTCCAACCTTGTAAATATCCACCTGCGCCAGAATGCTACACAGAAGCTTTGTACATGCCTACCTATCTGTCTCCTTTCGTTCTGCTGATGTTATAGGTTGAGTTTTAAATCTCTCAGAAGTCTTTCTATTTTCACCAGGAGTAAAATAGCGCCTCGCCTTTCGCGGCCCTCTTTCACGGTCCCCATTGGCAGACACAGTACTACCTGCTGCTGACATCTCAAACCGAGATTCACTTTCAAATTGCACGACAGAGAGCGCATAGGAAAGAAAATAGGAGAGAGAAGTAAAACATAGATGTAAGCATCTCAACAACTCCCCAGAGATCACTCTGCATGCTCCTCCTGTTCCATGCGCAGACGAACACATTCCAGCTACCCCACATCACAACTCGCATTAGCAAGCAGAAGCACAAAAGCAGGATTCAAACCATCTCAGCCTCCAGTACACACTGGTGAGAGCTAAGCTGTGTGCTTTAAGTGCCGAACGACAACTGCTGTTGAGTGGGTGTAATTTTGCCAAGGACGTGCAAGTTTCACACGAAAATACGAGTGAAATGTCACCTACAGTTCCGTTTTCTTGTTGGCATTAGCAGACTCCAGAAAGACATTACGGAGCTGGGCAACAGAGACTTTTGTGTCAACCATGCCAATCTCACCATTTGGTGGATTTGCTTCCATGCTCTCCTTACTTTTAAAAGGTTCTAGCTTAGTAGTCACAGAATAGTCAGACATGGAGCGAGTCAGGACCTTATGCTTTGTTGACACTTTCCAAACAGGCGCCTTTGCCTTGTCAGGCTGCAATACAGATCCGCTCTGTATGTACATAACAGCTTCACTCCTTTCTACGTTCTCAGGGGTCTTAAACTGCTGCTCAGGGGCCTGCCTCTTATTGCATTCCAACTCCCTCTGAACTTCTGAGTTAACTTTCAGCTTGCTTGCATAGGAGGAACTCCCCACAGGGGTCTCCAATTCTCCTCCGCCAAAGAGCCCTTCGTGGTTCTTCCCTTGCTTGCGAATCTCAGATGGCAGAATTGGCCTTCTGCCTTTGGAAGCCTGTTCACCCTCCAAGGAATCTTCTTCAGCAGGTTTTGCTCCGTAACCAGGTGCTTCCTTCTTTTCACTCTCTGATGCAGCGGCTGCTGAGGACTTTGTTCCGAGGCTGACGTTGTCTGTCGGGAGGAGGCTGCCAGCAGGGGTGTTTGCTGGTTCTTCTGCTGCCATCAGCTGAGCTGTGTGAGCAATGCCAGCAGGCTGAATATAGCCATGGATTGGCTGGCGGATGGAACTGACGGGCTGATTTATAACCCTATCAAAGGCAGACGTTTCTGTCTGAAGAGGCATGTAGTGGGCTGGCACTGGATGGGATTTTCTCTGAGATACAGTGTCTGTGACAAGTTCAGGGCTTCCACGAGCACTTTCCTCTTTCACCAATTTCTCTCTAACTTTTACTCTTTAAGAAAGAAAAAGGATTAAAGCTGTGAACAGCAATACCCAATCTGGAAAGGAACACAGACACCTACTGTGGGTACAGACAGCAACATTGCAGTAAAATAAAAAACAATACATTAAAATAAAGCAATCTTATGATGCAACCCCTTCCTCCCCCCCAAGTCTTAGCAGTACACTGCTCAAAAACAGTCAAGTGATTCACGGGCCATGGACATGCATGACTCCTGAGAAGGTAACTGGGCAAGCTCTGGGAACATACAGCATGTTCTCCTCAGATCACAAGTACGCTTACCAAACAGCACATACCCATAGTCTCAAACAAACAAGATGATCAAAACTTCTTTTTATATTATCAGTGTTGGGTTCAGCCTGAAATTGCAAATTCTACTGGCAGCTGTGTATGCAGTCAGATATTTGAAGATGTCTGAACACTGGGAAGCTTACATCATACCAAGATGATGCACTGGGGAAAGGGATGAAAAAAACATGTTCTCTCCACCTAGCCCGTCAGATATTTTGCCAGAGAATAGTTTACTTGTGTTTTTGTATTTCATTTAAGACATCTGAAAAATCACATGTAGTGTAACCTGTTTCAGTAAGTGAATAAAAACAATGAAAGGGCAAGTCCTAAACCCAAAAGCAAAACTATGGCATGGCTGTTGCTTTTCAGAGAGCTTGCAGGGAAAAAGGGATTTAAAAACTTAAACAGGCATTCTGTTTTAAAATGTTTCATTACATTCTAACATGCCAAACTTGCAAAAAAACACTTGTTCCCAAAAGTTACCTTACTTCAGTGTGTTTTCCAGAAACACCTCTGGACTTGCGTAACATCCATGCAAAACAGAGTTTTATTTAACCTTTCCAATTGGAATACAGCAGCACAGTGGGAGGCAAGCACGTGCAGCCGGGGGCAGCCTTTGCTCTGGGGCTATCTCTGCAGGTAAAGCTCTCCAGCACTTTCACAGCCCTGCTGAGGCTCAGACAGCTAACAGGGCTGTAGATAATGCACACAGTATTAAAAATGAAAGCCCTGTACTTCCTCCCCTCCCAAATGGGAATGAAAAGTTAATTTTAGTTTTGAGGAAAGAGAGGGAGAGACAAGCTAGCAAAGTACTGTTTGAAAGTAAGTAATCCAGCTCAAAGTATGTGCAATTCCAGGCTTGCTACCAACAGACTTTTTGGAGTTTACATCATTAAGAAAAAAGTAAGATTCAGGGGAAAAAAAGGTAAATTATCTAAGTGAATAATGCAGGATATTCAAAGTTATTTGAAACACCACTCTTTCTAATATTTTGGTGCTTCTTACCTCTGAAGATTGATGCACTTGTCAGGGAAAGCTGCTTAAGCACATGAATTGTGTTAAGTCTGAAGATGTATTCTTTGAACTACATGTACCAAGCATTTTCCAGAACATCCACACTGATGTTAGTACTGGTTATAGGCATTACTTCAATCAGGAACATGAAAAACAGTCTTCCTGCAATGCTTTTCATGGTGGGCTAACTGTATATTTTACCAAGCCGGGAGAAAGCAGCTGCCTGTAGCTTTGATCAAGACTTTGTTTTACTTTTCCATGTAATTTTTTTTACTTCTCTTGTACCATCTCCTTTGGAATTCAAGGAGGTACTTGTAGGGAATACTGAGATGTAATGGTGTACAGTATAAAAATACTCTGGTTTGCAGAGCACAAAATGAGATAAAATAGGAAGTTATAAAATCTAGTAGAATCCAGAATGATAGCAGCTGTGGAAGAAGCTTGGTGAATTTGTACTTCTTCATCATAATACCAATTGTTTCTAAGTTAGAATAAAAGCAGATGCTTCAGAAAAGTTTCAACAGCTTTTTATTCACAAAAAATAAATCCACTTTCTTACTGCTGTTAAAGGAAAATTAAGGGCAAATGTTAAATGTAGATAGTAAAAGGAAAGAAAGGGGGGTTTGTAGTCTGATTGTTAGCCACACAGCTATGTTTTATGATACCTGGAGGGCCAGCTGATAAGTGAAGGTGTGTCCCCTTCCGAATCTTTCTGAAGAAACCATTCAGGTTTTGCTTTCCCTGCACTACTATAGAAAACAGAACTTCAGGTAATTTCTGAGATCTCAACACATGCTCCCATTATTTTTCCCAATCTCCCTTCCCCATTCCTTTTTATTTTTGACTCCTCAGTTTCAGAGGATGGTTCTAGAAAACAAAAGCAATGCATACTAATCCAATTCAAAGGCGATAAACTGGGGAAGAAATTATTATATAATCCCACAAACATATACAAAGTATGCTAAGTGGTAAAGATTATGCAGTGGTAGCTTTACCAAGTACACATTGTCCAAAAATCGAGAAGTGTAAGCAACTACACAGCCTTATTTTTGCATTTGCCATTGTGGGTCAGTTTGTGCAAGACATCTGAAAAAGTTGTTAAAACTATTCCTTTAATTTGTGATTTAGAGTGGTAAAGACTGCTGCAACCAAAACAAAGGAGCAATAGGAATTTAACGAAGTGAAAAATTCACATGGCTACATCATATTTCCTAAGAAATTCTCAGGAGCATCTGGAATCCCTCTGTCCTCTTGTAACCCTGCATCACAAAGCTTCAAAAATGCCCATCTGGTTAGCACAAGTCAAAGACACTGTGTCACTGGGTGACTTGGAAAAGGAAAAATTTAAGGAAAAACGTGACCGCTAATTTAATCTTGCCTTGACTTTATTCTGTTCACATTTTGGAGTTGAAAGCATAAAAAGAAAGAAGAGCTTTTAAAAGCCCTGCAGCAGTGCAAGAAATGGTGTTTGCAAGCTTTCTGTAGAAAGTTTCTCAAATACTTTCCTAATGCTCACCTTCACCTACAATCCCCCAGCAAGAGTAAAACACATCGGGTACTTTTAACCTTGCTAGCACAGGCTGTCTTGTCACAATAACGTTTACAAACTCGGACCCCAGAGGTGACAAGCATCCAGGATGCTGTCCATTACTTTTAGCTGCATCTGAAAGAACTTCTCCATTGGAGAAGAGCCATTTGGGATAAAAACCCCAAATTAAGCTCCAGGTCATATACTTCAATTTTTCTCAGCCACTCTTTTATGAAAAATAGTTGGAAAAGGTTAAATCAACAACTGTTCTGGATATAACAGTGTATTTGATGCAAGAAAGTTTAAATTTGAGAACTCACCTACTGTTGTCATTGAATCCAAATCTATCTTAGAACAGCCAACACCAACTATTGAAACACCTTCTGTTTTTCCAAATGTTTTGAATCCCTAATGGAACATACCAAATAGGAGGAAAACCTTTTCACAGAAGCTAACTAGAAGCTGCTAGCTGGAATTGTTTTGAAGTACAGGAACTTCCTTCTCTCCTAATGTGTACTTTGGCACACTTTTATAGTGGGCACAGCCCAAGCAGCAATTATTTGTACTTGATCATTCATCCTTTGAAGAGTGCAATCAGAAGAATGCAAGCCACATTTTGAATTTAATCAGCCATTTCAGGAGCCCAATGCAAGCAATGTCAAATGGTACCCTCTCAGTGATGGGTAACTGGATTAATTACTAAATCTTAGTACTGAAGGCACAAAAGTTTTCATATATATTCCAAAATTAGCTGCATTTATTTTGCAATTTAAACTCACAAAATTCAAATTTAACTAAACTGATTTTATAGCCTGTATATAATGTGGAACTGACTTCAGAATAGCAGTCAGCTGAAAAACTGGAGTTAGCTGTTTTTGCTCTTGTGCAAATGGCTTTATAGGAGACCACCACAGAGTAACTTTAAATGGACTGCACGGACACAATGACTTTTTACCACTCAGAATCAGGGACAAGAGTTTCAGAGGGGTTATTCTTACATCTCTGAATATCATACCAGGGAGTACACACTGGCACTGAAAGTGTCAGGGGTATTAAAGAATGGGCTCTTGGCAACATGGCCTTTAAAATACCAGCTACTGCCTACATTTGTATCCAAACAAGAGACCAAATCCTACATTTAAACTCTTGGCTGCTCTAAGTACTACACCACATCTTAGTGGGTGCAGATGGTTTCTTTCAAAAGACAGACAGCAATTAGGGGAAATTTGTTTTATGCAAATACTGACCCAAGCCTCATCCAGAAAAAATATTAAATCAGAAATAATGCAGTCAGCAATTTGTATTAAATTTTTACTTACTCCCAGAATCACAAAAGAGTTTGAGTTGGATGGGACCTTTAAAGGTCATTTAGTCCAATCACTCTGCAATGAGCAGGGACACTTCACCTAGATCAGGTTGCTCAGAGTACCATTCAACATCACCCTGAATGCTTCCAAGGACGGGGCATCTACCTTCTCTCTAGACAACCTGTGCCAGTGTTTTACCAGCCTTCTTGTAAAAAATTTCCTCCTTATATCTAGTATCAATCTACGCCTCTTTTAGTTTAAAACCATTCTTCCTTGTGCTATCAGAAAAGAGGAATATCCCCATTAAAAAGTCTATCCCAATCTTATAATCACCTCCTCCAGCACTGAAAGGCTGAAATCAGATCTCCTTGGAGACTTCTCTTTTCCAAGCTGAACAACCCCAGCTCTCTCAGCCTTTCCTCATATGAAAGGTGCTTCATCTCTCTGATTATTTTTGTGGCTCTCCCCTGGACTTGTTCTAACAGTCTATGTCTTTCCTGTGCTGAGGACTACAGACACAGTATTCCAGGTGGGATCTCAAGAGAGTGAAGTAGAGGGGCAGAATCACCTCTCTCAACCTTCTGACCATGTTCCTTTAGATGTTTAGCTTTCTGGGCTGCTGGTGCACATTGCCAGCCCCTCATCCACCAGTTCCCCAAAGTTCTTCTTGGCAGAGCTGTTCTCAGTCCCTTCAAGCCCCAGCCTGTACTGGTACTACCGGGGCTTGCCCCAGCCCAGATGCACTTGGCCTTACCAAAGCCCTCGTGAGACTTTGATGAGCCCACTTCTCAAGCTTGTCCATGTCCCTCTGGGTGACTATCCCATCCTTCAGGAGTGTCAACCATACCACTCATCTTGGTGTCATCTGCAAAATTGCTGAGGGTGCATTCAACCCCCTTGTGTCATTGAGGAAGACATTAAATAACCCTGGTACCCGTACAGACCCCTTAAGGGACACCACTTGTTACTGATGTCCATCAGGACTCTGAGCTGTTGACCACTACTCCCTGGATGCCACTGTCCAAACAATTCCTCATCTACTGAACAATCTATCCACAGCTCTTCAACGTGGAGGGAAGGATGTTGTGGGGGACTGTGTAGAAGGCCTTGCAGGAGCACAGACAGAGACATCTGTAGCCTTTCCTTTGTCCACTTATGTAGTCACCATAGAAGGCCTGTCCTTCAAGGCAGGACTTGCCTTGAAGCTGTGCTGGCTGTCTCTAATCACCTCCCTGTCCTCCATGTACCTTAGCATAGTTTCTGAGAGGATCTGTTCCATGATCTTCCCAGGCACAGAGGTGAGACTGACAGGGCAGTAGTTTCCAGTATCCTCCTTTCTACACTTTTTAAAGATGGGTGCAATGTTTCCCTTTTTCCAGTCACTTGGGACTTCACCTGACTGCTCAGATATCATGGAGATATATCAGCCAGTTCCCTCAACACTCCAGGATAAATCTAATTGGGTCCTGTAGCCTTATTTTTGTTCAGTTTCCTCAGGCAGTCAGGAACATGATTTTTTTTCTTATAGTAGGAGGGATTTTGCTTCTCCAGTCACCACTCTGCTGTCCATTCACTCATAAAGTGTGGGAAGAGAGGCTGCCATTGAAGGCTGAGGCAAAAAAGTAATTGAGCCTTCTCCTCATCTGTTGTTACTAGTTTTGCTTTGACCTTCCATATCCTGCTAACATACCTGTAGAAGTCCTTGCTGTGCTTTGCATCCCTTGCCAAATTCAGTTCCAGCTTCACCTTGTCCCTCCTAACCTCATCTCTACACAACTGGGCAGTGTCCCTAGACTCTTCCCAAAACCCCTGTCTCTGCTCACTACTGTGCATTTGCTTCTTTAATAATCCAGATAGGTGTCTTTCCTTTTTTTCCTAATTTCTCACAAATGGAAACTGAAAAGCTCTTGTGCTCTATGGAAAGCATAAGTAGCTTATGCCAAACATAAAAAAGTTTATACCCATTACCTCAGTTTCTTAAAACAGTCAACACTACTTAGCATTATGCACATATATTTAAAATTAAGTTCTCATTTACATAATTTTTAGTTGCAACATTTTAAGTTAAGGTTTTACAGTTATTATTTTCTATCTACCCATTTACCAAGAAATTAAAGACTTGCACTTAGAGAAAATCATACTTTAGTCATACACTGTTTTCAGTCAGCATAAGAATTTGACAGTATTTCTATACCACACTGAGAAACTGTAATGTAAAATTAGTGGAAACTAATTTTTTTTCCATTTTGGAAGAATCTGGTAATTTACTATTACCATAGTAAATTTGTCAAGTCCAAAGCAATTCAGCATAGAATTTTAACTTTCCCCGCTGCCCCTTCACGCACATATATATGTGATATTATCTGAAAAATTGACCACAGTTCAGAAAGGTTTTTACACTTTCACATCAGGAAAACAAATCAATTATTATTTCAACTGACCCAAGACACTCTTCAGCTTTTAAGTTTGCAAACTGTTTTATTTTGACAGAAGCCATCATAAAGACAGTCAAATCTTCACTGAGAAACAGCTTGCCTCTACCTGGAAGGTCCCAGCGAACAATTACAAGATATAGAAGAAAGAAAGTTAAAGATTTGCTCTAACAGGTTATTAAAAAAAACAAAAGACAAAACCTAAGGAGAGTTAGAACCATAATTCCTTCAATTCTAGTTTGTGTCCTCACCACGAAGGGCCTAATTTTAGCAAAAATTCTATAAATATGAAGTAGCAAGGACATAGCTAATTAGAGAACTAGCCACTTCCTTATATCAGACACACACTGTGATACAATAAACCCAACTAATCCAGTCTGAGACATCCAAAGCAACTAAATACATTCTTCAAGGGCAATAAATACATTCTCATTAATACTGTAGACCCTGATGCAGAAGCTGATTAAGAGAAAGGAATCTAAAGCAAAACAAAACATAGAAATCATACTTACCTTTGTCTGCTGTTACTGTGCAAGGGCTGGTCATTCTGCAAGTGGGTCGGTGAGGCTGCCCGCTTTGGTGAAGAGAGGGACTCTCGGGGGGCTTGCTTTGGTGGTATTGGCACGTCGTTATAGCAGGAAGAGTCTCGTCCAGAAAGTGAAAGGGAGACAGAACTATCCAAGGTTGCTGAAGGGTCAGAAGCCTGTCTAATGGCACTGTCATCTGCTTTTCTAACACCCTTTTCATTTGAGAGGTCATCTTTATCTTCACGGCTGGAGTACTCTTTGGAATCAGAAATTGCACTCTTTGATGCCTTTGTCTCAGTCCTGGAAAAATAGAGGGTGCCATAGTCCTTGTTTTCATCATCTTGCCTTTCACTTTTCACTCCCTTTCTTTCCACGCTGTCAGGATCTTTCCTTGCCCGTGTATATCTGGATGAGTAGTCAGAATCCAAATCAGACTCAAGAGATAATCCATACTTTTCTGCCAGCTGGCGTCTCCTCTCTGCTTTGTACCTAGCTATTCTCTCTGCTTTTGACTCTAGTTCCTGGACATCCATGTTTGCTGTGCTGTACAAGGGCTCTGTATTACCTCCTGTGGTTTCTGATCGGTATCTGGATGATCTGGGGTGTTTCTCTACAGAAGAATCTGAAGTTTCCTCCTCTTCATTTGATCTTCCTGTCAAAAATGCAACATATATGAGCAAGTCCTTTCCAAAACTCCAAGTACTCTACCCACCACTCAAACTGAGTGAACTAAAAGCTTTCTTACAAAAAGATTTTCTTACAAATCTAAGTGACTGCACAGACACATTATATTTTTGCACTTTTGTCTCCAAAAGCACATAAAAACAACTAAGAAATATGTATTAGGAATAATTCTTTAATAAGTAATAGCTCTCAATTCAAATAGTAATTTTAAAGCAGTAATAACAATCAACATTTTTCAAATAAGACAACTGGAGACTTAAAAGGCAAATTTAAAAAACCCCAACAACCTGACAGAGCTCTTCTGTAGAAGAGCTTTTAGGCTGACAATGTAGCAAACATGAAGGAATTCAGCAGTGCAAGATCGACTGCCATGTGCTACTTACCTAAGTGAGGGCTGTAAGGGTCAGTTGCACGCATATATCTTGGTGTATCTTCCTCTAGCAAACGGTGTGTGACTGATCCTGGGCAGTTTTGTAGAAGCATAGGTTGTGTATCATTTTCAATTCCCTCTAAGCGCCTAGCTATTCTTTCTTTTCTGAAAAATATGTGAAAAATGTGAAAACAGGCATTTTGAAGATTGGGGGGCAGAGTTTCTACGAGGCGGTAACAAAACAAGCTGTGTGTTTTGTTTTACAGGACAAACACTTTTTTCCTTTACCTTTTCATTTCCAAAAAATCTTGGTTGTTTGGTTCAAAGAGTTTCCTTAATTCTGAAACTGAGACAACAAAAGATTATGTAGTTTATAAATAAGTTTCAGAAACTTGCTAAAATGCTTTAGAATAAGAAGGAACAGTCAAATAAAGTTCAGCAGTTTGAAATAGCTTTTGTTAGGAAATGAGCATTTTCCTTGTTTTCCTAGTTTATTAAAGTTGTGCTGTCAAAAGTGCATTAGGCACATAGGTGTGACCACCAAGTACTCCTCCCCTCCATGTACTTCCAGGCTAATCCCAAATCTGCTATGCCGTCCTAGCAATTTTCAAGAGCTCGTATGTACTGGACAAGTTGTATTTTGATTAGCTGAAGTCAAGCTTATGTGCCCTAGTAACCTATTTCAAAACCAGGTAGTATGGAAAGTCTGCTTACCCTGCCTACTCAAAGGTCAGGGACTGACTACATTTAAAGAGAAACTTTAAACTTTTACTTTCCTCCACACCCTTATATTGATTAAATCCCAAGAACCCCAGTGAATCATTGCTGAAGTGAAAATTACCATTCACCATCATGGTACTCTTGCATAGTTAATCACTTGCTACTTTGCTAACTTTCCCTTATAGTTTTAATTGGATATACTTTCCTGCTCTTCCCCTGAACTCTTTGCTGGTGTTAAGTGCCAGCAGACAGCTGCTACAGTCCACAAAATAGTAGTGAACCAAGGGGAGGCACGACAGATGAAGTAATCCCTATATATACACACATATGTGCACGTGCAAACCACACTGGAGCAGTGAGTGCCACACAAGTAAGTGCAATGTGACTTCTTACCACCAGGAAGAGAAATTGTCCAGGCTGTCCAGGGAAGCAGTGGACTGGGGTGGGGTGTGCCTAACACACAGACATGCACATCCACACACCCCCGTATTGTGGCCTTGGCAAATGTGGTGCTGAAAGCTGTGTGCACCTATTCTTGAGTCAATGCACCTCTGGGGTTCTAACCCTGTTAACCCAGGGATCAAAAATTAAAGCAAGTGAAAGTCTATGCCTGATAAATTGGCAGAGATTGCCATCAAAAACACCTGATGAGTCAGGAGTGTCTAGCTGACATTTTTCCACAGCTGACATTCCACCAGCTTATTTTTCTTGCTACCACATCTCATTGCTCTACATACTTAGATAAATATTATGGCAACAGCATCATATTAAAGGTCAGATGCACCTTTTCTGCCTTCCCTCTACTGCAAGAATTTAACATGCATGGCTTGGTCAGGGTTCCAGCTCAGCTGATTCATCCAGGAAGTTTGCTGTACTCAATACCAGCGCTCACACCTCATAGATACTGTTGACATTGACTGTCACATCAACCTTACATGCTGAAAAGCCTGAAAGCAGGAGTACAGATAAAATGTTCAGGATCAGCAAGAATTAACACATTCTGAGCCTGAACCAACACCAAAGCAAAGATGAGCCCTTATGTTGTGCTTTCACAGACTTTTCTCTCAATGCATGAGAAATTTCCACTGTTGCCCTGTCTACTCAAGCTGTGCTGGCAATGGAACTGTATTAAACAGAGAACTTACCCATTTGAACCTAGCCTTCATTTCAGATCCACACCAAAGAAAATGATTTCTCATAGAGACTTTGCTCTCACCTCCCCAGATCTACTGTTTAATTATGTTCCACTAGCTATTAGAATTTTTCTGTTCCATCTGTTGGCTATGTACACACAATATTGTCAAAACAAAACCCATAATTGTCTGTCTTCTGACGAGTCAAAAGCTTCCAGAGCTCAGAGTTACTAAAATCACATTCAATCCAAATCCTGATCTTTTTTTTTTTCTCCTAGCCACCAATTTATACAGTAACCAAAACCATCATCAGAGAACAGGTCTTTTACACAGCTTTAGTAAATCTCTAAAGCACAGCTTCATTTACTAGTGAAAGTCTTCTCTCCCCCCCCCCCAGAAAAGGACACTTGACTATAAGTTGTCCACATACAAGAAATGTGGAACATCCAAAGAACTCCTAAAGCATTAGCTCAACACTCTCTTGCTACATGCTAGCTGAAGTTCCAGAGATTCTACTACCACTTTGCAGTCCTAAAAAGAGCACTGGTCTAATGAAAAATGTCTCCCAACACCTCCCCAAACAACATGGGACAAAAATAGCATGGACTACTCTATGCTGCTTTACACTTTTTCCAAGCTTGAGATTACAGAAGTAATTTCAGCTAGATTGGCCAACATCTGCTTTTTTTTTTTTTTTTTTTTTTTTTTTTTTTTGTGAAAGCAGTTCCACCAATATTCTTCTTTTGGTAAGGAGGGAAAAAGAAGTACAAAAAAAAAAAAAAGCCAAAACAAAAAAACAAAAAAAACCCCACAAAACCAAAAGAAGACAAAATGCAGAAAATCTAGCCTAGTGGTTTCTTTTTGACAAATAAAATATTTTACTTCAGAACATAAAAACCAATTGGAGACATTTCTCTCCCAAGGACACTGGTTGGCCCTTGCAAATTTAGGTGACCAGGTTTCTCTTTTTTAGTTTACAACTTGAGTATGTTGGTGAGCTGCCATTTGTCCACAGGATGTTTTCCTATGACTATCACACCATGGGAGCATTAAAAACCAGCAACACTTCTATCTAAAAGGTAGCACAAAAATCTGATTCAGCATACAAGAAAAAGGATTAAGAAGCTTAAAATAATTAATTTCACAGTAAAAGCTCCTTATCTAGATTATTTCATGGTGACACACTTTGTAAGCATCATTGGTCAGTTAAGGGCAAAGAGGAAGAACAGCCACATGTCAGAAACAGCTCTGATCTCGAGGCTTTATTTTAGGATATTGAGCAGGATGCTGTGGTTTACTGCTCAAATTTACCCTCTGGGGTAAATTGTCAAGAGGCATCTTAAAAAAAAGAAACTCTCTGAAGTTTTGGAGTTCAACTACTAACCTACTGAAACCAGGTAAACAAAGCTGAACTTTATGAAGCAGGGATGTAGGAAGGTCTTGTAAAAGACCATTGTGGTTCAACCCCTGTTTCATCCTTCATGCTTCTTTCATGCTTTGCAGGGAAAACTCATTTACAAAACATCTGTGCCCAAGTGATTTTAACTGTGCCTTGTACTTGCATAGATGAAACTTCACATGCTGTTAAACTACCACTTGTACTCAAAACATGCCTCCCATACCTACCTTTGGGAAGTACTGCTAAGAGATTAGCATCAATATCCTTGGTGCTGTTCGCAAGTTCTTCTTTATCTTCAAATGAGAACTCCTTCTGAAAACTGAAAGCAACATCTGGTTTACAGGACTGTGGATGTCTCTGCTACAAATCAAAAAAACCCAAGACATAACCAATTTACTGCAAGATAGTCTAACAGAGATACCAAAGAAAATATTTTCCCTAAGAATGAGCTAAGAAATAACCCAAAGAAACTCAGAAAGCCAAACCTAACATAATTTGAAACTTGTTTGGAACTGTCTATGACACATTTTTGCATTAAATTACTGACTGCTTTCAAAATGCTCTACTAAGCAAGTACATTTAAAATAATCTATATTGAATGGTTCTTCATAAATATTAAAATATGTCATCAAACGCAGTACTGCATGTACACTCCACCTAAAAGCCTTCTGCATGGCTACTTTGTTGTTGTTACTGCACTGTTCTCTGGATCTTACACAGTTTATAATATGCTAATAGGAATTCCAGATCATTGAATTTTATACCATGTCTTTTCAAAACAGGAAAACTGCCCATTTATATGAAAAAAATATTTATTTAAATATATTCATTAAATATACACATTTTAACTGTAAAATATAGGTGTCATAATGGTCTAAACTAGATTCCAACTATCTACAGAGACATTTTTTGGAGGAAGTGTTGTGTTCCTCCTTGTATAGCATGATTTTTTATCTCAATTAATAAAAATAAAGAACAAATTATTGTATCCAGCCATTGTGACTATCCTAGCTGGGCATAAAAAAAACTTACAATGGTCTTAAAACCTTTAGTAAACTGTGTAGACAAGTGTAACAGATATAAATCCTCACAGTGATAACAGGTTCTTCATCTTGTCACAGTAGTAGTGTGCTGTATGACTTAATATTATTCTGATAAGAAAAACTTCACAATCTTACTGTTGGGAAATCCTTCCTTAGGACAGATTTTAAATGGAAGCTTTTTTTTTTTTTTTCCAAGGGTATGAATTCTGTACTCACTGTTTCCAAAGAACAATTCTCATTGAAAAGAGTCTTAACATATATTGACTAATATGTTTCATAAGTGTTCCTGTTTATAAATATATTGTTTATAAATAACATCCATTTTTAAGATACTGAGGGGAGAATGAAACCCTTGAAATGACAATGAAGAAACTGGGCTGCATCACAACCAGGCACCATGCCACCTGCTACAAATTGTCTCCAACAACTGCACTTAGAGAAATTATTCCAGGTACTGCCAAGAAAAGCAATGTTAGCCAATACAGAAAATAACAAATAGAAGATGGAGAACTGCAATAAGCTGTCCATTGGAGAGAACTGTGTGTCCTTATACAGCAAACACATGGTAATTGAACAAAACAAAAATCAAAACACAATGAAAAAATAGCACACAGCAGCCACAGCCACAAGCAAATGGATCCATGTGTCATCTGAGACTGGGCAGAGACTCAGACAGTTAACTGGATGTTTTTCTATGTCTGACCCCACACTGCCAACACTTGTAATTCTTACCAGTCTCACAATATATTATTTTCCTACATACACACTTCTGGAGAGCCCTGGATGGAGAGATACCCAGTTCCCATGTGAAAGCAGTTTCTACTCTTAGCTGAGGATGAGTTTGAAAAATGCAAATAATATTGGTATAGGGCTATAAATGAAACCCATATTTATTCTGCCAAATCAACTTAATTACATAAGACAAAAGAGCTGAAGGATCCATCTCATAACTTTTGAATACCTGGGCTTTATTTAGCAGTATCCTCACTTGCTTTCATAATGCCTGCAACAGTACAGCACCATAAGTTTCCCTAAACAAGGGCCTTTGTACAAAAAAGCATTCACTCAAAAACAAAATCCTTGTTTAAATGAACTGTGAGTGAACACCCACCACTATGCCTAATTCCCACGTGAATTTCCAAGGGTAAAATCATGGAATCAGGACTGGCACTAGCCTGATGGTTCTATAAACAACTGTATTATTGGATTGCTTCTAAACTAGTTCCTCCCCTCCAGGGAGTTCTAGTGACTTTGAAGGTAGAGATCTTTTAAACCTTGTTTAAATGTCTGTCACTGGGTTTCCATCCATTTGTTCTCATGCCAATGTCGTCAGCTACTTTGCTTATTTTTCTTAAAAGAGGTTATCTACATGTACTCAGATTTCTCAGGACAGGTTTTCAGTCCCATTGATTATCTGTTACAATGTCCTCTACTTAATCCAGTTTTAAGTAATCTTTTTTTGTATATGGTGACCAGAATGGGGTAGTCTTGATTCCAGACTTGGGTTTTAGCAGTATCTTATGAAAATATGATTTTTTTAATAGAGAAAGCATTGTTATACAGTTAGCTGAATGCTGGGATCTACAACACATTTACCTTTTTACATATGCACTGTATTGGTTGCTCAATCCTGCATGAGAAACTAATATGCAAAGGCTTTGCTTTCATCGGTTGCAAGTGACAGAAAAATTTATCAGCCCCCAATGCACAACTGTGCACTTAGTATTATTACATTACATCCTTTTTCTATTACTCCTCAAGGTCATCCAGTTCTTCCTGTATGGGAGCTCCCTCCTCCTTTATACAGGGGGTGGCTTGCAGCCTTTGTGCACTGGCAGATTTCATTAAAATTCCTTAAATAACCACAAACTTCCTAAGCTTAACCCTCACTGCACTAGACAGCATCACAGGTTATCTGCTTTGTGAAAGTCCCTTCACAGTTTCCCTTATGCCCTCATTTTCCACTTCCCTGAGGACAGACTGTCAACCATTACTGTTTATATTTTAAAGATTAACAATTTTCATATACTGTTTTGTCCACCATTTAGGAGTTTCATCTATTCAGAGACTTTTTTTTTGCTCTCTCTTGCTAAGCTGCAGGTGGAATTGCTTGTTTGAAATGTTTGCACATGAGAAAACCCAAATGTTCTAATCCAATGCATAATTACATCGCTTTCCCATGCACAGAGGATTCAGAGACAGCACTGCTCTGAAGATGATAGAGTCAAGCCAAACAATTGAATATTTATAGACACATACATCAAATTAGTTCTAAAAATGAAAGTAGGCATATTTAGGACATGTCACAGTATTAAATAAGAACATTCATTAGGAATCTAAATTGAGTTGGAATGATGTTAAAGCAATTCAGTGATGTTAAGGCAATTCCAAACAGAAAAAAAAAAATACAGGAGGCTACTCATCATCATTTATAAGTGTTTTAAAAAACAAATTCGGAAGTAATTTCTTAACAAGACTTCCCTTTCTCTTCAAAGGGATACTTCCAGACCTCTCCCTGCTTCATTAGTTTCTATGCTAGAGGAGCAGTCGCAGCATCAATTCATTTACTTAAGCAGAATCAAATAGTCAGAGTTGGTTTGCCAAATATATTGTACCTTCAAACTCATCCAAAACCCTCTTCTAGTAATATCACAACTACATCTAGTCATGCTGTAAATTTAAGTGCAGATTCTGAGCAGCAGCACTATGACTTTTTGCACTTAATAGCTAGGCTACGCACATTTATTATTAAAATAATCAGGGAATACATGGGTTTTTCTAAATAAAAAAAAAATTAACTGGATGTTTGAAAGAATTCTTTCTTGAAGTCCCTGATAAATCTGGAAGTTGAAAGAGGCACTTATTGTCCTTTCCTTGCTTAAAATATAGCTTTTGATCATGACTGCATTCATGAAATGCAATCAACAGCATGAGGTCCCACCAGTTTGTTTCACATAGGATTTGTGTGTGGCTTGGCCTCAGGTCCCCAGCAAACTCATTATACTCTCCAATGTTCAGGAATTCAGATGATTCCTGTTAAAACACAGGCAACAGTATTTCACAGTCTCAACAGTTTTTCTTTAAAAACAATGTATAATGCAGGATTAGTAGAGTACTTGACAGTCTCAGTAGTTGCATTGTTCTGGCAACTTCCAAAGTGCGAGCTGCATGCTGTACACCAGGGATTCCAGGCTGAAAACTTCATCTGCTCCTGCTGCTGCAGCAGCAGCATAAGGTTTCTAAATAGCTGTCCCACTAACCTAGTTACATGACCAAAAGCAACTAGAATTTGATCCAAATGGCACTGGTAACACTGACCTGCCATCCCAATTAAAACTATGGCATATACTGAGATTTTATGATTGAAGTACAAAACCCATTTGTGCACCTGCCAGCAAGGTGCTTGCTGTTCACTTTTCTTCTCTTTACCTCCAGGAGAACTTCCTTCCCTGGACTTTAAAAGGCCCATTCTACAGTCACCTCCTTCTCTACTTCTCTCATTGCTACTTTCCCCTAGCTGGTTCCATAGCATAGTGTGCCTTGTACACCCATTCCCTCCATCTTCTGCAGGACCTAAGAAACAACATGGCAGGGAACCAGGTGTGCTCTAGGTGTGTGCACTGACTGAAAAGAAGCTTGCAAACATGTGCCTGTGCACCTATGGCAGGTGGGTTCCTGTGCAGCTGAGCCAGTGAAACAGCTGGTTCCTGGGGCAAGGGTCGATTCCCAACTCCTGAGCTCCTCTCTGTGCCATTGTGAAAGAGTCCAGCAAGCACAAACATGGACACCCAAGGCAGCTGGAGCAAGGATGGGAAGAGAGAGAGAATGTGACCTGCCTTCTTGCTTAACTATTTAAGTGTATCCCCTTACTCAGCCTTGTGCAACTGTGCCCTAAGAACACAGACCACGAGGCAGCCACAGCCCTGCATGGGAGCAGCACCACCAGTCCATTCATCTCTGCAGGGTCTTCTTCTTCTCACTCCCAGACTGCTCCCTGCAAGGATGTATAATTAATTCACCCACTTCAGCCACCTGCTTTTACAGACAGGTAAGTGTTTCAGGCTGGTTCACACTGGATGTCTATATTCTGCCCATGCCATGCAAGGAAAAATGGGCATTAAAATGGGCATTGCAATGGCTGGAAGCTCAGTGCACAATGGGACTTTCCCTTTAGCAATGCCAGATAGAAAATTTAACATTACTTTAGAGGCAGTTGGTGTTTTCAATGCTTGATCAGAGCATCTGCTCTGTACAAAAGCTTGGTCCGGTGAGAGGATCAATAACCACTTTTCCTGACAAAAGAATAAATGTAGATTCCAGCAATGAAGGAAAATTACTGCACCCAGCTCTCTTCACTGGGCGAGAAAAACTCGACCTTACCTTAACGCTCTCTTCCTTAGGAGCAGTCGTGAAGGCTTAAATCTGATTGAGTTTCCTTTGGCAAAATCTGTGAAATAGAAAAAAATCACACCATTGTGAAGATACTGTAGTAAATGGGGAACTTTTGGTACACTAGGTTATAGTTTCCAAGCATAGCCTTTTTTCCCCTGCAAAAAACTGTGCAGAGGCCTTCTCTCTAAGCAAAAGAACACCAGCTGGTATGTCCAAGATGCTGAAAAACCAAAGCTTTGCAAAAATGAGTACAGACAGTAGACACATCAAAAGCATCAACACTTTATGGAACACTTTATGGAACTGCCATGCCCTAGTATTTGTGGTGTAACAATACAGCCTGAGGTGATCATTTAAACTCACTGTTTCCCAGCTTATAAAATGGGCAATGGACTTGTTTATGAAGCACTCTGCAAATGAGAAATGCTGCAAGCAGCAAGAGCCTTTTTGGCTGCAGCCTGGCAATACTATAAAAACTGCATATTCACTGCTGAAGCCAAGAGATGCCCAGCTGAGGATTTGTTGCAATAGTATTACACCATCCATGACAGAAATATTTCTGAAGATTGCCTACTGTTTGGAAGCTCCCATTTTTTTTTCTGAATAGTCTTACAACATGCATTTCACAGAGGAACTCATGTTTACACTGAGAGCAAAATTGCAGCCTTATGTTAAAAAAGCATGTATGACAAAGCCTCTGGGTTCTCAAAACTATGTGAACCATAATAAGCAATGGGCAATCTCCCCACCCTCTCCTAGATTCAACTTTTTCATTTCTGCATTCAAGTGCATCACCAGAGGGTCTAAATGATGACCAGTGGCAAGGGGGAACAGGGTTCCAAGCACCCTCTCCCTCCATTCAGGAGGGTGCAAGCAAGACACCGCAGAGCACTGCCAGCCAGGGAGCAGGTCCTGCTCTGGGACTGCTGTGCAAGAACACATGGAGCTACTGACAACTAACTCCCAATGAAAAATTGCCTTCCATCCCCATCTGTATTAAATCTACTACCCAAGACCCTACATTAATAAACAGTTGGTCACTGACACAGCAATCATTTTATTTTTCAAAAACAGAACCAGACTTTAGAACACAGTCCAGATTTTAGAACAATTCAGTTGCAGCTACACTCCTATTACTCTACCTCAGAGCTGAGATTTAACTATTTCAAGGAAGACCTAACAGCAAAAAAATATTTTTTTTCTTATGCACAGTATTTTAAGTCTGGGTAGAATGTCTCTTATTTTTGCAGAAAGGGTTTAATGAAACTTATGACAATATGGGTCTTAATTTAGAGAATGTCTAAGCATTTCAAAAACTTCTTACCCTCTTCCATTTCCATCTGCCACCTCTACAGGTATAAAGATTGAAAAAAACTTTTAAAAAGTAACAGAAAAAAAATTATTTTAACAATTTGATAAAGAAGCTTAAAATGTGCAAATAGGCATTTTCTAGGCATCTGCTATAAGTCAGTGCAGATTTCAAGCAGCTTTCCTAATAGCAGTCTTCAACTTTAATAGGCAACTTTTCCTGTTTTTGTTAACATTCATTTTCTCTTTCCATTAGTGGAGAATAAAGCACATAGATTACACAAAAACATCTTGTTAGATCAAAAACAGAATATTGTAAGAAAAACAGTGCGAATGGTATATAAATCATTGTATTTTATATTTTACACTACAGCATTAAAAAGAATACTCTGAGCCATATGGATCCCCTAAAAAGGCAAGATTTACTTTGAGAAGACTATGCACTAACTTCCAAAGCCCAGCTCAGTATCAGCTTAGCTAATCAGAACCAGGCATATTTTAAATTTATAGCTGTTCTAACAGGATGCAACCCATCCTAGAATTATTGGCACTGGAACAGCTGTCCACCATGAAAACCACAAGTAGACCACAGAGAAATTCTGCCTAGCCCAGCCAAAACTGGGGAGGGAATATGAGAACAGAAGAAAGGAGCTGCATTGCTTCCCTGGGAGCAGAGAGGGAGAAGGGCTGCTAGGAGGGGCACATCAGCCGGTTTGGCTCTTGCACCCTTTAAACAAATTCAGCAGCATTCATACAAACCACATCTTTAATGCCTCAAAATCATCTTAAAACTTTGCTGTGTTTCACAGGGGTGAATCCCAATCTTCCCCCACATCCCAAACACAGAAAAACTTAGCAGACAATTAAATTCCATTATGGAGTTTTGATATGATATGTATTTCCTCCTGTTCAAATTAAACACCATGTGGGGGGGATTAAAGCCCAATAAAAACTTACTTACCACAATATGGAAGTCTTAAATACAAACACAGGAGGAAAAGTAAACAACTCTGCATCAAAAGACAATAAACATGCCCACAAAATAAACATCAGTTTAGCAGAGTCTTATTCAATGGTTAATTTAAAGATAAAAAACCACCCTCACTGTACTCGACAGACAGAAGAGAAATATTTACAACAGCATTTTGTTCTGTTTTTTTTACTGAAGAATTCTAAACATGTTCATAATTATATTATAGCAATTTAAAATATTTTTATTCAAAATTAAGAGTATCTTTACTGAAGTGTAAATCAGACTTGCTCACAAGTTTAACCATTTGTTCAGTTGAGTTCCCTCTCTCTTAGGCACAAACTACCCAATAAAACCACTACCCATAATATAATATGTAGGAAATTTAAAATGAACACTCTGAAAAGAAAAAGTAGATATAACCTTCCAGCATTACTTAGTATATTTAAAGGTCCTAAGTCGGTGGCATGCTAAGCTAATTAAAAGATCCATCTAATCGGATCTTTCAAAAGTGTCCTTTAGGAAATAACAAAATAGCCTAGGTGACTAACTGCATACTGATTGCTAAAGTACCTAATGCAGCTGCAGGAGAGACAGTCAAACAATATTTACACATGCAGACATATATATGAGAGATTAAACACACACAAACTGCATTTTCTTTTATCTTCTTGGAACCCTTACCTTGCTCCTCAGAGTATTTAACATTTCCCAAATAGCTGGAGATCCAAGGATTTCTGAACATGGTTGCAGAAACAAAGGATTCGGCAAAGAGAAACTACAATAGCAGCTAATTCTCAAGCAGCCACAGCCCTTAGGCCTGTCTTAGCAATATCGTGTAGAGATTTTTCATAGCACAGGACTGGAGCTGTCAGGCTACCGCGTCCCAGGGAGTACAGTAAATGCATAGCAATAGGCTGCAAGCCGGAGCAGCTCAAGCCAGTAATCAGATTACGAACAGAAATTAGGCACATGAATGCTAAAACAGATTGGGCAATGATGATTGGGAGATTTCTAATATTACCACTTCAAAGATCCAGCCAAATCGTACATTATATTCCTGCAAAACGAATGCAGAGCCCCTGACTCCTCATATTAAGAAACCAAACAAACAACAAAAAAAAAAACACCAACCCAACAACAACAGAAAAAAATGTCGAGAAGAGGAATAATTCCTTCATATCTCCAAAAAGGATAAATTGCAGTGCTTATTTAAGAAAAACAGCACCCAGGCTGCCAAAAAATGGACTCTGATAATCATAGCATTGTGCTTAAATGTTTTGCCTAACTATTAGTTGGAACATTTAAAACAGACAAGATTTATGGATAACATATGAGCAAAATTACTGGTGGGGGTAGGGATTTAAGAACAGACACCACAGCTCCAAATATTTTAATTCGAGGCAGAAGGTGAAAAATTGCACTAAAGTACTGTCTAGCTACCTTTTTTTTTTATTTTTTTTTTTTATTAAACAGGTTTGATGAATTTTGGATTGAAGAGTTGGAATCCTTTCAGCTAATTTTGAAAGTCTGGAAATATTTGTTTGCAATGGTGCAATAACTCTGGTTTAGTCGCCCACACTGAACTACCTGATGGTCTAACACAGATACAATGAAGCATTAAAATGTGTGATTGAAAAAGGTCCATGCTTAACTTAACCCCATCCAAACAAACAGGGAAGTCTCTCAGCTTCCCTCCAACAGACTTCTTCCCTTCCAAAAGAATTCAGCTACTATCAGTATTACAGGCTGAGGGAGCTGGGGTGGTTTAGCCTGGAAAAGGTTCCAGGGAAACCTTAGAGCACCTTCCAGTTTCTAAAAGTGCCTACAAGAGAGCAGGAAAGGGACTTTACAAGGACCTGTACATAAGACAAGGGGTAATGGCTTTAAACTGAAGAGGGGCAGAATATTAGGAAGAAATTCAAGTTATTGCAATGGATAGAAGAACATGCATTCCGTCTTGTCCAATGCACCTGATATTTGTTTTAATCTATTTATTTTTAAAAATATAAATCATGTTGGAGTCAACCTCATCAAAGCACCTTTTCTTAGCTGATCTTTCAACAGTCCAGAGCTCCCTGGAACAAGAGTCATCCAACACAAGGAATATGGCCTTGAAGCCTCTGACTCATCAAGTCTGAACTTCTCTGTTCAGAAATATTTGATGGTACATACCACATTTCTTTTCTTTGCCTGCAACCTTGCCACCTCTAGTGTTTAATTCTAACCACTCCCAGCACTACCAACAGAACACAAACCAACACTGCTGTGCACTCCTGACCAGCTGTGAAGGCTTCCATCCATGTACCTGAGCCTAATATATACAAAAAAAATCTGTAATCTGCTGGCACTAGTCCAAACCTGCAATTAACATGAAAATCTGGTGCTTTTTGGCCTAGGCATAAGTGCAGGTGCGTTTAAAACACATAATATGAGACAGAACTAACTAAAGAGCTGCTGGTAACAGTGAATGGGGAAATTCTGGACCAGGATAAGTGTTGGTATAGCAGCAAGAGACCCTGCTCCCAAAAAAACCTTTCCCAACCCTGCCTGTCTGAACACTGTTTATCTGATCTTGTGAATAGAGGTATTACTACTTGGAGCATTTTAAAGCACCTGTAACTCATCTGGTACACAGTAAGGGAAGTTTCTGATAAAGCTCAGGTAAACACCACTCATTTGATAAATATTGTGTCTGCAATCTTTAGGAAGGTTGAAGGAGAAGTTAGACTTGAGAGCTGAGCTGATGCAATAGCTTAAGGCTGCCAAGAAAGACAGTCCTAACCACTGTTCCTCCTGCTGCAGCACCTCTGCTAGGTCCTGCTCCCCTAGCGACCCAGCCTGACAACTAAAGTGGTAGCAAATATTCCCTTTTATTTTTGCTGGGTGTGCTTTTCAGGAGATGCCTGAAAAGAACAAAGAAAAAGGCACAAGATTTTATGATCAGGAAAAGGATCAACTCTTCTGGCTAACAAAGGAGGTGAGCTCAGCTCAAATGTCACCCCTCTGTCTGGCAATGTCCCCTACAACAGAGAGGAGGGGTATGGTTGTTTTTGTGGAGGGCGGGGTCAGGCTCCCCCATTCCTCTGCTATACATCATCCTCAACATTTTGTCCCAGTGAATGAGGTGCAGAAGGGAAAGCACAGAGAGCTGCAGAAAGACAGGAAAACTCTGGAATGCCTTTCACAATTGTGTGATTTTTAACAGGCTCTTGCTTGTGCTGTTCAGATTCTGCCTACAGTACACAGTAAGAAGCCATTCTCTCCAAGTGGTCTGGCTACCATCTGGGAAGAAATATCTCTGAGAGGCTTTGGTGCAAATAGGACTCCTTTTCCTACTATACACAGCTGGTCAAGAATCCAGGGTCTACCCCACGGAACCAAAGAGAGATATTATAGGGGAAAGTAAAATATTCAGTTAAAAGAAAAGAATTTCTATCAATCTCTTCACAAAAATACCTAGAGTTTGGCTTCGAGTTCTCTTCACGTTTGGTTGGAAGGTGATCACCAGCCATTGCTCTGTGCACAGGACCTATGATTTAACATTACTACCACTGCTGTTGATACTGAAACTGTGCTGCTGTGCAGAATCTGCAATCCCAGGGTTCATTCAGTGTTGATTGAAGATGAGGAGTATGTGCCAACACTGCTTCCAATATTAAAACTCTGGGATGTCGGAGCCTTTGGATATTACAGCAATGCTATTCACTTCACACAGATCATTTGGAATTCTGAACTGCAGGTAACTGACCACTTCTGTCCCTCCTTTCCACTAAAAAGGGACCACCTGTCACAAGAGGAGTCTCTGTGCTGGCCCTTAACCAGCTTTGGAAGAGGAGAAAACAGTGCAAAAACAGTAAGTCAGCAGAGTCAGCCAAGGGTATCAAGAAAAGAAGTCTTGGATTTAACATTTTGCTGCTTATTTGAACAGCAGGTTTAAGAATAAACCTTTCCCAAAGGAAGAAAAATTAATCTCCAAATACTTGATGAAGAAAGGAGGAAGAATAGTTTGTCCTTCAAAAATGACCCAGTCTCCAGGACCTACAAGTGTGCTCAGCCAAACTACATTAGCAAGGCTGTGTTACAAATCGGTAGTAATGTTCTGGTCCCCCTCTGCCATCATTAATTCTTCAGCATTAGCAGCTTCCAACATAAGCAAACACAGAGAGAACAACAGTTCAGCCATCAGAAAGGGGGCAGCCCAGTGGGAAGCTAAGTTTGCAGTCATCTGGACTTGGAGCTCGAGGTTAAGCATGTATACATTTCAAATCTGAGACAGCTCATGAAAGACCAGCTGGCAGTTAAATGTTGTTCTGAAGCTTCCCACAGGAAGAGAAGGAAAATATCTTCCTCTTGTCTAGCAAAACTAATAGCTATAATCAAAGCTGGAGCTTAAACGACTTTCAAAACACTTCCCAGCTTACAGGTCTGCCAGCCCCAAAGCCCTAAGGAATTATGAACCAGGTCCCACCAAGATCAGGCCTTTCATCCTCTTGAATTTTGATCACTTATGAATTTCTATTTAGAAGTGTTTAGAAGTGATAGAGGTAGATACTTTGTTGTGACTTGTAGTTGTCATAAAAGCAAAAATCAAACAAGTCCATGACAGCTGTTTGAAGAAAACCTAAAAATAAAATAAAATTTTAAACAATGCAGAGGAAAGAAAATCCACAGTGACTGCATGAAACTTTCTGCAAATATGCTAGTTAGGTAAACAGGAATCTGAACAGCACAGAAAACTGAGATGACCTGTATAAATGTAATAATGAAGTGATGTTTTCATCCAGTCTTCATGGGTAGAGATCTAAGGGAGCTCATGAATTTTATTCAACTGCTCTTCTGGCCAAGGTGAGCATCCTTAGATTAGCTAGTCAAAATGAGCTATGCCAAGGTCTGAGATGCTGTGGATGATTGCAGGAATGAATGTCAGAAGACTGGGCTAAATCAGACCACTCTTTTCCATCAGTACATCTCACCTCCCTTCTGAGGCTGCAGGCTTCTCGCCTATCCCATGTCACCCTGTCAGTTTTTGGTACGCAGGGAAAGTAGCAAGGCACTCCTTTTTCTTATTTCCCCTTCCTTCCAGTCTCCAGCAATCTCTGCCAAGCTGTTCAAGAAGTCAGCCCAAAGCTGAAGGACAGGTCAAAAATCTCCCAGAAGATAACTTCAGTAGTACAATCACTTAAAAGTTCAAGTCGTGGCCCAGCAGCCCACCTTGCAATCACAGTATGTGTTCTGGGTTGGTCAGGTTTGTCTCCTCCATCCAAACCTCATGTATGTGGGGAAGTGGTATTTCCTCCTTTCTTAAATTGAGGCCATTCTTATGAACTTTAAAAATAGGTTAAAGTTTCCTGACATGGTATCATCACTCCAGTGGAAAGCAAATATAATCCTTTCCAAATAATCATCCTGGCAAAATAACTTATGTTCGGCCAGTGACTGTTTTGGACAAGTCTTCAGTTTAACTTCAGCACTGCATTGCTTGTGTAGCACACTTTAAAACAGGTCATACGCAAAGAGATGAAAAAGCTGATTAGTAAGATTTATAAATGGGACTGAGGCTTGTAGTACAAAATGTGCTGAAAGAATATGGACAGTCTTTTTGTACTGGCTATTTAGTAATGTGCTCTGGGAAAAGGGAGAACAACAGGTATTTTTGTACCTGCACTAGAAATCCCCTTCCAATCTCCAGATGAATATTTTAGATTTCACTCCAGTCAGTTTCAGCAATTAATTACTCCTAAAAGGAGATTTTGCTATCTTTCAGTTTTGTAACAAAAAATATGGAATATTCTTCCAGAACAAGGAACATGAATCTAAAGTCCCCTGACATCCCTACCTCTCATATCACTGTTCGCAACACTGCATGACAAGACGGTAGCATAATTAAAAGATGTCCAAGGTTTTCCTCTTTAGGAGTGGGATCAGACTAGAAAAGCTCCTTCAAGTAAGTTCAAAGGCCACATGCCCTTTTCTCATGTGGTAATCAGATCTATCAGTGGGGCACATTATCTGAATTCAGTCACATCTATTTGTCTGTGAGCCCAGAGCAGTTACAGAAGATGTCAGGTGTGAACACGGCCATTTCTGCACTGAGCAAATGGCTGGAGAGGAGGATAAGGCAGGAACTCCTCTCCCAGCAATACAGACAATCTCAATCACTAAGCAGCTCAAGGACTTTGAGGCGACATGGCGTTTTAGCCAGCGAAGCAGCACAGGAGAGCGTTTCACAGCACAGCTCTCTGTGGAGCAGCTGCAGCTCAGATTGTGAAGGTGCAGGGTGAGTCCCATCCTTCACTGCAGTCATGAAGCCTCAGCTTCTTCTTTGCTGTTGCAGTGAACGAGAGCTTTGCTGCTGAGATGGCCCCAGGCTTAAACAGCTGCTGGGAGACTGTTAAACTTGTGTCCCTCAAAAACAAGCAGCCAAGGTTTCTAGGACAAGCTTCCCCATCTTCTGACACTTCTGGTGTCTGCAAGCAGTACCAGGCTGTCTCCTTGCCTGGAGAAACAGGTGGCCCCATGCAGTTAGGCACCACAAAAAGCCCTGTCACACTACTGAATTTTCTCCTGGCTGCTCTTGAACACCTCTGCACGTGTATAAAAGCCCAATAAGGGAGCAGAGAGAGGCACACATACCCCAAGGAAGAATTTTTAACATGGCTCTTTGGCTCTTTGTGATAGTCATCTAAGGAAAACATCAATTTTGTTTACCACTGCGATGTGACATTCCACAGGCCACATCCTATCCCTGCATACTTACCCTGAAATATAATTTTTCAAGCCTCAGGCAGACAGCAACCTTGCAGGCAAGAAATCCATGTCCCCAGCTCCCATCTTGTTTATGCTTGCAATGCTTTCTCAGAAAATTAAATCTTTATTAACAGAAATAACAAAAAAATTTATGCTTTATTCAAGAGCTGATAGTCAAGGTAGGATAGCTCAACTACAAGTACTGTCATTGCACTATGAAAAAGGTACATGTACCAGGCTTAGTTTGCAACCAGCATGGCTAAGCAAAAATTAAAGAGGAAAAAAAAGCTAACACAATGATGCTGCAGTTCTGGAGTCTGTTCTCTAGAGAGCAGGTTTAAATTCATGGCAGCTATGGCGTTTTCCTATTTATTGTCCTTATTCACTCCCAAGGCCCCAAAATCACCAACATTCTTGGTGCTCGGGAGGGGGGCACCAGGAAGTTAATCACAAGTCAGATCGGAAGAGCCTTCCCCGAGCTGCCTGGGAAAGTCTGCACAGCATCTGCTTGTTTAAATCTATGGAGATTATGCTGAAGGAAAAACGTAAATACTTTTTTAAAGGCTTCTTCCATGTGAAAGTCAGACTTTATGAGGTGGATATGAAGCAACCTAGCTTTGTCCTAGTCTGTACACAGACAGTGGGTGCCAATATTCCTCTGCTTCTGGGAGCAAGAAAATTGTTTTAGCCAGTAAAAATCAGTTTTCCAATAAAGGGCATAAAACTGCATAATAAGAGAGGAGAAACAGGTCCCAAAGTCATAAAAAAATATAAATTAGTTCCTCTTAGTCCAGTACTTCTCTGAAAGCAGGCTGTGCAAGGAATAAAGACACTTCCAAGCAAAGGCTCACAAAGCCTTTCAGTATATGGGCTGACAGCATGAACTGGCGCATAAAAAACACGCCAGGAAGAGCTACTAACATTTACACCAAAGGATTTCACTTTTTAGAGCCACCTCTAGCACAGTCCTTGAGAAGCGCCGGTGTCAGGGCCAGCCGGGCTCGGGCCGCAGCAGCTCGCTGTCAGCCCCGCGCTGCTGGGTCGCCTCTCCCGGGGTCTGCGCCGGATCCGTCCTGGCTGCGCGTCTCAGCCGGCACGGCCCGTCCCCACACACGGCTCCGCAGCTTGCCTAATAAGGCCAGGCTCCAGCTGACTGGCTGGCTTATAGGTCAGCCGGTGTTTACCTTGCGAGCAGCTGGAGCCTCCCAGCCCTCCCGCGCTGCGGGCCGCCGCTGCGCCATCCCCGCGCTCGGCGCCCGCGGCGCATCGGCGCTGCCCGGCCGGCCCAGCTTCGCTTCGCCACAGGCAGCGAGAAACTGCAGGTGCGGTCCGCACCACAGAGCACTGCAGGGCCGCTCGACTGAAAAAATGATCAGGCTTCTCACTGCATGAATTGCTCAAAAGTAGGGCAGCAGCAGTGTAGGTATGAACAGTGAGCAGCCACCTTGGCAGCTCCAAGGCAGCAGACAGGTATTTGTCAAACAGCAGAGCCAAGGGAACTAGATGAAAGCAAGGCAGAAATACTCATTTGAGCAAACTATTTAATTATTTATTACTCTTGATCAGTTATGGTGAGATTCGCTGCAATTCAGACTGATGGCTTCAAAAGTAATGATTTACCCTCCACAAAAATAGCTATCAGGCCAAATAAAAAGCCTCTTCTGCTGCTGCTTCCCTCGTGATTCAGTCTATTTTCTCCTTTACACCACTCCTAAGGCAACTTCAAGACTCTAGATTTGGATACTGTTGTGCCCTCGTTCCCAGCAGAGTCTGAGGAAAGCCAGCAGAGGCTCTGTGATTAGAGCTGGCAGGCACAGGAGAGTGGCACAGGTCACCTCCTACCACAGCACTGCCACGACACCCCTGCGAGGGGCCAAGCACAGTGACTTTTCCCTTCAGGTCAGTACAGACAATGCATTTCCATCCTTCATCAAAATCATCTTGTAAGGTTTAAATACCTACCCAATACTATAAAATATAATGATCTATTTGTAATATGATTCAGCTCGAAAATTGGCTTGAGCACAGGAAGTAAAACTAAACTCTGATTATCACCCTACTGAAGTAACCAAACTATCACAGTTATGTCCTGTTCCTTCTATGAACCTGAGGTTCATGGTAATATATTTTAAAAAAATAAAATATATGGCCCACTCACTCTTAAAACAGTACATAAAAAAAAAAAAAAAAAAAAAACCAAAAAAAAAACCAACCGATAGTTTGTAAGTTTAGCCATCATCATTTTGGGCTGAAGCTGTTCCCAGGTGCACACACAGATCTTGGCTCAGAATTACTGACTTTCTCCTCAGTCTGTTCTCACCCAAAATATGCTTCACTTATACAAAGAAATGGGGCACACACATTCAAAAAGGTGCCAGTCAGACATCATTACACAAAAGTAAGTCCTAAAATAAGCCAACTCACTTTGTGTCCAATTTGCTTATATCAGCAGCACAATATGCTCTTATGAATATCAATAATGAATGCTGAAGGAAACTAAACAACACACAAGGAACAAGAAGAACTGCTGTGTGAGCATTAGACCTGTTAGGAGTTTTAGGAAGAAGTCAAGATAGTCAGGAACTATAAAAATCAGTCACATTTCACAGACTTTCAGGCTGGGATGAGAGAAAAGCTAGAGGAAACTGCTTTGCTACAGGAAATGGGCTCACCCGTTCATTTCAAATCTCTCTGAATACACACTGACAAATCCAAAGTACCAGAGGAACACTACTTGTCCTCTTGGTTAAAAAGGAGAATCTCAATAAACTTAGGCACATCTGGAAGGGAACACTCTGACATCCTCACAGGTGATTGCTTATTTGTCACCAATTAATTTAGGATTGTTTGTGTAACTGCATATGAGCAAAGGTTTTCCAATGCTTTTATGCTTTCATTGTTTTAATTTTAAATGGAAGATAATGTTACAGCTGACTTTTCTCCATTTTAACACTCCCATTTTTCATTTTTGCTCACAGACATTATGAATTCCAAGACAGGCTTCAAGAAGGAATTTTGGAAATACAGCAGTATTTCCTCCCCTGTGCTAAAGATGGGGGGAAAGTTAGAATTAGCATTTTTAAAATCTGTATTCTGAATATTTTAAATGCAAAAGGATACCTAAGTGGTAGGGAAGTCACTATCTTGAAGAAACCTGGCTTTTACACTCTTCAGGACAAAGCACAGTTATTGTAGTCAGTTAATCTGCCTGGTGTAGAGCTAGAGAGTAAAGTTCTCATTGAATTTTTCAAGAACAGGCCAGAAAAGCAATTTCAGCAAAATCTGTACATGCACAGCAAAGGTGATGCTGAAAGAACTGAATAATGGCTCATGTAAGACCTCTGCTTAAATCAAGGCTGAAGCATATTTTCCACACTCAGTCCCCCAAAAAGGCCACCTCCTCCAGTGACCTTATAAGAATCAGCTGCCACCCCAGCTCTCGGTCACACCAGAGGAAACTCATCCACCATGTAATCACCAGTTATGTGCTGCAGGCACACATTCACTGAGAAGACAGATGGGGTTTCAGTGAGGTAATGGGGAGGTGTTCTTCCCCTGGTCTACAGATGGTCAGCTCAAGCTCGAAAGTAAAACACCATGACTTTGTTGAAATGAAGTGAGCAGAGAAAACAGCCTATAAATGAAAGAACAAGGGCAGTTGCTTGGGGAGCCAAGAGTCCAGGTTCCCTGAGCCACCTCATGAGCATACAGGGAACAGCCCCCAGGGCTGGTGCAATACTGATGCCCGTGTGATGGCTGGAGAGAAGTGCTCAGTCACACCCCAGCTTTTACTGACACATGGAGAGGCTCAGCTGCATTTGCTCCAAAGTTCCTCTTCCCAAGATTAGAATCACCATTCCCAGCTCTACTCCTTTTAGTCTCCCTTTTGCTCTCATCCTTGACAATCCCTTCTTATTTCTGCTGCCTCCTGTAAACTTCCACCTTCCCCCTGCATTTCTATTCTTCAGTGTTTCCAAATATACTTTCACTTCTCCCCTGGCTCTTCTGCTCTCACTGCAGATTCTCTCTAATGGGAGAATCTAATCTCCTCACTAGCTCTTTTAACCCACTTCATTTTATCTCCTGCACAAATGCAGCCATTTTTTAAGAAGGGTTATGTTTTCCTTCTCCAGGAGATTTCAGTAAAGGTCTGTCCAACCTCGCACACTTTATTAGGAGAGAACTGATCACAGGAAACTAAGGAGCTGTTTTAGTGAGAGCTGAACCAATTGCAATGCACAAAGCTTAACTTCAGCAGCACACTGTGGAGCAGCCAATAACCAGAAGGCCACAGTGTAAACATGCTGATACTCTTGGACATATTTTTCTTGCAGGTAAATTCCCTTCATCAGTCAACTTGTTTGTCCCATGAATAGCATCAAAGGAATGCTGCACTGTTTCAAGAGAGGCGCTAAGCATGTGTAATGGAAAGAGCCATCCCTTAAAAAAGAGAAAAGACAGGCAGCTTAAACAAATTAAGAGCTGAAAAGAAAGGACTCCCTTGATGTCTTAATGACCATTGGTTGTTACAGTAATACACCAACAACCAGTTACAGAAAGGGTGCTGGACTAGATCCTTGCAAGGCAAAGAAAAAATACCTTGCCTTGCAAGGTATTTGTCTAAAAGTGAGGCAAAACCCTGCTGAGGAACAGTGTATAATCATCAAAATCAGACAAGCACAGTACAGCATCTCCCAGTACAGTGGGACACAGCCCTGTGCCAGGTGATGCTGCAGAATGCTCAGTCCCTAGGACCTCAGGAGGGGCTGCAAACCCCAGAAGGGAAATGGGGTCTCTCTCTGCCACCACACCACAGCCTCCAAAACAGGGCCTTGCAGTTCTCAAGGGAAATGAAATGTTGCAAGCCTTGGGGAATTTTGGGTACAGGGACCCTAAGAAGCTCCATTGTTAAATGCTCCATCATCATCACATGCACCATAAAGACTGGGCCCATAGTTTGTGATTCAAGCAAGGAAAGGCAGCCATTCATGAGCCTCAGTACCTTGACAGAGCATGTGCTGGACAGACACACATGAAATTCATGCACCGAGTTTATTGCCAGCACAGTGTCCTGCCCACAGAGTATACAGAAAGGCATTTTTATGGCATGAAGACAGTCCTCCTTCCTACACCAGGGAGCCTCTGGGAGCCATTTGGGAACTTCTTTTCAGCCCACCAGCACTACTGGGATATTTACTATTAAGATCTAGATCTACATTCCACACAAAGGATGTTGAAGTCCAAGCAAGATGCTCGTTTTCCTCATTGCCTTTCTATACCTGGCCTGACTTTCAAGTGCTAATGGAAAAACTGAATAAAATACAGCAGTAGAAGAGTTAAGTAATCCAGAAGCTTCTCTAAATGATTTAACAATTTGTAGTGCAGTTGGGCATACACACAGATTGCTTTGACTTTAAAAAATCATGTTTATAAATAGTCAAGTAAACAAAAAAAAGGCTCAGTGAAGGCTACATTTTAGGACTGTCTTGTAATTATACTGTTTGCCAATGGCTGTAAGTCAAACTGCAGCAGTATTTCAGACTGCCATGGAAAGTATGCCTGCATTAAAACCCAGCACAAGAAACTTGAAATTCCTGACAGCATGTGGCCATGCATGAGATCACTGTGAAAAGCTGCATCATTTTCTTGAGCTCTTTATTTTTGTTTCCTGAGAAGTTTGAAGCCATAATCAGCAGCTTATACCCAAAGTCCAGATGTAAAGTCAGCACAGGCTGGACTAAGTCCAGGAGTTGCATTAGTTAACAATATACAGGAAAAGAACAAAATCCTATCCAAGGAGATCTGGAGCACTAGAATGCTATTTAATGAAGGCTGAACAAAACTAGAGGTCTGCTCTAGTAAGGACACTATACAGGGATTTCACTGGGATACCATAATTTCATTTTTTCAAATTATCACTTTCCAGCCTCAAGGGTATGTGTGCATATGTGTGAAAGTATCTTATTAAACAATTTGGCATATGTAAGTTCTCAACTGGTTTCTTTTTGAGAGCTTTTTTTGGCTAAGTATTATTATTTCTTGCAAGTCATTATGAAAAACAGTGTTTGAGCATCCAGTTTCTAGTATTTCAAGGGTCTGTGGGTGCATAAAACACATCTGCATAGAAACTGGGTTTTACAGGAAGAAATATTTCATTGGTTGGGGTTTTTTAGATTTTTTTTTTATCTATTGACTATTAGAATATTTTATGTGAGAATAAACACACAACTCACCTATCCTGTCATTTTTTTTCTTGCAATCAGGATGCAAAGAACAGCAGAAGTCAGGTAACTTGGTAAGTAAAAATTACTAAAAACTTACTTCCAAAAACAGAAAGGCAGGGAAGAGAAAAAGGAGTAAACAAAGGGATGCCAAGGTGAATCAGCTCTAGGAATGCCAGAAATCTACATTTAGTGTGGACTGCTCACATGTTTTGTTTCAAAAGTTGTTTCTCTGTGGAAGTCATACTGTTAGTTATGTTTCTTTTTGGAAAAAGTGAAGCAAACGACTGAGGGTGTTCCAGGATCATTACTTTGTGGAAAATACCTTAAGGAGAACTCCAATAGCAAACATTGTTAAATATTGTAACAAATGTATCCCTCACCACAAGACAAATAAAACTAACATTGTATTTTTATTTTCTTATCTAGAGGGCTTAAGTGCTTCTGCTTGTTGACTCTTTTTTTCCTCTTTAATATCATCAGAAAAACAAGCAAAAAAGGGCTCTGTACAGAATTTTTCAGTTTTTAAATTTGGAGACTGCAGAAGGCCTTTTGCTTCCTTTCAGTTACCCTCATGAAGAGAGAGGAGTTGGAAAAAATATCTGAGAACAGATTTAGGTTCAAATTGAATTGGAAGAATATACAGTTAATCCCTTTCTGTTGACTGAAATTGCTTCAATTACCTTTTTTCCCTTTCCCATTTTTAATCCTATCAAGTGTTATGCCAGCTAATTCTGTCTCTTTCCAAGCCCAAGTATTACTAATTAATCAGGAAATACTCATATTTCAACTTTACAGAGCATTCTGGCTACCTCTGTCATAAATAAAAGCTACTTACACACATGCAGCCAATATACAAAGCCCCTATCTGTTAGAACTGAGCCATCACACTCCATTAAGCTCCAGTTAGATTACAGCTTTTCTGCAACTTGTTCCACACCACATATCAGTCTAATACTGCTACTTCTTTTTGGTAAAGTATTAATATATTAGTTTCAGCTTCTAATATTTCCTTCCCTATGAACTTGCTACAGAGAGGCCATACTCAGTACCACCAATCCCTTCAGTCTAAGGGTGATCTGCTGTCCAGTGTTGGTGTTCAGGATATTTCCTGAGACTCATAAGACAAGTTACTAAGGACTGGCAATACTGCTAAAGTGGTAGTGGTGGAGGGCATTCACAGCTAATTACAGCTAAATTCTTGACAAATTTGAGAGCAAACTACAAAAACCTTAGCTCCAGTGCTAGCCATGTGATCAAAGAGTTCTGTGACTCAAGCACCGCATGGAAGGGATATCTTAACATACTTTAATCTTTAGAAGTTTCCATAAAACTACCTCCATATCCTACAACCTCAAGGATCATGGAAGGTGCTGCAGTCTCTCCTACTTGCTGTGTAACTGCCCCCAATACCTGACAACATTTTTCAGATTGCTGGTTCAGCAGGTTGGAGGAAGCTGTCTTCTGGCAGAGAAAGACAAATGCTAGTACAGCTATACCCTTTCCTGGCAAGTAATTTATCTGAATTAGATTAAGCTTTTCTGACCTCCTCTATCTACCCAGGGCTTGGTTTAAATTCCAGGGTTACCTATCCAGCCCTTGCTGTACAAACGGGACACAGCTGAGTAAACAGCTCTGCCCTCCTAACATACAGCAGCGGGACTCAGAAAAATGAACAGGCTGATTCCTGGGACTCCTGACACCACTACAACAACATCAATCGTTTTGACCATCATAACTGATGCTAAAAGTCAGTCTTGCATGACAAAGGCAGATACTATAACTTTAAAATACACATAGAGGTTAATTTAGAGAGCATTTGTACAGACAGCCCATTAAACATAACTAAGAAGTCAGATGAGCAAGAGAGAAAACTGTGACTTCTACTTGAACATATTTAATCTGTCATTGCTTTAACTATAATATTTACCAATTTAGGATACAGCACTAGAGAAAAATATTGAAAAGCTTTTTCTAAAGAGTACCAAGTAGTTCTCGTCTGCCCTCCACAGTGTACAGTCCACAGTCCAATATATACTGACAGTGAGTGCATCATCAAATCTGTATTAAAATCACATTGATAAGATAACCTAATTCAAATCTTAGAAACAGCACACTGCCAACTCTGATAGCAGCACAAGTAAAACATCTGTTACTCCAGAAAGCCTTGAAACCTATTTTTTAAACATTTCAACTCTGAATTTGGCTTCTGCTTGAGTAAAAGAATAGATTTTTTAAAAGCCCACTAGCATTCAGGACTTTTTGTTAGAATAGATTAGATCAGTATTTAGAAGTAAATACTTCGTGCTTAAAAAACACAATAAACAATAGAGGATTCTTTTTTTATTTTATTTCAGCCATTATCTCTACAAATATGAACTTGGTGTTAAGTAATTTAACTCAGCAGTGCAGGCTAAGGATGGCAACCAATTGACAAAGAATGCCTGAAACTAAATTTGTCTGATAAAAGTTCCTTTAGATAAAACCAACTATTTGTCTACAAATGTGGCACTCATGATTCAAAAATCCTACAAAACCAAAACCTTACAAAGAGAGGACAAAGAACTAAAATTTCCCATCCCCAAGATACTAAGAACAGTCATGGACTTATCAGGTACTGGTTTTATAGCCTCCCCCTGTTTAACATGCTGTGAAGTCCTTATCTCTTTCTACAGTACAACAATCATCTTCCTACCCTCCCTCCTCCCCTGAAGGAATATCATACCAGCTAGCTCCTCTTTGGCAGTTCAGTGCGTGTCTGATTAAACAGAGCAGTTTTTCATAACTTCTGTTTAACCTTGAAATCTGCTGCTTCTATTTCAGACCTGATGAAGTGCTCGTGTGCCTGCAAGCTTGGCTCATTTTTTCCCCCCATATCAGCTGGTCTAATAAATTACCTCTTCCTAACAACCTCATGTTAGCTATGTCCTTAGATCATAGACAGCTAAACACTATTATGCCACCTCAAACTTGTATTAAATCATGATAAAGAACACTGCTGGCTTAAGAAATAATAAAAAAACTGAAGTCACTCAAACTACTACCTTGCATTGCAGGTAGTCATTCAACTTGCCCACTCCTCACATAGATGAGGAAAGGATCACTCTTAAATGGTTGCCAGGAACATGAGCATTTTTGTTGAAGCTGCTCTAAATGTATAACAAAATATATAGACTGGACATTTTAGTAAGTTTGAGGTGACTCCTGGCCTGATGGTTAGGTTCCCTAGCTGTCTGCCAGAGAGAATGAGTTTAAAACACGCAGTTTGCATGATTGAAATTTTAAAGCAACTTTTTTGCCTAATTTGAGAAAGGGAAGGGGGTGGGGAAGGAGCATTTTGTTGCAGAAAAATCACTTCTTTTCAGTCCATGGGTAAAAAGTCCTTTCTTTAAGGTCCGGCAGTTGGAGGCTTAACTCCCGTTTCAGACATGCCTTTATTTGGAAACAATGCGGGAGCAGGCAAGGCAGGGCTTTTTCATAGATGCTGCCTGGCCACAGGCAAGCTAACAACAACTTGGCAAAATGACAGGCAGCTCTACACAATCAATACAGCCATGTGCTCCTTGAACAAAAAAAAAAAAACCAAAAAACAACAAGTGTGGAGTTTACGGTTTGAAAAAGCAAACAAACAAAAACCCCCTTTGTAATTGCTTATTAATCATTAAAGGAAAGAGGCGAAGACCAGAGCTCCATACAAATCCTGCAAGGATGAGGCTCCCACAGCTGCACTCCTGGGACACATTGCCTGGAGCACAGGGCTGTCTTCAGCACTGCAGGGTACCTGCTCTGGAGCAGGAGCAGCAGCTGCACACCAGAGGCCACTGACATGCAAGGCACAGGCAGAACTGGCCATGAAAGGTAGGGGAACAGGAGCTGGCTGAAGTGCTGACAAAGGACTCGATGTAAAACTCAAACTGCACACCACCAGTGTACCAAAACGCAGCTCCCACACTTGTGCTGGCACTTGGCTGTTCCCAGCAATACCTGCAAGATGGCTCCTTGAGATCACATCCCCCTTCTTCCCATAGACAGGGAGAAGAGGCTATTTTTACACAGCCACTGACCACTTTGACAAAAATAAATGGAAGTAAAACTTGAGGCCAGTCATCTTCCTGATACTCCTCTCTCAGAGGGACCTCAGGAACATTAGAGGCAGAGGAGACCAAGGGAGAAGAACAGACCCCAAGAATTTGAATAACCTGACCTCAAGTGAAAGATCATGATCTGCATTTTCTTTCTCCACTCTGCTTTCTCTCACACCAAGAAAAAAAATCTCAGCTAGAAAAGCTGATGTATCTTCAGAAATTTTTCTTTTTTCTTTTGGAAAAAGAGACTCCATCAAGCTCCATTCAGGTTTTCTTCCCTATATTCTTCCTCCCTAGTATTGCCAAGGTCAGATACAGGAGCCATACAAAAAGGCATGAAAGCAAAACAGAAAGAGGAGGTATCTATTTAAAGGTACTTTCATCCTCTTCAGAAAAAACCTTTTTCTTCCAGAAGTTAAAGTTCACACTCTGCACAATCTTTAGCTTGCACTTTTCCCTACACTCCTGAACCATTGGCTCAGTGCTGCTGGATTGAGGAAAAAAAATCCACTTCACTTGGACCACCACACTAAGCCAGCCTCTCACTTCCAACCTCTCTAGACCACAGTGTTCACAGAGACATTTGGCTTCTATGATAGGAACCACTCATATCCATCCTCTGATGCGTGGCTGATATGAGAAAGAAGGGGAAATACTTATTGAAATATTATTTTGCTAAGGAAAAGCCCATTTTCCAACTAACATGGTTTTTCTTTTCAGTGGACAGATTTGTGATGAAGGTTTGACATCTGTTCAGTTCTTCCTCTGTGATAAGTAACTTTCCTGTCTCCTGCATGGATGCAATCAGCACAGCTCTGGCTGCCAGCATGTGATGTCCAAAAGCCTTACATCCACAACAGTCTTGAACTTTGTTTTCCATCATGAAATACATCTTGCAGATGTATATTTTTATTTTTTCACCTGATCTCATGTATAGAGGCCACATTGTTAAAGCATCATTAGTAAGCAGGAAGAAGGGGGGCAGGATCCAGTTTCTGTGGCACAAGTCTCTCTTGAAGGAAAAGGACACAAGACTGAGCAGTGTGGAAGACCTCATGCTTACTTAATCATGCAAACTGCAGGATCAGGCAAGTGATAAATATGCTTTCCTCTCAGAGCACTCTGAAGGCTTCTGTCAAAAAGGCATTCTGTGTTTTACACCCAAAAGCAGAAGCTGCCTCTTTAGTCACCCTACAACAGGGGCTGCTGAAAGCTGAGGTTAAGAAATTACTTTCCTTCTCTCAAAATTGCATCACATCTTACTAGACATTACCAATTTCCTGTTGCACTCCCAGAACTGATGAGAGCTCTTAGAAGTATTCTTTCTGAGAAAATACATTTCAAAATGTAAGACTTTTTCATATTCATGGTCACAAAGCATCTCTATTAGATTTACTGACTGCTGAAGAGTTGCCTCTTAAGAAGAAAGATTTCAATTTCAAAGCAAGTTGGAATGATTTTCTAAATAATCCTAAACCTTCAGAATCAATTTAACCTGTTTTGAGAGTCACAGTTGTTTTCAGGTATTTTACTTGTGGATTTAAGAACTGCTTCATCAACGTTTGCAGTGTTTTTTTCAGTTGTTTCTTGACCAAATCAAATTAACGAGGTTTGTTTAGATTTTAATTTTATACGACATCTAAAAAAAAAATAATTCCAAGAATTATTTTCTCCCTCTTCCTTCTATGGATTGTGCTATTAAAAGGGTCCTGTGGTGCAAATTTTGAGCTGAGAAACACAGTAATGTGTTCTTCCTTTTCACCCTATCTATTTAAGAAAGGAAATATTATTAGAATTGGAACAGTAACATTAATTTCAGTAAGATCCCACAAGTTAGAGCTTTAACCTCCTAATTTTAGGGTAGCTATAATTGTGTTCAGTAGTTTTGCTCATTGCACTACTACAATACCATAGGAAGAATCACAGAATGTTCTGAGTTGCAAACAATGCACAAGGATCATTGAGTCCAACTCTGAATGCCCATATGGGGTATGAACCCACAACCATGGTTATTAGCACCCTGCTCTAACCAAGTGAGCTAATAAATATGAGGGATTGGCATTTCTCCTAGAGTTTTAATCAATGCTGTCAAAAAATGCAGTAGCAACTGATTGCTGCCTTGAGTCAGTAAAGGCAGTGAAGTATTAGTATTCCCTGTAATAAGGCTCATGAACACTACAGATTGCACATAACAATTGGCAGTTTTCAAGAGAGCCACCACAGCAGGGCAGCCCAACCCTGCAGGGCAATTTATGACAAGTGAATAAGCCAGAAACTGAAATCAGTTCAGTGACAAAAATAAGTTCAAAAGACGAACAGCAACTCGACCACTAGAAGGTGATTTATTTCCACAGTAGCTGGATGTAAATACTTCCTCTTCCCTGCACTGCTAGACTTTCAGTTCAAGGAATATATTAAGAGACTGAAAACCTACATCCAACACTGTGGCTGCCTCTGATTGTTGTATTGTGTTAAAACTATTGTGAGAGTATGTTCAGCCTAGTCAGCCAAGAACTTTACCACCTCTATAATTAACTCTAGAATCTGACATCATCATCATCCCCTCAAGGTGCTCTTAAAATTTTAATAGCCTGTTTTATGAATATTCATTTGCCAGCATTACATTTCCAGGGATTTATGAAAACCCAATGCCATGTCAGTGCTCAAAGAGGTTCTATTACTTCTGCTTCTTCCACATTTATTACAAGTCAGGAAATGCATCAAGGCTGCAGCTGATCCAACCATCTGGGTGAATTCATAGAGATTAAGTGGCACAGCAGACACTTAGTGCTGCTGCTCAGGGTGCCTATTAATCCCTCCTGTGGACGTGACACTTCTTCACAGGATTCATCGGTTCTAGGCTATAAAAACTGTTTCTTCCTTATCTCCTCCTGTTTCTCTCCTCCTACATGCCACTGCAATTACAAGCCAAGCACACAACAGCCAGCTCTTCAAAGGCTGCTCCTATGTAAGAGAACAGTTGCCCAAACCACAGAGTTTATCAGATGTGTACAGGCAATTATTCCCCACAGTCAGCTTGTTTCAGCAAGCACTACAACACAGTCGGAACTGGCACACTGCAACAGCTAAATAAAGTTTGTGACACTTTGGTCCATTACCAAGAGGCATAAACATTTCTTCTGCATCACAAGCTGTAATTTGACAGTTTTTTGTGTATTCCAAATTGTGACAGTGCTGAAGTTTTAGGCCAATGGCTTGAATATTACTGTATGTCACAGACACGTGAACCAACCATCTCCAGATGTGAAGCATTTTCAGCTCTAAAAGGAGAGCTCAATAAAAGTTCAGTGCAGGTAGATCAAAAGCTCTTATGAATCTGAATAGCACAAAAAATATTTAGCGCACAGCTTGTAAGGAATGTGAAATTCAAGGCTACATTTAATCCATTAAACCAGGTGTGTTTTAAGCCAGAAGCTTCCTCCTAATAGTAATGCAAATTGTAAAGCAAAACTAGAAAGACAAATAGTTTCATTTCTCCTACATATTCCTTAGCTGTATTTCTCCTTTGTCAGCAAAGAGGCAGCTCAGCAAAGCTCAGAACTACTTTTGTCATTTCCTGACAAAACAAATTTAGTTAGAACTTTTTGAAGTTATTGTCAAGCCTTATCTTACAACAATTTATGCAATTATGTGATTTTCCCCTCAGCACCACTGTTTCAGAACAAACAAGGTAAGAGGTTTGATCCATCATAAATGATCACTCCAAGCTTCTGGTTTCTGTTTCTGCTCGAAATATTTACAGAACAATGAAAAGCTCTAAATTTGGAAGAGTAACTTCCAACAGCACCATTTGGCAAATGCAATATTTAAAGGCATCTCCAAAGAGAACCTGTAGATAATTCAGCAGAAAAAAAAGAGAAGAGAAATGTAAATAAAGAATAACAATAACAAGTAATAAAAACTATAGAATCCCTGAAGGGAAAAGGAGGAGAATTAGAGGTCAGCAACTGAAACAGTAAAGAAAAAAGGTCAGAAGTCCTGAAGGATGTAATCATGATCCTGTTTTAAAAAGGGAAAGGCTAAAACTGTGACTGATACAATGGCCTATGGGCCAATCCAGAAAGTCTGAAGTACCATAAATAAAATGGCTTTGTAGAACATCATCACTTGATGCTTCCTCTGGCTCCCAGGTCACAGCTTTGGCCAGAGACTGGTGTTTGGGAAGGCTACTGAGAATTCCTACCAGCGCCTGGGGAAGGCTCTGCCCTGAAGGTAGTCCTGGACACTGGTCAGGGCACAGCAAGCACACATCACTGTGGGTGAATTACACTATTTCTGCTTGGCTTCTGTAGAGAAACCAGCTTATTTGGATTTGGTTTTTAGCTTCCTAACCTTCTTTGGGGAGGGAATTATTTATGCTATGTCTTCAGAACACAAAGATCTATTGTCAAAATCACAAGCTGCCTGTTTGGCCTAACCAGGAGAGATCCTTTGTGGTGGAGGGGGAAGGGGAACCTTTCACTTGTATGGGATCTCCCTTAGAAGCAGAATGGTTTTTATTAAACTATTATGATTATTTGAAAAAGCAAAAGAAGTTTAAAATAATTTACTTTGAGAATCTGACCCAAAAGCTTGATTGTAGCTTTGCTAATGCTCCAAAAGTAGCTGAAAAGAATCCAAACTGGGTCTGGCCTGCAAAACTCTTACAGCACCATCAAACACCTTTATTTATTTATTTTTAGTGTCTTGCCAGTTAAATCTCTAGCCTGCAATAAAATCAGGTTTGGGTAGCTGTCAACCCTTAAAGCTAAATAGCCACAACCCTTGGCAGGTGGTTTTAAGAAAAGACTTCTAGCTACAAAGAAAAACATGATGGGCTGGAGAAAGCTGAATGCCCGATTTTTTTTGGCACCCAATGCTCTTGTAGGATAGAAAACCATGTTGGCCAGCTTCAGGGGCCTGAATTGTGTACATATTTCCAAACATTTTGAGCCTGTCTGCCTTGCTGGACCACCCACAGAGAGCACAGCTAGATGGCCATGGGAATAGTACCACCAGCTACATTTTTTTTTTCTGATCTCTACTGAATACACTTAACCTTCAGTGAACTGACAAAACTGCTCCTCTGTGGAGGAAGATCCACACATGTCTGCACAGCAGGAGATGCAGTGAGGCATCCTTTTGCAGGCAGAAGGGCACATCTCAGCTCCATCGGCTTTCATGGTTAGGTTTTGCCCACCAGTTTAGCAACATGCAAGGGACACACTTGTGCTTTGCTCTCTGGGTAACAGTGAAAGTGCTTAACACAAAAATCTGTGCTCGTGGAAGCAACAGACACCAGAAGACATCGTAGTAATTCAACTAATTGTTACATGTGACAAGAGAGAAGCAATTCAGAGGTGCTAATCAGCCTGAAGCTCATTTCAACCCAAACCACTCCTTAACTGCGAAGTTGAGCACCAGGTTGTGTTTCACAGACCAAGGCAAAGATATAAATAAGGAGTAAAACATGCCCAGGTACCGGATGAGGCATTGTACAGGTCATGTAAGTGAAGTCATGCTAGGATGTAATCCCATTATGCAATATTTCAATTTAAAATTTAGACTATTATCCCAGCATATCAACCCTGTCTGCTCCCAGCAGAGGTGTTTGAAGATCCTGTTTAAACTAGCTCATTTATCTAATCAAGACAGGAGAAACAAAAATATGAGAGAACTCCTCTTGTGACTCTTGGGGATGGTGCTGTGCAGGACCAGGAGCTGGACTCCATGATCCTTGTAAGCCCCTTCTAACTCAGCTTATCCTGATTCTTTAAGTGCTTCCCTTGAAGGTACCTCCACCTTCCCATCTCAATGCCTGGCCCCTAATCCTTGATCTCTCTCAACTCCTGCTTCTCTCCTCTTTGTCTCACCAAAGTCTTGCCCAGGGAGCAAGTGGCCTGCTGTGGAAGGCCACTCATGACACCAGGACGTACAAGAAAATGAACCAAACAGTCCTTGATTTATCTGAAGCATTTGCTGAGAGGATTATTGTGGAGTCACTTCTTTCCTGACAACTGACTTCCATGGAGTTGTGCTGTCATGACATTTCATTGTCTGCATTCAATGTCTCACAGGCGCTTGAAGTCACTCCTAAAATTCTACCCAATTACTGGGCCCACGTTTCAATCAAAAATATTTGTACATTTAATATTTCACTACAAATGTGCTACTTCTGTGCTGGCTTCAATTAAGCTGTGAAGTATTTGTGATACCAAATATAATTCATATTTGCAATTCAAAATTATGCCCCAATTTTACTTATACCTAAGTCCAAACAAGCCAGCACAAGCAGTATATGAGATTTGTCATTCAAGAAAAGAGTTTACATGTATCTCAAATCAAAGATGCAGAATTAAGCAATTTCAAGTAGAAGACTGTTCAAACTTAAGTCCTCATGACAGTTCCAGAAGTATTACAAAGAGGCAAGTAGATCATGGGGAGTTTCAAGACTGGCCTAGAAGACATAGCAGTAGACTTGGTCCAAGAATTAACACAGTGTCTTAAAATAAAAGAGAAGTTCTCTTTTGCATAAGAATATTAGCCAAACACTCACAAAACACGTTTTCCTACGTGTGTCTCACCAACATTTGCTTAAGTCTCTAAATCAAGCAAACAGGCTGACACGAGCACAGTATGACAGACCTCACATCACAAACATTTGACTGTTGACATCCCACCTGATGAGGTGAAAGCAAAGCCCTGAGGAACCTCACAGAGCTCATAGGCCCTCCAGTTTTTACCTCTTCTCTTGACATCTAACCCGAGCCAACAGAGCGTTCCCTACTCACCTGTCCTACACACTCACTCCCACACTGAGCCACTCTTTTTTTCAAAGCCTGACTCTTCCTCTGCTGCTAATTCAGCACCCACGCTGACACAGCCATGGAGAGCAGGTCTGAGCAACCCACAGGACTTGAGAGGAAGTGGAAAAAACACTTCAGAGCAGTTACCTGATCTGCGTGGCCATGTATTCAACTCGTGCTATTGGAGAGTGGTTCCAGAGCAAACTGGAAGTGGAAAGTAAGTGGGAAGGATCCCTAAATTGGTATTTTAAAGCAAGGTTGCCACTTCCACTATTCCTATCCACCAGTCCAAACCATCAGCTACCTAAAGAAGTCAGAAGAAAAAAATTGGTAACCCTGGCCTTAAACAAAAATTGAGGAGATCTCATTTTGAAATCTACCCACTTAAAGCCTCAATCCACTTCAAGATAGCCCTAAGCACCAGTCTACAAACAAATGAATAGCAAGGGCACTCTTGGCCTCTCTGGCTTAAAGAAGGGCAGCTACAAAGAACACAAAGTCTCATGGATGATTTTATGATTTTTTTTCCTGTAATTAGTAATTGCTATGAATCCTAACTAATATGTCTGGAATACATTACTTACGCAGAGGACAAAATGTTGGACAGAAGTGTGGATACTGTATTTTCTCCTTTGACTTAACACTTACAAATCCATATAACCAGCAAATATACACAGTCCAATTAGCCAGAAACACAATTAACACTAGAAAATCTAGGCTCACTCTGAATAAGTGCAAGGATGGATCCTTTTCCTTTGCCCACCTAAACATAGCTCTTACATTTAAAGTGTTGTGACTTCATCTAATGACTTTACAGCAAGGGCTTCCAGCCTCTGATTGAAAGAGAAATTCTGAACATTTGCATACACAGGAGCTTTTTATTGACTCCACAGCTCTTTCAGTTCCTTTCAGAGTTCCTCTGATCTGAACACTTATCTCTTATCTGGCACACTGCGCTGTAAATGAGCATGCAATCATCAAATCTGTCCTTTTGAGCTGTGATGTACTTCAAGACAACCATTGCTTGGCTACTATTTGAAAGAACTTAACCTAGCCAGATTTCCTACATCTTAAACATGTATTTCCACCACTGCAAGATCTCCATCTGGATAGGTCACTCTTCAGATGCACACAACAATCAGGAGCCCTGATGGAGGCTTGGTATAGATTCCTACACTCCAACCCTGCTGGCCCCAGCTCTGAGCCTGCCTGGCCCTTCACTGCACCACTCACAGATGCTCGGGGCAGCAGCACATTTGTTCTGCCCTTTACAGATGTGTACACACACGTATCTACCTGCCTGATCTCCACTCCTCCAAAATCTTTGGTAGATGTCAAGGGCAGATTTACATGTTATTTAATAAAATTTACCTTTATCAGCATATGTGGTCAGTTTAGTTAGTCCTTATTGTTCCAAATCAGCCAAAAAACCCTTATCCTTTCTAGAAATGTCAACAAGAGGGGAAAGAAAAAATAAAAGTTGTCCACATATCAAATACAAACAATTTTTGTAAACAGATGTTTCTGCCACAAGTGTTTGGGTACAAAACCACACTAGTCAGTTGAAACACAATTCTAGATATTTTTTATGTAAGCAGGATTGACCACAAGAAAACTTCTAATGGTTTTGTTCATTCTCAGTACAGTTGGTTGACTGAAAATGCAATGATGATTTTTTGCAGAGCCACAGTTTCCAATAATTCCACATATAAACTGACAAAGCATTTTGACAATGTTGAAACTGCATCTATCACAATTCCATTTTCAGCATACCTTTATATATCTGTGTACTGATAAACAGTATTTTAGTATGTACAGCTCTATAAGCAAAACATATTCTGTGCTATTTTTTAAAGTTTAGTTAAAGTAATGGAATTTAAAGAAGTATAGGAAACTTCAACCTGAGAATTCGGTTTTTAAATCTGTAATGCAGCCTTTAAAGACCTAAGTTAATTTTACAGGTATGAAATAAACTTTAACCATTCAAAACTCAACCTTCATCTAAAAATGTGAAGCTTCTTTACTTGCCAAGCCAACTCTTACTATCCAATCAGAATGAAAGGATGGGGGCTGAGCTGTGTTTTCAAAGTGTACAACTGTGTACAACTCACAGCTTTTGCTGAGTGCAATGCAGGGAGTTAGAGTATGTTTTTGGTTTGAAACAGGTTAGTAAAAACTAACTCCAGTGGGGCATGAAGTAAGCTTTATTTGCCTCAGCTTCAAGTTGCTTAGAATTACCAACATGAAAGCCTTGAGCCTGCTTTTCAAATGAACTATACACTCTGGATGTTTGACTACAATAAGAAATATATCATTCAAGGTTAGCGTTACTCACCACAAAAAAATAGGTGCTTCTCTTCACAATGAAGAGGTAAAAAAGTGAAATCCACTGCTGCTGGAGTAACTATGTTGGTTGTTCAGCTCCAGCTGCCTTTGTTAAAACATCTGGCATGTTTTTTTTATTGGAACTGAAGGCAGGCAGGTGTTACAATGACTGACACCAAAGCCAAATGAGCCCAGGTCTCAACTCCCAGACCTAACTTGTGGCTGCAGGGTTAGCCTTACCAAACCCCAGACACCGCTGGAATGCCAACAGCTGCCTGAAATGCTGCTTTCAGTAGGATTTCCCCTTGCTTTCAGGGCCAGTTGCCACTTAATGGAAAATGACATTGACATACTGTCCATTTTTCACTCTAATACAAACAGTTGGGACAATTATTTTCTAAGAGTTAAAGAGTTATTCTAGCTGTCTCTGAGGCTTAACTGGGCTTCTTGTCAGAAAAGGCAAGACTGAAAAAGTCACATGTGAAGCACATATGACTTGCATATTCTCTAGATCATTTGGTGCAACTATTTTGAAAGAATGATCCACAGTCCTTCATCCTTCCATGGAGACCTGATGGGAGACAGTGCTACCTTTGTTTTATTTTAGGGAATAGACAGTAATTTTGTCTAAATCTAAGGCTGATATAACAGAGCAAGAATGATGAAACTCTGCACATCTTTGCTGACTGCCAAGAGTTTTACAGGTATAAGCCACAAGGAACACATTTGGCAGTCATTAAGTCCACAGAAATATTATTTACTTCTTACAGTACTTTGGCACACAATCTCTAGATTAACACCTGAATGCAGTCCCTTTGTAACAGGCACTGATAACAGCATGCCATTTTTTGGAGTCAAACAGCTCAGTTCTGTTAGGAAATTGCATACTTCCTTCATAATGGTCTAATGGAGGCTCAAGTTGCTTTAGAAATGTATCTGTCTTTAAATATTATGACACATGATGCTTGATGCCCAAGTTCCTTGTGATGATTTTTTTGTGTACATGAAGAGAGACATGGAAAGACAAATAATTTTAATGTGGGTCTTTGAAAACTGACTTCACTTTTTTTTTTTTTTTAACTCTGAAACCTGGCATCATTAGACCAAAGAGAGACCACTCCATCAACTAAATCCAAATAAATCATCAAAGACTTAATGCATAATTGCTGTACCCTCTGTACTGAAAGACTGCCTTCAACACACCACCACGTGAATCAGTGACATCAGATGCATTTTTACCACCAGTTACCCAGTGCATTCTTATCTGCTTAAGGCAGACTCCAAGTAGGACATGTTTTGCTCATTAAAAATCACGACCTTCCAATGTGTCTATTAACTCTCAAGTGTCTGGCTAGCAATATAGCAAAAGCAGGGAATTAACAAGGTGAGACCATTGTGCACACTAATTCCTTTGTTCCCCTGCAGTAGCTTCTCCATGAAGAAAGAGAAGACAAACTTTTGCATTCAGCAAGAAAAACAAGCTGCAGACTGCAAGGCCTCTGCAAAGTGAATAATCTCAGCCACCTTGTTCCTGCAAACTATTCCACAGCTTTTGCCTCCTGAAAAATTACAGTGAAATTTCCATCCACAACAGCCAACACATTGGGGAGCAAACACGAACTCAAATAATGGCAATTTAAACTAAATAAGTTCGTGCAATTTTCTCCTTTGTTCATTATATTAAAGGTTTCATAGATACCTGATCTTATGAACTTTTCTAAGAAAGTAAAATTACAATGTTGCATTTAAAAACCCCCAAAACCACAAACCACAAATTCCACACGTTCTTAATCACCTTTTGCATAAACAAATGTACTAAACTATATACAGCTTTCAAACCACTTCATCAACATAGAGACAAGAGAAACCTCAGCTCATACTGTTTTATGAAGTGTAAGACAGACACTTTCCAAACAGAAAATTGGCAAAAGATTCCAGTGACCTGTCTAAATGTCTTGGTCACAAATGGCCCACCTCCACCATCTCTGAGCCTACCTGGACTCACTGTGAAGGAGCAATGTGCACTACCATTTTCATTTTCCTCTACCAGACAGTTCTGGGGAGTTCCATGTACAGTTACAGTGTAATCTTTCTTTTCTGTATAAGAAAGTAAACATGGCATAGTTAAAGACAGAGTAAAACTGCTTTATGTGCCCTCCTACATTTATCCTATATAAAGTATCAAACAGAAAGAATTTAGTGAAGAAATGTCAAGCACACAGCTATAGTCCTGCTGAATAAAGCTCAGAGGAAAGATGCAATCCTCCTTCCTACTGAAAATTTTTGCTAAAAATGTCATTTAGCAACACGATCAAGACAAAACAACATGGGAGAGGCAGAATTAACTTTTAAAATGAGACAGCGAAGAAAATTTACCTGTTCTAACAAGTTTAAACCTCTGCTGCACAAAGAGAAGCTGATATTGTTACTTTTCATCAATCAAATGTTTCCTGCATTTCACCCTTAGTGCATTTAAGTACGAAATTCAAGTTAAGAGCTTCTGCACACTCTGTGGTATCTAACTTCCATATCTGACATCTCTGTAGTCTGTTTTAAGACTTTAAAGCATTGACACTTTCTAGCAGGTTTACAGGAACACAACAGGCATATTAAAATAGTGGAGCAATTTATAGCAACTTGCTTTTTAAAATATAATTAGCAAAGGAAAAGAAAATCAGATAATATAAAAAAGGATGCTTATTATAAATACTCATTTTATTGGAAGCAATGCAAAAACATTTAAAACTCAGTACCAGACTGAAGCACAGATCTGTTATACAACACAAAAATTAAGATGCCTGAAGGAGTTTCTTCCTAGCACTCACTGCTTCTGCAGGAAGGATTGAATCTCCTATAAAATATAGAGATACAGGTGATTATTTACATTTATATATCTAACAAAGTCTGTGGGAGAAAGATTCACTATATGGGGGAGTTTATTCCAATAAAATATTCCTATCACTAAACTCATAAAGTGGTTTTAAAATAGTAATGCTCCAGACATGTTCTGTCATCTGGTATTCCCAGGGCTAAAACAAAGGTTTATATAATTCAGAATAAAAATTCTAGATGCATTTGACAGAGAAATATAGATTTATACTCTTAATAAAATGGAAGGTGGCCTTAAATTGTTAGTTCCTGAAATGGAAATTGAGAAACAGAATTTTTTTTTTTGTCAAGGACACTATTCTTGTGTTTCTGGTGATTAAAATACAGCACCTGGAATATACTTGAAGCAAGGAAAATTGCCTTTCAATCCACCTGTCCTTTATGATCCCCCCCTTTAAGCAGGCTGGAATAAACCCACTCACATTTCAACCTGAAAATGCTGCAAACTTTCTGAAACAAATGGCTGAAGGAAGTGCGACCAAAGATATTCCTGCAGGAGAAGAAGGTAAAACAGTGCCAGTAACTTCTGCCTCTTCTACCTGTAGTGTCCTGGTAATGTTTAAAACTAAGAGAATGGAAAGTGGGAACAAGTTTTCCTCAGAATGCTCCATGTCTCAAAATAGAGCACAGTTATCCAATGCAACAGTACTCCCATGTATTTATAGGACTTCTTAAACACAAGAGAAAAATACCACTGAAAGTTTTGTTATTATAGAAGTGTTCTTATAGCCACTTGTAGTACTGTGGCTAAGGTTAACATAATAAAACCAAAAAAGAAAAGAGAAACACACCACACAAACCAACCAGCAACAGGACTTTCCATTCATAGCAGAATGAACTCATCTTCTAAGCAAAACCACAAGAATAAAAAGACAAAATGCCTTAAGGAAGGCTGAAGGACTGGCATGCACAGGCTGGAATAAACCCACTTGCATTTCAACCTGACAAAGCTGTAAATATTCACAATCAACTGGCTCAAGCAATGGCGTGCAAGCTGCCCGAGTGAGGTGCTACTTACTTCAGAATCCTGTAAAAAATCCACTTCTCTGCCTTTACACAAAGAGGACAGAGAGAAGGTACAGATGCAGCAAAAGGGGTCAAAGTCTTCTCAAAATAGTTACTGATAATGCCTGTAGCTCTCTTTGGCCAAGTACTTCATAATTCTTGTTTGAAAGGAGTTTCTCGCGTCAGCTAAGATTCTCTTCCCAAGAACCTAACACTCACCCACTTAGAAAACAGAAAAGTGACTTCACAAAAGTTACCAAATATCAACATGCATGGCTGGCAAGTACATGTGCAGTCAAGATGATTCAGATAAGTCAGATAAATTTAGAACAGCGCTTTCCTAAAAGCATGCGTTCACCAAATGCAGTAAATATGCGGGAGCTATATCCAAGTGCTAATTCCAAACATCAGAGCAAAAAATTTATTAGTGAAAATCTCCTTTTAAGAGTTCGCTGCCATCTGAAGTCCTCAACAGTGTTATTCCTTGATCTGCCTTTAGTATTTCCATCCATCACTGGTTTTATCCACATAAAAAGCTATAGGCTCTCCAACCTCTGAGGACTAAGCCAAATGCAGTGTGGCAACTTCACATAGGACCAGCCTTTTATGGTTGGAACAGTAGAGCTTTGATACAGCTAATCTACCATAAATAGCTCTTGAAACTCAGAAGGATCAAATCAGCTGTTGCAACAGCCCCAGCCTGTAGCTGCTTCAAATCCAATTACACTGTCAACTCTGTCTTGCAGCTCTCCCTTTTATTCCCCCAGTCCAAAACATTTTCAGTCCGCCTCCTGACGGAAATTAGAAGCTGTTAAGACAAACACAGCAGAATCGAACTCATTAAATAAATTTTGAAACAGATGCACAAGTATTCTTACAACTACCTTAAGGAAGACAAGTTCTGCTCTCTTAAAAAACAGCTTAAGTATTTGATGCCCATAAAAAAGAAGTTATCAGCCCCGACTTATAAAGCAAACACATAATTTAAAATAAGCAAACAGTTGCAAGAGCAGCAAGCACAGCTTTAAAAGGTGGGTGAAACTAACCAGATAAACTTCATGGAGCACTATCCATGTCCCACATAAAGGTATAAAGCACCAAATTGCTTGAATATTTTTTTGTAACCTAAATATACTTGAGAAGTACTAGAATATCCTGTTATAAATCCTTGAATTACAATGTTTCCTTTCAGATAGTTAGAACCATTTTCCCACAAAGAAAGAGAGAACTATAATTTAAGAATTCTTGCAGAATTAAAATCTTCCAAAATATATGTTTACTAACCATATAAGTTGGTATAACTGAAAATTACCACTAGGACTACAAGAGCATAGTAATTACTAAGAAACCAGTGCAGTGACATTGTTCTGAGAAAAAAAAGCAGTTTTGGATCCAACAAAACATAGGTGAGCAGTATTATCTTCATGGTTCACCTCACAGTGCAAAGAAACAGTGCACAATGCAAGCATGTAGGTATATGCAAATAAAAGGTTTTTTTTTTTTCCAAACATATATAATTAGCATCCCACTAGTCTTTCCAAAACATTACATCCCAAAACATCAATTACTCCACTGCAGTACAGGAACTCTGGTACTTCAAAGGGGAAGAATTTCTTGTGGGCAAAGTCTGTATCTCTACCTCCCACAAGCATGTAAATTCTGAACATTGCCAGGGCATCCTCCCAAAATACTGGGCAGGACATCTACATCTAGGCATCCACCCTTCTTATTCAAGCAAGGTAAGACGATTGCCAATTCCTGCTATGCAAACTGCTGTAAGGGCTTCTAGAAGCTACCTTAATGGAAGGACCAAATATAAAAATCATCAGCTTCCACTTAATGGAAAATTGTCAGCCATATACCATCTTATTCATCTTCACACTTGTGTTAAATTTTATAATCTCTGTTAAAGGGCTTGGGTTTTAACAGATTTGCAAAGCATTTAACACACCTTGAACACAAAAAGAGTCACTAGTTGCCTACACAGACAACAGTACAACAACTTCAATTAGGTGTGGGTGAGTGAAATGCTGTCTCCTCTAAATTGTGCATGGAGAACCCAGATGGGTCACCTTCTGGAAGTCTCAATAAAGTCAAAGAGCTATACAAAGTCGCAGACATTTTTCTCTTTAGGACCTAGAAAATGCCCAACTGAATCAATTTAAATACATGAGGGACAGTGAGCATTTCATTAGCATGGAGCTAACTCAACATGTTACAAGTACATAAAACAGACCAGCAAGATCTGCCCAAGTTTATAATTTTGAATAGAGCTTGTAGAATATATCACATTATGCTTGGCACTGTAGTGAAAATAAAGTAGCTGAACCAACTGCTGACAAAAGTTCTACAGAGCTCTTAAAAATGCAGCAGGCATGCTTGCAGCTGGTACAGAGAAAGAGCAGCCGAGATCATGCTGCCACAGCACAATCACTGGTGCTTTATGCCCTATCCATAACCATTAAAATCCAAGGTCTTTTATTACTGTGGAATTTGAAGGATGCAAGTTATGACATGGAAACACACCCCCTCTCTAGACTCAAGACAAGGATTGCTTGTTTCTTTTATAGAAACCACTCTACATTCATTCTCCATATTACACAAAAAACTAAGTTGAAGATTTCATGTTTGTGCCTAATTAAAAAAAAAATAAAAACCAAAAATCCTGCATGTGCTTTTTCATAGAACATAAACATACTTGGCTACAAACATATCAAACAGAACGGCCTACAACATAAATACAGCAGTTTCTTCCTCTCCAATACAAAATTTCAGTAAACACAGAGCAGAGGAAGCCACAGACAATACATTAGTTAACCACTATCCTTTACATTCTACTAACATCTAGAATGTATCTTCCAGACACTATCAGCTCCATCATCAAAGAGAGGGAGACATCACACACTTCTCAGACCACAGATTCTGTCCCAGTGAAGACAGAAGTACAAATGAACAGACAAGCTTTTGATTCTGAGGTCCTGCTTTGCAGGAGAGGATATGTGCTTCAGAGACTAACAGTCAAGAAATAACACCAGGGTAACACACAGTGAAGGGCACACAGCATGCAAAGTCTGGGTTCAGCATTTTCTTATTTAACAATTCAGATTCCCAATTTACAGATAGCTCCTTTTCAGCTGGGGTGGGTGGGGGGGAGGGGAGGGAGAGACTTCCCTGAAAACAAAAACTCAGACAAATTTAATAAAAAGCGACTTACCAGCATCCATTGTTAGAATCATGACCCCACTTGTGTGTCCCGGGAAGCAGGAAGCCTTACCCATCCAGTGTATGCGAATGACTCAGAAGGACAGCATGGCTTTGTTTCAGCTTTTATCTTCTGGCTCATTCACCCCTCCTCCCTTTCGTGGGATAAAAGTGTTGCCTGTGCCTGGCCATCCCCATTGGCTCAGCTAGGGGAACCTACCCATTTAGCACATTCAAGTTGCTGTGAGAGCCTAAAATGACTCACAGAGGATTTTTTATTTGTCTTAAAAAAACACCAAACACCAACAACGTTAAAAAAACCAAACCAAACCCAATACAAACACTTTCTGTCTTGAAAGAGAAGGGAGACTAAATCATTCATTCTTTCACTAATAGACACAAATTAGTGATGTTCCTGCCACGGGGAGGAACAATTCCCTGCACTCTGAATCGAGGAGAAGGTGGCAAGTCAGGGAGAACAGTCCCACAGTCTTCAGTAATCCCCAGTTCTGCTGCATTGTGTGTCCATGGCAATGAAGCCACAAGTTTTGTGTCAAAGCCTGTGCCCTCCAACAGTTTATCCTCAATGCAAACTGTATAAAATCCCAAAATTAAGCATCTCCTGCTTTGGAGGATTGTGCTCTTCCATTTTATTTTTAAGTAGGCAGAATACTAAAATATTATTGTCTTATTGAAGACTTCTAGACTCCACAGGTTTAACTCTGTAGTGAGGAAAATTAAGTGATATTTTCTCAATCTCTAGGATTCTCTAGGTGTAATAATTGCTACAATCTAGGCTCTGCCTGAAGAATTTGGAAATCTGTTACAATCTGTTTGTGAGCCTCCTCTCTAGTGAGATAATAGTGTTTAAAAAAGAAAAACCTATCTGGTCAAGAGAGATCACAATCCATTGTTACCTTTGATCAAACCACAGGACAGCCTGAAACGTGCATTTGGGTGAGCAGCTGGAGTGGGGAAGGAATTTGTTTCTTTCTATATTGCAAAATCCTTAAGAACTTGCAGTCAGACCCCGAGAGGGAGGTGCTGTGTCTTGGCACCATAAACTGTCAACAGATTTGATATCTGTCCTTCGGGGCTCAGCAAGCACTGAGAGTGAAACACCGGTGCTCCTTGCCTCTGATAAGAGCTACCTTTTCTAAATAAAGCGTGGACATATTAGGCTACTGTCTCACCACATTACTCACCACCAGATAACCTAAGATTCATAACTCTGCGATACAACCACAAGTGTATTTTGGAAGTGTTGCTTGTGGTTGTTGAAATAAACAGAGCACTCTCTCTCCTGCCTCCTTCTGTTTTTAGAAAAGGTATCAGTTGCAAGTCACAAACACCAAGGTTTGTAGACGCTACTGATGAAGTCAGAATCCACAAATCAAAGAAATTAGAAAAAGCAGCACATCTGAATCATCACTTCTCAGATTTCTTGACCCTCTCTTGCTTTGCAGTGTGGCTTTACAGCAACACACTTGAGTCATTACAGTTTGGGGAGGAAACACATTCCTAAGGTTGAAAATGTCTGATGTTTTCTGTAGGGCACTGCAATAAAAGATTTGGGAAGAGGCATGAGTAATCCAGATCCCAGAAACAAATAAGAATTCTTTCAGTGAATGGAAATTAGGGGCAAGAGACCCAGGTGGTCAGGCTGGTCCTCAAAAGTCATACTACAGAAAAAAGTGCAGTGTCAGAACTGAACTGAATGGCTTCATCCAAAGTTTACAATTCTCAAATAGTCAGGGCATTGTTTTGATCACAAAAAATAGCTAAGGACGTTTGGCAACAGCCATGCAGAGGCCATGTGCAGAGATACATGTTAACTTTTGGGACTGATATCAGGCATAGCTTCTTTCTTACCAATAATTATTAGTCTGAAGAAAAATGCAGCAGTAAGGAAGATGCTTTTGCACTCTTCCTATTCCACCCTTTTTCACCTGACATCTTCATTCAAATTTTCCAATGGTCTAAATAAAATTCATGACAACAAAAATCAGTTTTGAGGATGCCTTCAAGTAATGCAATCCCAAAGACTGGGAGGAATTTATGGAGAAAATAGTATCACACTTGTTTTTACCAACAAGGTAGAAGGGGAGGAGCTTGTAGAGGGAGGACCTTTAAGTACAACTAAAGACCTCAACTCTCTGCACAAGACACCAGGAAAATGCAACATTAACATTCCCATCCTCAGGTAAACTAAGAGTGAGTAACACTGCCAGAGAGCACCAGGCACAACAGGTCTTATGCTGAACAAATATATTTTAAGAAAAGCATTATCATGTGCTGTGTAAGAAGAAACCACGTTTGACAGGATGACATTTCCTGTAAGCTTGGCTTTTGCAAGAAGTTCAGTACCATTGTCCTGGGACAGTAAAATGCAGAAGTTCAAGCAAACTGTTTCCAAAACAGCAAAATAAATAAAAAAACCCAACTGCTGGATCAGCAATGGATTGTGAGAAACTACATGTGCTATTTTTTAAAATAATGCAAGCATTAATAATTCAGCTTACAAAACATTTGGAAAATGAAAACCATAAAGACTGAAACCATAGTAGAGAGAAACAATCTTACTGATATGCTAGGAAAAAAGGAAATACATCTATTTGCCTTTAATTTCAGAAGGGAGAGGATGAAGTTTTCAGTTATGCTAGCAAGAACATTAACCTGAAGGGGACTGATGCACAGACATAGGATTTACAAAAGCTGGGCATCTCCAATGTTCCACTTCTATTCTAGATGGTAGAAATTAACCCATTCACTGTTTCCCAAGCTATATTAGCCAGCAAGGGTTGGCTGAAATTTATGTAATTAAACATACACCAGTGTTAGAAGGAACACTGTATGCTTCCTCACATATTAGCAAGGCTGCTAAAGTGTCCAGCAAGACAGCACATGAATTTGCACATGAAGCCTTGGCAAAGTTAGCATATTATAAATTAAAAAAACAAATACCTGTCCATAAACATTTTCTGTTGTAAACTTCTGAAAAGAGGGCATAAGTGAGACACTTCCCAGCCTCTAAAGTCAACTCGCCAATCCTCAGTGCAACTCCACCAACAAAGTAGAAACCTGATCATGACCTCCAGAAATCACCATTTTCTTCCCATAATTTTTCAATCTGAAGTAATTGCTTAATGTAATTGCTTAATTAATATATGTTATAAGGCAATAACAGGTACAATAAATACTGCACAGAATTCCAAGATGCTGTGCAAAAACAAGAACACATTCATCTGAAAACTATATCCAAATAGCCCATGGGTTAGTTATCTGATATGGTCCAGCTGTGTCACATCAAGTGTTAAATTGCATACTGTTAACAAACTCCACTAAAATAAACCTGATTGTTGTTGCTGAATTTTTTTAAATACAGAAGAATACTCACTGACACGGTCTAATAGCATCATCTTCTGAAGCTTACAACCATTTCATGACGGTATATACTAAGAAACAAGTTCAGCAAGAAATTCTCTAGGCTTGACTTGAGTCTTTGTTGAAAGAAGTTAAGTCCATATTACCCTTAAAAAACTAAATTCCCATGACTGTTCACATCATTTTAAGTACCCGCATTAGTCTTGCAAGAACATGCTACTTCTGGTCATCTTCATTAAATTACTCACTGAACAGAAAGCATGCAGCTAATAACTGTGATGTGATGTGTTTGCTCTACCATTTTTGAAGGAAACTTTATTAATATGCTTTAATCCTGAATTGTCAAGATTCAGTTCATGTTTTCCATGATAGACTCCAAGCTCAAATCTTCAGGAATCAAGGTTAGGTTTTGCTTTTCCACTGCAATGTCTTATAACTTTTCAGGCTTTCTAGCACATGTAAGAGTAAGCACTGTTCCAAATCCCTCACTTTTCTTCTACTTAAGATATTAAAACCAGCAGAAGATTATTTCATGCAAATTTCCACTCTTTACACAGTGTTCTCCCAGACTTCAGAAGCTCTGACAAGCTGCAAGGAAAACAGCTCTTACGTAATTCTGGAGCAACAGCTGAAATGGTCCCTTCCACATCTCAGAGAAAACTTAGGCTACATGTGGCAAAAGAAGTAATAGCACGACAGCTCTTGCCTGGCAGTATGACCAGAATTAGACATCAATTCTCTTTAAGGAATGTTAAAAGATAGATCATCTACATACTAATTTTGCTGATTCAAAACCACTGAGACATTCCTGATCACGTCCAAGAAATCACATCTGTCCAGGAACCAAAATTACACAATTCTCCTATAGCAAGATTAATCCCACACTTTACAGACCTTTTGCAAGCTCTGCCTTTGTGGGACCAACAGAACCTGCTATGGACTTGCACATACAAAAGGGTCTCTTTTGTTCTTGGTTTGTGTTCACATAGGGAAGTGCTTCTCCATAGCTAAGAACTGATAAAAACCTGAATCAAATCTAAACTGCAAATATTTAATCAAAAGTCTGCAACATGAAGAGTGGACAACACAAAAGTAAGTACAGATCTGTAATTAATTAAAATATTACATTTGAAGGAATTGTACATGATCTAGAATGGTTGAAGCTACTCTGTTATACAATATTTAGAAGAAGGAATAATAGAAAGGCTGGAACAGGAGGTCCATCTTAGCTGCTTGCTGCCTCCCAGTGAATTCTCAGAAGAAGTTTCAGGAACTCTTATTGCTCCTTCCTTATTGAATACCATTTCTTCCCAAGGCAGCATTAGCATCTCCTTGGTATTTAAATATGAATCAGCTTTTCTGAAGTTCCTTTGCGCTACTCTGGAATCTTAACTATTATATCACTGCATTTTATTAAAGTACATATGCACTAGAAGGCACACACAGATCCTCCTCTAAATGTTTGACATAAACACCTCCAGAAAAAAAAAAGGACAAAAAAACCAAACAAAACAATAACCCTTAGCTCTTGGTTCAAATCTGTATGTATTTTTCAGCAAAAGTTTACCTTAAATCCCAGCCATCCAGGCCTGACCCTCTAGGTACACCTGCATCACCTTGTCCAGGTGGCTCACAGTCCAAAAGCACTCTTCCTAGAAGAAACAACACAACAGGGGTAATTATCACAATGCATCCCAGGCTATGGCAACCTTTCAGAACTGGCAGGCAGATGCACAAAGGAGAGGAACTGATTGACTGCAAGGGCTGAGGCAGCTTAGAGCATAATGCTACCTTGTTCATTCACACAGACAAGAACTGAACTTTCCCTCAGCCACCCCACAGGAAGTCTTTACTGTTATATATATTCAGTCTTTCTATAAGGTCAAGCAGCATTGGAGATAATAACAAAACCAGAAGCATCTACCAAAATACTATTACCCTCAGAATCCTATATTTTAAACATCACTGGATACAACTGAAAAATCCAGTTCTCTTTCTAGGACCACAGAAACCAAGAGACAGACCCAAGACTTCTTCTAGTGTAGACATATCAAGCAGTTCTGCAAAAAACACTCTCACATGACCTGATTTCTGATCCCCACACCTTGAACAACAACTGGTTTTATTTTATTATCCGGCAAATACAAAACACTTCTGGCTGTGCCTGTAGCATTATTTACTGGCTGATTCAGCCCATGTGGATTCTCATGTTGATTAAGTGCTCAAGTTAGATTGTTTCAAACTAGTTGAATTATCCCAGCACCACACTGTCCTTAAAGATGCCAATCCCCTGAAAATATAAAAACTTAAAATAACCAACTGCTCTGGCCTTCTTTCTCTACTCTGTACCATATGCAGTTACTTCTTTCCACAGAGAGTGAAGAGATCTCCAATGCAGTCCTGAACCACCTGAAGCAGTCTGTGCTATTGCACAAATTATTGCCTCCCTCCTCTTTCAGCTACTAAGTAAAATAACAGTTTTACTCTTGCTCAGCTCAGCATATGTTTAGGTGCCAAATATACTGCTTTCACTTTCACAACTGCTTTATTCGACTTTTATTTTTTTTAAATCTATTAGGAGGTACAAAATGAAGTTATGCTATCCTATGTGACTAGAGAAACAACTTTCAAGAGCAGTCAGGTCACTGCTCTGCTTCCTGCAGCTGCTGAACATGTCAGACTCTAATAACAGCATCTAGAGAAGAGGTCAAAACAAAAATAATTCATTGAAAAGACAGATAAGACAGAAATTGTGCCTGAGTTGGGAAAAATTCTGATTTTGGAGGACAAGCAGACCCCCAATCATAGACTACCTTAGAATGCATAGGGACAGGTAATCAGCCTTGTCCTTAATGTTATGTAACTGCTCACAACAATTGAACTAAGACAGTTTTTAAGATCTACCCACATTCATCTCTGTATTTCAGGGAGGAAACTAGCTTAAAATTCCAATAATATGGTAAACCACATGCTGTTGTTTTTGCATTTCCAGCTTCCATTCCCCTCAAATGAGCACTCCTGCACTTTAGAAGGGTAAATGAGCGGGCACTTCAGTGTAGTAGGAAAGGTGAAGAAAAATGATAGTTAACAATGGATAGCTGGAAGAAAGATAAACTAGTTTTTCCACCATCACATAATTCTTGGTTCCAAATTCCTTCTTGGTACTTAACCATAGGGTTGCCTGATTACTTCTGCTATTACTACTTTTGTCCTCTTTATATATCAGTATTTGAAACAAAACAAAACATAAAAGAAAGGATTTGAAATCCAGCTATCATTTTGGTCAGCTACTTCAGAGACTTCCTGGAAGCAATTGTGAGGTGGGAAGAGGGGACATTTATAATGCACACAACACATTAAACCTGGTGCACACTGCCAGTGTCCCACTACTACATTTTATTAATTCCTCCCCTTTTTTGGCAAATGCTATATTTGTATATTGGAACAAGAGAGAAGACTCGGGAACTGCAGTTTTGAAGGCCTGCAGCTTTGAAGTCTACACTTTTAAAGGAACCTTCAATAACTGGTGTGAGTGGAAATATCTTGACAGAGTGGTTTGGGGATTTTTATATATACATGTATTTGCCTATGTCACTATATGCTACAGATCTTTGAGAGTGTCAGGAGTCTTATGAGAAGTTTTGGCAAGAACACAATACAAACAGAAGACTTAACAAGTACAGAGCACTTATCAGGAAACATTTGAGACTGAAATCAAAATGTGAGGACTGGCAATTGAATTCTATTCTTTTCAAGACTGACCTTGGCTGCAACTTCTTGCACTCTCTCTGCAGTTCATCTGAGAAAATCCTGGCAAGCCATTTGAAGTGTATGTCTGATAACCCCTGCATTTTGAGAGTTTAGAACAAAAGCAGGAAAAGACACTCCAAATACTAATTTTTGGCATTTTCATGGACTCTTTATTACACAACAGACAGATTCCAAAGTTAGTCTGTACATCATGAAGGAAAGAGACATGAAAATATCATTAGGACACTTCCTATTATGAACTAGAAAGTGGGGCTAGTGGGTAATCATCTGTGTTTAGCCACAAAGATACATCATTTTTGATCCAAGAGAACAATCAAACTTACATTTCTTTTAGACAAATATTCTTCTAGGTGCAGGGAGCATCAACACTTGGACTGATTTAACACTTGACAGCTGAACCAAGAAAGACTGTCACCATGTGCAACAGACAAATAGATGCTCTGCAAGAATCTGCAGTAATCCATCAGGTTGTTCACTGGGTGGGCTACAGGACACCTACACTACCTTCTACCTACACCACCTTCTTTTCTTCAAGATAAGCCTCGTAGTTCCTGAGCTCCTATGTGGCAGAACAGACTCTGATGAGTTTCAGTTCCACTGAAACAAATTAAGGCTGCATGCCTTCAATCAGAAAAGGACAGGAAAAGGAAAGCAATTTTTAGGATGCTTTATTTCTTGCTTGATGACTTCTATCACATCAGTTTTGCAAAGCCATCACCTTTTCTGGCTCTTGCCCAACCAAATGAAGCCTAACACCACAGAGAGGTTTTGATAAAGCCCCATTCTGCAAAGCCTTGGTACGTTTTCATTTCTTGTAGAAATGAAATAGAAATATAGAAATTCTTGTGCAGTACTTCTTATACATTTTCATTTCTATAAACTCTTAGCATCCCATGTTCTTTTATTTTTCTGAGGCATTTCAGAAGAACTCTACACAAGAATTACAGGATACAGGCACTTTTGTTTATAGTCAGTTCTCACACAAAACATCCAAATGCTCAAATCCACCCTAGTGGGGTATTTCCAGCATCTTATTTAAATTGTCATTTGTGATGCAGCCTGCCCCAGGCAGCAGGGCTCTCCTTCACTGCCATTTCACATCACATAACACTGCTGGAGTTCTGCCCTGGCCCCCCTGCCAATGCTGTCTGCAGGAACAAACTGCTTTTGCACATTCCAGATGTTTAAAGAAATAACTAGAGAACTGAAGAAGAGCTGCTGAGGAAAGAATCTCTGCAAGTATCATGACAGAATCATACTTGACTGTGCTTCCCTCAACAACCAAAAGGGAAGCCGCCCACCTGGAAGTTACCAGCTCAGTGTTCAGGAAGCTGACACCTACTCTAAAAATAATAGGTGCATGTGCAATTCTCCTACCATGCCCTTCAGAGGTACAGTGCACAAGCTAAGGATGGCTCCTGGCAGATAGAAATATGAACCAAAAAGTCATGGCATGGCAGTGAAAGATGAATGTTTGAGGTGCAACACTGGAGCAACTGACTCTGCACATTCCTGCTCACCACATCAAAGTACTCTTGCTGATCTTTGCCTTATATTTGCTAAGCATGGAGAATGAAAAGTAGGAAGCTCAAAAAACCCTTTAGCCAAGAAAGTCACAAGACACTTCAATGTTAAGTTTTTTCCATAGTAACAGGCTACAGTTTCTCTTAGAATCTGGTTTCAAAGTTGATGAAATAGGATTCTGCAAGAAACTCTATACCACAGCACAGAAGCTCCCATCATACACTGACCTCTAGTGTAATAAAGACTCAAAACATCAGAAGTCTCTTTGAAGACTTAGAAAAATTATCATTTTTTTCCCAGCACTCTGAAGAATATTTTCATGCAATAAAACAGACTGAAGTCAGAAGGGCCTCCCCAGAATACTCTCAATTGTTTAAGAAAACTGGAGCATGGGTTAAAGAAGCTACAGAACTTAAATTGTTCAATGGATGTGAAGTTCCTGCTGTGTTTACATAAAGTAATTTATATCAAAGCTGTATTTAACTTCTTTGAACGCAGCTGAATATAACACCTACGCATTCTGAATCTGTAGAATTGTTTCCTAATTACAGTTTTACACAGCTAAATTAAAAAAACATTTAAAGTTGAAACATTCAGCTTGGGCAAGTCCTATATCAGACAGATCACATTTAGACCACCCCAGCTTCTGCACAAGACCCTCCAAGTGCCTGTGGACAGGGTGGCTGACTCAGATGTACCTCCTGTAGCCAGCACTGAAGACACGGAGTTTGCAGGAAATGCAATACAGAAATCTGCATGAGCCCTCACTCCCTGAAGACACAGGGCTCACAGAGGAACGTGGAGGTGGCTCTGAGCCCAGGCAGACTGGGGTGAGAAAGGAGATGCTTGGTTTGGGTTAGCAGCTTTTAAAGATGGTAAAAACACAACCGACCAACACCAAACAAAAAGCACAAACAACAAAAATTAAGTTAATTTCAAAAGGAGTTTCAAACGAAAATTATTTCCCCCCAACTTTTAAGATTAAAAAAATCTGTATTTTTTATAAGCTAATTAGTTTTATGTCAAGAATTACTTAATTAGAGCAGAGCCAATTCTAAGAGAACAGAACAACTGAAATGGATACCCAAAGTATTTAGGCATGTATGCCACTCGTATGCCACTTCTGTCCACTCCCTGTGCACCTGCCTCTGGACAACAAATCCCAGAGATGCTTCCTTTACTTCAGACCATTTCTCACACCTCCTTAAAAAGCAAGGAATCATCCAGAGGCTGTTTCCAAGTGAAGTGATATTTTCAACATGAGCAGGCTTTCCAAAGTCTGGCATATGTGGCTATGGTGGAACAAGAGCTCTTACCTACACTCCAGAGAAGGAACTCTTATAAAGTATCTTTTGAACAAGATTTTAAAAGCCTCAGAAATATAAAATTCAGAAAGAGTTAAGCACAGCATGAAAGCAGCCATCATAATGTATGAAGTATTCAGAAGTCATTTCAGAGGGAAATGTTTGAAACTAAATTCAGATCAACTAGAGGAGGTCCTTTACATTTGCAGTCCCAGACTTGAGTCTGTGAAGATAGTGAGGACCAAATTTTTAATATTGGTTTCTAGCTGTGTCAGAACTCAATAAACCCTTATCTGTAATAACAATGCCTAAAAGATAGCTTTAAATGACTTAAAAAACCCACTACTTAATGATGTGTTCAAAGCTATACAGTTTCAGACCACTTCTTAAATGAATGCAAGTCACTAGGAAGACAACTATTAAAATCTGCCACTTGTCTTCAGCACAGCAGTGAGCTTTTTACCAGACCAACACTTGAGTTCCACCTCAACTGAAGTTGTGACCTTCATCTTGACTTGGATTTTGGGATATACTGTATCCTGCAATCTGAAACTGGCAGCCTCTCTGTCAGAACAAGGTGATAGCACCAAAGTATACAGGCTTTAATGAAGCACAGCACCCTTCATGCAATTTGGTAATCACTCTAGGAGCATGAGGACTTCTAGCTTCTGGCTCAGAATGCTCCAGGTCAAACCTTACCTGTAAGAATTGCTTTTGTTTTCTTTATCACATTTATTTATTTATTTTATAAGCAAGAACTCTCATTGCAGCTATAGCAAGGAAATAAACAGAAGCACTCAGGATTTACAAGGATATTTGTCACCAAGTTAGATCACTTCAGACAGAGTTATGAATAAGATTCATGTTTTAATATGAGAGCTCCTGCTTTAAGCCACTCAGCCACACTTTGTTTGCAATACAAGGAAGCCAACTCAGCCACCCACTTACCTCACATGCAGCCCAAACATCACTCAAACAAGAAACTACTGAGAAATCCCTTTAGACTTTAGCCTTATGCTCAACTCTAATTTCTATCCAGAAAACAGTTTACCACCAGCTAGGAAAACACAATACCACTCTCCCAGCTCCAAGGAAGGAAGAGCTGAGGCACAGAGCACACCAGACCCCTGAATTAGTGACTGGAGAACTGTGTGAGCAAGCTCCAACAGCTTCACAACAGCTCCTTCCCATTGTATTTGACAGAATGTGTCCTTCCAACTATTTTTTTCTCTAAATTCTTGTGTTTAATTCAATGCATGTGGTGAGGGGAATGACTTTTAGAAGAGTGATGTGCAGCAATACACAGATGTTCCACATTTGTCATGTCACATGAACCTTGTGGCTAACACCCAACCTTCAAAAGTCAAAAAGCCTCCTACATAAAAATCCATATGATATATTTGTTCCTAGAAGAACACCAGACAATCTATTAGATTGCTAGAGATAGGTTTCTCCAGTATTTTCCTTTTTTAAAACAAAACAAAACAAAAAACCCACCTGCAACAATCTTTGATTCCAAGAAGTTTAAAAAACCTCAAACAACACAAAAACATAACCAGACATAGAAGTTAAATCAAGTGGTGGGTTGACAAGATGTGTCACAGCTAGAAGAAAGCCCTTCAAATTGAATAAACTGTAGTGTATTGTGTAAAGAAAATGCACAGATGTTATATACAATCACATCCAGAATATTTTTTTGGCTAGCTCTTTTTCTAAAGAAACTTTAAAAAGACAGAAGTGACACACACAGATTTATAACCAGCACAGAGCTCCAAAATCTTCACTCAAAAAAGTTTCTTAGTTTCTTTACTCCCAAATGAATTCAAACAGAAAAAGAGAGCATAGAAATTGATGCCAGAACACATGACTTAAGCCCTCATACCCTTACTTTCAGCATAATGTATATAGTTCAAAATGCTGTGCATCCAGCAATTTGTGTGCCCAGGATTGGTGAAATGTTCCATTCTAAATTCTAAATAAAGTATTAGGCCACTGATAAAGTATCAGCTGCAGATTGTGTGAGTTATCAAGCACCTCTGACCAACTGATATTTTTACCAAATTGGCATTATAATACCATGCAATGATTTGTTTCAGGCACTAACTCCTGAGCTATCTTTACTAAAGGGCAGTAGTCCTTATACAGAAACGTGCTGTAGTTGACAGATCACTACCTGTACAAAAATCAAATTTCTAAGGGAAAGTTAGCTCGAGTTAATTATTAATTCCTTCTGGAATGCACCCAGTTTACACCTGAAAATCTACAGCTATGACCAGTTCAGTGTGTTTGGATTTTGGCATACACTAGAAAGCATCTATTAATAGGAAGCACACACTAGAAAGCAGCTACTAATTCATACGTCAGTATTTGCAAACAAACAATAAATTCAAGAAGAATGAACCTAAAGCCACTTCCTGCCAGTTACTGCCTTGGACAGACCTGTGGTCAGCACCCTGGGTAACACAGGACAGGTTTCAGTTTCCTGCTGACAGAAGCTTGTGTGACCTTGGCGAAGTCACCAGGGCTGGATGTGGCTCCATGGCAATCTCAGCCAGCTGCTGGCTGCCAGACTCCCACTCCTCTCCCTTCCCTGCTCCACAGTGTTTGACCCTGCACTGACTCATTTCAGACCAGCAACCATAAAAAGAATTCAATTCTCTCGTAGGTATTGAACACAGATGAGTCAGTGCAGGGTCAGGAGAGCAGAGCGGGGCAAAGGGGAGGCTGGTACATGTGGGTGAGGACGTGGCAGCCGGCCCCCATAACCCAGCTCCAGTCCATCATTCAAGATAAAGGGAGCTCTTCAATTTCACAGGCGTCTGGTGAGCATAAATAACAAAAGGTTAAAAAAGCACTGAGATCCATATTAACTCTCTGGAGCAATTTTTTAGATTTGTCTAAGGAAGGGAATTTTTTTTCTACATAACACCCATATTGGTGTAAGTCTTTGGCTTCCATCACTCAAATTTCTATGTTCTGTAGGGACTTCGAGTCAGAGACTTAGTGAAGTAAAATAAAGCTTACAGAGGAATCCATGGTGATGCAGAGGCTCCAGGACAGCTCTGTTTTGCAGGAAGCTCCAGTACAAGGGATGTAAAGGGAAAAGGCACAGAAGGGGCCTTCCTATACAAGAACATCATTTGCTGCTGTTTCTTTGTGTGATTCCTTCTGTATCTGGGTGTGGAGCATTACACAGATTTATCTGAACAAGTACAAATTCCTGTATCAGAAGTATGCATAGTGCCTTATCTCAACTGGACAAACACCTAGCATAGACAAAAAAAAAAAAACAACCAAACAAAATATAAGAGAGTCTTGAGGATGTTCCCTAGATAAGGTGTCCCCAAAATATGGAACTCGTTTCTCCTCTCTCAAAAAAATGAAGGAGACACAATCCATTCCTAAAGCACTCCAAAAGAAAGCTACAGTTTCCTATGATCTCCAGAGTGCTGGCTGTATCTCTGTGGCTGTTTGGGGCTGGCTGTCTCAAAGACCAGGCAGGACAAGCCATTGGGATGAAGTCCATCAACTCCGTGGCTGAACACCTCAGCTATCTCTCTCCTCCAACACCCATGTTCAGAGGAGCATTTTTTAAAGTGCAACTATTGTATTCGTTATAGTGTTTCTGTTGTCACACCTGTCTTAGGGGAAGAATTAGATGGGATAAATGGGATCAGAACAGAAATGTGTTAATAGCACCAAAGCAGAACAAAAAAGATCACAGCGATGCTCACTTTATTACCACAATTGGATACAGTAAAGTATTTAGCAATATATATTATCTAGCAGAACAACTAGCAAAAAGCATAATGAAAATTTAAAGACTATTCTGAATGGATTACTGAAGTGACCTGTTGGAAACACAGCTACATGGTTAAAGAAATTCAGCATATATCTAACAATAAGTTTATTTCTTAAGGCATACTTTGTACAACTTTGCCATGTATCACCTCACATATACTTTAAACAATTAAGTATTAACATTTACCCCTCTGCAAAACCTTAAGCAGCCTCTGGACTTTTTAGTCTCCTTGTTTATTTTATGAAATCACATCACAAATAATCCAGTCTCATTCATTAGCAAAGCTCTGGAATTTTTCTCACTTAATAGTCTACATAATTATGGTAGAGATTATCTTGGCCTGGAGGTTTGCATAGTTCCTTGCTAACTGTCTCTGCTGTTAAAAAGTTTACACTGCTTAACAGTTTATTTATGGACTTAGGTTCTTTTGGTTTAAGATAACTGTCTCAAATTATAACCAAAGCCTTGGATCAGAGCAATTCTGTGGTGAACTTCACTGTAGCCAAGAGCAGTCTTGTTAGTCAGTAATAAGGCTGTGAATACTGTATGTAGAATACAATAGCTGGAATTCACTGGAAGCAATGACATTACCATTCAATTTGCCAGTTTCACATAAACCTGTTCAGAATGTACCTATGCTGTTGACAGGGTAGTGAATAAACAGTGGGGAGAAAAAGCAAGCATGATATGCAGACCTTGTAAAGGAAAGTTATATATGTTTATTACAACACAAGAAGCACTTATGGTAAGATTTTATATTTTCAGAGTGAAATAGTCTGTGCTGACAAATTCAGTTTTGAAAACAGAACCATAAGTACCGTAAATCAGAACACCAGGAAGGCTGGAAGAGCCACAGTTTGATTTGCATATTTAGTTGTTAGCAGCAGAAAGCCTCCAGCAGAACAAGTGGCAGAAGGACATCTTTGCCTCATGTAACTCCTGGGAAAGCTGATTCTCACAGCACATTTACTGTGATCCCCACCTGGAGCCTTATCACTGCTGGCAAGCTCAGCCAGCACTCCTCTCCTCCACCACACAGCTGGGAAGGCATCCCAGCAAGCACAGCCCTCCCTGCTCCACGGGCTGGAGAAACTGCAGAGCAGGGACATCAGCACATCCTGCCCTGCACAGGGCTGTCCTCTCCCTTTTCCCCAGCCCCATGGAAATTCCTAACCTGACTGTCTAGGGCAGGCGTTCAGTCTGCCAGTCAGCCAGCAGCAGGCAAGTGCTTTCTCTGAAACATACACAATGGGTGAATTTTATTTCTTTTTTTTTTTTTTAATTGAGTTTTAGACAACCATGTTTCACTTTAAATGAAGAGTGAGGTGTTTTTCAAGGCTAGCAATGAGCCACTGAAAAGCTAAACACAGCATAAAAAGGCAATGCCCTCTCAGCCACATAAGTTGCTGTGCTAATGCAAAAATTAACTATTTGCATCACTGCTGAAATGCATCTAAGTTCAAATGAATTTCCCTACTTAGAAGTGAAAAAGAGCAGGAGAAAAAAAAATCCTTAAAAAACCCAACCCTCACAGCACAATACAAACAGATTAAAATTTCAGGGTTTATGGCACATCTAGGAATCAACTCTTGTCTTCAGTATCTTCCTTGCAGTTCAGACAGTATGTGCTGTAAAACACCCACTTCATGCATCAGCCAAGTGGCAGCCCCAAGTGGGCTGTGTTTATGTTATCTCAGTGACTTCTAAGCTGCACTTACACAGCTCTGCTCAGCCAGGCCTTGGTTAGAAACTGGGGCTGGGCTGTTTGCACAGTAACCTCTGACATGGGCCAGTGTGCAAGGAACAGCACAGGAATCTCTCCTGACAGAGTGCCCCGGGACAGAAACACAGACTACAGTTAGAGCTTCAGTCATGAGTTCAGAGGGCAAATTACATTGCCTGAGCCCTCACAGGCACACTCATTCCTTAATCTGCAGCTTGAATTCCTTCTACCTATCAATTAGATATACCAGAATAAAAGCCAAGCACTAGCTGCATGAACTCGCTGATCCCACAAATCCAGTTTTTAAAAAGTGGTGCTGGAATTCCTACATATTCTAGACAGTATCTAGAATATGGAGTGGGTATCCCAGTGATAAACAGTCCAGGTTTTACCCAGATCCCTGTGTACACCAGAATGTACAATCAAAAAACTTCAGCAAAATTGACTAAGATACAACTGGCAAAGAAAAGATGCCTTTTATACCTGGAAACCAGCTGCCATTAATTCCAGTCACAGTCATCCATCCCAACACAGGCGAATGTCTAATGGGACTTGCAGTCAGTTGCCTCCTCAACTGTTTATCTGAGCAAGAACAATTAAAACTTTCAAAATTTTCCCATCAAACCCCTAGAAATGGAGCACAACTGTAATTAAATAAATGCCAATTTTTGCCAAAATGAAATATGACCTTAGATTTAAAGATTCATTATTTAATAGCTCCTTAACAACTAAAATGTGACATCAGAGAGGGTTCCATTACAATGCCTCTCTTAGCTCCTTTAGCAGGGGCATCAATTATGCAGGACACCTTCTCAAAGGACTGCAAAACCAAATTATAATGTTCTTAGTCTTGTTGAGCAGCAACACTCATGAAAGCAGTATTTTATTCGCATGTAAACCAATGTCTCCTGCCAGCCTAATAGTACTATGGAGGAGATTTCCACACATGCTTATTAGATTGTCTTCCAAGTCCTCAAAATGATTTTTTGAAACATTTCTTCAGACTCAGAGACATTTGCATGTTCTGACTTCATAACAAGAGCAGCTTTTTCCTTTAGATCACACATTTCATTATGCAGATTACAGTTCTTAACCACCTCTTAAAAAAACCCCATATATTCAATAATTCATTATTACAAGGTAAATTTTATTTGATTTTCTTAGATTACCTCACTTCTCTGACTCATTTTCCTGCCATGTTATCTCCTTATTGTAATTTAAGTCTACGGCATTCTCAGTACAAAAGTTTCAGGGTTAATACCAAGCACTAAGGTCTAGAGAGTCATTCCTTCAAGCTAGTCTGTTCTCTTTCTCCGAAACAAATCAATTTCACATCCATTTTTATACTCTACTGTCTCCCTGAAATAGATGAGAAATACTGAAAATCAGATGCATCAATTAATTTTTAGACTGTTTACAAACATGATCTGGAGCACATTTTAAGTAAGGAATTACTCAGTTTCCACTTAAAATAGTTACTCCACAGCCATTAGTAGCATGAAGTATTCATTTCTTTAAAGATGATGAATTTTTACATGCCAAGAAGTGGAGTGATCACAACTGTTTTCTACAGGACCATAGAGGAACAGAGTTGCAGCATTCAATGACAGAGACGAGCTGACAGCAGTGTCACCTCTGAAACTCCAGCTCACCACAAAAACCATTTACAGTTTTGAACTTGCCAGTATTTACCCAGAGACAGGTGTCCATTTCTGCAGTTCAAGAATTAAGGGGGAAAAAATATTTTGAAAAGACAGTTCTACATATAATAATTGTACAGTTTTGAACATCAAGTACTTCAGATTAATCTGCTCTCAGAAACAAATGTCTGCTTTCGAAACTCTCAAAAGGAGTTTTGCTGGAGTTTATTTTAACCCTCATTTTGTCTTTACTTACAGAGACAAAATTTGTTGAGACAATGTCATTCACTTAACTCATGCCCTCCTTCCAAATTCATACTACTTCCCCACTCTGGCAAAATGATTGAGTGGTGCAAAAAAAAAAAAAAAAAAAAAAAGGCATATTAAAATGTGAATGCATATCTCTTTTTTTGGCCAGAAAAGAAAGACACTGCCAATATGGCTAAAGGAGAAGATTTGGTGAGGTCAGGCAAAGGTTGAAGTGATAAATGAGAATGTAAGCTGTGCAGACTCATAAAAAAAATGTAGTCCCTTTAAATACACCTGCCTTCCAACAGCCCTTTCCCTAAAGCTAGTAAGATGTCACATAATGAGGAATCCTGTTTTCCTCTTCTTTTTTCCACAGGCATCTCTCCTGGTCAGGTTATTATGCATCATCCTAAAATGCACAAGCACATCATCCAACTCCAACAGAGAACAAATTACCTCAGTTACTGGGACTACTTGGATCAACTGGATGTGGCTGGTGTCTAGCAATGAAGTCTTTGGAGTGAGTTCAGGAGGAACACCCACCAAAGAAACTTCCCAAATACCCAAGAATCGATTAATGATAGAAAGAAAACCATAAAATCAAAACAGAAACAGTTGAATTTCCTACCAAAGGCAACAGTCACTGCTAACCACAGTCTCTAGAAAGATTCAGAAATGGAAGGAACATCAAACATCTGGTTTCCCCAGACAAGTCAGAAAGACATGACTAATCATGCACGATCCTTAACCAGTAGGTCCTGCACTAGTCCATCCAGATCATCTCTTTACAGTGTATTCATAACATCCCCCATGTTTAGATTTATCTCCTGTACTTAAGCATCTTGTGACAACATGACTGAAAACAACCCCCTTATTAATGGAACTATTTTCATTAAAAATGAAGAATTCCTAAAGTTTAAAAAAATATATATTTATCAAACAAAATAACATAATGAGGGACATGCTGGATTCATGTAGCCCATTGCACTTGTGTTCATCTATGTGAATTTTCAGAGATGCTCTGTTAGTGACCACACTGGAAAACAGAGGAACTGTTCCAGAACTACAGTGGTCTTCTGATCTACAACACCGCAAAGCATCTCAAACTTCCTTGACAACAACTAAGAATTCTCCACTGAGTAATTATGGAACAAGACAGAAGACTTGCCTATACATGGGAGAGAGCTGTAGTTCCAAGGTCTTGCAAATGGGTAGTACCACACAAGAAAGAAACAGAAATGAAGCAAAGGCAGTAGATAAGATGAAGCAAGACTCTGAAAACACCTGAAACATAACTGTGAATCTTGTTAGGCAGGTGCACACTCAAATAAATCCTTGTTCTAAACAACAGCACTGAATGCAGAAGATATTAAGAGGATTAAAAAAAAAAAAAACAAAAAACCAACAAAACCCAAACCAAAAACCAAACATAAAACACAATACTCAGATTGCCATGAACAACCAAATAAAATCAGATCTTGTGCTCAAATATCAAAGTAAGTATATTAATTAAATAAAATTAATTAAATCAATGGTGTAATTAACCCTGGAGAAAATATAAAGTAATATTTTTGAGTATAATCTGAACACTCCCAACCAAGTTCCAGAAGCACATTTCAAGATAAAGTTCCACCATGTCACATAAATCAAGTTACACATGTTTGTGCTGTGAGACATCAAAAATAGCACTTAAAAAAAGAGTGGTGCAAGCAGTGCTCAGCTAACAAACCCTGCAGCTCAGCTGAGCAGTGAGAGAACCTTTGTTAACAATTAATACAGCAAAATCTCTGAACAACATGGACTTTGCTATGGAGATATATTAACTTTGAATCTAAATCTCAGATCCAAATTATGCAGTATTTTGGATGATAAAATCACCAGACAACAATGTAAAAACAAACAAAAAAAATCTAATGAGACTCTTTTCAGGACATTCCTCAAAAGATAACCTGTGAAAAGGTTCATTTATAGTGAAGTTCATTTATAAGTGAAGTTCAAAGCCATCAAGCACTTGCACTTTGTTCATTGCCAGATGGCTCTGATATTTTTTATTTCATCTACCTGTAATGCAGAACACCCTCTCACATCTGGAGCTTAACAGTCATGAGTCTTCCCTTCAGACACTGGATGTGCATCTACTGCCAGAATGAAGTGAGAAATCAAAATATTTTCATGTGGTGGTTTGTTGTTTGGGTTTTTTTGTTTTTCCTTTACCTCAAATACTTCAATTCAGTACTCTATAATGAGGAAAAGGTTTCTTATCATGTAAAAGAAGAGAGGGGCTTCTTTTGTTTAGGTTAAAAATGCATATATGAATTAGCCTGGAGAATATACTGACAGTACAGCACAGCCTCCTCTAAAACACGGGAGCAATTCAACACTTGTGGCAAGAAACAGAGCCAGCTCAGGTGTCCCTTCTCAAGGAAGCCCAGCAATAATCTAGAGATCTTGGTCTGGGAGATGCTGTCTTCAGTCACAAGACTCTTGCACTGTGAGGAGGTGTGCAGGGCCAGGGGCTGGCAGTTTACCAGGCTGCACCTGGGATGCCATGCAGTCAGCAGGCAGAAGCAATAGCTCTGATAAACTCAGCTGGCACTTCCTAGGAACCAGGGCACCTGAAACTGGCCATCCACCAAGCTGTTCTGTTAAATCTGATCACTTTGTTTCAAGCCAGTGTTTATAAATGACCAGCTTCTTGCACCCTATATTAAAGTGGTTTTGAGACATTAAAAAATCCTGGAGTTTATGCAAGTTGACATAACTATTTTGTGGCCAAATACGCATTGGCGGCACTATTGAACAGTTACTGAACAGTTATTGAACAGAAAAGGCTAGGAATCAGATCATTGCTGGGAATGTTTCCAACCAGACACTTGTTTTCTGCTAACTCAAATAAGAAACTTATCTTCCTTGTGCCAAAGTAAATTCCCAGTTGCAAAACTAGGTGAAAAAGCAGGCTTTCACTGGTGATCACAAGCCAAAGCCATCAGGTTCAATAGCATGTATTACTATCCAGTAAACCTGTAAGTACTCAGCCCGAGTTTAACAAAGCTTCCCAAAACTTCCTATGTTGTTTGCATTGACCCATGTATAGTTATTTCAAATCTCCTTAATATTTATTCCCCACTCTTTAGCTTTCTCCACCATTACAAAGAGACATGTTGTCACCATGACCATTCTAACTCCAAAATGCTGTAACTCAGCCTAATTTTAAAAGATGCTGGATGGTCTCACAGCATTTTTACAATCTGACAAACAGCATCTAGAATTTTTGGTTAGTAAGAGTCATACACAGTTACAATCCAACACAACCAAGCAACTGCAATCATTTCAGGCCTTTCCCAGCTGCAATTTTCCCTGGGAAGTGTAAAGCTTCCTTTAAACAAACAACAAAAACAGTGTGGTATAGCAGCTACAAACACAAAGGGAAAAAATACAATTCCAACATTTTAAGCTTCAAATAAACACTATCTCAGGGTTCCATTTGAAAGCTTTTAGTTTGTCAAATCAGAACAGAGAGATGCCATCAGAAAACTGATATTCATCTCGGGATCCATGCTAGGCCAACTGAACTGTGCAGAGAACATCTTTTGTCCAGTCTGACACTGTCCCCATTGCACCAGCTCCCACATACCTTGGAGGTCTGACACCTTCCTTTGTTCACTAACAGCAGACACTGATCTACTGATCCAGCAACCAAAACCTGAGATAAAGCAGCTTACAAAGCTGAAGGAGTGGACTAGAACCATCCCAGAATAATCAACACATGCATACAGCTGGGAACAGGAAGGAAAGAGGGAAATAGGAGGAGAGCTTTTAGAGTAATAAAATTTCATCCCAAAAAGTGACATTATTACAAGGCTACCGACATAAAGGGGTTGCTCTGAAAACTGTGATACAGGTTTTAAGGCTCATTAAAACTGTCTTTAGAGCAATTTTTTTCAGAGCAGGGTTTCAATGGGAGAAGGGGAATCATTTATCTAGATTAAAAGAGTCTGCCATTCTACAGAAGAGTTCTGAGGCTCCACAGAGTTGCCTCATTATCCTGTGCACAGAATACTTGATAATACTGTAATAATATTGTACAAAGTATTTACAATAAAAGCCTGCAAACTGAACAGCTGTTGGGCCATAAACTAGAGTTGAGAGAGCAGCTAACACTGAGGATACTGGAAGGGAAAAGTCCCAAATCCCAAGGAAGTCGATGACTTCCAGAAGCAAGGGAGGAAACCAAGGGTAGGACACCAGGAGGATGCTGCTAGGGCTGGGTCCCAGAAGCCTCAGTGTGTGCAGCATGAGGCAGTGTTAACACTGTTTGTGAGAAACATGCATTTATTTTGTGCACATCCTTCCAGTACAGAAAGTTACACCTGACCAGAAAGAAAAGTTAATTTGTCCTAGTTTAGCAAATTATTGAAACTCTGCCAAAGCATTGTCCAGATTACACAAGACAGAGCTACTGGCAAGTTGCTGCTCTCAGAAATCACAGACTTCCAATGAGTTGTTTAACTTCTATGTTATTTTTAGGTTGTAGAAAGAGCAAGGGCTACATAGGTAGAGCATAAAGGCAAGAATTGTTCAGGCCTAGGGAAATTAGACTCTAGACACATCATGACAGATGTCCTGCCTTAAATAGCAGCAGTAACGTTCCAGTACTTGAGAACCCAGCTAACACTCCAAAATAGTAGAAACTATAAAACATTGATGAAGATATGATAAAGCTGTTTCAAACAAGTAGCCTGCACTGAAAAAAACCAAAAAACCAAAACCAAACAGGAAAAAAGGACACTTTTAGCACTGCTAGCTTATGTGATTTCCTATATCCCCACCCATTGTCCTTTCTTCTGTCATCAAAAAAAAATAAAAAGAATGTGCAGTGTAATTTGAGTGCTACTTTTGATAGTGTGTCCGAAAGGAACAAAAACTAAGTAAAACTTAGTTAAGAAAGGGTTTTACTTGACGTGCAGTTTGATCATAGCTTGCATACCACATCCAGAATAGGGACTTGAAAGAAAAAAAGAGAAGACTGAAAAAGACTAGCATAAAGAAAAAGGGGGATGCTCAGTGAAGTCATAGAAGTAATTTTTCCAGTCACCTGAAACTGAAGCACCCAGCCTGTAGCACACATCACATAGCAGAGGTGTACAAGTCACACTGACATTGCACACAAGAGTTCCAAGGAGTGCACACAAGCACAGGGTGTGTCTGTGTGTGTGTCTGTGTGTGCACTGAGTGACGCTGCTCCCGGAGCTGCCCCACCACCAAAGGCAATTTCAAGTGCACCAGTTTCAGAAACCCCAACAAAGCACCTCATCAAACACATTGCTGTATTTAATACAGGGATCATGTTCACTTGCTGCAACTGTCAGACTTGAGGGGGTAAAAATAATTAAGCAATAAAGATGGTCTCAGGCTTGTTGGCATTTGAGAAGTGTCCAAGCCCCAGCAGCATGCATGGGGACTACAAGTGACTGGAAACATTTGAGCAAGTGATCTTCTGTTTATCAAAAGAGAAGCATTTCTTAGAGCAGCTCTCCAGAGGCCACACAAAAAAAAAAACCCCAAAAACTAACAAACAAACAACAAAAAAAAACCAACCCAAAACTAGAACATTCTGAACATTTAATACACAAAACTAATGACTGTTTTACAAGAGTTAGAAGTTTTCCGCAGTAAGAATTTGTGGTTTCCTGTGCAAGGAAGAATGCCAATTCATACCAACGTGTTCATGGAAAAAGTTTTTTCAGGGCTTCCTTAAGAAACAAACCTCTGTAATACCAAGATTACTTACTTTGTTTCAGAGGTGATTGGCATAATTTTAAGTTCTCATATTGGTCTTTGCACAAGAAACATTTAATGAAGTAACATTTGTTTTATTGGAAGGGCACTGTCTTCATTTGTATGTTACTCTAGGAGTCTCACAAGTCATCATAATTTTTGAAGGCAATAATGAAAGTGCCTCATTTCTTTATTGCACTTGGAAAGATCTTTCAGCTGAAGTTCAGCACAAAACCGATTCCCAGCTTCCTTACTTCACACACAAATATGGGCCTTTTGGGTTTTGCTTTTGATGTCAGCAGTTCCTTGCTGGCAAACACCTCCTGGGAATCCAGAAAAAGCATGTTCAACCAAATATTGCTTTGAAGATTTCTTTTAAAGGCTACTAGATCCTCTAACAGGAGGTCAGACGAAACTAAATCACAGGTAACTTCTTTTTCACAGCTCTCTATCTCTTACTATAAGGCAGGTTAGGTTCCCAAACCAGGCCATGGAAATTTATATCTTACCTGGAATGTTTCATCTGCCTTCTCCCTGCCCATACAAATCCCTTCAAATTATCTGTGGCTGTACTATCCCAGTTGGGTACACCACACAGTGCACTTCAGACATGAAGTTTATTACAGAAGTATAAGCTGAGCATTCCCCTCTTAAACCACAAATTTTAAGAATCTGAAATGCATCCCTAGCAGTAGTTAGCCATGCTATAGTTTGCTTTTATTAATGTAAGCCCTAGAAAATTGTTTAGCTGGGTTCAGTGCCTCATAAATTCAAAGTTACTTTTACTCAACACAATTTATTTTCAAGCTAAAAGAATTAAACTTGCATTCCATACCAGGAATCCATATAAACAACTGGGTTCCATACACCAGGCTTTTGCTTGCAGTAGGAAGCCACAATTACTTTGCTGCCAACCCACAAAAACAGTACAAAAATAGGCATTTGCATGCAAGTTGTCGAGTCATGCATGCAACAAATATTATGGAGACAAGACAAACAAGTGTATTTCAGGAAAAACAAATCCTTTGCCTGTCAACTGTTGGCACTCTGCAGTACAAGAGGAAGGAAGAGGATGGGCCCAGGGGGAGCATCCAGAAGAGGTTTGGTGCAATCCCATGGTCAGGGTGTTTATAAGCTCTGCAGAGTCTTTAGTCTCTGAGCTTTGCAAGGGTCAAGTTTTGTACAAACTCCTTTGAAGTAATATTTGTCACAGCATATACTTCAAACCACAAATGACAGAAGACTCTGACTAAAGTAGTTTAAGCCTAAAGGCAACAGCATGTTCCAAACAGGAATACCTCAGCTAAGTTTTGTGGAGTAAGGTGGGAGAAGCAGTAGTACTGGTGCTGTTCAGCAGTTTACAGCTAAATGCTGATTACAGATGAGAGCACAGCCTCACGTGCAGCACACAAACAAGGCAAAGCCTCCAGAACTCAAGTAGCTCTAACAGGCAATCCTAACAACAGAGTCTAACTAAGCCAGATCCTTACTGACACATATTATCTAAGTAAATATACAGTTTTCTTTTTGTAATTTTGTTCATTATTGCAACTTTTGCCTAAGCAACCTTCTTTCAAAGCCTTGAATCTTTGTCTCTATCTTGTCCTGATAGAGACAGTTTGGTGCCATCTCTGGGGAGCTGTGCACATGGCTGATAAGCTACACATAGGACAGAGACTTAAGCCACACAACCTGTGAGACAACAGGCACCCAAACTCATCAGTGTGCAGCACAACCCACACTAAGAGCTGCAATGGTCACTCTGGAGAGAAATAACTTTAAGTGCCAAAGTTAAAGATCATAACCCTCATAAGCTTGCAGCTTACTGAAGAAGCTCTATCTGCCACTGCTCTATTTCTGTCTTTAAACTGACACATACTATAATTTTTAGTCCAAAAGAGCAGTGGAAGAATCAGTGGAATGAGGCAGGCAAAACAGCATTTATCACTGAGCAAAGGAAATCATTAACAGCAGCAAAAGGAAACAAAAGTGGAAGGGATCAATTCAAGCTACATTTTCAAAACAGCCATTTTTTTGCTGCTAAAAATGCTTCTCTCCTGTGCAGTCAACAAGGTTTCCTCCTTCATTAAGCCTTAGAGTTTTCAGTTTTCCTGGAGTTAGAAGGTATTACATAGACAGACATGCCTTTAAATTGGCTAGGAAGCCAATTTAAGTTTAGAGGAAACTTTAAAATAAATATTTTCCCCTGTAGAGGATGGAGAAAATTTAAGCCAAGTAAAAAACACTGGCAGAACCTTTCATTTGAAAGAAAGAAAGAAAAACACCTAACAAAAAGCTTTCTCAAATGCTTTATTTTTATGCCTTCCCAAAACATTCACCAACTTCATTAAAAACAGTCTCAGGAGGTGGGTGAGACGGTAATCCCTTCTTTTTCCCCCTCTATTATTTTAAACATATTTAGCCAATTTAAGGCCATTTAAAATCTTTTCACTTCCCTTCTCACCACATTCTGAAATAAATGTTTATTTCTCCTAAAGCTTTCAATAATTGAACACTAATCACTAATCAGACACTGTCTTCCTCCCCTGTTCAACTGAGGACAAACCAACACTTCATTACTTTCTTACTTCTCAAAATCCACTTCTCCCTATCTCCTCTATATCTATTCCCTAAACGCATTCCAAAGGGATTTATGAATAAATCAGCAGCACTTAAAAAAATTAAAATGTCAAGATGCTCTCCCTAACTTTCTCTGTGACAGAAGCTCCTTCTCCATTCCCTACCCTTGTCTCCGTGCCCTCGGTGTCAGCTGTCTTCCCCTATTTTTGAATCGTGGTCAATCTGCTCCTTTTGAAAGAGAAACTCTGTTACCTGTTTTCCAAGGAAATGTTCATACATGTAATTATTAAATTCAGAACACATATTCATTTCTACATTTTCTGTGTTAGCTAGGCATTTTAATCTAATATCTATCACTCTGCTCAACAAACATAGCTATGCATCTAGTATGATCACTTTAAACTATAAGCCTGTATTTCTGCTAAGATTTCAGACAAATAATGATTTCGTGCTCCAACACCAACTTCGAAAAATTAACTTTCCAGAAGACAAGTGCAAGCATCTAGCCAGTGTTCCAACTTCTTTTAAGACACTTGCATTAGAATGGAAAAGTTCAAATTCTGAGCTATTTGGAGATACGAAAAACAGACACTGAAACATGTCACCTTAAATCAAGAGACTTTTTTTAGGGTTTTGCTTTTGTTTTTACAGGTCAAGGCTCTATTATGAAGCCAGAGTCATCCTAGCGTAACTTAGGTAGTGTTGATGTTTAACATGAACATGAAACCAGCAAGGATAGAGCAGGCCTGGTGAAAGGGTGGGGGAAAAAAAGAGGTAGAAAAAAAGAAATGTATTTACAATCACCTGGAAATTTCCTCTCTGAATAATAGGGCATTCAGGCCAGTTACAATGGGTAACTTGGACCCTGGGGTAGAGGCAGTTTCTTCTGCTATCAGGAGCAAGAATGCACAAGTCACTCCCTTCCAGTCTCCTTCACCATGAAACAAATAGCAAAACCACGAAAGAACAAATTTACATTTTTCAAATACAAACTGCATTAAAAATTATTTCAGGTGAATACCTGATTTCCCCCTTGTATGGGAGTAAGGAAACTAATCAATGGCACCAGCTCAAGCCTCTAAAAACTTAACTTTATCACTATCTTTAGCAGTCTCTTGCAGCAGCAAAGGATACACTCCTCCTCACCCCAAGTTTCAAACTGACATTACAGAACAGGTTAAGTGGTTAGAGTAGTAACTTTAGTCATGAACAGAATTATCTCCTTTTTCCAAAGGAGCTAGAATTTACTCTGACTTTCAACTTCTGTATCTCCAGGCAGATAGCTATGGATTCAAAGCTGCAGTAAGGAGTTCAGTCACACAAAACATTTTCCAGATATTTCTTATCATTTTCATGGCAGGGAGAACAGGCTGGAAAAGGCAGGTCTCAGCCTGTGGCTCCTCACCTGGACTGAGCACTCACTGCAGATACAAGATACTGCAGAGCCCCTGCTCCTTCCTTGACATCCAGTCTGAGCAGTGCTGCCACTGAAACAAAAGTTCCCAGATCCAGTAAACAAAGGGCTGGCTGACAAGAGAGCACAGGATGCCTTGTCAAACTGAACATTGTTCAGAGAAGTGGTTAAACAAATGAGCTGTTGACATGGCTTTAAGGCACACCATTTTGTAACCCAGTAATTTCGGATTAGTTACTGCTACAATCTGTGGCTTGTATATGTAAACACAATTGTATTTCGTGTTTGTTTCAAATCTACAAAACAAGGATTTTTATGCAATCTGTTCAACTAGTGACAAAGAAAACTTCTAACAACTTCAATGTGGTACAAACAGCCTGCTTTTGTTTTAAGTCCATTCGAAGCAGGAGAGGGGCTCACAGCATCTAACATTTAACAAGTCAATTTTATCTCCACTAATACTTAACACCAGAGAAACAAATGCAGCTACAGTTGCCTGTATTAAGCAGCTGGCAAGCTCAGAGATGGAAAAGTTGCAGAACAGCTGGGGAATGTGAGACCCTTTTGAACAGGCTGCTATATGATCCAAAATAATGGTACATGTTTACACACAACACAATGGCAGCAACAGCCAAATGCAGGTCTAGCGAATGGACTACAGCTGCTCCTTCCCTCAGACAAGCCCAGCAAACAGATAAAAAGGAGTTCATATTCACAAAATATGGCTTTCATCATAAAAGGCAGCAGTCTGAGCTTCAAAATAGACAGCTGAGCCTCCAACTGGACCAAACTGTACAAGATTCTGTATTAGAAGTTGCCCTCTAAAACAAATCTGGATTAGGGTCACAGAGCTTTCCAAGCTGCTGCTACTTTACCACCAACAGTTTCCAACAATGCGTTACTCAGACTAACAGGTTGCCATCTAACTTATAAAAAAACTTCTCTCATGACAGTATTTTCCAGCTAGAGTTAGGAAGTCAGCCATTTACAAACTGGTTTTAACATCGATTACCCAGGAGTTAGCTTTCCACCTCAGATGAGGACAGTGCGTATGCTAGAAAGAAGGGTTTGAATAAACACGGGCTTTACATCTTTTTATATCTTTTTTTACACTGGTGTTGCACAGCAGTGTAAAAGTAAGTTGGGACCTGAAGACAGCACATCCCACTGCTCACCTAGACAGAGGGGTGGCCTTTATTTCGAGCCTACTTATGCAATAACTGATAGCATGTTGCAAGGAGCACTCGCTTGTTTCACAACTGCCATCTGAAGATGACAGAATTTTGTACATTACCTCGTACAAAAATTGCATCACCTTATTTCAAGTGATCTCCCCAGTTTTCCAGTCTCAGAAGCACAATATCAGCGGTACCATCTGATTGCTCAAGACAATCCACAATCAAATAGTGCTAAGGAACTGGCTTAATTAATATAAGTAATTAATATAATTAATTTCTGTCGTAACCATATCAGTCCTAACCATGCCAGGCACCAAAACAGAGTTAGTAATGGATTGTTTCAACTCATTGCATCCTGATTAAAACTAGTGTAACTCAAAAGAAATATTTTTTGACTGAGAGAAGAAGACGGCATTGAAAGATCTCCATTTCTGCTTCTTCTGCACACAGCCATTGAAGTTACAGCCCCAGTTAAGAGCTACTCAGAATAGGATGGTTAAAACTGGACAAAGACAGCTGTGATCACAGCAATAACAGATGCAGACACAATTTTTAACTTCCTTTGCTTTTACAAAGAAAAAACGCCACTAACAGCCATCATAGAAAGCAGGATTTTTAAATATGGGTTGTAAGACTACCTCATAACTAACGGGACCCTATTAATGGCAAATGTATCTCTCAGCACACTTAAGCAACAAAATGCCACATCTGTACACTTCAATTTCAGATTTCAGATAAAGAAGTCTTTCTAGTGAAATTAATTTGTGAATTAAGCCACATTTGTAAGGAAATTCCCCATATTAATAAAGAAGGAAAATAACTTGATCCTTGAATCATATTCACAGAAAAGATGCTTCCTGTACCAAAACAGTACTATGCCAGGTATCCCTCCTGCAGTCAAAGAAGTGATGGGAACACTACCTTAAAATCCTACCATCTGTAAAGGTTAAGAGCACAGATTTGCTTTTCCTGCTGCACTGACAGTGCAGGGATACAAGTGCTGCTGTGCTGTGGCACTGGGAGTGATGGTTTTTATCCTCAGTGAGCTCCAGACCCCATTTGCACCAGGGGCTTTTTTTCCAAGGTTTGGAATCACTTCTGCAACCCAGACACAGCCAGTTTTGAGTACATCCCACTACTCTAGTGTCTCTGGAATCTTGTTGTCAAAATAAAAACTTAAGAATGGAAGCTTAAAACGTTGCAGGATATTGTGATGTGTCATTACATCAGCAAAGCTGGGCACGGTTCAGTAAACTGATGATGTTTAACTATTACAGGTAATGCACTGACAGTCAGCCCACCTGAGCAAGTGATATGGGATTGATCTAAACCATCCATAAGATCACTGAACCTCTCCCAAATTACTCTCTGTACTTATCTTAATGGATCTCTCTTTCAACCAAGCTCCCAAAATTAACCAAAAAAAAAACCCCAAATTTTAAAACTCACAAAAGAACCAAATAACTATAGTTTCTTAACAACTAGTCTCCACTGAACTAATTACTGCTTTAAAGGAGAAGATATTTATCTTAAAACTCCAATACTGTACTCAGTGGGTACAGACAAAATAAGTGTACTTAGAAATCATTCTTTGATTCCACTCTCTTCCTTTGTAGCCAAATCATATACTGTAACTTATTTTCAATTAAAAGAACGAGAATTTTTGTGTGCATGAATAGGCATAAGTTTCTGGATTTCTGAGAAGTTTTTTTTTAACATGTATTTCACCCATGGATATAAACTTGGGTATTTCACAAGACAATTAACTACCACTGGCATTCGCCAGAGAGGAACTAAGAAAACAAATACTCTAATAGCTTATTCCTGATTTTACTATAATTGCCCACAGCGGTTCTTTTAGAAATTGTTGGGAGGTACATCTACACCAAAGTGTACTTGCCATAACAAAGATTTCCCTCCATGTAGATCTCCTGACAGCCATGTCCCAACAGGCTCCAGATTGTTCATACACATACCACGTATTGTTCAAAGCAGACTTGCTTTAAGCAAGATTAAATACCTGTTCAGTTTGAACTGTCCCAGTGCCAGGGTAAACTACACTAAACTAGTTCAGATGATTATCCCGCTGGGCACCAATGGCCTTTGAAACTCCCAGAACCCCAGAATCTGCTGCTTCTGGGAATTATGCCAGGAGCTGTGGGATAGTTCTCCACAGAGGACATTACAAATTAAATATTTTAGAAGTGTGCCTGTGTTTACATGGAGCAAGGCTGGAGTTCAGCATATGAGTCAGCATGGTTTGCATCCACTCAGAACTGAGCAGTGCAGTTGGGAACTATAAATTTTCCAGTGAAAGAAAGGGTGTGAAATGATTCCCCCAGGGGAATACAGTCAGGCCGCACCTAGCAAGAGCTAACACTCACCTGAAGACAGGAATTTCCTTCAGAGCTTTATTCTGAAAAAAACCATGACTTTCCTCTGATGAATGCAGAAGTTTCTACACAGGATGGACACTCTGATCCTGCCTGTATCAGAGAGGTTTGTGATGACATCATGGCCAGATAAATTCACAGGCACACACATCCAGGCTAGTATACAACTCTTTAGGCATTACAATTAACTACTTTAAAGTGAAAGCTGAAGCATATTTCCTCTCAGGATAGCAAATCAATATTTTAACTGCATCTCACTTAACACAGTAACATGTAACAAAGCCTCCACACAGATAAACAAAGCAGAACTGAAACCGAGCAAACTACTCTAAAGCATCTCACCATGCTGTTACTACAGCCAGATGCATTTAAGGACCAGGCCAAAACCCTTTTATTGCAGCCTCAGGGGGCAGAGGAGAACAGGGTGACATCTCAAGCCCCTCAATGTCTCACCAAGGAAGAATGTCTCTTGGCAAGAACAGCTGTCAAGCCTGTGTTTCAGGAGCAGGGCACATTACCACCATCCCTTACCAGTCTCCAGAAAAAGCACTTCTATCTCATGAAGGCTCCAAAAGGACCATAAAGAAACCAGGACTGTTTCTCTGAAAACTCAGGCTGGACCTCTGCCACTGCTGGTGGCAGAGCCAGCGGACAGCCCATCCTCACCTCGAACTGCACTTCCAGGTCTGAGGCAACACCTCAGTGTAGTAACACTGTACACAGTTCTGTTGTCATAAACCTCATTAGCCACGTGCATCAGGCAAGAGTGGTTTCAGTTTTCCGGTGGCTGTTTTCATTTTGAACAGATGAGATTAAGATAGTACAGTATGATACAGTCTGGCTTACTCTTCCAGAAACACATTTGCCCATTATAGAAAGAACCAGACTTGTTCAGAACATATTCCATATCAGAGGGACTGCTTGAACAGCTAGAAGAAGGAGGTACCAACCAGGACAAGAGTAATGTTTTTCAATGCATGAGCTGCTATCTGAGCTAGGATCAGTCTATGATGACACTTCTAACTGTCAAAGACACAATATCAAAACTAAATGAGTCATGTTCACTTCCTATTTTCATTCCCAGGTTTCATGATGCTGCCCCCTGCCAAGTAATAAACTTGAGTACACTCAGTCTTTGAAAGACCACTTAAGCCTATCTTAAAAAGAGTCATAATCCATGATCGTGATCCATCAGACTACAAGAAGTGTTACTTGAATGGATGCAAAGGTGTAATTAAGTAGTCAGCTCTGCAGCACTAGGTATCCATGCTTTCTGTAAAACCCTACAAGCACTGCACTGATAACCATCGGCATATCCTACTCATTTTTCTCCTATTAATCACAATACCACATTGTTTCCCCCCTTTCTAAACGTCATATTGTTTTCTGGAGTTTGGACGAGTCGGGGCAAGCCAGAACCCCACTGCTGAGCCATTCAAGGTGAGTACTCTGCAAACCAGCTCGGCGGCTCTGGGCCGAAGCGGTTCCGCGCACCTCTCAACAAGCGCCCTGTTGATTCTGTCCGCCTTTCCCGGTATCCTACCGAGCTGCAACCAGCCAGCATCATAAAGTCCCTCTTTCTTTACATCACACGTGCGCGCTGCTGCAGCCGCCGATGCCTTTCCTTTTCCAGCTGAAAGAAGAGACAAAACTCCTCCGAACACTTCTCAGCCCCGCTGCGATGCGGCCCCCGCGCATCGGGCGGCCCCGGGAGCGGCCCCTGCGCCGCGCCCCCCGCTCGCTGCTCCCGCGGGCGCGGAGCCGTCCCCG